>HG992179.1:1212500-1940759 GCA_905220545.2 Melitaea athalia | reverse complement strand
GGCTGAATGCATAGCCACTGCTGGGCATAAGCCTGTATAGGATATATAGGCTCATATAGGAGAAGGATTGGAGCTTAATCCACCACGATGCTCCACTGCGGATTGGCGGATATGTTCCCTACTATGAGTAAAGGTCGCTATCAGATATTTGGGATAACAATAAATCAATAATCAAGGCTTTTCTCGCTATCCTTTGGACTTTTCTAACGTTCAGATTCTCTACTTTTTAGTTTGGTTTATTTATAAAAGCGTGTTTTTTAGTTTTTTTTTTAACTAAGTATTATACTTATGCACAGTGTAAAATAATCGGATATCTTATTCATTTTTAAAATGACAGTTGATATTAGTTAACGAATCTAAGCATACCTCAATAAAATATAATATATATTAAAATTTAGTTTGTCAATATTTGTCTAGTCAATATTTGTCTGAAGATAATATTTGTCTACAGTTAATTTTTACCGGCGCTCGGTGATCAATATGTCATCGCCGTCCTAGAGAGCTCTCGCTCGTTCATTCACAGCGGTTCCGTGCGATGTTTTATGAATTACAGATAGTTTAGTTGGACTTACGCCAACAAACAGCACTATTTCGGCATAACGTTAACAGTCGTTTGCCATCTGAATCCAGCTTTATGGGAAACTATTCTAGTATTTTTTTTATTTCAATTGCATCAATGTTTTATTAACCGCCTTCAAAAAAGGAAGAGGAGGTTACTCAATTCGACCGTATAATTTTTTTTAAATGTATGTTCGGGGATAACTTCGTCGTTTATGAACCGATTTTGATAATTCTTTTTTTGTTGGAAAGGAGATATCCCAAGTTTGGTACCATGATAAGGAAAGCAGGATCTGATGATGGAATCCCAGAGAAATCGAGGGGAACCCTCGGAAATCGTAGTGACGACTAGTGCGTTTGTTAATTTTATTCGTCTACTTACGTTGTATTACTTGTCGATGTAATTGTAGTCGGTTTTTTTTTTCGTTTGCTGGCAAACACAATTATTTATCGTTAAAACATGTAGCTGTATCAGTCTGCTGTTAACTATAACACAAGCATTAAGTTGCTTTCCTTAGGTAAAAACGAGTGTGTGTATGTTATGGTAAAGATCTTAATTATTTAGGTAAGTAGTTAGGTACAAAATCATAATTATACGTCTACGATAACTAGCTGCCAGGAAAGACTTCGTTCTGTCTGTTGTTTTTTTTACCGACTTAAAAAAAGGAGGAGGTTACTCAATTCGACCGTATATATTTTTTTGGTTTTTTTAATGTATGTTCGGGGATAACTTCGTCGCTTATGAACCGATTTTTATAGTAGATTTTTTGTTGGATAGGAGATATCCCAACTTAGGTACCATGATAAGGAAACCAGGATTTGATGATGGAATCCCAGAGAAATCGAAGGAAACCCTCGAGAATCGTAGTGACAACTAGTGTGTCTTACGTTGTATTGCTTGTCGATGTAATTGAAGTCGGTTTTTTTCGTTTGCTAGTTTTTGTATTAAAACCTTCCGTGGCATTTAAGAAGCATACAAAGAAAAAATTAGCCGAATTGGTCGAGCCATTCTCCGGTTATGCGCTTAGCAACATTCATTTTTATTACATAGGCTACAAACAGTTTGTTGTCTAAATTATATTTTTTGTGGAAAACGGGAGTAAATAAAAAATTAGACTTTTAAAAATAACTTTATTAAAAAATATCTTAGTTCATAATAACGATAACATTCTTAATACTTGAACTGCACCAGCCGACATTTGTTACTGAATTAACGTTGCAATTGTTGTTAATTTTGGCATTTTACATAGTTGTCTTTCTCGCGTTTTTTTTTTTAAAGTTTTTTATATAAATTGGAATGCCCAGCACTGAATTCGGTGTTCGCTTCCATGAAAATTGCTAAAATCTCCTCATTAGCGGTCGTAGCTGTAGTTGAGCTTTTCAGCAGATGTTCAAAAAATTCGACATGATTAAATGCTTGGGAGTATAACGATGCTTAAAATAGTATTAACTTAGACACTAAAATTACGGTTTCTTAAAATTTAATTGTTTTCATAGCGTTTGTCTTTCCGCCATCTGTGTTTGGGCTCTTAGCGTCTTAACCTCGACTCCATCTGAAATAAAAAAAAATAAAAATTTATTTTTCATTATACTACAACAAACTGATTTTTTTAAATATTTGAAATTGATATTCACGTAACAAAATCGGGACAAATTGTAGGGAATAAGAAATAATTGCACATATTAGGTAAGTACCTACTATGATCAGAATTCTTACTAAAATTAATTTTTCTTACAAAATTATGTGGAAAAAATACTTTTAATAATCTATAAAATACATTGAGCATCAGTAAATTACAAAAAGAACATTGTAAAATTCTTTTTTACATAAAATATAGAGTAGGTAGGTATAATAATGTAAAAGTAAAGAAGCGAAGCGTTTTTTTGAGCACGTTTATATTATTAGGATCTGCTAGATTGAGTTTAAATATAACTTTAGGGATGAAAACCTTTATATTTTAAGATTATATTAAATAAATAATCTCGGGCGCGCGGCGCGTCATTTCATTTGATTTTTCATTATCTACTAAATTATGCGACAAATTAAATGCTATGTAGACAAAGTTTATTTTCATAAAATTGCCTTATTTGTGAAGTATTTTTCATTCGTATTGATCCATATACCTAGCTAAGAATAATGCATAAAATCATCACAGCGCATTTCAAGTAGCCCTGGCTCATTTTCTCCAGTCGGCCGCGGCCTCCAAATTTTGAGCAAAATAATTCCTGATAGGCCCTACCACAACTTAATATTCATTGTAATTTGTACGGTTGTACCAGCCAGTTCTTTAAACAAGGTAGTTTTAAACATTTTGGAAGTCGTGCGTATGTTTTTATAAAAACTCATTTTTAACCGACTTCCAAAAAAAGGAGGTTTTCAATTCGACTGTATTTTTTTTAATGTATGTTCGCTCAGAACTTTTGACTGGGTTGACCGATTTCGATCAATTTTGTTTTATTTAAAAAGGTTTTGCGTGTCATGTAGTCCCATTTTAATTTAATTGAGATCTGACAAGTACTTTTAGAGTTATACCTAATAATGCGTATTTACTTGACTACTTTTTCGTCGACCTACGTTGTATTATACCACATAACTTTTTACCCGGTGTACCGATTTTGATGATTTTTACTTTAATCGAAAGCTAATACTTGTCATGTAGTTTTGTTTAAATTAGATCGAGATCTGATCACAACTTTTTGAGTACCTAATCTTTAATAGCGCGTATTTACCTGACTATTTTTTCGTCTTATTACGTTGTATTACTTGTCGATGTCATTGAAGTCGGTTTTTTTTCGTTTGCGAGCAAACACTATTATTGTATGACATTTTTGCACAGATTCCTAGCAACACACGCCACAGTTACCTAATAAAATTTTAAATTAGTCATATTATACTAGAAAATATTTACTTTTTTAACTCTGCTACTTTGTTCCATAAAAATGCGTTATACTACCTATATAATTATATATCTCTTGACATGCACATACTGTTTATATAAAAGCGCAAACACCGTTGCCCCGGAATCGCTACTATATATAAATAATTTACACAGCTGTCTATAGTCCCAGACAAAACTGCTTTTTTCGCTGGTTTGCGTTGAATGATTGATTGATTGACTTAAAATGTATGGTAAATTGGTATTGACTTAGAAATTTTCAATTACAAAGACGCGGACCGAGCGAGCTTCCCCTATTTAAAAAAAAGTGTGTGTGTAGGTACATAATTATGTATGTACGCACGTAAGAAGTCATACTTCATTGGCTAGCTAACTTCACGTTGCTAACTTCTTCTTCGTTGACTAGCTAACTTCAGGGTGTCGGTTTTTTGTGACGGTGTGCGCGCGCATCGTAAAAATTTACTCTCATCATTTTTCCTTAACGCAGCAAAAGAAGTAGGTATACCTAACTTCAAAAACTCATATATACCTCATAAAAACATGAACAAATGAAGAACAAACGCCAATTATGTATTTTTTGTGAAAGTGTGTGAAATAATCGTTTAAAAATTAATTCTTACATTTTTCTGACGTGACTAATCAAACTAATTTTTTATCTGTCGAATTGAATTTTCAACAATTCAAAGATTTTATAAAATGACAATTTTTGTTTTCATAAATTAGAGTTGACGACATTGTCTGTCTCTATGTCACATTTTATTGTCTACGCATATTTTCGGAACGCCGCGCGTCGAAACGGTAGATATATAAAAACACAAATAAACTTGTGGGCTAAATATACAGACTTTTTATTAGTAACATAACTGTTGTCACTGAGGGGTTATTTACGAATATGATCATGACATATAATATGTGTTAGGTATAATACGAATTATTGTCTTAAACAAATACATTTTGATGGGAGATCTCATTTTTAATATTTGAACTACTATTTTCAGATTTGTATGACTGAGCATTTTAAATCGCAAATTGACTTGAATCTCCACATACCTACTTACATTCGCTTCTGCGCGCGACTCCGTCCGCGTGGAATAGGACCAATTCTGTCATACATGATTCGTGCGAAACTTTAACCGTTTACGCAGCGGAAGCTTTCAAAAGGAAAAAAACCCAATTTTGAAACATTCTTCATTGGTGCTGCGCTCCTATTGGTCTTAGCGTGATGATATATAGCCGATAGCCTTCCTCGATAAATGGGCTATGTAACACTGAAAGAAGTTTTCAAATCGCACCAGTAGATCCTGAGATTAGCGCGTTCAAACAAACAAAGAAGCAATCAAACAAACTCTTCAGCTTTATTATATTAGTATAGATATTGTACCTAAAGCCTTTTTAGACGAAGTAAAAAAAATTAATAAGTTTATTATAATATGAGTGTCCCACGTCTAGATTGAGTAAAATTACAAAAAAAAATTATCAATTCAAAAGATAAACACAAAGATGGCACGTTTACGTCATAATGGAAATTAAAAATACAGATGTCAGATTTAAAATCGTGTCAAAAGTATTGACAAGAAAATAAGTCGAGATGACAGATAATGTGAGATGTCTGTTCATCAGAATTCCTCGATCTATATTTAAATTTAAACGTTTTCGACAATCTGTCCAAATGCCTCACTCGTGATTTATTGTGAAGACCAGCGTCAAGTCTTTGTCTCGCAAATTTAAATCTGAATAATTGATGTTCTACACAATTAGAGATTTTTTTTATTTAGAAAAGCTTAAAGAATACTCCAAAATATATGTGGCCTCTTTGATCATTTTTTTTAAATCTTTGTATGTTTTGTTTCGTTTTATTTCTCTTCGAGTGCGTTGACGTCAAGTGGTTCAAAGCCAACATCGTTAAGACAAATATAGGTTACAATAAATCTTACATTTGTTATATAAATATTATCAATGCAACTGAAGAGCTTGGAGTGATAATACCAAGCTAAATGGGTTTTAACCTAATGGACTGATACATCATTAATGCTCATAATCAAATAGAACACTTATATATAACCATATTTCAGGGGATCTCTCTGCTTGACATGCATTGGTAATACGGGAGCGATATGCAACTTTTTTTTACGTGTTCCGAGTAAATTATTGGTTGTGATTTTTAAATAACTTTTAATTCTCTTCATGACCTTAAGATTTGTAATAGATCCTCAGCATTGAAACTCCAAAGACCCTCGGTCGCTCAAACTACATGCTCTATCTATTGTAACTTCATCTTCGTGATGCAATAATTATACCCCAGGCTTTTGTGTCAGGAGTTTCAAAATTAACTTGGGTATCTTTAAATCTATAGTGAATAGGCATCTTCTAGGCAAGCGCGCACCATCTTAGGCTGCATCTTTACTTACCATCTGGTGAGATCGCAATCAAGTTTCAAAATGATAATCGTAGTAAGTTCGATACTCCGGTAGTACCATAACTTTCATAGTGACTGAAAGTTGGAAAACTTATAGTCGAGGATAACCTCGGATTTCCTCGCGACACCTTCCTTCGAACGCGTATAAAGTCACCTAGAACAGCTGATTCCGAGCTTTCGTGTGAAATCCATGGTTAACGATTAAAAACTCTAAATAATCTACAGCAAAACGCTTTTTTTATCTGATCTTGTGCTGAGTGATTGCAATGATTAACTGATTATCTTATTCGTGATATTTCAAAGATTCTGCCTGCCCGAATTGGAGTGGGTGGTTTATTCTATCTTCACATGGATCTAAACAGTTGAATCCGGTATGTAGTATACGCTGTCAAGGGCTTTTGGGTGGATCGGGACATGGGCATTGGACATATTCTTCATTTTAGATCATATGAATTTTTAGACCATGAGGACCTAAAATCTAATATGATCAAAGTTATGTTGGGGTCATTGAACATTGTATCCAGGTTTTACAGCCGCCAAAAAGGCTACATTAGGATATAGGCGTGTGCTTTATTCGCCATTGATACATGTCCACAACTTTTCTTTAACAAAACAATAAGATATTTACTCTCAATAATGATAGAGAAAAAGTGTCAGAGAAGTGCAGATGATTTCACCAATATTACAATGAATGAAAACGCGTAATATTTATAATTATAGCTACACATTTGCAGAATTTGAGAAGCTAAAAACTCTAACGAAGAATAACGTCTTAAATTTTCTTTCCATATTATGTAGATTATATACTAAAACATCATAAAATAGAAGTAGAAATAGCTTATTTGTTTAGGTACACTGTTAGACGGTTAACAATAACAAATGACGTAAAATTTAGGATAGTAACAGAATACGTGACAACAGAAAAATGATTGTTTAGAACATCTTCTAATCAACACAATCCATGTTAATTTTTTAAGTTTACAATTGAGCGTGTTAATCTTTCGCCTATATCTACAATCAAGCTCTTATCAAGACAGCGAAATAAGTTCAATCTCTTACCATACCGAATTAATACTTTAGCTTTTAGCAGATTGTAGCGTGTTACTAATAATATTGTACTAACTTGTTTTATCAATGTAATACTCTAATACGATATGCTCAATATGATTAGTTTTCTTAAATAATCTGAATTCTATTTTGGAACAAAAACTTAATGGAAATATCACTTACACGTTTTAGGTAAGGTCAATGTTCCTAGGTTACGCGTATTGTAAATTATACTATTTTTTTTTCAATTTACATGATAGAGCTAAACAGTTTTAGTACTAGGTACTTGACAATAGTTGTTTAATGCAGTTTGTGATTCAACTTAACTCACTGATAAATATCCGTAAATAATTTGTCTAATGGGTCCAATAATTAATTAAGAGTTTTACTGAGTAGATAATAGTTTTACAATAATGGTCTAAGAAAGCCATGAGCAGGGCGTCTGCAACATCTCCAAAATATTGGGAGATTCAAAATGAGTTGAGTTAAAGTTGTCACAAAATAAGAGGCCCGTTTGGACGTTTAACAAATACCCTAGAACGTAACTTGGTACGAAACTGTAAGAAACAATAAAAGAATTATTAATAACATAAAGTGTTTTTAAAACATACGTAAATTTTTTGGCGCGTTAAATAATATGATAGAATATATTGGAAGTGTTCTTTTCGCACTTACTTTATAGTAGCATGCAATTTCTAATTATTACGAAACGTCTCAAAAACAGTTACGTTCTAAGTCTTTTTGTTTTTAAATACTAGTGTTGTAAATAGTTAATTACTGAATTTCACCAGCATCATTCGATTTTAATAGTAAATCGATATTGTGTAGTGATCTCTACTGAAAATAATTTTATTGTATTTGCTCGCAAACGAAAAAAAAAACGACTTCAATTACATCGACAAGTAACACAACGTAAATGGACAAAAAAATAATCAACTAAATACGCGTTATCAAAGATTAAAGTCTTTACAGGTACCATGGTCACGGCAGAACAATGTCTTTGTCTAGAGAACCTAATAAAACGCGATAAAACCTGAAAAAGTTGTTTCATTATAATGAGAGAAATTGGCGTAAACATTAGAAAACAATAAAAAAAATAGATTAAAGACAAATTGATCTTTTGTACCATTGTATTATTTCGATTTACCTACAATATTAAAGTTTAAGTTAAATTTTCTAATCAGAATTCAATATACTTTACACTAGATAATTAAATCGACCAAATAGTCATACAAACTTGAATCGATTTATCGTGAGTATCGAATACCGAGTCGTATGGTTACTTCCCTATTTACGTCTCGATGACATATGTCCAAACGGGCCTATTATTTTGCGATGACTATAGTCCTGAACAAGTAACGTTATTATAGTGACCGCGAAATATTAAAAACATAAAATGTTCTTACACAAAAAAAAATCTTCGCTACCTAATGACAATTACGACTAAAAATGTGAAATGATTTAGAAGCTTTAGAAAAGGCTTTTCAACAGCATTACAATAAACAAGATTTACAAAATATCCAATCTATATAATATTTTAACATTATACAGTCTGTAAACAAGACGTGCGTAATCCATTTAATAGAATTGATTATAGTTTTTTTTTTTAAACTAAACAATTCTTTGCCAGATTTTTACAAGGTTTTTTTTCGGTAAAAATCGAAGTAGGTAAATAATTAAATATGGTCTGAATGAAATATAAAATAATATGTCGGTCGATCCTTGATTAATACCTAATTTATCATATATTTGTAGTTTTAATTTTCACTCACTCACTTCAGCCTATCGCAGTCCACTGCTCGACATAGGCCTCCACAAGTTCGCGGCGTGAATTCATGTGTTTAGCCCATAGTCACCACGCGGTTCAGGCGGTTTGGTGACCGCAGGGCTGGCTTTGTCGCATCGAAGACGCTGCTGCCCGTCTTCGGCTTGTGTATTTCAAATCCAGCAGTTGTATGCTTATCCCGCCATCAGTCAGATTTTTAAGTTCCAAAGTGGTAGTGGAACTGTGTTATCTCTTAGTCACCTCTTATGACACCCACGGGAAGAGAGGGGGAGTTTTAATTATGTTGTCATTAAATTTATAAATGATATCCCAAAATTTGAAACATCAAAATTTTCATCGAGTAAAAGCATAAAATAAGAAAATCAATATAATTAAAGAATTCAAACTATCGTGCCTTTGCCTTAGTGTTACATGTTTAATAGCAACCATTCTGTTTTGATTATGCGATTTGGCAAATATACAAATAATAAAATAAAAAAACTATATTTCATTGCTAAATTTAATATATACTCGCTACGGATCGTTTGTGGGTTTCGTTAGAATTATGCGGGTAATTTTAGATATCCAGTGGAATGTTATGTTTTCTTGAGGAGACGCGGGCGTGATCATTTATAGATGCGGTGCGATTAGGTCTGTGTCATCTGTGTAATGAAATCATCTTAATTCTGTTGACGGAATATTATATAAGTGATGACTGATGACATAAAAAGGCTATGTGAATTTATTTTGTGTTTTTTTTTATTAACAGGATTATGGCTGAACGAACTTTGATTACCTAAAATTGTTTGTCAATTAATTGGTACAGAATAATAATATTCAATGTCGCAATAACTTTTATGATGTTTTATTTTCAATTTAAAAGTCTGACTCTTGCTAAGAATTTGCACGAACAATAAATGATAATACTTAATTAATTATTTCTATATATCTTTATGAATATTTTTTTAAATTCAATGTCACTTATTTTAGAAATTCTAAAAATAAGAAAAAGAGGTTATGGCTATGAGGATTGCAGTACCAGTGGTTTTTTTTAAACATAGGCCATTTACCTTTATTTTTTTAGAATTACAATACAAAGTTTAGTATATTTATTTAGACTATCGTTAGGGGTTGGGAGTCGTTTATCTTCAAAACTAGGTCTCCAAATTTTAGGTCTACGCGAAAGCGTCTATCTAGAAAAGTCGCAAAGATATTTCGCAAAGTTTGCAATTGTTGTTTCGCAAAATTTGTCGCAAGAAGACTGCAAAGAAGGGTTATTTTTCGCGCGTATCTTGTACCTATGTATGTAAGTTTGATTTTGATATTGAAATAAAAATGTTGATTAAATAATTAAAATGTTAAAAATTAATTACGTGTTTCATTATTTATTAAAAGTTTTTACTATCGATAAAATATGAGATGAAACGGATATTGCGTTCGTATCGAATCAAATTTATTGGCAACAGGAAATATTTATAATGTGGTTAACATTTTATTACAATACAACGTTGCCAAGACATTACGCGAGTTTCGGATATTTAAAATATTTTATTACCGTTGATAGATTGCGGTAATTAAAAAAATGTTGATAATATTTTTTATCTTGTCTCGTGAAATCGGTGTAACAGTATTCCTAGTATTTATTTCTAATTAGTTGAACCTGCAATTCATACGGCCATATTTGTTTTTACTCAGGAACACATCAATATTTTTTTTATTTTCTTCTATTCAAACCTCATACTGTTAATTAAATAAACCGTATACTGTACAATTCGTTATAAGAATTAAAAAAAAATTATCCAATTTGTGGCAGTAAGCTAAGAGCGTACATACATTTAAGCGATTCATTTTTATTTATATATACAAATAGATTAATGTGGATAGATGGTACTTAATAAAAAAAAACACTTATATTGTGTCATGTGATAGGTACCGCGTATTATTTCAAACGCAATTATAATTAGTTTGTTAGTCATATCGTATTTCGGAAATCACTTCACTAATTAAATTTTTATATTATTGGCACCTCAGAACATTCCAGAGTAGAGCAGCCAGAGGCTGGCGAGGAGCAGCACCAGGATGAGATAGGTGGCGATCAGGCTCGTGGTCTCGTGGTTCGGCATCTTGACGGGTACACTGGACAAGTGTCTCCAGAAAACTGGCCAGTGACACAAAATTGTCTTCGCTCCACCGCGCGCCCACGCACCACGCCCATTTCTCAGGCCAAATATCCAGATTTATAAATATGACCGTAATTATAGATCTGTCGTTGACAGATCAAGATCGTTTTATCAGTTCCTATCTTGGTGCATTGATAATGATGACAACAAATAGTATAATTATAGTTTCGTGGGCTGTCTTGATTAGCAAAAATTAGAGTTATGGGGACTTTACACGCTACGATAAATTGTAACAATTTATTGAACGATTTATCGCTCCAACAAATCGAAAGAGTAGAGCACTGTTCACTCCAACTCCAATACCAATAAATCGCTAGGTACAATCTACCGTTTACACGCAACGATAAATTGTAACAATCTGATCGTTACGAATTGTTACAATTTATCGTAGAGTGTAAAGCGCGCTTTAAAGTACGGTTAACGCTTTTGAGCGTTAATCAAAATCGAAAACTTAATTCAAATAGGCTTCACTAGCACTTTCAAATCGTCATTTATCAAATTAAAATTTTAAAAGTGATTATTATTTTTATAAGTAAAGTTACCACCGATTCGGAATATAAATTCTTCTGAGAAGAATCGGCAAGAAACTCCACTGTCGCTATTTTAAAAATAATATATAAACTGTGTTTTAGTACAAAATTTGTAATATCTTGCATGAAATAGGTATAGCGTCACAATTTAGTGTGGATTTCCACACCGAATTAATCTTTAGCTATTATATAGTTTCTTTTTAATACAAACTTCAAATTTATTCTCAGACAATTTCAATATCGTTTGTGGGATTTTATTATACCTACACTAGCTGAACTCGCGACTTCGTCCGCGTGGAATTTAACAAAAAAAAATTATTGTTCAGTTCGCAGAGTTAAAAAAAATTCTAAAATAAAAGTAGCCTATGTTACTCATTATATCAGCTAATTCTCCAACCGTTTCAGAGATTACCCGAAACAAACAGACACACAAAAATTGTTAAACATCATAATCATAACATATTATAGAACAAAGTCTCTTCCCGCTGTCTGTCTGTCTGTATATATGCTTAGATCTTTAAAACTACGCAACGGATTTTGATGCGGTTTTCTTTAGTAAATAGAGTGGTTCCAGAGGAAGGTTTATATGTATAATACATGCATAATATAGTAGAGGAACACTGATAGTTTTAAAGTTTTCTAATGTGATGTCGTAAAATAAACACATTTTTTGCGCTTAGATTGCAAATATTTATTTTACCTATATTTTATATTTAGTATCAGCATTGCACCCGTGCGAGCCGGAGCGGGTCGCTAGTTACGTATAACTCGAAAAGTAGGTTTTTTTTTTATGTTACTAGGTTGGCAAACAAGCGTACGGCTCACCTGATGGTAAGACCGTAGCCTATAGACGCCTGAAACACCAGACGCATCGCAAGCGCGTTGCCGACCCTATCCCCAATCCCCCCCAGGAGCTCTGGTCACCTAACTCACCAACAGGAACACAATACTGCTTGAAAACAGTATTATTTAGCTGTGGTCTTCTGTAAGGTCGAGGTACTACCCCAGTCGGGCTGCTCCATTTTGAGCAGGAAATTTCCTGCTGTGCCCTAACTCAGTTAAAAGGTACTTGTCATTGTCAGATCTCAATTTTTTAAATGGGACCACATGACATGCAACACCTTTCGATTTAAAAAAAATCATCCAAATCGGTTCACCCGATACTGGGTGAAAGTTAGAAAAGTTCTGAGGTCTAACATACATAAAAAAATGCAGTCGAATTGAGAACTTCCTCCTCTTTGGAAATCATTATTGAAGAAAGATTATTGACGTAATATTTAATGTGGAAATAATTAATACGATATTAAATAAAAATATATATCGAGATGTTAGGATTAATGTTTGTTTTTTAGTAAAGAGGTAAGAGTATAAAATCTTGATTTACTGAAATTGTAATATCACAGAGAATGTGATTCAATATATTAAATAAAAAAAGACTTAATTTAATAAATTAGATAAATAAACACGATTGGTTATATTTATTATCTTTGAAAGAGAGCATTATTTTTGTTTTTGTTTTTTTTTATACTTTCACAATGAACAAACCAAGCGGACGATTTTTGTAAGCTTGCCAAAATTTTCAACGACACAACGGTATTGTGATAAAATTGATGACACACAAACATAAGGAGAATAAGGACATGCTGACGAGTCAACACATCAACGCGTTTCTACGTAATAAAATGCTTCAAAAAGATACACAAATGACATTAAAACATTACTTAAAGATTAAGGTGATTAAAACGCTGAAGCGCTTTATGTTTCAATCTTCAATAACCGCCAGAAATAGAACACAATCACTTTAAAGCACTAAAACTTACACGGGACGTTCTAGAAGACCGCGGAATAGAGCAGCCATAGGAAGAAGAGAAGGATCACGAGGATCATGTAGGTGGCTGCGAGGTTGACCGTTTCGGCGTTGATCGGCATGATTGCGACGTGGAAGAGAACTGATCGATGGTGGATCCTCGGGCTGGCCAAAACACGTCATAGCACAGGGGCAAATCGATGGCTCAAGGATTCGATGGAATTTGATTGGAATTTTTCGTAATGGCTTAGGGAGTTACTTATTTTCGCCATTAAATAAATTGTTGAAGGATAGTCCTCCCGTCACCATGGTTGCTGTAAAGTATCCGAAACGTCGGGCATCTAAAAAACTTAATAAACCGCGATAAAATCCGAAAAACTTGTTTCATTTATAATGAGTGAAATTCGCGTAAACATTAGAAAATAATTATGGAATGAAGTTACTATAATTGAAACTGGTCACCAGATGAGTTTTCACTACTTGCTATGACTTCGGATACTTTTTTATCAATAAATTAGGCGTTTAGGTTCCCTTGGAATAGGGGACAAAATAAAAATTTATACTTTATTGTAATTCATTAACGTTAGCCCGATTCCATTCATTATGTTTTTATTAAAAAGGATTTTAAAATAGATATTCGTTAAATGTTTAGTCGGCATTCATTTTTCGTCTTTGGCTTGTGAATTTAGAAATAACAGACATAACCCTTAACATTAGGTCCACATGACTTGAAACCCAAAATTTACATATATTTAGAAAACTTTGAACACATAGCTTTATATATCATTCTTTATTTTATAACTTAGAAAAAATATTATAAACGCAAATTAAATCGTCGTCATTTCACAATGTACAAAAACGGAATATCTTACTCTATCTCTCATTAAATCATGCAAGAAAAAACAGTTGGAATTTTTTAATTTTTAATCTATACTAATATAATAAAGCTGAAGAGTTTGTTTGTTTGTTTGTATGTTTGTTTGTTTGAACGCGCTAATCTCAGGAGCTACTGGTCCGATTTGAAAAATTCTTTCAGTGTTAGTTAGCCCATTTATCGAGGAAGGCTATAGGCTATATATCATCACGCTAAGACCAAAAGGAGCGTAGCACTAATGAAGAATGTTTCAAAATCGGGGTTAGTTTTTCTTTTTGAGAGCTTCCGCTGCGTAAACGGTTAAAGTTTCGCACAAATTATGTATGACAGAATTGGTCCTATTCCACGCGGACGAAGTCGTGCGCAGAAGCTAGTTTATAATTATTTTATTTATTAAATATAGCAGGTATAGCAGTAGCTTTTGTATACTACTAGTCTTATCTACACTTTTAATTGGTTACGTAGCTCTTACTACAACATAATATTTGTACTGTTATAATTTTTTTGAAAACACATAGACAAAGTTTTAAATTATACTGTCACCAACTTTAATACTTAGGCATATTTCAGAAATCTTTATTGTTGAATAATAAGCGAAATTCCTTATGTTTTTCATGGAATTTTATTTAAAATGACAACCAAGAAATTCTCCTGGCCTCCTGACAAAATTGTCATCATTCCACACGTATGGAATTTATAGTCATTGGTATATGTAGATTTTGAATCAGCAATTTATTTATAAACTTGTTTACATCTAAGCCTTGGTGTTTTAATAAAATAATCAACAATAAAAATACTTTTTAGTTCATACGTCATATTTAATTTGATATTGTTAACCAAGCTTGCTTCGGAAGTTTAATTGTTCAGTTGTTTTAATTAAAAATAATTAGAACTCACTTTTAAAACGCGGAATACAGTAGCCAAAGAGACACCAGCAACAATAGCAAGATGAAGTAGGTGAAGACCAGGTTAGTTCCCTCGGAGCTAGAGATCATCTTGAACCTTCGAGCGACACGTTCCACACGAAACTGAACGGAATGAGAACAAACAGAGTGAAAAACTATTCATAAAACTATGATAAATTTGTATTTTTCTTTTTGGCACCCATATTAATTACTCTTCGCCGTGGAATTAGCTCACGATCATTTTGATATTTTGTTGTTTGTATTCGAGTCTTTACTGAATTCGTCGCTGCCAAGTCATTGCCTTCCCGTTGTTTTTGAACGTTTTTATTTTAAGACATTTTTAATGTCGTAGATAAATGACACAACTATGAATGAACACACCCTCATTAAAAATAATCATCAAACGAGAATAAAACTTACTGCTGACTAATTGGAATAAAAACTGATTGTAAAATATTGACATTAGCAACTATGATGAAAACTGGAAAAAAATTCTCCAGTTAATTAAAAATTCAGTCCAGCTAGTTTAAAATCCGGCCCTGTCCTCGTTTCGTTTCTGGAGAATGATAAGCTGGGATGTATTTGCGGCACTGGAACATCGGCAGTTGAGTTTTAAGCGCGTACAATAGGTAATAGTCGCTCAACATTGTTGATTACTTTTAAATGGTAAAACTTTTCTTTTCTTGGTTTCTTTTTTTTGGTTTCTTGTAGTAAACTATTTTTATTGGGGATGTAAAAACCTAACAGTTTTTATGTGATTGTATTTGCAATTCATGTTAATGAGTTTTTAAAAGACCAATAAAAACACGAAAATTGTGTGTGTTGTTGTCTATTATAATTGACCTCATACGTAGAATTGTACTCAGTTACTGGGAACAATATAATAGAAATATGTACAGTATTATGTTACTTAAAATATAAAAAAGTAACGCATTATATCTACCTATTACTTATATCTGCTTAATCTGAGTAGAAAAAAAAGGCATGGCTATTTCAATACCATTTAATATTTTTATTCGCCTAAAAGACTATTAATTAATTAATTATATCTTTAAAAGTTTTTTTTTTCTTTTACAGTACATTCATCTACCCAAATAAATTGCCAAAATTCTTTGCACTGACACATATTTAAAATATGTCTATCCGTTCGTCACTTGCCAACAATAATAATATGCAAATAAAAATAAGAATAAGCACGTTGAACTGTAAAATATTACGGGTAACGAAATTTGTTTTGGAATAGCAAAAGGTTAATCGTAAGACGAAAAATATAGAAAATTGTTTATGTTAAAAAAAAACGAGTAGATCCTAGTCTCGAAGTAATAGATAATCGTTTGAAAAGAAACGCTTAATAATATATAAGTTAGTAAACAGTTTACAAATCCTTGTCATTAGAAAGATATACATCTAGAATTCCTTTTGTTTTAAGTTTTAAGGCGCACAAGATCACCATACACCCAGGAAAGGTAATTTTTATTGTATCAGGTAAATTGAATTTAAGAATGAATGAATTTTTTAAGAATGTTTCAAAATCGGGTTTTTTTTTCCTTTTGAGAGCTTCCTAGAGAATTGGTCCTATTCCACGGGGACGAAGTCGCGCGCAGAAGCTAGTCGTGTATATACACTTGATAGCGATCGTTACTCATAGTAGGAGGAATAGGTATATCCGACAACCCGAATTGGAGCAGCGTGGTGGATTAAGCTCTGATCCTTCTCCTACAAGGGAAAAGAGACCTATGCCCAGTAGTTGGATAAGCTGCAGTGGCTTAAGCGTATCGTAAGCGTTGGGTGAACGATGTGTTAAGGATTCTTACCATAAATCAGTTTACATCTAGGAAGGCCTATGTCTGATAATCCTAACTTTTTGAGTGACCCTGCATTGGAGAAACTTAAGACCCCTTGATGCAAATGTGGAGAAAGGGAAAGTAAAGGGGAAATAATAAAATTAAACGAATGGTTTTTGATTTTCAGAACTGTTATAACTGCCTTAAACGCAGATTGTTTTCTTCATTAATATTTACACAGTAGCTTTTTAATTAAATTATCGAATGGTTACCATAATTTTTTTATTTATTGTAAAACTATTTCACATCAATAAACGCAAGCAATAAAGAATTTTATTAACGCTCGTTAAAGCTGAGATCAAACGTCGCTTTGATATTCCTTCTCAAATTGTTGAAGTTTTATTTTTAATAGAAAATTAATAGGTAATCAATATCATAAAATTTGAACTTCGAATTTTATGTTTCTACGAAATAATTATTTTTACAACTTGATAATCTATATTTTAATAATTAATACGTTAAGCAAAACTTTGTAGGTATATAGGTACCCCTATTTATCTTGTACAGTTCTTTTTTTTAAGTAAATCATTCTTCACTTGTAGCTACCTATAATTAAAGACTCCTTAATCTTTAGTGTTTAAAGAATTAAACATTAATGTATAAAGCAGGGTTTCTTAACCTTTTTCTAGTGATGGACCCCTTTAAAAATTTCAAAGAGTCCACGGACCCTTTCCAAAAAAACAAAGAAAAAAAAACACCACGACTTCAACCACCTTTTATTGTTTGCGATCAAACTTTACATACAAATAACTAGTGTGACGGTTGCTGCTGCTTATATGCTGGATTAGAATATCAAATTGAGGAGTTGTTTTTGATTACGCGCAAAGTGATAATATTTACTCACAGCATAAGTAGGCTTGCCATGGACCCCCAGCTTTCATAACACGGACCCCTTAGGGGTCCATGGACCACAGGTTAAGAAACGCTGGTATAAAGTGTATAATTGATTTAATAATAATTAATTTGATATATGAAAGTAATTTTAGAAAGTTATTTAAATTTCAGAGAAGCTTCAAATTAACTTGTATAATATAAACTAGCGGAACCGGCAAACGTTGTTATCATGTAATGCCATATTTGTTATTAACCCCCTTAATCCCCCCCTCCTTATAACTTAGGGGTATGAAAAATAGATGTTGGCCGATTCTCAGACCTACCTGATATGCAAACAAAATTTCATTAAAATCGGTCCAGCCGTTTCGGAAGAGTTTGGCAACAAACACCGCAAGCCGAGAATTTTATATTTATGATAAATAGTTTGTATTTTAAAGAGAGTAAAATATAGTGACAAAAGGTAAAAATACCTACTTTAAAAATCTGTTAAGCATTCCTTTTGTTGTAGCATAAATAAATTGACAGATCTTATAAAAGGGACTCAAATGCGAGCTGAAACTGATGGTACTTCCACTTCAGCTGATAAATTAGTTTTTTTTTAAATGTTACTAGGTCGGCAAACAAGCATACGGCTCACCTGCTGGTAAGCAAGTACCGTAGCCTACAGACGCCTGCAACACCAGAAGCATCGCAAATGTGTTGCCGACCCTATCCCCAATTCCCCCCCAAGGAGCTCTGGTCACCTTATTCACCAACAGGAACACAACACTGCTTGAAAACAGTATTATTTAGATGTAATCTTCTGTAAGGTACTACCCCAGTCGGGCTGCTCCATATTTTGAGAAGGAAATTTCCTGCTGTGCCCTACCTCCGTTGGGAAATTTCCTGCTGTGAGGAAATTTCCTGCTGTGTGTTCAAAAATTAAATACGATTTTAGTTATGGTGAAAAAGAATATGGGCTCATGAGAACTTCTAAGACATGTATATCCGTCAATGTACAGTTTCTTCATCTTTATCAGGAGACTAGCTTCTGCGCGCGATTTCGTCGGCGTGGACTCCGCTCCTTTTGGCCTTAGCGTGATGATACATAGCCTATAGCCTTCCTCGATAAATGGGCTATCTAACACTGAAATAATTTTTCAAATCGGCCCAGTAGTTCCAGAGATTACCGCGTTCAAACAAACAAACAAACAAACAAACAAACAAACAAACAAACAAACAAACAAACTCTTCAGCTTTATATATTAGTATAGATGAAGTCTTTGCGATAAAGAAATTTTCAGTATCTACATCTACAGTAGAGTCTAGTTATTAAGAAATGTAATTTTCAATTAAACATCATAGAGAACATCAGTAAGGCTTAGAAGTAGCCAAAAACAATGTTAAATTGGTAACTAATCTGACAAGCATGCGTAAATGACGCCAGGCGCCATTTTATTAATAGACACAATAAATTCTTAAAGCGCTACCTCGCTTAAAAAATTAAAATAATCTTTAAAATTTCTAGTCTTCTAAAGTAAGGTAGTTTATATACATAAATCCGACATAATGGCCGTACGGTTATCATCAACTGAGTTTTAAGCTGAATAGCCGTAAATTGTTGTAGTATTATGAAATATACCTAGTCTATGTTTGAACGTCAAAAACAGCGGGCGATCATCAATCGCTTCCTGGACCATTGCACTCAGTACAGTTTTATTTTTAAATCCAAATTATATTCAAGCGGTACGGTCTGGAATTATTCCAATAAATTCTTGCGCGAAACATTTTTATGTATTACGATTTCGCGCTACGACGCGCGACGTCGAGGGCGGTGGAGACACTTAAAATCTACTCTGTCTTTTAACTTTTTTAGTACGCGACGGTGATTGTGATACATTTTATTATACTAATTATTTTATATAGAAAATGTTTATTTAATTATTCTTTAAAGTACTAATGTCTAATGATTTAACTACGCCTGTAAGAAAAAAACTTGGTTACCATTTTCCTAGAGGCTAGACGACGCGTCACAGCACTGGTTTGTGGCTGTTGATCTGGCGGTTGCGGGTTCGATCCCCGCACATGACAAACATTTGTATTGCCCATACAGATGTTTGCCGTGGTCTTGGTGTGTGTGCAGTCCTTGTGGGTCTCCCCACGGTGCATCACAAAGCACGTTAAGCCGTCGGTCCCGGTTGTTATCATATACACCCATTGTACACCTGATAGCGATTGTTACTCATAGTAGACAACTAGAGACTAGAGAATATATCCGCCAACACGATGATCCTTCTCCTACATGGGGAAAGAGGCCTATGCCCAACTGTGGGATATTACAGGCTGAAGCGCGTTATGTGATAGAGATTAATTGCTTAAAAGTGTGCTGGATTTTTGAAGTGAAACTTCTTTAGGCGCATGAGGGGTAAAATTTTTACGGATCAAACGTTTCACGGCGTCGACACGAGTCACGAATTTTTAAACGTCCATACCACGTTGAACACGCCGGTTCTCGTCTGATCACCGAAGTTAAGCAACGTCGGACGCGGTCAGTACTTGGATGGGTGACCGCCTGGGAACACCACGTGACGTTGGCTTTTGTTTTTTTTTTCAATTTTAATTGTTACACTAGCTTAGCTATTATTGAGTTTTAATTCTATTTCTTATAGCTTTTTCTTTCATATATGCTATATATTTCTTAAATTCCTCAAAACACAGACTTTTTAGCGCAAAAATATTTTTATAAGCGGATGTACAAAGACTATAGGGTATTTTTTACAAGCTTTTATTTAACTTGCAATGTATGTATGTATGTATGTATGTATGTATGTATGTAAATTTAATGAATGTTTGTTCGGGTGAAATCTTGCAACTCAATTTTGAAGCAGATATCTTCAACCGATTGAGCTGAAATTTTGTATACAGGTTCAATTTAGATGACAATGCATGATTTGTATGTATTTATGTATGTATGTGTGTTTGTTCGGGTGAAATCTTGCAACTCAATTTTGAAGCAAATATCTTCAAGCAATTGAGCTGAAACTTTGTATACAGGTTCAATTTGGATGACAATGCATGGTTTGTATGTATGTTTGTTTGTTCGGGCGAAATCTTGCAACTCAATTTTGAAGCAAATATCTTCAAGCAATTGAGCTGAAACTTTGTATACAGGTTCAATTTGGATGACAATGCATGGTTTGTATGTATGTATGTTTGTTCGGGTGAAATCTTGCAACTCAATTTTGAAGCAAATATCTTCAAGCAATTGACCTGAAACTTTGTATACAGGTTCAATTTGGATGACAATGCATGGTTTGTATGTATGTATGTTTGTTCAGGTGAAATCTTGCAACTCAATTTTGAAGCAGATATCTTCAACCAATTGAGCTGAAATTTTGTATATAGGTTCAATTTGGATGCCAATGCATGGTTACCTTTGTGACGTCATTCTAAATCCAATATGGCGGCATATCCAAGAGTGCGGACTAGTTATTTTTAGTGCACTTCTACAATATGGGTATCAAATGAAAGGGCTTGCTAAGAAAAATTCGAATAAAGTGACGTGATAACCGACTAAAAAGTCAAAAATAAATTAAAAGTAAAAAACCTTTTTAAAAAACAAGCTTTTATTTGAATGCACTAAAACGAAAAAAATAAATTTTTACTTTAAAACTTTTACTATCTACTTATAAAGTCATTACACATAATCTATATGATATAAAAGCTTGTCGCAAGATTTGCTTGTAAACAAGTAAATGAAATAAATTGATGTGATTGATTTTAACTATTAAAATTTTCAAACTAAGGAAATACGAGTACTATCTCGCGACAAGCTTTTCTATCATATAGATTATGTGTAATGACTTTATAAGTAGATAGTAAAAGTTTTAAAGTAAAAATTTATTTTTTTCGTTTTAGTGCATTCAAATAAAAGCTTGTTTTTTAAAAAGGTTTTTTACTTTTAATTTATTTAAATTAATATAAACCCATTCTCTTGTTCTTGTGTATTACATAAGTATGGGTCGAAGTAGAAAATACACTACAACACTACAAATATATCATATCTGTATCAGAATGCAGCAGTGCCGCTTGACCTTATTTTATGATATTCACTATTACGCTTGTAGATCATCGTTTGTATCCGAGCTTTGGCATAGAGCTGTATATTCAAATGTACTCTGTGGCATAGAGTTATTTATGATCGGTGAATCACATCAAATTGCTTAGTTACTTAGGGCCTGTTACACCATTAGTGGATAACGCTATTTAACGGATGACGATACAAATAGACTTTGACAGAGGGTAGAATAGGCCAATAGGATCCTGGATCTGTCTCTCTTCAGTTGATAAACTACAACTTTAAGATTATTATATGCGAATAGAAATATCTCATAAATATAGTAGAATTTGATGATATAAAAAAATAATGAATTAAAAACTTTTTACTATCGGATATAAAGTGAATTTCTAACTTTATTTTTATTTATTGTACACTAACCTAATCGCTACCATAATTTCTTACTCTATGTTCAAAGGGTGTCTACAAGAAATTGCTCTTTTAAAAGTAAGATTACCTTGAAAATACAAAATATGATAACCTCAGGGCCTGTTTTACCAGTTCTGGATAAAGTTATATACAACAAGGTCGGAAACAAACGTACAGCTCGCCTGGTGGTAAGCGACAACCGTAGCTCACCCGTAGCTTAGGTGTCTGCAACACCAGAAACATCACAAGTGCAATTACGCGTTAAGTCCGTAGGAAACTACATTATTGCCAGACCTCAGCCAGAGAGACAGACCACGTTAAACGGGTCAACAACTCAACAAGGCGATAGTTTCTAATGTCAACTACTCAGTACTGAGAATTTTGCAATGATTAAAGAAAAAAAGGAATGTCGCAATTCAACGTAGGAAGCATATACCTATCTGTAGAAAACCCTTGATAAAATAATAAGATATAGGTATCTTATAGATCACGGATCAGTTGCTGTTAAATTGCTAAATAGGAAATCGTAGATATCGTTCGCCATAGCATTACCAAAAGATTATAGTAGTTTTACGCAGGGACCGGCCGGGTACTCGTTGAAAGGGTTTTTGAAAGGGTATTTTGAAGCGCTAAAAAAATAAAGTCTTTGATGCATGTAACACCTGCGAACGGCTTAAACCAACCCTTTTCCGATAAGGGATACCCTTTCAAAACCCTGTAACACTGTAACATGGTAAGCCAATCCAACAAAGTACATTAAATATGTACTCTTCGTAGTCGACATTAGATTGAGAATTGCTTAACCACTACCACACGTGGCATTTTCCCGCCGCGCCGACGCTCGCGCCGGTTTTTTCGTGTCTGAACTTGTTCATTCTCAGAGTTATAATATTATAATATGTATTATCATTTCAATTAGAAAATTGGAAGTCGTAACTCGGACGAAACTACGGAAGGAATTAAAAACTATTTAGCAGTGATTTTGTTTAAGTGTGTTTTGTAGTGCCTACAGCCTACTTCATTTTTTTATTAGTTAATTCAGGGTAACCCGAATAAAACCTTTTCGTGTAGGTAACCTCCTCATAGGCTTAAGCCACTGAAGGGGTTAACCCCTTCACGTGGTTACTATATTAAAGGAGTTACCCGTTTCGCTGGGTTTTGAGGTGTAACTCGAATAAAAGGATACTCAGCGATAAGGGCTACACCATGTAGGGGTTACCCTGCGAAAAGGCTTAACTCTTAAGCGGTGTTGTCCGGTCCCTGGTTTTACGGGGCTAATTGTCACTATTTACTCTGAAATATATTTTGTGCTTTCATTAAATTTATTTACGCTATAAATTGAAGTAGAAACGTATGCATGTAAAATCGTGCAGAATTTTCGTAATTGAATAATATACAGCGGAGTTATTTTTAAGTATATTGGGTACCAACAGTAGGTATCCCAGATAGCATGTAAACTTGAGGCAAGTTTGATATTCTTTGATTTTAAATTGCTGCGTCAAATATGACGAGGCAAGTTTGCGACAATATTGCTGGAATATTGTTATGACAAAGATGATGTTTCAAGTTTGCGACAATATTGCTGGAATATTGTTATGACAAAGATGATGTTTCAAGTTTGTGACAATATTGCTGGAATATTGTTATGACAAAGATGATGTTTCAAGTTTTAATCTAGAGAATCCTGAATCACGCTATCAATGTTTTTAAGCTCACTTAGTATGTATACAGTTATCAGGAGAGTCTAGTAGGGAGTACGTTTCTACACAGTGGAGCTGCAATCATCGCGGAGGGTTGTTCTAAATTGCGCACGTGCATCGATCACTGATAATAATAACTACTAGTGATAATAAGTAATAGAAAGTACTTATAAGCGATAAACGCTTTTTTATCAAGTTTGAATTTCCTTTGAAAAAACAAACTTCATGCAAGTTTGTCACCGTGAAACTAGCAAGTTTGATTTAAACTTGCTGCAAGTTTATAAAGTTGCCATGGCAAACTTGAAGCAAGCCTTCATTTTTGATGTATCAAACTTGTTGCAAGTCTGAAACAAGTTTATTTTGTTATCTGGGATTGTTTTGTACTGTAACAGATTGTAAGCGTCCTACTACTGGGCAAAGACCGAAGAGAGGTTTTGGCTGTAACACAAAAAAAAAGTTGAAACATACTCTTTGGTTAAAACTAAATCAGCAAAGAGTATACCTATAACCAGGGACCGGCCGGGTACTCGTTGAAAGGGCCGTTTTTGAAGGGGTATTTTGAAGCGCTAAAAAAATAAAGCCTTTGATGCATGTAACACCTGCGAACGGCTTAAACCAACCCTTTTCCGATACGGGCTACCCTTTCAAAACCCTGTAACACTGTAACATGGTAAGCCAATCCAACAAAGTACATTAAATATGTACACTTCGTAGTCGACATTAGATTGAGAATTGCTTAACCACTACCACACGTGGCATTTTCCCGCCGCGACGACGCTCGCGCCGGTTTTTTCGTGTCTGAACTTGTTCATTCTCAGAGTTATTATTATAATATTATCATTTCCATTCGAAAATTGGAAGTCTTAACTCGGACGAAACTACGGAAGGAATTAAAAACTATTTAGCAGTGATTTTGTTTAAGTGTGTTTTGTAGTGCCTACTTCATTTTTATATTGTATTAAGTAGTCAGTTATTTTTAACTAAACAAAAGTTAGTTCAAGTTTATTAGTTAATTCAGGGTAACCCGAATAAAACCTTTTCGTGTAGGTAACCTCCTCATAGGCTTAAGCCACTGAAGGGGTTAACCCCTTCACGTGGTTACTATATTAAAGGAGTTACCCGTTTCGCTGGGTTTTGAGGTGTAACTCGAATAAAAGGATACTCAGCGATAAGGGCTACACCATGTAGGGGTTACCCTGCGAAAAGGCTTAACTCTTAAGCGGTGTTGTCCGGTCCCTGCCTATAACCACTACGTTTGAAACTTTGAATTTGAAATCAGTTGCGCGGTTGCGCCCGCCACCTCGCTGCAAATTATACGCTGTGTTGATAACCGATATTTTTTATCTTTGCCTTATTTAACTTATTTTACTTCTTTCGTTTTTACAATTTTAAATTCGACTTGAAACAATTGTCGAATGGCTACGATAATATCCATGTTATGCCTAATTTGTAAAATAAAGAAACCAAAAGAAAAAAAAAAGAAAAAATTTCTACCAGTCTGTAACCAGTAGTCTGTCATTGTCAAAGTGACATTTTTGACATTAAACCTATTTAACCCGTTAACCGATCTCGTCTTCTCGAAGGAATTTGGAAGGAATTTTTACATCTTACAACGAAATTAATTACGTCATTATCACAAGGGAACGACGTACTTTAATCTTTATCGGTGTAATATGAGAGAGTACTTTAATAAATAAGTGGTTTGATGGGCGATCGACAGAGGATACGATCTGAAGACATGGCCACGACAAGTACCGCTGTGACGGTGCCACCACAGATACAAGAGGTAAACAGTAGAATACAATCTTATCACTAGTATTTACTATTTAGTTATAACTTATAAGATAATGTGAAATTACTTCTTTCTCTGTCGCGAACTATATATCATTTGGGATTGACGATGACTGCTTTTGAAAGAGCTGTATTTGAGTGCCTTAGAGCATCTAAATGCGTTTTAGCACCTAAACAATGTATTTTAAAAGCTAGATATTCGACCAAAAGTGATGGATTGTTAAGTGATATCAATGTGTTGGATCTGACTAGAGTCGTCGCGGGGCCTTTTTGTACTATGACCCTTGGCGATTTAGGTGCAAATGTAATTAAAGTTGAGAGTTTAGAAGGTGATGAGGCGCGAAAATGGGGACCACCGTTCATTGAAGGTTCAACTGATTCATATTACTTTTTATCAATTAATAGGAATAAAAAAAGTATATGTATTGATTTGAAAAGTTCAGAAGGTAAGTAACATTTTTAATTTGTCCGTGATATGTTTTTTTTAAGTTGATAAAATTTCAAAATAGTATTTGTTTAATGCTTAAAATGAACTTTGTATATGTATTTTAATCAATAATAATGAGATAAAACAGAATAAAAATGAATATAAGAAATATTACAAACAATCAAAATTCTTTATTTTATAAATATATAATAAAACTTCTATATTTTATATATAAATTATTTTTTCAGGTAAACAAGTAATGTATGACCTGGCAAGAAAATGTGATGTTCTTGTTGAAAACTTTTTACCCGGTAAATTAGACAAGCTTGAGGTGGGTTACGACAAGCTAAAGATAATTAATCCTAAGTTAATATATTGTGCTATCACAGGCTTCGGCCCTGTCGGACCGTATGCTAAAAAGCCAGGGTAAGAGACGAAGAATGTTTTTATAGTAGTTTTACTGGTTTATTTTTAATTAAGTTTTTATGACATACATAAATATTCCTCGCAGTGTAAAATGTCCATTCAAATTGATAAATTAAATGGTTGTTGTATGAATTTTTTTTTAAATATATAACTAGGTTGGCAAACAAGCGTACGGCTCACCTGATAATCGACTACCGTAGCTTATAGACACCTGCAACACCAGAAGCATTGCAAGCGTGTTGCCAACCCTATCCCAATCCCCCTGGAGCTCTGGTCGCCTTACTCACCAACAGGAACACAACACTGCTTGAAAACAGTGTGATTTAGCTGTGATCTTCTGTAAGGTCAAAGTACTACCCAAGTCGGGCTGCTCCATATTTTGGAGCACATAAGCAGGAAATTTCCTGTTGTGCCCTACCTCAGTTAATGAATATTTGAAGTTGTAAAATTCATCTAAATTTGTTTTAGACGTCATTGGAACGAGATTCATTATAGACTTACTGAGATTGACTTTATAAGTAAATCATGTAGCAATGTTGATGTCTTCATTATTTTGTTTGAAGGGTGTTGTTGTTGAATAATATATTATTGGTTAATTAAATAAATTTTATTTTCAGTTATGATGTAATTGCATCGGCTATGGGTGGCTTGTTAAATACAACCGGCGAAAGAAATGGAAATCCTTGCAAGCCAGGAGTAGCTATCACCGATGTAACAACTGGACTTCATGCTTTTGGAGCTATCATGACTGCTTTGTACCGCAGAAGCAAAACTGGCCGTGGTCAGAAAATAGACTGCAATCTTTTATCGACGCAAATATCTAGTATGATTAACATCGCAAATATTTACTTGAACTGTGGGATCGAAGGACAAAGATGGGGTACAGCACATGCCAACCTCGTCCCGTACCAAGCTTTTAAAACTAAAGACGGTTTTATAGTCATCGGTACAGGATCGAACGCTCAATTTGCCGATTTCTGTAAAATAATTCATAAAGAGGAACTTTTATCTGATGAGCGTTTCAAAGATAACGCAGCTCGAGTTGAAAATCGGGATGAGATCATCAGAATCATCAGTGAGGTGATAGAAACTAAAACAAAAAAAGAATGGTCGGAGATATTTAGAAATGCGTCATTCCCCAATGGTCCCGTTAATAATATGGAAGATGTGTTCAACGATGAGCACGTCAAAGCCATCGGTTTGGTTAAAGAACTACCGCACAAACATGCGGGGACTATAAAGATGGTCGGACCTCCTACTGTCTACTCGGAAGGGGGTAATGCGGTCAGAACTGCTCCGCCAACTTTAGGAGAGCATACGAGAGATATTTTATCAAATTTCTTAGGTTATCATAATGCAAAAATTGATGCACTGCTAAATCAAAAAGTTATTAAATAAATTTAAATCAATTAGTAACGAGAATTTTTACATTGATTATTTTATATTTAATGATATTGTAAAATGAATAACTTGTTATCTTCTTATGTACATAACACGAGTGGATTCTTTATTTATCTCGAGCTGATAAAAGTTTTTATAAGATAATGTAATAATAAAAAAGTGTGTGTTTACCCTATGTGTGTGTCGGTTTTTTGTGTTGGTGTGCGCATCGTAAAAATTTACTCTCATAATTTTTCCCTAATGCGCCAGCCTGTTGATGATATTTTTCTGTTTACTACATAAGTTTTATTAATCGTATTGTTTATGTAAATATTTCATATTTGTTGATATACAATTATGATTATTAAATTATGTGCTAAATGTTTTTTTTCCAAATACATTTCTATTTATTTATGGTCTTTTTTTATTTCAAAACCTCGGAAAGCATTATATTTTATGTTATCCGATAAATATGTGTTATTAACCGACTTCCAAAAAAGGAAGAGGTTCTTAATTAGATGGTATTTTTTTAAATATTATTTAAAACCTTAGAACTTTTGATAATGAATGTCGATTATGTTCTTATTATAATTATTATTTGTCGATCTTAATTGAAGTCGTTTTTTTTTTTAATATATAAATTTGTCATTGAATGATTGTGTTGAACAAAAAAAAAACCATCTTCAATTACATCGAACAGTAATATAACGTAGGCAGACGAAAAAATAGTCAAGTAAACAAGCATTATTAGAGTCAAAAAGTACTCATCAGGTCTCAATCGAAAAAAATGACTATTTCAAAAACACTAGCTTTCAATTAAAAAAAGAATCATAGAAATCGGTACACCCAGTAAAAAGTTATGAGGTATAATACAACATAGATCGACGAAATAGTCAAGTAAATACGCATTATTAGAGAGTATTCAAAAATACCTCAATTAAATTTAAATGGGACAACATGACACGCATCACTTATCGATTTAAAAAAAATCATCGAAATCGGTCCACCCAGTCTACGTTCTGAAGTAACATAATTATTATTAACTTTTAAATTATTAACTTTTTTGAAGTCGGTCAAACTCAAGCGTACAGTTAAGGTAAAACAAAAAAAAACATATAAAGAACAAAACACTAGTGAATTGAAACATTGTAGTTAATCATCTGAAATAAAATAAATATTAAAAGTACTCCTTTTTTCATAAACTTAGGAATCTGTGGAGCGGGTTGCGGTGATAACTCTTCGGCCGACGCGCACGCAGCGCAAGGTGGTCTGGACAGAGGACACCGTCGACAACGAGAACATGAACAAGAAGAAGTCTAAATGTAAGTTTATAATTTTTGAAGCTATACTCCTTATGGCGCATTAGGGGTCGTTCAAGTATTACGTAACGCAAATTTTGAAGATTTTTGACCCCCCCTCCCCCCTATGTAACGCGCCGTAACGTTTTCCCGTACTCCCCCCCCCCCAGCCTATAAACGTTACGTAACACCCCAACTGACCATTTTTACCCAAACGTCACAACTTTGTTGCGAAAACTACCGTAAAGTCACTTAAAAAATCGAGTTTGCGGTAAGTATAAATATACAGGGTGGGGATGATAATACAACGATAACTTGGACAGCGTATATGTAATGACATTCCAAGCCCACATACAAAAAATCAATAAAATACATCCAGTAGTTTAGTCACAAATTATGATTTTTCATTTTTTAAAATTTCTACGTATGTATCAGACTAAAGACCTGACCTACCCTAAAACCGGCGGTTAACGACTCAAGGACAGCTATTATTATTTTTAAAATCATAGATTAAGAAATAATGGATATGGCATCGACTGCCACAAAAAGGCACAATTTTTAATCATTGCCATTTAGTGACAGTTCGCAGACCAAATAATATTATAATAACTAATGTTTAAAAAAAAAATTAACTTATTCAGTATCGGCTACTGATCAGTTCTGCATATTTAAAAAAAAATTGATGGTTTGAGAAAATTTAAATCAAATAGTTTTTTATTCAATTTAATTTTAAATGCGTAACAATTTATTTTAATTTACTTTTCTAACTTACTATTTTTTATTCAATCAAAATAATGAAGTTTTGTAGGTACAAGCACATAGCACTTCCACGCGATTATGCCGCGTAGAAAGAAGGCCACGCGCGAAGGCGGCACGATGACGCGTGTAACAGGTCAGTGATCCTGTAGTTACAAAAATGATGTTATAAAATTTTATTAAATTATATTGAATTAGTTTGTATGAAAAAATCTTTTTTTTTTTATTTTGATGTTAGGACTTATCTGATGGTTTTGAAATACTTCTTTATACTAGTACTAACGGTGTTTTCAATTATCGTTCTATTGTCATCCACACCTTGTATATATACAAAAAGGGATATAAACGAAAAGGGTTGCCAATTTGGGAGATTTTAGTACTCTAGTTTTTTTTATTTAAATAAAAAACAACGTTACGTAACGCCTTGGTCGAGACCCCCCCTCCCGCCCCTGTAACGCATCGTAACGTTTTACAAGACCCCCCCCCCCCCCCTAATTGCGTTACGTAATACTTGAACGGCCCCTTAGGGAAAAATGATGAGAGTAAATTTCACACTGTCACGAGAAACCTACACCCTGAAGTTAGCTAGTCAACGAAAAAGAAGTTAGCAACGTGAAGCTAGCTATAGCCAATGAAGTATAACATCTTACGGGTGTACATAAGTACACACACACTTTTTTTTAAAGTAAAACTTCTTTACGCACGCTTGACTTAGGGAGTAAGCTGGTGAATGCGTGACGACAGCGTTACGAAAAGTGTGATTGGGCGAGGCGAACGGAAGTTGAGAGGGAGATATAAGTTAGTGAAGATAGTAAGAGAGAGAGTTACGTTTCGTAAATTTTACGAATGAATCGTGTGGTCTGAAGCACACTCGTTTTTTATACTTCAAAGGTGTCAAAATAATGATAGTAAGCTATATTTAACTGAGCGTATTTTAACTGAGGTAAGGCACAGCAGGAAATATCCTGCTCAAAATCTGGTAATCTGGTGGTGTAGCCGACTGGGGTAGTACCTCGAGCTTACAGAGATCACAGCTAAATAATACTGCTTTCAAGCAGTGTCGTGTTCCTGTTGGTGAGTAAGGTGACCAGAGGTCCTGGGGAGGGTTTGGATCTGGAGTAAATCCTAGTGGGAGCGTTTGAGTGGGGCCTTTATTTATTTGTGAACATAATTATTTTCCAGGTTGTTGTATATACGAGAAACCGCACCGTTTCGACGAGTCCGACTCGGAAGACAGCGATGACGAGTGCGAGCATTGCTTCGGACATGTCGAGAAAAAGCACAAGAAAAGAAACTCAGCGAATGCGACTACTACCACTACTGCTACAGAGATACAGGTAATATAAAAAAGTGCCTCGAGACGCGGCTGGAGTGTACCTTGAAAAAGTTTAGTTTGATACTTAAGAATATACTCTTCGGCCTGTAATATGCCGTCTATAGGCTACGGTCTTACCATCAGGTGAGCCGTACGCTTGTTTGCCGACCTAGTTACATAAAAAAAAAAATATCCTGCTGCTGGGCATAGGCCTCTTTCCCCATGTAAGAGAAGGATCACACCTTCATCCACCACGCTGCTCCAATGCGGGTTGGCGGATATATTTCCTACTATGAGCAACGCTATCAGGTGTACATGATAACAACCGGGACCGATGGCTTAACGTACTGTCCGAGGCACAGTTTGGAGAAGACCCACAAGGACCAGATCAGACCGGAAATAAATATTTGTATAAACATAAATATCCACTCTGACCGGGACTGGAACCAGCGACCGGCGGTGCTTACCCCTTAACCTCACTTCACCCTCCCCAGGAGCCTCTACATGTAATAAAAATTTTATATCCTTTGAAGTCCCAGTTATACTTGTACAGTTTTTTCCAACTATCAAATTTTTTAAATTTTTTTTTTATATAACTAGGTTGGCAAACAAGCGTAAGGCTCACCCGATAGTAAGACCGTAGCCTATAGACGCCTGCAACACCGGAAGCATCGTAAGCGCGTTGCCGACCCTATCCCCCCCCAGGAGCTCTGGTCACCTTACTCACCAACAGGAACACAACACTACTCGAAAGCATTATTATTTAGCTGTGGTCTTCTGTAAGGTCGAGGTACTACCCCAGTCGGGCTGCTCCATATTATGAGCAGGAAATTTCCTGCTGTGCTCTAACTGAAAATAAAATGACCTTTCCAGGAGACAGTAGAACAGACGGCATCGATAACGCTAGACCCCGGCGAGCCCGCCCCGGCGCCGCCAGACAAACCGCACAGCACATAGACTACATCCTGACGTACTAATTAATATTACATTTATATGGTTATCCAGTTTAAAGTATATTTATTGTATTCGTAATTGTTAATTAAGGGCCGGTTTCACCTGTGGGTAAAGTATACCCTGCGAATAGGTTACGAATACACTAATAGCAGGAAGTAGAATAGGCTATATATTCATACTAGCTGACCCCACCAACGTTGTTTTGCCATATATGATATTAACCCCCGCAACCCCTCCTTGTGAGTGGAATTTCATAAAATCGGTTCTTAGCTGACCTCTACTCGGTGAAAGTAATATTCATACCAAATTTCAAGTACGCCTTATGGTTCCAGATATAGTATGGTTGAGTCAATATATGGGTGGAAATCTCTTATATAACATATAGATATATATAGGTCCTCAATTAATATATATTTGCGAATGGAAATATCCATCGAATTCCACTAAATTTATGGGATATTTTCATAAAGTACCTGTGAATTTAAAAATTGTAGTTTATTAATTGAAATTAAACAAACCTTGATAGCCTATTTTACCCCCTAGTCTATTCGTAACTTATGGGCAGTATAAACAGGCCCTGAATAAAATAGTTATAAAGTTAAATCATTCATACACACATCATACATACATACATTTGTCATAAAAAGCATTTATTAATATCAATATAAAATGTTACAGAAGTCGATGATAAAATTTAATGTTTTGTAAGAGTTAATAAAATGTTAAAAGTATTTTTTATGTTGTGAAAAACTTTCCTAGTAGATAAAGTCCTAAATCATAATTAAGTGTTGTAATTACTGTTTATAAATTACTGTTTAAATATATTTTTTTTTCAGCATAATTTTATCGATGACAAATCTAAATGCATTCCAAGGTTTGCGAAAACATTTAAAAACAAATATTGTACGTTTGAAATATTGTTATTTTATTATTTTATACATCACAATGTAATCCTATTATATTAAAAATTAATTAATAATACAATTCAATAATAATAAAAAAAACATGTCAAAGTAAAAACTTCATGTGTAATAATATATTTTCATAAATTTTTTTAATTATTAAAGAACAGGTTAAAATGAAATTTAATAATTGTGTTTGCTAACAAACGAAAAAAACCGACTTCCAAAAAAACCGACTTCCATTACATCGACAAGTATAATACAACGTAAGTAGACAAAAATAATTGTGTTTGCTCGCAAACGAAAAAGAATTCGACTTCAATTACATCGACAAGTAACACAACGTAGGTAGACGACAAAAATAGTCAAGTAAATACGCGTTGTTAGATATAACTCTAAAAGTACTTGTTAGATCTCAATGAAATTTAAATGGGACCACATGACACGCAACACCTTTCAATTAAAACAAAATTCATCGAAATCGGTCCACTCAGTCAAAAGTTCTGATCTAACATACATTTAAAAAAATCGGATTGAGAACCTCCTCCTTTTTTGGAAGTCGGTTAATAACAGATAATCTACATTTGTGGCAAGAACTTACAAATAAAGGCTGAAAAGAAGGTTAAGTATGACTGATCTAGTGGGAACCAGTTTATATCCTGTATGATGTAGTTTTAGTTTGCCATCATCTTAAAGTTATTTATAATATACCTATATATTATCAGAATATCCTAATATTTAATGTTTTTAATGATGCGTCTGATTATGTATTACATTTTACGGAATATTACGATTTAATTTTTAAGTAAATTCATTATATTATGTATATAAATTGACGTTTACTGTGTCTATTGGAAATATTCCATTTGAATGTTAATAGATATTATGGCACAAGAGCGATTGCAATCTAAGTCTCAAAAATACTTATTTTTTATTTTTATTATTATGAAAGTTAGAAATATACGTATCATATTGTTTTCTAATGTTGAATTTCACTCATAATGTAGCAACTTTTTTGGATATTATCGCGGTATATTAAGTAATATTAGATGCCCGACTTTTCGGATACTTTACAGCAACCATGGTCACGGGAGGACAGTCCTCCGCGATAGAAGAAAAAAAATAAAATAATAAAAAAAAAAAAATCCGAAAAAGTTGTTTCGTTATATCAAGTATATGAAAAAAAAATGTTATCAACCGATGTCTATACATGAAGACATAAATATGTATATTCGCCCTTCAACAGCAATAGAGGTCAACTGTCATGTTGTTTGTTCTGCAATTAAAATTGTTTGCACTTTTTAGTTATATTCCTGGAGGTCTAACTTAAAATCTAGGTTTCATCTTTACACACAATTTAAGTTTTTCGGCTTAGAGTGTAAACCTGCTAACTCCATATACGTTAAATGTTCAGGAGAGACACAAAAACATTTCTAAAAAAAATATGAATAGATTTTATGTAAGGACTTTCATATTTTTAAACATCTATTATTATTCCATACTTGTTGAAACAATACAAAGGTCATTTAATTTAGTATTTATTTATTTATTGAAATCTCAGTACAAAATAGCTGTTTAGATGGAGTTAGCAGCGAACTTTTGAAGTTTTTGATTTGGTAGTTTTTGTTAGTTTTAGAAGAAAATTAACTGTAGTTGTTTTTCTCGCTGTCGAATGGTATCAAAAACTTCATATTAAATGCCAAAATATGGATTTAGCAGGTTTACACTCTATGCCGACATTATGTGAAGAATAACAACTGTCAAATACTTTAAAAAAAAAACTTTTATTTAAGATGGCAACTCTCACATAACCTTGCTCTTGAAACTAGTTTGCAGTTTGTCAATAATTTGTTATCTTTTTAGTAATCGTTGCAATCGCTCGGTGATTTCCCTCCTGTATCGTTTATAACAATACTTAATTATTTTTTAAGTTAAATATTGAATAAATGATAATAAACTTATTTTTTTTTTTTGTTTATATTTTACCTGTAAAAATATCAATTTAGTTTTATGTGTATCAATATTTTAATAGCGTACCTTTGTGTATGTAATAAATGTACAATTTGAACATGGACCCTGGTAGCTCGTGGCTTTTTTTTTTTTGGAAGCAAAACTTATTTAGAATTTTTAAAGGTTTAAATAAAATATTCCAATTAATTTTTAGTCAAGGCATAGGCAACTTTATTGTAACTTTGTACACATTTTAATACCTTAATGCCACAATTAACTTTTTTTTATAATAGACAGTCATAATTTTTTTTTAGCAAATATGAGAAATTGACATATTCAATGACTTAAAATTTAACAATTTTTTTTTAAATTAATTTCGTTCATGAAAATATTACAAAGATCCTCAAAGACATGAAAATTATAATAGACATTAAAACCATCGTTATGTTGTTTTATTTATTTAAAAAATCAGTACATTCTGTATGTGAATAAATTGTGTATACAATTCGAACAATCATAAAATCAACAATTTCTTTACACATAACAAACGTGCGAGTGGAGTAAACATTAATACAATTAATTATAAATTAAAACACATTAAAACTAAATACTGCTGTGAAACGATAATGCTTATCACCTGCGTAGCTTTCTGAAACAAAAATGAAACAAGTCAAATAAAGGTAATACACGGAAAAAAGCGAGTGTGCTTTTTTCCGTGTATTACCTTTACCTAACCTAAAACCTTTACCTAAAGCCTATCTTCAATAACTTATATCTCCCTCTCAACTTCCGTTCGCCTCGTACGATCACACTTTTCGTAACGGTCTCGTCATGCATTCACCAGTTTACTCCCCAAGTCAAGCGTGCGTAAAAGAAGTTTTACTTCAATAACAAAGTATAGTAAAAGTCAGTGAAATGGGATTTTTTTAAACTAAAATAATTTATACTAGAAGAATTTACTAATCTAGTGCAAACGAGACATTAAGACGAACTGTGTTACTGAAATACAGCACAGCAGGAAATTTCCTGCTCAAAATATGGAGCAGCCCGACTGGGGAAGTACCTCGACCTTACTGAAGACCACAGCTAAATAATACTGTTGCAAGCAGTGTTGTGTTCCTGTGAGAGGACCAGAGCTCCTGGGGAAGGGGGGTGTTATGGCCCCCGTAAACGATCAAACTTGTTTGTCAAACATGTTTGATCAAACTTCATGTTTCATATAACAAACATATCAAAAAAACCCGCAGCCCCGCACACGATCAAATAATTTGACAAACACGTTTGTCAAACAGAAATTTAATATGAAGTTTGATCAAATATTTGATCGTCTACCGGGCCCTTTATGGGCCCCGTAAACGATCAAACATGTTTGTCAAACATGTTTGATCAAACTTCATGTTTTCATATAAAAACCATATCAAAAAAGCCCGCAGCCCCGCACACGATCAAATAATTTGGCAAACACGTTTGTCAAACAGAAATTTAATATGAAGTTTGATCAAATATTTGATCGTCTACGGGGCCCTTTACAAGTGTCTATAGGCTACGGTAATTGCTTACCTTAGTTGTATAAAAAAAAGATCAGTTTACACCAGACTACTATATTAAACAAGTATCCAAATATATGTCGACCTGAATATTTATTGAGTACCACTTAGTTAGATAGTAGCGTTGCGCAGCGGTCACAGCACTGGTTTGTGTATGGCTGTTGCGCTGGCGGTTGCGGGTTCGATCCCCGCACACGACAACATTGGTCAATGGCCATACAGATGTTTGCCGTGGTCTGGGTGTTTGTGTAGTCCTTGTGGGTCTCTCCACCGTGACCCGGAGAGCACGTTAAGCCGTCGGTCCCGGTTGTTATCATGTACACCTGATAGCGATTGTTACTCGTAGTAGGGAATATATCCGCCAACCCGCATTGGAGCAGCGTGGTGGATTAAGCACTGATCCTTCTCCTACATGGGGATGGAGGCCTATGCCCAGCAGTGGGATATTACAGGCTGGAGCAACGATATACATTAGGGTGGAGCGATTTTAATAATTTTTCATTTTTGCTTCAGCATACCTGTTAAAAGTTGCTATTTTAGGTCATCACTAAACACAATAAAATTCAGTTTGCTTACGCTATGTTTAGAGGTGCCCCCATCATCATAAAGTTTTGAATAATTTAGGCAAATCCCATGAAATCGCAAATTTTCTTTAAACGCTCAATTCTACGTCCTAAGCGATGCTTTATTAGTGTAAAATAAACAAGATTGAACTTGGAACCTGCGTGTTAAGATCGGTAGGAAACGGGGTGCAGGGGAGGAGTACTTTAGATTTCGCTCTCTCACCACCAACGCGCGTACAGCGAGACGCGAGTTGTCGTGCACCTAGGAACTTGACACATCGAATTTTACGCATGTGAACGAGATATTTAAATAAGTAATATTTTTCATCTTTATTACTCGCAGTTTCTTTATACTGTAGTACTATTATATATGTATTGTTTGTCTTGATTACAAAAATATGTTTCAGTTAAAACACGACAAATGACGAGCTGTCCTGTGTTTGGTTTCCCTGAAAAGTTACTTGTTTCTCAGTTAGCAACTTATAAAGACATTTTAAGAAATTATATCTATATATCAAACATGAATTAAAACCTTATTAAGCAACAAAAGAGCCAACAATTAATGAGATATCCGAAAGATTGGCTCAAGAAGTTTTAGAAATATGGCAAGAATCGTCGCTGCCAACTGCAAGTGTAAAAAGAATTCTACAATTGATTCGCTCTTATCACGACAAATACAGACGCTTAATAAAACCATATCAAGGCCGTCAAACGAACATTAAAAACCAGGAAAAGGTTAATACGTTTATATCAGAATCTTATAGCTTGTTTGATATTTGCAGCTACAAATGCAAAGTTACCTCGAATTGTAACTGTGTTGAAGGTAGTCCTGTTCCCAAGAAGGAAGTAAATTTCTTACTAGAACTAAGAAGGACCAGAAAAATGATGATAGGCGGTGCGGATGTGGTCGCAACTGTAAAAAATAAGAAAGAAAACAAGAGAGAAATGAAAAAAGTTTATCTCGTAACAGAGAGGGAAACTTTTGATAAATCTTGATGTTCTCGTTGACGACAATGCCAATCGAAAGCAGCAGCTCATATGATAGCTTACTTGTACAATCTTCTAGTACTCAGTTTGAAAACCCAGAACAGTTGAAACACAAAGCTTCGCCACATCAAAAAAAAGATATTGAATTTGCCGTCAATAGCCTGTGATCGTACTGGAGTTTCGGGTAGAGCCGCTGCCATTATAGCTTCTTCTGTGTTAAAAGATGTTGGCATTATTTCATCAAACCATCTAAGTCATGTTATTTATCGTTCAAAGTTGCGCCGTGAAAGAACTAAAGTCAGATCAACTTTACCAGAAGCTGACTGCAACAAATTTCTTCGTGGTATGTATTTTAATGGGAGAAAGGATAAAACTTTGTTTCGTATTGAAAAAGAAGGGAAATTTTACAGAAAACGGATCATAGAAGATCATTATGTGATATTATAGGAACCAGGAAGCAACTATTTTGGTTACGTCAAGTGTAAGTCGGGAACTGCTAAAGGTATAAATATAATAACTTGAAATCTAAGTTCGTAAAACTGATTGAAATAGCTGTTATTGGCTGCGATGGAACAGTAGTGAATACCGGTTTCAAAGGTGGCGTTGTTCGTCTGATGGAGAAAGAACTAAATAGACCAAGACCGAGACAGAGTGGTTTATTTACCAAATGCATTCTAAAGAAATTACCACTGCGACATTTGTTATTACATTTAGATGGCAAAACTACAGGGCCCAAATGCTCTTCAGGTGCCATCGGATCTCATTAGAGCAAAACTATTTTCGTATAAGCGAATGCTTAGTTTCAATACAAAAATCAATTTGATATTTAAATTTGTTTTTTAATGTTTCTGGTTAAGCTTTAGAATAAATGAAAAAAAGAGAAAAAAAAATTTTTGTTCAATATTCAGCTGTTCTGGGGCACCTCTAAACATTATGACTGGTGGGTGAAATTTTGTATTTTTCATTTATATATTACAAGACAACTTTTAATAGCTATTCCGTTGAAATAAAAAGATTTTTTTTAAACTCCATACATTATCGCTCCACCCTAATATACATGTTTAATTTTTGATAATATTAACAGCTTATGATGTGTAAACATACCTGTTTAAAGGTTTCTCCTTATAGACAACAGCTTTCCTAGGTCGCCTCGTGCGACCCTCACTAGCCACGTCACTGCCACTACTATCACTATCACGACTATCACGATTGCTGCGATTGTCTATACTGGGATTATCACGACTGTTCGTTCTGCTACGATTGTCATAGTTGCCATTTTCTATACTGTTATGATTATCCCGACACTGACTGTTCAGTCTTTTGCGGTTGTCAATACTGTGACTGGTTCTTGAATCGTCGTTATTATGATTATGATTGTTGTTGCTGTGATTGTTTTGACTGTCGAGTCCATTTATTCTTGACCTCCCCGAACTGCAGGGCTCTGATTGGTCGTTGCGATTTTCTCTGGAAATATTTTTATTATATGATTTTAAGTAATGTTACACTATATTATGCTTATACTACATTAAAATTTTGAATTTTCGTATTTACATGTTTTTTATTTATTTATCCGCCAACCCGTAGTGGAGTAGCGTGGTGGATTAAGCTACAATCCTTTTCCTATATAGAGAAAAGCCCAATGCCCAGCTGTGGGACATTACAGGCTGAATTGTATGCTTTTTAAAGATCAACAAATAAATTCTTGAATTTTTTTAGTTGTATTATTAAATTTTTTGCTTAGGCTACCACTCCACTGTAAGTCATAGCATCACATTTTAAAGCCTATGCTATTTCTGGATAATTCTTTATCAATGTAATGGTGACCTGAAGTTTTAAAAATGTTCTAGTATCTTCTGAACTTATCAATTTCAATCAAATAAAATTTCCCCCTCATAAGATTAACTAATGTTTCTTTGTTTTTTTTTTCCTCTTTAATATGTGCACACTTCTAACCGCTGCTACTGTATCGTGTCCTGTGCCCAAAGGTTATCTGGAAGAAATCGCTCTTTAGCGATAAGATCGCCTTTGTACATCTTGTATTGTTTCTCTCTTTGTATGTCTCTGTATTTCGGTGTACATGAAGTATAAATAAATAAATAATGATCTTTAAAATAGAAAACACTTACAGAACTATAACCCTCGAATCCGTGGATCCATTCGGACTGGGCGCGTCAAAACTCATCAACCTTTTGGACGGCGACATATCCCTTATTGGGAACCTAGGAGATTGATCGCGAGATTGCCGTCGGGGGGAGTTTTCTGGGTGTGCTGTCTTCGGTGTCGGCAAGCGCGGTCCCGGTGATTTTGTATCGAGGTTCAGTCGTTTGGGAGGCGACGCGTCACCGCTGCCGTCCTCGTCCAGGCGCATCTTAGCGACCAGCACTTTCAGAATACGGCCATTGTTGCTGGAATTATTCAGAAATAAAACAATAAAATCTATGTTACGGAAAAGATTCTAGACAAATCTATACTATCATTTCATAAAGCTGAAGAGTTTGTTTGTTTGTTTGAACGCGGTAATCTCTGGAACTACTGGGCCGATTTGAAAAATTCTTTCAGTGTTAGATAACCCATTTATTGAGGAAGGCTATAGGCTATGTATCATCACGCTAAGACCAATAGGGGCGGAGTCCACGCCGACGAAGTTGCGCGCAGAAGCTAGTTTTTTATATAGACACAAGCTCCAAGTAAATACATGCAGTACTTTTTGAGTTTATCCCGGACATACATACAGACAAACAGAAAAACAGACAAAAATGGTGGTGGTGGGCGGGGGGGTCTTGTCGCTGTGCTACCAGTTCGTCGTGTGTGACGTGGTGGGGGGGGGGGCGTGTCACTGTGCTACTAGAGCGTGGTGTGTGACGCGGTGGGGGGGGGGGCGTGTCGCTGTGCTACCAGTTCGTCGTGTGTGACGTGGTGGGGGGGGGGGGGGTCGTGTCACTGTACTACTAGAGCATGGTGTGTGACGTGGTGGGGGGGGGGTCGTGTCGCTGTGGTACCAGAGCGTGGTGTGTGACGTGTTTTGGTGGGTGTTGTTGGGGGTCGTGTCGCTGTGCTACGAGCGTGGTGTGTGACGTGGTGGGGGGGGGCTCACCTGAGGCGGCGCGGCGCGGCGGGCGGCGGGGAGGCGCGTCTCCGCCGCACGGTGGGGGAGAACTCGAAGCGCGACGCGCGGAGCTTCGGTACCTCGAGATGTGAGCTGCGACTGGGGCCGGGTGACACACCATCTTCAACATTCTCTTCAAATTCTGTCGTTGAGTCCGGCTCAAAGTTGGTTAAAGTCCTTGATTTTTTCTACAAAATTTACACATACCAACTACATATTAAAAAACCAGATTAGAAAGCTTGAAAAATATTTAAAGTAAAAGTACGTTTCCAAAAAGGCTAGATATGGTTACAAGCTGCCCAAAGTATTTTAAATTCATGTCGCAAGAAATTCTAGTTAAAAAACCATGATTCCGGCCCACGGCCTAATATTTCGATTTAATAAAAAAAAAGCCAATTTATTATTTAGCATACGGCTCACCTGATGGTAAGAAATTACCATAGCTCATACTCGTAATAGTTGCCGACTCTACCCCCTATTCCCCCAGGAGCTCTGGTCACCTTACTCACCAACAGGAACACAACACTACTTGAAAGCAGTATTATTTAGCTGTGATCTTCTGTAAGGTCGAGGTACTACTCCAGTCGGGTTGCTCCAGATTTTCGACGTCCTAGTTTTACTAAGCAGCTACAGGACTGTCGATGACTTGTTTGTTGTTCGAGGACTTGTTCGAATAATAAATCGCCCGTGGTATTATAATGCATGTTCAACAAAAGGCATGGGCATTTAGAGCCCGTGGATGTTAATTTTAAATAAATGAAAATAAATATCAGATTAGTACTAAAACTAATATAAAAAAAAACCTGTGTGGTTTTATGAAACCACGGTAAAAGTGAAACTTTTTTTCACATTATAGACAATTAACTAAAATTTTTTGGAATAATATTCCATTAAGGGTATAAAAATCGCTTTATCAATCTTACCGCGCGGCCGACCGTCACGCGACATGCAACACACAGACGAAAAAGTTCAAGACGATGAATAAGTTTCACTTTAAAAATGTTAGTATAAATGAATAAATACCTTATTTCTGGGTTCGTCCAAAAGCCAGCTTGGCCCTTCTAATGGATTATCGACCCTCGGTCTGTCAACGGACAATAAATCACATAATTTTATTTCAAGAAAGGCGTTATTATAATTAAACAGCAAATGCTTTTCTGACTTTTGTTGATTTTTTCTAACTTTATTATATGACATTTTTCAGCAAAGATTTAAATGCCAATCATATGCTACGTAACAACAATGATCAGATCAATGACTATTTATTTTTCTTCTTATTAACCTTTAATAAAACGTGAACAATAAAAAGTCTTCAATAATCCATTTTATTATTGCAATTTATAATTTTTTGAAGTGAAACTTCTTTAGGCGCATAAGGGGTAAAATTTGAGCGACCGGTCACGCGGCAGCGTCAGGGACCGTCAGTACATGGATACCCATCCGTCCCTGACGCTGCCGCTGACTTCCTGGGAACACCGCGTGACGTTGGCTTTTTGTTTTTTGTTTTTTTTTTTTTTCAATTAGTTTTGTTTTGTATTTTGAATTAGCTTTTTTTTAAATTAGTTTTTTCAATTAGTTTTTTAAATTCGTTTTTTTTAATTAGTTTGCCAAAGAAGTTTCACTTCTGATATGTAAACTTAGTACACACGCATTTTTTTTTATGTGGTTACGGAAAGATTGCGTGTACAAAGTGAATTGATAAACAGCTTTAAAAAGCATTCACATAGACATTTTTCCTAATAAAATAAATAAAAAATAGAACAAGAAATGGAAAAACTGTTTTTTGCTACCTTGGCGGTGTTTCTTCATCCTCAGGCTCAATGTCTTCTTCAACAGCATCTAACCTTCGACTGCAAACAATACGAAAATACGATAACGAATCAATAGACATAGTAATATAAATGTCTACAACAATAATTAAATAATTGCAATAAAATATACATACGATTCTTCAAAATTTTCATTATCAGAGTTTTGAGATTCATCCATTATTCTATCGCCACTATCTGTAATATAAAGATTATATCAGTTAGATACTAACGAACGACATTTAAATTAAACCACATAATAGACATGACGACAGTATCAAAACATCATTATCTGTCAATTTAATGGTTTTTGAGGGGCACTTTAGTAAAATAAAAAACAAAAATACTGGTTTAGTTATATTTAAAATAATCAGACTATTATGATTTCCAACAAAATAGAACATTAAAATACTGCAATCGGCCATTTTGATTGAAACAAAGATGACGCGCATGACGTCAATCTTTGGTAAACAGCGCTGTCAATACTCTTATTCACTGTGTTTTGTTCTTAAATACAATGACAAATTTACCTAAGCGTAACGTCAGACCCGACGTCATGACACCTGCAACCGTTTTGGCGCACTATTTGAAAAAATATTAGAAAAAGACTTTTAAACTTCCTCAAACTTAATTTTATTACCAAAATAAAGGTTTTTTTCGTAAATAGTAAATGTGTACCCATATTACGGAAGAGGTTTTCAAAATCTGTCGTCACGCCTATTATACTACATACCACTTCTAAGTAAAACAAAAAAAAAATCAGTAAAATAGAAATGATTTAGACACATTATAGATTTAGTTTGGCGTTGTGGTTTGAGGTTAACACTGTTTTTGTTACCCAAAATCACAAACCTACTTTAAACCTAAACTATAACGTCTATTTGACTGATTTTTCATTCCATATCTCCTGATATTATTTTATGCCGGAGTGGTAAAGAAAAACTCTACTTACCATCTAACGCAAGTTCCTCGGTGTTATCGTCAGCATGATTCACCTCCATATCAGTCTCCACATTGTTGGTCGACTCTCCTGCGTCAATCCTCGTCAATGGTATGTATACATCTACAATTCAGATATTGAAATAGAAACATTATTGACAGGTAATGTCAGATAACGTCAGGTAACGTCAGATAACGTCAGATAAGGTCAGGTAATGTCAGGTAATTAAAGATCTAATCGTCTTTCAAAATATAATTGTGGATTGTATTAAGAAGTCAGTTGACAGCTGTCATCTGTGACTAAATACGTGTTTTCTGTAGCTCTTAGATTTTTATTTGAAATTAAATTTAAATTCGCTAATTTTAATGAAAATATAGTATTAAAATTGTAATAAGTTCTAAGTTATTGAGTCGGAGTGTTTTGTTTTCATTTTCAACTCATATTAGAAGTGAATAATCCCAATTTTATAATCGGCGGTTTGTTTGACCTTAGGTTCAAATATTCCTTGAAAACCCGGGGAGTATATTTGTTCTTTCTCGTAATTTCTTATAACACTAAAGTTTATTAATTATCTTATATCTTGTTTATTAATTATCTTGTAATTTTAACATATTGGTCTCACTTTGCTTTTTTTATGAGAAGCAAGTAGGTAGACTAAAATATTTGCCTAACGTATTTGTCTTATAATTATAATATAAAAATACTTAATTTCAACAAATATTATATACTTTAATATAAATATTACTTTAGAAGTTCATTAAATTCTATCTTTCTACACTTAAATCCCTTAAGTGAAGTAATAGATAGTAATATCATAAAAATATTAACTTTACTAATTACATATTATATTTTGACTTATAATTAATACTGATTCTATTAGTTTTATCTAATCTAATTAATCTCTTTTTCTGTTAATATCTAAAAATCTATTCTAACTAATTTAAAATAAGATTAAAAGTATTGTTTTATAAGCTTTAGGTATCTAGTATTGTTATCTAGGGTCAATAATAAGTTTATATGGATATTTTTAAGTTATAGACTACATATATTGAAAATAAATTATACCTATATTATTACATAATTAGTATAATATTGGCATAAATTATATATTTATTTATTTTAATATATTTAGCTATAGGGTTACGATTTACATATTTAAATTTTCTTTTCCTTTCATTGACTAGTTTTTGTTTTGTTCTCTTTGAAGACTATTTCTCAAGTCAAGATTTGACCCTTATCCATTATTTCAAAGCTCACACCGTTGCTTCTCTGCTTTTGTATTAAAATCTTAATTATTTAAAGTATTTTAAGTAGTATAAAATTTAATTTTTTTTTTATTTTTTTTTTTTAATTTTAAAAAATGAATACACGCAGCACAATGGCCCGCCAGCTGGAAAGCCAACTCCAGGTCGCGCTCCAACAGCTGAATGTGTACAAAAAGCAGTGTGAGCAATTGGTGAGAGAGAGAGAGGATAGCGAAGTAGAAATTATAGAGATAATAAAGAAAAATAGTTCTATCAAAAATGAAATGGTAGAATTAAATGCACAGCTCCAGGAGATTCGTGAGGAACGTGACCGCCTTAAGCGACAATCCAGGGATTTTGACAAGTGTTGCGAAGAATATGATAACAATTTAAAAACTATAGCCCTGCTTCGTTTACAGCTCGCGAGTGCCCTGGAGCGTGTGGAACAATTAGAAAAAGAGGCATCTGAGGCCAATTCGCAATCTACACAAAACTTGTTCTCCGAGTTGCTAAACGTCTCCGGTACTCCTACTGCGTCATCTCAGCCTGTCACCATCGACTTGACAGGAGACGAATCAGCAGCATGTGGAACGCCGTCGAGAGTCAGCCTCGGTAGCAAGAATAAAATCAAAAAATATGTTAAGTTAGATAAATTTATTAAAAAGACAAGCAAATTAGTAAAAAAGAACAATATTGTAAAAAATCATTTAAACTTAAGTGAAAAACATAAATTGTTACTTGAAGAATATGATAAATCAAAGCAAACCTATGAAGCTGACATCAATGAATTAAATTTAAAGATTAGTAATTTAAATTACAGTCTTAATGAAATGACTGAAAAATACATCTCCGCTAGGAGAGAGATTAGTGACCATGAATTGGCAATGGATGGACTCATACAACTTTCGAAATATAATGAAGATCGGTTCAATTCTCTTGTAAAGCATGACTATCAATGCTCAAACATAGTCCATACAAAGCCTTCATGTGAAATAAGAAAAGGTGATGTCAGCTCCGTAGCTACTATGCCTGTACCCAAAAGGAAAATAATGATGTATAGCGATGAACTGGGTAAAAATATGGGTACAAGGTTGAACCATATATATAGCAACAGTACAGTTTGCAACTTTAGTATGCCGGGTGCCGCGGTAGGTGAAATAATGGATAAGGTTTTAAACGATACGTATGAACCCTCCACTACCTTAATATTACTATTCGGTAGAAGAGGGAATTTAAAACAACAGCAGTTATCCTTTTATTTAGACAAATTATGTAAACTTAACGTAGAAAAGATTATTTTGTTTACATTACCATATATTAAGGATAACTGCAATGAAAACAAAATAAGATATAATTTAAATCTTTTGTTGTATAATAAAATTGGAAACAATAATTTGACAATGAACAATGATTCAAAAAATATATTTAAATTAATTGACATTAATTTAATTTTTAAAAATGACTCATTTTTTATGAGACAGGATAGATTTATTCTATCTAATTATTTTTATAAACAGATAGCATGCTTGCTATCACATAATTTACTTTTTGACATGGGTATTAATTTAACAGCTGCTTCTATTGAGCAGTCTAAAACACTGACATACTCCAGTAGTACCTTTAGTACTACTTCTAGTAATAATAATTTAAATTAGATAAGCAGACAACAGAGGCGAAAGTCTCTTGCTATCAATTACAAGTAAAAAGTAACTTACTAAGTGATAAATATTTATGTAATAAGCATTGTTTAAACTTGGTGCATCAAAACATACAAGGCCTTTTAGGTAAAGAACTAGAGTTAGAACTTTTTTTGAATAAATATAATATCAGTATAATTTGTATAACCGAACACTGGCTTAAAGAATACCAGGTTGTTTTTAATTTTGATAAGCACCAAGTTGCCAGTTCGTTCTCTAGGAAGACAGCTATACACGGTGGCTCATTAATCATAACAAATAAAGACCTAAAATTTAAGGTACGTAGTGATATTGTGAGCCTTTCCATTGAACGAACTATAGAGATAGCCTGTATCGAGTTAACGCAATGTATAATAGTCAGTATCTATAGACCACCCAGTGCATGCTATGAACAATTTGAAGCAGTATTAGAAGAATTATTGACAAAGTTAACTGCTAAACGTAACAAAGACATTATAGTGTGTGGTGACTTTAATATCAATTTATTGGAAGATACTGTACTCACTAAAAGATTTTTAAGTTTGTTCAAATGTTGTGATCTTACTAACCTCTTCCTCAAGCCTACTCGGATAACTAATTCTTCAGCCACATGTATTGATAACATTTTTACAAATGGGACTCCGTCCTTCTCAGCAATTATTAATAAATTATACTCTGATCACTGTGGCCAATTAGTCAGCTTCAATTATAATATGGAAAAGCAGGTTAGTAAGAGGAAAGTGGTCGTTCCAGTGAACATGAAACGTATGGAGAGATTTAGAAACACTGTTGAAAACCAAATTGAGATACCATTAGTAGGTGGTGTTAATGACAAATATGGAGTTTTATGCGATCATATAAACAGTGTGTTTAATACTGTATTTATACCAAAAAAAATCTCTCCTAAGTATTGTATGTCATTCAATGATTGGGCGACTCCGGGAATCTATAAAAGTAGACAAAAATTATATGATCTCTTACATGAAAAATCATATAATACAAACATTGTTTTTCGTAATTACATCAAAAATTATTCAAAAATTTTTAAACTTGTTTGTGCCGCGGCCAAGTCAATATTCATTAGAAATAAAATTAAATCTAGTAAAAATAAAATTAAAATGACTTGGAATATTATAAATGCCGAAACTGGAAGAGTTAAAGAGCGTAATGGTGTCAGTGAACTCATCATTGACAATCACTCTATTAAAGCGGTTAATGAAGTAGCAACAGCTTTGGAAAAACATTTTGCCGACATTCCACTTTCGACAACTAAGGCGCTTATATCATCGCCCGAAGTCGCTGAATCGTTGCTTAAACAAAATGTTAATGCGTGCAAAGGTGATTTTATTTTCAGACCTATAGATGCTAATGAAATTGTTAAAACTTTTAAAACTTTAGAAATTAAGAACACTGCTGACCTCTGGGGTATATCTGTTAAAATTATTGGTACAATTATTGATATCATAGCACCCCACTTAGCGATTATATTTAATGAATGTATTATAAGTGGTGAGTTTCCTGATCTAATGAAACATAGTAAAGTTATACCTTTGTTTAAGTCCGGTTGTCATACTGATCCAACGAATTACAGGCCCATTTCTATTCTACCTGCCTGTAGTAAACTTTTTGAAAAAGTAATTCTCGGTCAGCTTTTAAGTCATTTCTCAAGAAATAAACTTTTACATAATAAGCAATTCGGTTTTACTAGAGGACGCTCCACAACTGATGCCGGTGTCGAGCTTTTTACTTCGATAGTCAATGCTTGGGAGGAGTCACGTGATGCTTTAGGTGTATTCTGTGATTTATCCAAGGCATTTGACTGTGTCCATCATGACACTTTAATCAGGAAACTCAGTCACTATGGCATTAAAAATACCGCACTAAAACTTCTGAGTTCTTATCTTAGTGATAGAACTCAGAGGGTTGAAGTAGATGGTACTAAGTCATCTGGGTCTCGTATACAGATGGGGGTCCCACAGGCTCAATTCTTGGTCCATTTTTATTTTTGATATATATTAACGACCTACCATATTTAGTAGAGAAGAGGCATGAGATTGTATTGTTTGCTGATGATACTTCATTAATATTTAAATTACGTAGACAAGAAACATACTATGACGATGTAAACAATGCTCTCTCTGAACTGGTTCATTGGTTTAGCGTAAATAACTTGCTTCTCAATAGTAAAAAAACTAATTGTATTAAATTTTCTGCACCAAATGTTAAACAAGTTGATATGCAACCAGAACTCAATGGTGATAAACTCAACTTAATTAACTCAACCGTTTTCCTTGGAATCACCATTGATTCAAAGTTACAGTGGGGACCCCATATCTGTACATTGGCGGATAGACTGAGTTCTGCAGCATACGCGATTAAAAGAATACGATTATTAACGGATATCGATACAGCCCGATTAGTTTATTTCAGCTACTTCCATAGTATAATGTCCTATGGCATTTTGCTATGGGGCAATGCGGCTGATATTAGCGTCATTTTTATTCTGCAGAAAAGGGCTATCCGTTATATTTATAAAATGGGATGTAGAGAATCTCTGAGAGAGAAGTTTAAAGAGATCAACATTCTGACCTTTGCATCGCAGTATATTTATGAAAATATAATGTACATACGGAAAAATAGGCATTTATTTGTTAGTCGTAGTGATCGAAATGCCTCAAATGATGTAACACTCAGGAACGACCACAAATTAATTTTTCCTAAATGCCGGCTCAAGAAAAAAAGTAGTTCCTTTATAGGAATGTCTATCTTAATATATAATAAGATTCCGGCTGCGCTTCAATCTCTGCCTTTACTAAAGTTTAAAAAAATTATTAAGCGAGCATTGTGCAATAAAGCCTATTATACAATCAATGAATACCTTAATGATGAAAAGGCATGGAATTGAATAAAGCTCGACCAGGCTATGTCTATGACCCGCCTTGTAAATTAGATAGTTACAAATATTGTGAGCAGGTGGCATGGGATGGTCTCGGCACGCACGATTGGCTGTCTCGTGTTTGTCCTGATCATTTCATGGTCCACTACTGCGTTTTTATCTTGTATCTGACTTTAAATCTTTTAAAAGAGTACCGAGTTTTTTTTCCTCCGGCTTTTTTTCTCTCGGCCTACACTAGGGCCATCATTATTTATTGTAATATTTAATAAAGCCGAGGATAAAGTAGGTAGGTAATGTCTACCGAGACATTATAGCTTAATATTTTGACTAAGTTAAGGCGGCAAACACTGGGTACATTACGTAAGTTTGTAATGTACCTAGTGTTAGGATATAAATTTTTATTTTATTGTTTGATTTTTTGCTGCCTTAACTTTCTGTTATTATTGTTTAGTTTTTTTTGTAAATCATTTTTTTTTTCTTTTTGACTTTCGTTAAGTGTATTACATATACCTTATGGCGAAATAAATAATTTGAATTTGAATTTGAATAAAGTACCTAAATATATTAATATTGTAAACCTGAAAAGTTTGTTTGTACGTTTAAACACCCTAATCTCAAGAACTACTGGTTCGAATTCCATCCAGTCCATTTGCTGTGGAAAGCTATAGGCTATTTTTTTTTCTTCAAATTAACGCGTGTGAAACCGCGTGGCACAGCGAGATCATTAAACTAGTTATTTCTTCTGTATTTAATATACTTAAAAATATAACATGTTATTTTTTTATTAATCAATAAGTTATTTTTTATTTAAGTTATTAGTCTTAGCTAAGTTATAAGAACAATCTGAACAATATGTATCACGATGAAAAAAAAAATAAAAACTCAATCTCACTTTAAAAAGTATTGAATACCTTAGGTTACAATGGTAGGTGGACTTTAACCATACATAGTTCAATTTATAAATTTATAAATTAAAAAAAAAAATTACTGTACATAGGTTCAAACAAAGTTCCACTACCACCTTGGAACTTATAAAGCCGAACGATGGCCGGATAACCATCCAACTGCTGGCTTTGAAATACACAGGCCAAAGACAGGCAGCAGCATCTTCAGTGCGACAAAGCTAGCCCTGCGGTCACCAACCCGCCTGCCCAGCGTGGTGATTATGGGCAAATATGTCTGGTATATGGCGCGCCATAATGTCTGGCGCGAACTTGGGGAGGCCTATGTCCAGCAGTGGACTGCGATAGGCTGAAGTGAAGTGACATAAGTTAATTTTATTATATTATAGTATAAGTTGACTACCTTGTAACATATGCATTGGCAAGGCCACAGTCCTTTCTGAAGCACTGCGATTCAGTTGATTTAGACTTCTATCACCCGATCCTGAAATAAACGAAACAATAAAATAATTTTTCAAACAGGTAAACTAGCAAAAGTGTTGATTAATATTGAGAACTATATCAAATTGTTATTGTCAAAATTACTAAAGTTTGAATTATAATGAAATAACTTTTTCCGATTTTTTCGCGGTTTATTAAGTTTTTTTACATGCCCAACGTTTCGGACCTAAAAAACCGCGATAGTATCCAAAAAAGTTGTTTCATTATAAAAATTTAATTTATTTTACTTTATAAATAGAAAATTACAATTTACGTTGAAACTTTATTATAGGGAAAAACTATTATGATATGTATCAGCAGAATTTTTCAATAATATAATTTTTTGATTTTACAATTAAAACTCGCTGTGTCCCACGGTTTCACACGTGTTAATTTGAGGATAAAAATAGCCTATAGCCTCCCTCGGTAAATGGGCTATCCAACACAAAAGTAATTTTTCAATTAGTACCAGTAGCTCCTAAGATTAGTGTGTTTAAACAAACAACTGTTTCAGCTTTATAAACATAAAAAGTTTTTATTAAAAAGAGATTAATAGATAAAGCATATTATTCAGTGCGGGATTACATAGTTGATAAAGATGTGTGGACTTAGTGACGCTGTATTTCATGTAAGATATTACTAATTTTGTACTAAAACAGTTTATATATATTTAAAAAAGCGCGTGGAGTTTCTTGTAGATTCTTCTCTGCACAAATACAAAAATAAGAAACACTAAAATTTTAATTTAAAAATGACGATTGCTCTTGGGGCCTATTTGAATAAAGTTATTTTTGATTTTAATTTTATAATATTAGAATAGATACAGTTGGAATAAAAATAGAGATATTTGATTAAACAAAGTGTGCAACAAAGTATAGTTGTATTTTACTGTATTATGTTTCATTTATAAAATAACAAAAACCTGTCTTACAGCTAACTTATTTCTTCTATTTAACTGATATAGTATATATTAGTATATGTGTTTAAATTAATTCCTTTCATTTCTATCCACCCGATATATACTAATATTATAAAGAGAAAAAGTTTGTAACTTCATCATGAAAATTCTTTCACTAACAGAAAGCTACACTATTCAGGAGTGACATAGGCTATATTTTATTGTTATTGAACAAAAAATTCAGTAATAAATAATAGTATATGTAAATCAAGTCAGAGATGTGGGAGCGAGGTGAAAACTTGCCCAATGAAGTGGGCACTGGTCGGCTGGTATACTATATTATCAGAATTATAATTAATAATACATACTAGAATTATTTGAGTGTAGTGTCCTACTCAATGAGACTACAGGCTGCATGAGGCGTCCACCGATCATCATCGGTGGCACCCTATTTACTTTGTCAGTTGAAGGGGTATTACTCAAGTTACTCCATCTAGGCAAATCCGTGTCTATCTCTTGTCTATCTTGTATGTAAGTTTTGGCAAGTTCCAAGGTGCGGGCCACTGCACTTGACGCCTGTACGAGGTGCGATAGTGCCTCTTCACTGGCCGATTGAAGAGCTGCGTCTAGTTTACGAGCGTGAGCCACACCACCGCTCCTTAGTCTCTAAAATATATATTTTTAATATAAATTACTATGAAAAAAAGTCGTCTAATAATCACTCAATTATAAATTTATAACTTATAACTAACAAAATTTTGTAATAAAAAATAATAAGCACAAAATTCATTAAGATATGGAATTCATTTTTATGTCGTGTGAAACAGATTTATGTTATTAGAAATCTAGATATAATATTGAAAGACTCACACTCAATTTAAGTCTTAATTCGTTTATTTCTTTCATTAGCTCTAATTTCTCATTCTCTCGCTGCGCGGCGGTCATTTTCCAATACTGAACTTTCTGCACCAATTCATTATTTTTTTCCCGAAGATCTTTTAACTCGTTTTCCATATCCATCTTGACAGTACTTTAATGTACTATTGTAAAATTAATTTAATTATGTACTTTATTTATTAACCATTAGTAATACGATTTTAATGTGGAATTTAAATGCATTACACGATTTCTAAATAACATCTACTTCATATCTACTTTCAGTTTCAAACAAAATGACAATTTGACATTTTGACATAAGATCCGTCGACTCCCTCGGTAAGTTGACTCCTTGATTTGAGCATTTTGTTTATGGAGGGCATAGAGGGAAGGAGAAGCACCTCATATAGGAGAAAAGTTGAAAAAATGTCCAGCTGTATGCTATATATAAATAATAATAGCAGTTCAAAACTTCAAAAACCTACCACAATTGCGCCGGTGTAAACAAAGGGTAAAGTATCAATGTATTAAATATCAATATATCATTGAATTAGAATTGAAGTATGCCAAGTTAAAAAAATATAACTGTCGACTAAAGTAGATAATTATTTTGAAAATTTCAACCAGTTTAAACCTTTTTTATTACCGCGAAAACGCTACAGCCATTTTGGTGACGTAATATGTGCAATAACAAAACTGTATGACGTATGTAAGAGAGTAACATAGCCTACCTGCCATCAACAAATTAGTAATGAATGCATATTATTTCAGTTGGAACAAGATATGAAGAGTTATTATACGAAAGAACACAACTATTACTCCTTGAAGTTAAAATTAATAGAAATTACAGATCTTAGATATGTACCCTAGCTGTTGACAGCACTGACAGAACTTTGTTATTGCCCGTATGACGTCACACCGTGGTGGCTCGTGTTTTAGGTCACGTGATATACAGATTAAAATATACGACTTTTAATTTCAATATAATAAATCAATAATGTGCTTTTATGATTCCAAATCAGAATATTTAGGTGTATTTCTCTATACATTTTAGTTTTTATCAAATTTTAAAATTTATTTTTCACTACGGAAAGTACCCTATTGTCCGCGCCTTGAGACAACATAGCGATCACAGCGCTACGCTATTTCGTTGTTATTTCCGGGACACTATTTTCTACAACGATCGTTCTCCTCTATCATGGACTATGCTCCATGCTCTCTATGCTCCATGTCTGACACCATAGTCTGACACTGTCAAGTTGTCAAACATAGCTGTCAACGATTAAACAAGCGTGCGCTAGGCGTGCGCCGACGTGTATTTAGGTTATATTTTGTAAATACCACACGATAAAATGTCCTTCCGTGGAAGAGGAGGTGGCGGTGGAGGCCGAGGTGGGTTTGGAGGAAGAGGCGGTGGCCGCGGGTTCGGTGGCGGCAGAGGTCGCGGCGGCGGGGGCGGAGGCTTTAGACAACAGGACGCAGGCCCTCCCGAATCAGTGACACCTTTCGGCCACTACGGCTGGACAGTGCAAGAAGACCTTGTGTGTAAAGTTGAAATCGAGGACGTCCCCTACTTCAACGCGCCTATTTACCTTGAAAACAAGGAACAAATCGGTAAAGTTGACGAAATATTTGGCAACTTACATGACTATTTCGTATCCGTGAAATTAACGGAAAACATAAAAGCGAAGAGCTTCAAGGAAGGACAGCAGTTCTTCATCGATCCCGGGAAACTATTGCCATTGAAGAGGTTTTTGCCCCAGTTGCCTGGTCAGCGTGGTGGTTTCAGAGGCGGTCGCGGTGGCCGAGGCGGACCTAGGGGAGGCGTGGGAGGTTTTAATAGAGGTGGTGGAGGCAGAGGCGGCGGTGGCTTTGGTAGAGGCGGAGGCGGTTTTGGTAGAGGTGGGGGTGGAGGTGGATTTGGCAGAGGTGGAGGTGGCGGAGGGGGTTTTAGAGGTAATGGATACAGCCGAGGTGGAGGCGGCCGCGGTGGAGGCTTCAGAGGCGGTCGTGGAGGAAGATAGTGATCAACAATCAGTGTACATGTGTAAAGACAATGAAAGATTTTATGGTTCTCGTCAATGTTATTGTTAAATGTAAATGTTATTTTGAGTATAAGTTTGACAAAAATTTTACTGATAATCTTTGAAATATGCATTATGACTGCATATGATAAATATGCGTAAATTTGTCCATTATGTTGTTGTGTCTAACACTAAAGTCTACTCGGTAAATTTTCATCATATAACGTTGTGTCCATTATTCATAAGTATTGTTGAACGGTTCTCAGGAACGTGGACAGTCCACGTTCCTGAGAACCGTTCAACAATACTAAAGTCTACCTTTTGGATAGAATACAGTCAGACAGACCTGACAGACAGACTAAGTGAGAATTGTAGGCGCCAAACAACTCTTACAGAGGTACTAAGCTCTTTTTGTAGCTTACAGAGAGAGGTCACTAAAGGAATTTTTTCCAATCACCCAGTTCTTACTTGGTCTGGTATGACTGTACTTAGATTTAAGAATTGAAAATGACATTGTGGCGAGGGCGACATAGAATATTTTTACAATAAGTAATAAAATTTATAAAATAATACATTTTGTCTCTTTTTTTCATGTATTTTTGCTTCTGTCAAGTTCAAATGAAACTTATATTTTACTAGCTATGTAGCAACTATTACGTAGTTACAACTAGTTACGTAGCAACTATTATCTTTAAAGTATTGTTACTATAATGAACTTTAACTGAGGTAGGGCACAGCAGGAAATTTCCTGCTCAAAATATGGAGAAGCCCATGGGTAGTACCTTGATCTTACAGAAGATCACAGCAAAATAATACTGCTTTGAAGCAGTGTTGTATTCCTGTTGGTGAGTAAGGTGCCCAGAGCTCCTGAGGGGAATTGGTGATAGGGTCGGCAACGCGCTTGCGATGCTTCTGCTGTTACAAACGTCTACAGGCTACAGTATTCGCTTACCATCAGGTGCGCAGTACGCTTGTTCGTCGACCTAGTTATATAAAAAAAATAATAAATAAATAAATATTGAAATACTTAAATCAAGTACATAGCACGAATATTAAAGTAAATTTCTATATCAATAATAACATAGATCATCAACAACAGCTTAAGACATTTGCTTGATTAAACCAAGGTTCAAATACAATAAACACTTAAACAGTGTTGTTTTGTGAAGTTTCCTTAGCATGGACAGGGAGTCCAAGAAACTTTTCACACTACCTTAAATCCTATTGCCTGTCCCTTTTCCCCCCATAAAAATATGAATTGTCAAAATGTATTTACAAATAACTTTCAAACTATTGTTCCATATGTACTTCGGCGTTATCGTGCATCTGTTAACTGAGGTAGGGCACAGCAGGAAATTTCCTGCTCAAAATATGGAGCAGCCCGACTGGGGTAGTACCTCGACCTTACAGAAGACCACAGCTAAATAATACTGTTTTCAAGCAGTATTGTGTTCCTGGTGGTGAGTAAGGTGACCAGAGCTCCTGGGGGGGATTGGAGATAGGGTCAGCAGTGCGCTTGCGATGCTTCTGGTGTTGCAGGCGTCTATAGGCTACGGTCTTACCATCAGGTGAGCCGTACGCTTGTATGCCAACCTAGTTACATAAAAAAAAAATAAAAAAAAATTGTTATTGTCAGGATGTTTCATTAAAATAAAAAAGGCAATAGTCAAAAATAAAATATGTGGAGTACAAAGTTCATTGTTTCATCTAGTATATAAAAACGTAAAACATGTCAAACAATAATAAAAGCAAATAAATAAATCATTCATTTAATAAATTAATATATATCCAATTCAAAACCACTTTTTCCTAGCACTTACATAAACAACACTAATTATTCTAGATTCTCTAAGTCCCCTTTACTTGGTGTTGGAACAAAGTTGTATGCTAAAGCTCTTCCTCTGTGATTGAAGATATAGAAAGAAGGCAGGTTACGTTGAGTCTCCCATTTTACTGCATTTAATTCGGCCGCTGCTGGGATTTCTCGGAGTTTACCAGACACATTTAGAACACCCCACATTACAGCGAACAAGCTAACCACAGCCTGGATTACTATCTGTAATAAAAGAATAATATTTTAGCACTAGCTGCAGTAAATACATTAAAACCTTCATCTAGCTACAGCAAGGGCGGTTTTAAATGATTTGTTTTGATGGTAGAACTTCTACAACTATCTAAGATAATCATTCTGCACCAGAGAAAAAAAGTTGTTTTCACAGTACGAACCAACCGTAAGCATCACGGAGGGCCAGAGCCTGCCAGACAGTGAAACTGTTATACAGGGTGTTAGGGGAATGGTTAGCCATAGAGGTATGTTGGGTAGGGGGGGTCATTTGGAACCTATTTAGGCTAACTTACCTATATGCAAAGTGTTACGGATTTTTTTTTATGATTATTTTTTCATTTTTCGAAAAAAGTGCCGAAAATTAGTGATTTGACCATCATATCTTTTTTGTTTATTGATATATCAACGCCATTTCTTTTTTGTTTTGATCATCAATACATTGCGCATGTAAAATAAATGTGATTTAATTTAGAAAACATCTACAAAAAAATTATGGGCCAAAGAAATCTTGACAGAGACAAAAAGTAAATCAAACCTTCAAGTTTAGGTATAAATTAAAAAAAAACTAAAGCCTCCAGACAATTTAAAATAATTTAAAAAATTACTCTAGTTAACACTGTTTTAAATAATATTACTTTCATTCACCTACCTTACTTACTTTTTTTTTAAATGATGAAATAACGAAATGGTTTCTACCCGAACCCTCACTCTACGGCCTACGCTGACAATTATAACAATAATTTTGTTATTACGCAGGGCACTGGCGGATCCAGGGGGGGCTGTCACGAGGTCATGACCCCCCCTGGGCTATGTCCAGGACCTAGGTGGACCACTAATTAAAATTGTTCAACAAGATTTTTGTCACAATATAGGTATTTTTAAGTACATTACCTACATAGAATTATAAAATACCTACTTTTTACCTGTATCTATCATTATAAAAATTAAATTATAACTTCTTTTTACTTGACCACGACTATGTGACCCCCCCCCCCTGGCGCCTTGACCATGACTGTGACCCCCCCCCCCCCATGAAGCCAAAGCTGGATCCGCCCTTGACGCAGGGCGATATGTCCCTGTACGGCACATGGTAAACTACCTGCTGTCTCTTTTTATATTGGAATTTGGGGTATGAGTTTCCACGGGCACCACAAAATAATGTCTCTCATAGGGTGAAATTAATGCCGGTAGGTATCAAAATTAAACAAATCTTAAATTCAAGTAACAAATTTATTTTATTTTTATAAATACAGTGAATTCGGTCGTGAATTTCCATAATCTACATTACTAGAAATAAGGATGATCTTCAAATAAGGATGTAAATCCTCGCCTGATGAGAGCAGTCAAGATTTTTTTTTTAATAATAAACGCTTCACACTCGACGGCCCCCAGTAGGATTTTCTCTCCTGTGTCGGGGGTCCGGAAACACACACAATACACGAGCACAAACGACCAGACCACGACAAACATCTATATGACCAATACAAATATCTGCCGTGAGCGGGAATCGAACGCGCGACCGCTAGCGCATCAGCCAGTGCTGTGACCGCGCCAACATGCCCCCAAAGTCAAGATGGTAGTTTACCATGTGCTATACAGGGACATACCGCCCTGCGTAATAGCAATTATTGTTATAATTGTCAGCGTAGAGTGAGGGTTCAGGTAGAAACCATTTCGTTATTTCATCATTTAAAAAAAAAGTAAGTAAGGTAGGTGAATGAAAGTAATATTATTTAAAACAGTGTTAACTAGAGTAATTTTTTAAATTATTTTAAATTGTCTGGAGGCTTTAATTTTTTTTTTAATTTATACCTAAACTTGAAGGTTTGATTTACTTTTTGTCTCTGTCAAGATTTCTTTGGCCCATAATTTTTTTTGTAGATGTTTTCTAAATTAAATCACATTTATTTTACATGCGCAATGTATTGATGATCAAAACAAAAAAGAAATGGCGTTGATATATCAATAAACAAAAAGATATGATGGTCAAATCACTAATTTTCGGCACTTTTTTCGAAAAATGAAAAAAAAATCATAAAAAAAATCCGTAACACTTTGCATATAGGTAAGTTAGCCTAAATAGGTTCCAAATGACCCCCCCTACCCAACATACCTCTATGGCTACCCATTCCCCTAACACCCTGTATAAATCACAATTTCGTGAATGAAACTATGGAATAATACTTTTCAAATTTTGTAAATTGGCTACTAAGGCAATACTAAATATACAAGTTTAATATGTATAGATTTAAAATATATTTCTCCTTACATCTAGAGGCAGTGTTGTGAACTCTTGAGATGTTATCCGAAGATATGTACGATCTGTAAAAAAAATACCATTCATGTTTAAACTACTGTTGCATTATATTAATTCCTTTAAAAATTTATTTGTTATGCTGTATGTTATTATAAAATTTATACAAACGTTGTGCTGCTGAGAACGCAGAATGAAATAGCGATATGAAACCAACGATGACTATAATTTTATGAACTGAGGCCATTTCTGTATATTTTTCTAAATAGTTTATTTAATCTATTTAAGACAGTTATGTTTATTGTACTATCTTACGGTGAAATTATTGGAGATAATAAATTTGTAATAGAAATTGACCAAAATTAAATATAAATAATATTCAAGACGAATTAACTGACAGTGACAGATTTGAGATTTTCAAAATTTTCAAGCATAGATAGATGATTCCATACCTATCCAAGATCCAATATTAATAAAAAATTGTAAAGCTTCAAATTAAATGTTTTCAAAATTTTTAAACAAAGATACATCTATGAAAAAATAAACCGCAATGTTATACGCTGATCGTAAAGTAGCAGAATAATATAATTATGGTGTAAGATCATTGTAAGATCAGAGATCTATAATATTAACATTTTTTCTTTTCTATGATAAAAAAAGTAAAACATTGTCAAAGACATATTTTTACTCTGTGGTTACGCGCGTATTTGTCATTATTTGTGTCTTTGGTACACTTTGGTATGTGTATGTTGTGCTTATTAGGGATGATCGATATTAGAAAAACATCGATGTTGACATCGATGTCATAATCGAAAGCCCAACATCGATGTTCGATATTTATCGTAAACCGAACATCGATGTTGGATAACATCGATGATTTTTACATTAATAATTGAGAAAGAAATATAAACATAAATATAAACTAGCAAATAAGATTCGCTTTTCCGTTATAACACACTCTACTCTTACAAAAACTCAGACTAAAGAAATAAGGTTCAATCAGTTCAACTTCAATGTACAAAATTCACGCGAGCGTTGAAAACTGAAGTTGATAGTAATTTTTTAATCTCTTATGAAATGCAAGCAAAGAAAAAACTATATTTTGTACAGCTTACTTTCATTATCATCAGTTACGTCGTCGGTGACATCTAGTGTATAATAGTTAAACTTAATATACCAGGTCATCTAATGCTCTAACTAGTACATCCAATGCACGTCAGATAGCCCTAACCTAAAGACTATATTGACGTTCCGATATTTTATTCTCAAGACATCGATGTGTCGATATTATCGAAGTCAAAACATCGATGTCAAAACATCGATGTTTTCTAGCTAAACATCGATGTTTATTCACCATCGATGAATATCGATCATCCCTAGTGCTTATAGGCGGTTGTGTTTCGTAATTTTGGTATTAGTTAAATAAAATTTTATAAATTAATAGTAGTTAAAGGAAGTCGAAAATGCCAACTCGCAATATACACGAGTTCGAATTAGACACTAAACCTCTAAAGAAAACATCAAAACAAAAGTTTTCAGATTTCTTTTATAATGAAGAATCGGGAGCAATTATGGGAAGAACTCCTGAAAGTTGGGGTTAGTATTGTATTAATTTACTTTTAAACGGTACATCTATACAAGTCTTTCAATATAAAGTAGTAGCAACAGTCATAAAAACAGTGAACGCTTGATGAAAAGCAGGGCGTGGCTTTACTCGAAACTTTTTAAAAGTTTTAGTGATTGGTAAAAAGAGTTTTTAAAACATAAATTTTAATTACTTTACTTTAAATTTTCTTTATATCAAATATAAAATATACTGAATAAGCGTGAAAAAAAAAACGAGTACATTATTTTATGATAATACTCTTTTGGACAGAGCTAACAATTTACTGTCATTTTTTTTAGTGTTATATAAAGAATTAAATCTGTTCAAACAAAATATATAAAAATTTTAATTTCTAAAAGACAACATTATTGGTAGTTTAATTTAAAATTTTATTGAGCAATCAAAGTATTAATTTGTTCTAGATAAGAAAAATCACAGTAACCAATTATTTATTTGCTTTTGAACCACATCTCTGTTTAAACTTGTTTTTTATTTTTATTTTTTTTGCTAAGTATATTTTCACATTTTCTTTATTATTATTTAACATCACCCATACAAAGCCATTGTCACTGTTACAAATACAAAATATTTTAAGACTACAAATAATTTAAAAGGATAATTAATCAAATTATTTCTATTAATGTAAGTAGCTGATATAAAATATAAATAATTGTTTAATCCAATAGTGAGTACATTATTTTGTATTACATATTGAAATATCCTATAACACCTTGCTATAACAAAATGTCCCCCTTCTGCACAAAAAAAAAAATAAAATAAAAAATAAAAACCAAAAAACTTTTATACATCAATATTATATATTCTACTAGCCGACCCGTGCCCACTTCGTTGGGCGTGAATTATTTTTGTGATGCAAATAATATACTTATACTTACTTAAGTTTTCATCTCGCTCACATATAACTACCACCCTCTGTTTCAACCCCAAAAGGGGTTAATTTCTAAAAATACATTATTAGTACACCTCCACACCATCTAAGAGCATACATTTTGAATTTCAAGTCTCTTACTTCAAAAACATAGGACTTTCATACAAACTTCCAACCCCCGTTTTACCCTCTTAGGGGTGGAATTTCGTAAAACCCGTTCTTAGCGGATGTCTACTCCCTATAAGGAACCTACTTGCCAAATTTCAAGTTTGTAGGTGTTAGTTTCTGAGATTTCGTGATGAGTGAGTGACCTTTCGCTTTTATATATATAGATTTATTATATTAATCACATTTAAAAGATTAAATAGGAAATACACATAACTATGGTCATAATATAATATGATGTTTATTATAGAATAATTATCTAAAGAGAATATGAAAATTATGAAAAAAAAATTCTAATTAAATTAAACTTGTCACAATTTGCAAGTAATAAGTTCATAATTCATAACATTGTAAATATGTATAATATTTTAAAGTATCAAAATACATTTTTTTTATAAAGGAAAGTTTTTATCTTAAGTTCAAGAAAGTAGATAAGTTTGACTTCTTTGTGACCTCTTATGGATATGACTTTATCAGTTAGTTTAATAGATTCAATTACGGATGTTTGGGTAATAGGAAAAAATCATAGTTATACAAGTTGTCTTAAAAAAAACTTTTCTAGCATCATTTTACCCCGTGAATATTTTTTATAAAGTAATTTAAGTAGTAGTATTTTAGCTAAATACAATTGGATCATAATAATTATGTTCCGTGACAGAAATTTCCGCAGTTATTCTCTTAAAAATTGTTGCCTAACTGAGCCAACGATCATGGCTGTATGTAATTTCCACATATTTATTTTAGTTTTCATACAAATATTTGGTATCAAGTTACAATTTAATCAAAAGTGTATAAAATTGTCCTTGAGATGAAGCCTCAAGAGTCTATTAATTATAGACTAAAAGTATAGCCGCATTGGCTCGGGAATCAAATTGTAGCGGCCCTAATCCTGAAGCCCTATTCTGACAATTGACCAGTTTACTAAGGCTACTATTAAACCGTGCCGGCGTTAAGTATTAACGTATATATTGTTACAGTTGATGGGCTTTATTGTGATTTTTATGTCTTTTATAGTATACTAGCCTACCTGTGCCCACTTCATTGGGCGTTAATTATTGTTGTGATGCAAATATATAGTAAAGTTTTCATCTCGCTCGCATTTCTCCGACTTGATTTACATATGCTAATATTTTTCACTGAATTTTTTGTTCAATAACAATAAAATATAGCCTATGTCACTCCTGAATATTGTAGCTTTCTGTTAGTGAAAAAATTTTCATGATCGGATCAGTATTTGCGAAGATTACTCCTACAAACAAACAAAGTTAAAAACTTTACCTCTTTTAATATAGACTAGCTATACCCGTTCGAATAATTCACACTAAATAAGTATAATAATTATCACTTTACAAAATTACAAAAACGTATTTATAGGTGAGTTGATTTGAAATTGAACATAAAAAATTAATTATGATGTTTATTGAAAACTAGTGTCCCCTCTGTAAATTAAGACAGCTACAGTCTGTGAAGTACAATAGGCGGACTTATAGTTATTTAGCCATTTCTTCCAGACAACTCAATAGTTCCAACAATCTTCATGGTATTTTTTTTAATTTTTTTTACACAATACACACACGGTCGTCTGTTCCTAAAGTAAGCAAGTTAATGCTTGTGTTATAGGTAACAGCCGACTGGTCTAGCTACATATTTTTTTTTGATAAACATACTTATAAATAATACATATATAAATATATAAATGAATATGTATATTACACCCAGACTCGGGGTGGGAATCGAACCCACAACCCCCGGAGCAGAAAGCAGGCTCACTACAAACTGCGCCAACGGGCTAGTCGGCTAGTATTGTACGGGTTACGGCGCACTCAGCAATTCAAATTGTCTTTGCGATGTAATAACCTTCTTTAATTTAGGTTACTTCTTCCGAAATTGTTTGTGTATAACTTGTACTTCTGTACTGCACATGCAAATATTTAAACAAACTTATTGTTAGATCGACTTTCATAGGGTTTGCTATACCTCAGTTACCTTTCCTCACATGTCATCTTTCACTCAAATATAGACTGTACACATTACAAGTATTAAAATTAAATATCGTTTAACCATAATTGTGTTTCAAACAAAAAAAAAAGAAAAACCGACTTCAATAACATCTATAGGTAATAAAATGATAACATTTTAAAGATATACGCATTATTAGGATAAGTTACATTTAAATTTTTTTTTATGATTGTTAATTTTCCAGAGTAGGTAATATCAATAAATTCTGTATAGAATTTGTTTTGTCTATAACAACTGACAAAATAAGCAGCTTAACAGACTGAGGAACTTAAGCGTTTACTATCTTATCTTATACTATTAAACGAGCAATTCTTGTATATATATATATTTTCTGAATCTCGGAATCGGCTCCAACGATTTTCGTGAAATTTAGTATGCAGGGGATTTCGGGGGCGAAAAATTGATCTAGCTAGGATTCATTTAAAAAAAATGTCGTTTTATCCCTGTTTTTAGGCAATGAAAAAATATCATTAGAATACGAAGCTTCATTTCACCATTATTAATACAGCGGTAATAGCGTAATTAGGAAAGCGACGGAATTCAAATCGTTTTGACCCGGGTTCGAATCTCAGTCTCCAGATTATTTTTTTTCTTTTTTTTTTAATTTCACTCGTGATTTATTATTTAAATTAAATTAAAATATAAAAATACCGAAAAAAAAAAACAAAAAATAAAATAAAAATACCGAGCTGGGCTCGGTCACCCAGGTACTAATATTTAAGTAAGGATTACAAGATGACCCGTAAGCGCCGCTTACATGTAGCGACATTATTTGATGTAAACCTCAACTCTTTATCATGTCTTCAAAAAAAAAAAAAAAATGAGTGTGCACACGACTGAAGTAAAACTTCTTTAGCAATAGGCCTGCACCGTGTCTTAGATATACGAAACCTAACTGGCTATGAGAGAGAGAGAGAAAGAAAACGTGTACTCGCACCTCTCTGTCTTGCTCTGTTCGCCTATCCCTATCAAACTTTTCGTAACGCCCCTGTCGCGCATTCACCAGCTTACTCCCCAATTCAAGCGTGCGTAAAGAAGTCTTACTTCAAAAATAATTCATGAAAAAAAAAAACATGAATAACACATGAAAGAAAACTGTACTAGTCAGTTGTAGGGTTATCAATTTTAGTCGCAAACAAAATCGCGTGTAGTAGGTATATAGCTTTGATGAGTGCTTATGAATTATGATCATGCGTCATTACGCAGATAAGCAAAAATACATGTTTGAAAGAAGATATTTGCTATTACAAGTAATTTTTATTAATGGCTGCGAGTTGCAGTAATTTAAATAAAAAGCAATCACATTATATAATCTTTTAAGGAATCTTAACACAGTTTTATGCACTCAAATACGCACACGCAGACGCACAATTACGTGCCCGATGCGCAAACGCACTCGCACACGTAAACGAACTAGCTCACGTACGAGCGCAGGCACACACAGACGCAGTTGCACATAGCCACGCATACGCACACGCACACACACCCATACGCTTACACGCAAACGCAATTGGATACCCACACACACACACACACACACACACACACACACACACACACACACACACACACACACACACACACACACACACACGCACACACCTACGCGCGCACACGAACAAATATAAGCACACGCAAACACATACGCAATATTGTAAACAGCTGTACTGCTGCATTCACAATATACTTATTCTTCTAATTTCTTCTTCTAGGTAAAATTCTGCTATTCTACTTTATATTCTACTTAGTCCTGGCATCTCTGTTCTCCATCTGCCTGGTGACGTTTCTCCAGCACTTCATCAACCCTCGAGTTCCAAGGCTGCAGCAGGACTACAGTTTAATTGGATCAAGTCCAGGTCTAGGATTCAGGCCTCTGCCCCCTGATGTACGGAGCACGCTCATCTGGTACAAGGGAACTGGTTACGAGAGCTACAAGTATTGGGAGGATCAGCTTATAGAATTTTTGTCAGGTATGTTTTTACTTATATCTCTTATTGTTATGATTATGTAAAGGAGTAAATATTGTAACTTAATATAATTTATATCGTAATCTTGTCTAAAAAGTCGTTAATCAAATCAACACAGCTTTACTAAATTATTCAAAAGTTCTCATAGATTTCAAATTGTCCTATTAGTTCGACGTTCGTTACCGCTAAACAATAGGTATTGGCATATATTATTTCGACTATTTTATTAAAACCAAAAGACTAGTTCTCATGACGTTAAGCTTGATTCAAGTGTCCATTGATGTGATGTGATGGATTAACGAATTTAGGCTTCTTCTGGGTGAGCTCGCTCCATCTTCGACCTCGTCTCTGCTCTAGACCTAGACTGGGGTCAAGAGTAAGCCCATAATATAATTTAAAAAAAAGTTCGGAAAGCCGTGCTTAATAGTGATGTCTAAAACATAGTTATATCTTTTGTTTTACTCATGTAGTGTGTTGTAATCAAGTACAGCAAAATAATATATAATTGCAGACTATAAAAAGAAGGGTCAGACTGCGGGTACCGGTCAGAATATTTTCAACTGTGGCTTTAAGAACCTACCCGGTCCCGGCCAGGTGTGCGATGTGGACATCCGCAGTTGGGAACCTTGTATCGAGGAGAACCACTTCAACTACCACAAGTCCGCGCCTTGCATCTTTTTGAAGCTTAACAAGTAAGTGGTTTTAACTGAGATAGGGCACAGCAGGAACTTTTCGCGAAATATGGAGCAGCCCGACTGGGGTAGTACCTCTACCTTACAGAAGATCACATCTAAATAATACTGTTTTCAAACAGTGTTGTGTTCCTGTTGGTGAGTAAGGTGACCAGAGCTCCTGGGGGGGATTGGGGATAGGGTCGGCAACGCGCTTGCGATGCTACTGCTGTTGCAGGCGTCTATAACTATTGCGTGTGTACAAAGTACACATGTCAGAAGTGAAACTTCTTTGGCAAACTAATTTAATATTATTTACATAGGTTTACAAAGTAGCGCGGCGTGCAGCCCGGCGCGCCACCCCTGTCGTTTTTCCGTTGCATCCGGTTTCAAATCACAACGATTCTAAAGAAGTTTCACTTCAAAAAAATGTTTTATGGACTGTGTTCTTTGTACACGTGTACAGTTCGTGTACAGTGAAGATGATTTCAATAAACCCTCAGGGGGTTTGGATATTGCAAATGAAAGAAAACGAAATATGTAGCTTAAACAAAATTGTGTATGTTTTTTAAATTGAATTAGTTCCTGGGGGGATTGGGGATAGGGTCGGCAACGCGCTTGCGATGCTTCTGGTGTTGCAGGCGTCTATAGGCTACGGTCTTACTATCAGGTGAGCCGTACGCTTGTTTGCTGACCTAGTTACATTAAAAAAAAAAGACTGACCGTACAGAGCTACGATTTCTTTTCATTAAGTCAGCTGAGTCAACGATAAAAAAAAAAAAAAAAAAAAAAACATTTAACGCTAAAAATTTAGTAAATTAAAATCAATACGAGTCTTAACAAAGTTGCTCGTTTGTTTATTATACTAGTCAGCTAGTCTTATTAAATCCAGTTAATACTTGATAGCGTGACGTGAACCCGCAACTAAAAGACGTCACGCAACATTTTGCACCCTTACAAAATACACAAGGGGTGAATACAGTGATATTTGTAGTCAATGTTAAAACAATACTTCCGAAATTGCGAATTTGTGTTTAAATTATGTTCAATGGGCATGACGAAATATTTTGAAAACCTCTTTCATAATGTGGGTACACATTTACTATTTACGAAAATACCTATATTTCGGTAATAAACATAAGTTTAAGGATGTTTAAAACTATTTTTCTAATATGTTTTCAATGAGAGCGGCAAAACGGCTGCAGGTGTCATGGCGTCGGCTTTGACGTCACAATATAAAGTGGGCCATATTTTTACTTTACTCTTTGAAGCGCCCCTGACGTATTGTTATGTTGTGACGTCATGCGCTGTAATTTGTGTTTCAATCAAAATGGCCGATTGCAGTATTTTGATGTTTTATTTTATCGAAAATCACAATAATCTTATTATTTTACATAAAACTAAACCAATATTTTGAATTTTTTAAATATGAGTGTTCCCCTAAAATCATTAAATTGACGATTTTTTGATACTGTCGTTATGCCCATTCAATATAACTATGTATGTGATCACTCGTATTTAGGCAAACAAAAATTGTAAAGTAAATCTTCTGCACTCTTGAGTTGGGGAGTAAGCTGGTGAATGCGTGACGAGAGCGTTAACAAATGTGTGACCGGGTGAGGCGAACGGAGCAAGAGAGAGAGAGAGAGAGAGGTGTGAGCACACATTTTCTTTCTCTCTTCCTCACATAGCCAGTTACGTTTCGTATATCTAAGGCCTTTCACCGACAGGCGCCGATTCGTAACGCAGATGCGATCTAAAGGGCGCCACACACGGCGAAGATACTATAGGTAATAATTATGTTATCTTTAAACGTGTGTGTAAAACGTGTATGGCGCTCTTTAGATCGCATCTGCGTTACGAATCGGCGCCTGTCGGTGGAAGCCTTAAGACACAGTGCAGGCCCATTATTATGCAGAAGTACTTCAGTCGTGTGGTCCAAAGCACACTCGTTTTTTTTTTCTTAAATATCATTCATGTATAGACATGTATAATGATAATTTAAATATTTTTTTTTTAAATAATATTTCCTCGATTACAGAATATACGGATGGCGGCCGGAATTCTACGAGGAGGCAATTCCCCTGCCCGATGACATGCCCGAAGAGCTGCAATCACAAATCAGGAACATCACAGACTACAATCGTGATTATGTATGTTTTTTTTTGAAGTGAAACTTCTTTAGGCGCATGAGGGGTAAAATTTGAGTGACCGGTAACGCGGCAGCGTCATGACGTTCAGTACTTGGATGGGTGACCGCCTGGGGACACCGCGTGAGGTTAATGTATGGTGGCCTTATACTAACAAGAAATAATTTTGCCAGCGCGATTTAATCTACTACTAGCGCCATCTATTAGTCATAGACGTGGTAAACCTCGAACAAAAAACTAAAAAAAACCCTAAATAATTGTAAGTAGCAGCGTTAACGATTAGTTTTTTTTTAAATTAGTTTGCCAAAGAAGTTTCACTTCTGACAACTTTTAATAATTATGCTACTTCTACTACTTGACTATCCCGTTGGCGCAGTTTCTAGTGAGCCGGCTTTCTGCTCCGGGGGTTGTGGGTTCGATTTCCACCCCGAGTCTAGGTGTAATGTATATATTTATTTATGTGTATATGTATTATTTATAAGTATGTGTAAGAAAAAAAAATTTAGGTATACCAGTCGGCTGTTACCTATAACACAAGCATTAAGTTGCTTACTTTAGGATCAGACGACCATGTGTGTATTGTGTAAATATTAAAATAAAAAAAAAAAATTACTTTAAAGAAATTATTAAAAAAATATATTGTAGCGGTTGAAAGAAAATTTTCCAAATAACAGAGATACACGATAACACATGTTATGCTACTTTTAATCCCAAAAACCAATCGATCAAAGTTACACGTATTTATAGTAACGGATCCGGAAGACGTTGTCCTGCCCAGAATACAGCTACCAAATTTGATTGCTGACATACCGATAGCAGCGCCTCATACCGGGTCCAATTCTGTTTCCATACCATCCATGAAACCAAAGAAATATATGTGTACAAAATTTTAGTGATAAACACACGTACAGAAGAAATATATGTATATATTGAGATTTATTTATGGTGTGCTAGGTATAAAATTCAAACGTTTTCTATCACTAGCTAAGTTACTATTGACTGTTATAAATAATGTTAATTTTGAACAATTTTTTTTCTTTCATTCCGTAAAAACAAATTCGCCTAGAAGAGCTTTGTACCGAGCAACATATTTAATAAACTCTCTGGTGTAGTGGAACACCGACGGTTTGCAGGTTTGGATGTTTGTCCTTGTGGGTCTCCCCACCGTGCCTCGAAAAGCACGTTAAGCCATCGGTCCCGGTTGTTATCATAAATACCTGATAGCGATCGTTACTCATAGTTAGGAACATATCCGCCAAACTGCAGTGGAGCAGTGTTGTGGATTAAGCTCCGATCCTTCTCCCACATGGAGGCACATACATGGAGGAGGCATGGTTACAGGCTGAATGCTAACATATTTAGCAATTCATTTTTATTTGTATTATATCATAACAAAATGCTAAAAAATATATATTTTTGCAGGCAAATTCGGTGTGGGTATCCTGCCAGGGGGAGACTCCAGCTGACAGAGAAAATATTGGTCCCATAAGATACATACCGTACCCTGGTTTTCCTGGATACTTCTTTCCATACAACAATGCAGAAGGTTATATGAGTCCGTTAGTTGCTGTGCACTTTGAACGGCCTAAGAGTGAGTATTTGATGAAGTTACATTTTTTTTTAAATTATAAATATGTAATTATATTTACGAATATTACACTCAGATTCAGGGAATCGAACCAACAACCAGCAGAGCAGAAAGTAGGGTCGATTAAGCAATTACGATTTAAGAACAATTACGACAAATTCACTAAGAAAATACATTGTTTGATAAACAACAAAGGAATTATAATCTATACTAATATATAAAGCTGAAGAGTTTGTTTGTTTGTTTGTTTGTTTGAACGGGGTAATCTCTGGAACTACTGGGCCGATTTGAAAAATTCTTTCAGTGTTAGATAGCCCATTTATCGAGGAAGGCTATAGGCTATGTGTCATCACGCTAAGACCAATAGGAACGGAGTCCACGCCGACGAAGTCGCGCGCAGAAGCTAGTATTTAATAAATATAAATATTTCTTTTACAGCTGGTATAGTAATCAACATTGAGTGTCGCGCGTGGGCGAGGAACATCCGGTACAACAGAAAAGACCGCCTCGGGTCTGTACACTTTGAGCTCATGCTTGAGTAGACCTGCAGTAGACCTTACAGAGGACAAACACGTGCTTAAAGTTCGTTATTGTCCTTCGGTCTTTCAAGAAGACCAAAGCTTAAACAGTCAATTTCATTATAAATTTAAAGTAATAATTATGGTTACTATTGAAGTACCAGTGATTTACCAGTGGTCTACTGGAAAGACCAGACATGATTATAGTATGTCTTTGTGCTTCGGTCTTTCCAGAAATCAAAATTTGGACATTCAAAGTCAATACAAATCCTATTTAATACCTATGGTATCTATTAAATTAGTAGTAACTCAAATATGGTCTACTGGAAAGACCAGAAGTGGTCTTTTGAGTAGACCGTTGACAATAAATCGAATCTCATCAAATCTCTTGGAACTTAGCATTTATTTAATTGTAGTCAAAATATGTCAAAGGATATTTGTGTGAAAATAATAGAATTTCGAAGAAAAAGGCATATAATAATATTTTAGTAATGACACATTATCATAATATTAAAAGTTTGCTAGATTAGTTAGATCAAGAAATTTAGGACCAATTTTACCACGTTCTTGTAAAGATAAGTAACTTTTGATAGCAATTTTGTTAATCAAAACACTATCTGTTACACCAGAAACTTACGGCTTTATCTCTGACAGCTTATAAGTAACTTATCTTCCAGATAAATTACAACTTTATCTCTTGCAAGTTGCAAATGGAACCGAAAAACTGGAATTTGGTGGTTAAATTAAAAAAATATATATTATTAATGTTTATGTGCCGGATAGGGTATCATTATACATCAGATAACTACCTGATTGGAATAAGTAATTGATATCTGGTCGATATTGGTTCTTACCCTTAGCTTAGTTCTTACTAGATTAGAGTCTAAAGTTATCATCTTATGTCCAATATTGTAGTTTTAAGGTATTCCCTAAAGAATAGGGAGGGTATTTTTAATTTTTATTTGACTGAAATGGTTTCGTTTTTGAACCTACGTAATCCACCCGTCCTTAGGAAATCTTACGTTATAGTTTATTTATTATATTTGTGTGTGTGTGTGTTCGTCGCACATAAAATTTAGAACATATCATGTGGCAGGTTTTTTTGTGTAAATCCTGTGTACTTTTTAGAACATATTATGTGGCAGCTTTTTTTGTGTAAATCCAGTGTACTTTTTAGACAGTTACTAACTGAAGTTGATATGAAGTGAGTATGATGGTCATATTGTCATCATACTATATTTAGACTTGCAAAATATGCCAGTGAACTTAAGTTATTGTATAGTACTCATATCAATGCATTGTTCATTATACAGGTTTAAAAAAGCTTAGGGATATTCCATAAAATATGTTTGCAATTAACGGCTAGGAGTATTTGTTTAGCCTGACGAAATGTGTCAAAAAAAAAAAAAAACGAAATAACTTATCTGTATGATATTTTTAATCACGAAATCATTTGAGCCCCCTCAAAGCCTGGCTGTTTGTGATATATTTGTAAGGGGGTAAGTGTGACTTAGAATGACAAAAGTAGAAATGGTCTAAATCGATAAAACCCGCATGATATATTTTATGGAAGGTCCCTTTGTATAAAAAATCAATACATATCTATTGATTGGTGATTTCGACCACATTTTGTTTTAATCGTAAGCTCATAGCAGTTAATAAAATAAAATAAAACATATTTTGTAATAGTTTTCAAAATAAAATTTATTCTATCTCTGACACGCTCATGAGATAAGCCGCATGTGAGAAAGAGATAGATTTTGTGTCAGTTGACACATGACATGAGTTTACTCTTTTAGAACGATTCCACAAGAGTTTTACACGATTTCGCACCCCCAGGGTTTTTAAAAGCTTTTATTTTACTAACTTGGGGTGGAATCTTTCAGCTCAATTTTGAAGCATATATCTTTAACCGATTGTACTGAAATTTTGTATGCGACAATGTATGTTTAGTTATGTGACGTCATTTTAATTCCAACATGGCGTCCACTTTTAATGGACTCCTACAATGCGGATATCAGATGAAAGGGCTTGCTGAGAATAGCTCGAAACATGAAGTGCCGTCACTCTCCATCCAATACTAGTTATTTTTAATGCACTTTACAATGTTTGTATCAAATGAAAGGGCTTGCGTAGAGTAATTCAAAAAACAAAGAGAGACGTTACTCTAAAACCAATATGGCGGAATCATAAAAAGATTGTATTAAATAATATGGATATTAAATGAAAGGGCTTACTGAGTGACTCGAAAAATAAAGTGACGTTATATATTTATAGTAAAAGTTTTATGGGAAAAGATTATTTAAATAATAGCTTTTAAAATAAAAGCTTGTTTATTAAAAAGTCTTCTACTTTAATTTATTTCATACCAAAGGTTGTCGTTTCTTAAGGAGTAAACTCCGATAAAATTATCGTACTGTAATAATTCCGTCCATTGAATGCCTCCTGTACTTAGCGTTAAGAATCATTCCAAGATGGCTGCTTATTTTTATACATTCTCTTTAGAAAATGGTATAAAATAATAAAATGTATGTTAAAAGAAGGAGGGATACAATTCAGAAATATATAATATGTTATGCAGGGTTTAAAATGCCATAAGTCATAATTTATTATATTTTTATTTTTATAGATTAACTTCCTTTTAAATTGATTCATGTCAAAAAGTGTGTTATTGAAGAAAATTGAAAGTGCCTTAACATTGGTAAAACTTAAACACCAAGATATTTAAACTTATTACTTAATTGACTGGGGTTCTATCAATACATTAATTTTGTTAACAAAGTAAGTCTTAAATCACCCTTCCGCCTTTGCTTTAGACGTTAATAAATTTAACAAGCTTTTTTATTTATATAACGGTAAACGTACGTATATTAACGAAATGTCCATTATAAAATAATTTTTTGAGTTGTGTCTCTCTGATATCCTATAATTATATTATGTGTAATAAATCCGTCCATACTCTACTATGAAACGAATGACACCTACAAAATAGTAATTCATGCATCTGATATGATTTTTATTTTTTTTAATGATTTTTTTTATTAATTTACAGTAGTTTATATTTTACAATGACTATTTGAAGTAGAACTTTTTTTTTAAATTGTTATTGAACTAGATATAGGTTTCATTACTGTTTTGTCATATGCAGTTAGAATCCATATGAAAAAATATTTTTTATATTACCTGCATTAAAAATTATTTTAAATAAGAAAACAAAAACAATTCTCTTAAAATGTCAATATTGAATAAAATGTTCTTATTAGATTTAGTAATAATTTTAATGTAATCTCTCTAAAAATCAATATTTATAAATATCTCTCTAAGACTTAATATTTCTGCCAAATAAGAATTTGTCTAAATATTTTATTCCCAATTAAAATGACTTTCAAAATATAATAAAGTTACAGCCATTTATTAAAACCTTATATGTACTCGTATATTTCAATGTAAACTAGTAGAGTAAATGATTTATAATTGAACGTAATTGATTTATCCCCTTGACGTAAATAATATAATGAAAAAAATTGTAATATGGAAATATATAATATTTAGTAATATAGTAAAAAAACTAAAACTTGTTGTCCTTGAACATGTGTTCAACGCCTTTTTGAAGTTATACTTTTGGCGCGTTAGGGAAAAATGATGAGAGTAAATTATTACGATGCGCGCGCACACCGTCACAAAAAACCGACACCCTGAAGTTAGCTAGTCAACGAAGAAGAAGTTAGCAACGTGAAGTTAGCTAGCCAATGAAGTATAACTTCTTACGTGCGTAGTTGCGTACATAAGTACACTCATACTTTTTTATTCTGTAACTTGACATGAAAAAATTTCATTTAGGATATAATATGGTTTAAAATATATTTTTAATGCGTACTTTTGTTCGTCATTTCCTTACTTATTTGTATATTTAATACGAGTATTTATTTTGTCTTTTTCAATGTAGGCGTTAAACATTGAAAGTATCATGCAGTGCCCTTTTTTAAGGTAATGGGCATGACGACAGTATCAAAAAATCGTCAATTTAATGATTTCAGGGGAACACTCATATTAAAAAAATTCAAAATACTGGTTTAGTTTTATGTAAAATAATAAGATTATTGTGATTTTCAATAAAATAAAACATTAAAATACTGCAATCGGCCATTTTGAATGAAACACAAATTACAGTGCAGACGTCACAACATAACATAATACGTCAGGCGCGCTCCAAAGAGTAAAGTAAAAAGTAAGGCCCAGATTATTTTGTGATTATTTAGTTTTAATCTTCCTTAAACTTAAGTTTATTACCGAAATATAGGTATTTTCGTAAATAGTAAATGTGTACCCACATTACGGAAGAGGTTTTGAAAATCTTTCGTCATGCCCATTATTACGAAAAAAAAAATGAATAATATTTTTTACTAGCTTCTGCGCGCGACTTCGTCGGCGTGGACTCCGCTCCTATTGGTCTTAGCGTGATGATACATAGCCTATAGCCTTCCTCGATAAATGGGCTATCTAACAGTGAAAGAATTTTTCAAATCGGCCCAGTAGTTCCAGAGATTACCGCGTTCAAACAAACAAACAAACAAACAAACAAACAAACAAACAAACAAACAAACTCTTCAGCTTTATATATTAGTATAGAAGTATAGATTGGTTAACAGATTCGACTCGTTTATTATTGATAGTAATATTATTATTTTAGATGACAATTAATTAAAAAAATATTTGAGTAGATTAGGTTCATTAGAGGTTTTGTAATGAAAAAATATGACATTTATAATTGTATGAGTTTGATGTTTATTTTTTAATATAATGTATTGTTCTTAATCACCAGTGACTTACAAATATTATTATATTATTTATTTTGTTTTTATGTGCGATAAATAATAATTAAATAAAATATAATGTACGTAGTCCGTCCAATGATTTTATTTGTACAATGTAATCGCAGCGTGTATGTCGAGAGTTTAGCAATAAATGTAATATAGTTTTTATATAATTCGTTTTATTTATGACCTTATTAATTTTGGAAGTTCTCAGGACAGGTAGGGCACAGCAGGAAATTTCCTGCTCAAATACTGGAGTATTCCGTCTAGGGAAGCACTTCGACCTTACAGAAGATCACAGCTAAATAATACTGCTTTCAAGCAGTGTTGTGTTCCTGTTGGTGAGTAAGGTGACCAGAGCTCCTGGGGGGGATTGGGGATAAGGTCAGAAACGCGCTTGAGACGCTTCTGGTGTTGCAGGCGTCTATATATAGGCTACGGTAGTCACTTACCATCAGGTGAGCCGTACGCTTGTTTGTCGACTTAGTAAGATAAAAAAAAGGAAATTGAAGAGATAGTTTATACCTACAATTAGGTATGTCATAGTCTTATCACTTACGATGTCATTTGGCCTGCACTGTGTCTTCGATATACGTAACGTAACTGCCTATGAGAGAAAGAGTGAAAGAAAATGTGTACTCGCACCTCTCTCTTGCTTCTTTCGCCTCACCCGATCACACTTTTCCTAACGATCTCGTCACGCGTTCACCAGCTTACTCCCCAAGTCAAGCGAGCGTAAAGAAGTTTTACTTCAAAAAGAATAATCAAATTCGGTGCAGTTGAAGTTAGGGGCGTGATGTATTTCGGCGATTCTTAACCGACTTAAGAAAAAAGAGGAGGGTCTCAATTCGATTGTATTTTTTTAATGGGTCATGACTGGGTTTCGTCGACCTTCATTGTATAATCGCTTCAGCCTGTTATATCCCACTGTTGCCACTGTTGGGCATAGCTAGGCCTCTTTCCCCATGTAGGAGAAGGATCAGAGCTTAATCCACCTCGCTGCTCCAATGCGGGTTGGCGGATATATTATATGAGTTCAGTAACGATCGCTATCAGGTGTAAAATGATAACAACCGGGACCGACGGCTTAAAGTGCTCTCCGAGTCACGGTGGGGAGACCCACAAGGACTACACAAACACCCAGACCACGGCAAACATCTGTATGGCCAATACAAATGTTGTCGTGTGCGGGGATCGAACCCACAACCGCCAGCGCTACAGCCACAAATCAGTGCTGTGACCGCTGCGCCCACGAGGCGTCCGCAGCGGCATTGTATTATACATACACCGCATAACTTTTCACTGGGCTGACCGATTTTGATGATTCTTATTTTAATCGAAAGCTGATACTGTCATGTGGTCCCATTTAAATTTAATTGAGATCTTATTACTTTACTTTTTGAGAAATCTTTGATAACGCATATTGACTTGATTTTTCTTTATAATATGGAGCACTTTGCAAAAATGTCTTGTGGATTTTAAGTCCCTGTACGCCTTTCAAGAAGCCTGACCCTATGAGTACTGAAGCGTAAAATACCTATTATCAGCATACTATCAGCATACCCTCAATTATTTTAATACGTGTCGTAGCGAAAAATAGCATCCTACCCGCATAGAGATCTTATAATACGTTTTGTGATGTCATGCAACAACGTTAATAAAAATAGCTCCCTACCCGCTCAGAGCCCTTTTGCTTCTCGGCTTTTGGAACGATAGGTCGTTGTTTCATGACGAGTGCGTTGATCATTTTTATATTCAGATTAACGGTTGTTTGGTTGGTTATTTTAAATTATTATAATTCTAAGTGATTGTATTTGGTTCAGTTAGTGGTTAATGTTAATCTCGTGATAATTGTTCTACTTGTAAAAATTGTTAATAAATAGAGGTTAAGTGTTCGGTTTTGTCTTTTTTTTAATAAATAAGTTTGTTTCTCCTAAAATCAGAAGTGGGATAGCTCCTTACGACACCACTTCGTAACCAAACAACTGTTAATTTGAAATCGTCATGCCGCGTTCGCGATCGTGCCGTTCGCGTTCACATAGTCGATCGAGGAGGACTCCTAGCCGTGTCGATAGGCAGTTCCGCGGTAAATCGATAAGGAACGAACAAACGCGCAATAGGCCGTCACGGGCGAATCTCCGTCGTTATAGATCGCGAAGTGAATCTTACGATGAAAGATTACCTCGTCCGCGCAGTAGGTGAGTGCTTCTCCCTTTAGTGCTAGACCAGTGTTTTTCAACCTTTTTCATGATGCGACCCCCCTGGTATGAAAAAATATTTCGCGACCCCCCGACCCTTCGCCTTTTGAAGTAAAACTTCTTTAGGTGCATGAGGGGTAAAATTTGAGCGACCGGTAACGCGGCAGGGTAATGACGGTCAGTACTTGGATGAGTGACCGCCTGGTAACACCGCGACGTTGGCTTTTTGTTTTTTTTTTAATTTTTTTCTTGTATTTTAAATTCGTTTTATTGAATTAGTTTTTTGAATTATAGTTTTTTTTTATTAGTTTGCCAAAGAAGTTTCACTTCGGTTCGGACATGTATACTTTGTACGCACGCAATTTTTTTATCATGTTTGTATGTGTATAAGGCGAGATGAAAATGTTATCACTGCAAAAGACAAAATACATGGCTTTACAAAAAATAGACTCGTGGTCGTCGTCTATAAATCAAAATAGCTTCGATTCATTTTCGTCGACACAATTTTTTACTGAAGAAGTCGGATGTGACATAAACATCAAGGCTATATACCTGGTATGAAAATGGTGTTAGATAATTTGAAAGAAGAATTGTGTCATTACTTCTCAGTGCAAGATACATTCGGAGAACACTGGGCAGAGGTGATTGTTTTTTATGTAACTAGGCCGGCAAACAAGCGTACGGCTCACCTGATGGTAAGCGATTAGGGTAGCTTATAGACGCCTGCAATACCAGAAGCATCGCAAGCGCGTTGCCAACCCTACCCCCAATTCCCCCCAGAAGCTCTGGTCACCTTACTCACCAACAGAAACACAACACTGCTTGGAAACAGTATTATTTAGCTGTGATCTTCTGTAAGGTTGAGGTACTACCCCAGTCGGACTGCTCCATATTTTGAGCAGAAAATTTCCTGCTATGCACTAACTCAGTTTAAAAATCTTAAACTCATTTTTAAATGCAACTACGAGTATAAATGAGGCTAATAATTTGCCAACTAAGCTCAAAAAGAATCTGTTAGAATTGTCTGCCGATAGAATTGGAATTCAAGTATGCTAATTTGAATACCTTTTGCTTAAGAATAAAAGAAAAATACCCGGAATTGACAACTGAGGCTTTGAAGTGTTTGATTTCATTTGCCACCTCGTACTTATGTGAGTTGACATTTTTATCAATGGCCAAAATAAAAAGTAAGCAAAGAAATCGCTTAAATTTGAAAAACGATTTAATTCTATGTGTAGCAAAAACAGATCCACGATGGGAGAAATTGGTTAAAAACAAGCACAACCTTCGCTTAACATGAGTCGTAAGATTTTATTTCTTGTTAATTTGTTTGTACTAACATAAAATTGTTTGAGTATATCCTTTTGCTAAAATTATCTTACTGAATAAATCAATCTTTTTAATCTTTATTGTTTTCTTACTAAAGTTCTCTCGACCTCTGACGACCCCCCTACAGAAGCTTCGCGACCCCCCAGGGGGTCGCGACCCACAGGTTGAAAAACACTGTGCTAGACGATCTCGTAACAGATCGCGTCGCAACAAACGTGTGCGCAATCGTCGCGAGCGCGCATAGCGTCAAATTAATTAACCTTCCCCGCGACTGCGCAGACTGTGTTCGGAAAATCTCGAACGGCTATCACGCAGTAACAGTGAGCATTCGTTAGTTTCGGGTAGATCTCGTTCGCGCAGTGGTAGTAGTTCGATTTAAGTATTTTAGTTCTTTTCGGTCATTCTGTTGTATTCTTATCGGTGTAAAAGTGGTTTTGTTCAGTGTTCGATCACGTAACTCGATTTACCGTTTATTTGTTGAATTTAGTTTTGTTTTGATACGTGATACGTAGGTAGTTGTGTAGTGATTGATTTTGCTAATAAATTTCGCGATTCTGTTTTTGTTTCGATTCAGTTACAATGTCAGATTGTGAGCATAATCGTAGTGCGAGCTTACAGCGCGTTCTAGCTGTAGACCTAAAGAGGCATAAACACGTTGCGTAGTAACGGTACGCCTCCGATAACACGTAGACATCGATAGCGTTAGTTATTTTTGTCGTTATCGCGATAGTTCTAGAAGGAGACACGATTGTTCTCACGAACATGATAGTGCGTTGGACTGAATACTTTCGTTGTCGAGGCAGTGACGGAGGGTAGGTCGCAAAACGATATCGCGGACAAAAGGCAAAGCGTATCGAACGGAGTCGTTGCGTACTATCCGAGTTTTTAAGAGTAAACACTCATAGTTCATAGTCGATTCTTAAGTTAAGGCAGCGATCATCAATGCGAAATTATCCCCCTATAATTTAATCGAGTATCTTACCGCGTACGTTAAACCTAAGACCGAATTACGTAAGTTTAATAGCTTCGCTCGTCTGCATAATTATTCGTCGTCGCGAAAGCGTTTTAATAATGCAAATGTAGGTAGTAATACCAATACGTGCGTTATTTTAAGTGAAAACTGGCCAAGTGAAATCTTTAGCTTAATTTGATATTTTCTGTGGAACTTCGCGCTCATTTATATCTCAATACTTTTTTCGGCCAAGCCCACAAACAACATATTCTATTTGTGGTTAAGAGGGTCATAAAAAGTGACATTGTCCCAAGAAGGTTAAGGTTTCTAATTCCACGTGTCTCACTAAAAAGCAGTCATACCTTTCGACTTCTACAGATAAGCGATCCACAATATTTTGTACATTTTGACGACATAACGGTCATTTAATTGACGCATGCTTTTCAAAGAAACATTCGCTTTTACGTAATCGAATAATAATAGTAGTGAGGTAAATTTTTGCAAAGATCTAGTTCAAGGTGAAAAAGTAGATGTTTTGATTGATGGTGGGTACGATATGTCTCTCGTATCTCAATCTGTTGTTAAAAATTTGAATTTTAATAGAGTACCTACATATCGTTTGTTGCGTGGAATGGGAAGACAGGATATCGAGTCAACATCATAATTGTGTAACGACTAGGGTGGATTTGTACGTTGTTTGTCCAGAGTGTAAGCTTCAATCTTAATTGGCACCGATGTACTTAATTGCAAGAGGGTAAAATACTCTCTAACTGACGGTGAACAAATGCTAACTAGGTCTAGTAGTCCGTTGTCAGTATGTCATGTAAAGACAGACGAATTTGAGAACATTAGGACGCCATTGATAGGCGATGGTAAGATACGTCTTATAAGTCGTATTCAGCGGTTTTCTGTCATATTTATTTCGGGTATTGCTAAATCTTTTTAACTAAAGTAGGGCACAGCGGGAAATTTCCTACTCAAAAGTGGAGCAGCCCGACTGGGGTAGTGCCTCGACCTTACAGAAGACCACAGCCAAATGATACTGCTTTCAAGCAGTGTTGTGTTCCTGTTGGTGATTAAGGTGACCAGAGCTCCTGAGGGGGAATTGGGGATAGGATCGGCAACGCGCTTGCAATGCTTCTGGTGTTGCATACGTTTATAGGCTACGGTATTTGCTTACCATCAGGTGAGCCGTCCGCTTGTTTGCCGACTTACATTTAAAAAAAAAATCTACAGTTAATATGGGTAGCGTGGAAACTAAATAAACTTCTCCTACGCCAGTGTATTATCGCCCTTATGAGTTATCTGTAGACGAGAAGTGTAGGGTACGCAATATTGTTAATGATTTGCTCAGTACGTCTTAATTCGCGAGTCAAAACCCGCATACGCTAGTCCTGTTATTCTGGGCAGAAAACGCTATCACCGTTAAAGAAAAGTTTCCTCTGCCGCTTATCGATGACCACATTGACAAACTCGGTAACTTAAAATACTTCACCAGTTCAGATATGGCAACTGGCTTTCATCAAGTTCCAAAGCGGGCAGGCAATGATTCTATTAGCAAAACCGTGTTCGTCACACCAGAGAGACATTATGCATATTTAAAAATTTAAAATGGTCTGGCTAATGCTCCAATAGTGTATCGGAGAATTATAATTAAGACACTTAAATAACTGAGAGATTCTCGGAGGGTCCTTGCGTATATTGATGATGTTTTAATTTTATCTAACACGATAGATGAGGGTTTACAATATTTACGAGAGGTTTTAACCAAAGTTAAGAAAGCCGGTTTTTCGGTTAATCACCAGAAGTGTACCTTTTTAGACACAGAGGCAGAATATCAGAATGTCAGGGAGGCCGAGCCCTAGTAAAACTGAGGCACTTATTCGGTCACCGAAACCTACCACCACACGACAGGTTCGCCAATTTCTAGGTCTTACGGGCTATTTCCGCCATTAAATTTCGTCTCATTCAACCAAAACTGCTTGTATTGCCAAATTATTAAGAAAAGGCGAACCCTTTGCTGTGAGGGATCTCATCTTTGTAAACTTTTGATCATGTGAAGTTTTCCTCGCAAAGCACCGGGAACCTGGACTCTGCCATGAGCGGCCCTTACAGGGTGCTCGGCATGCTCCCGCATCACAGATACCTAGCATAGACTACCATGGTAGCAATACGGTAAGCAAACGTGGAGACTCTGCCAAAATGTAAGTCCCTGCAAACTATGACACGTTCTCAGTGTTGTACGTTCGTTAATTAGCAAACGAACGTGGGCCTCTGCTATATTTTCATGAATCAGCATACAAAAGTGGCGCCTCTGCTGTAATGTTTTTCAGCAGAGCTGTAATGTTTTTCCACGTATGAGTGGCGTCGTACATTCGTAAACCAGCGTAAAAATATGCATAATACTACGGTACCTTTCATACAGTTTATTTCATTTCACATTATTTTGTATAGCGAGTGATGAGAGTCCGGAATCTTATCAATCGCATTTCATTTTTTTAAATGATTAAATTTCATTTCTTTGAACATTTAATAACGAATCTCGTTTAGTTGAAATGTAAAAATCGTTGCTCAAGGACGCTTGAGTGCACGCTTGCGCCGGCAGCAATGATATCGCGAATTTTAAATTCACATTATTTTGATAGTATTACTCTCCGACTTTTGTTATGGTTGTGTCTCTTGTGTTTTTAGAGTGCTTACGCAACTGATGTACTGGCCCGAGCGACGCCGACGTCACTCACCGAGACGCATAAGGCGTCTCGTGGATCTGCTGCGCAGTGGGGCTCGTTTGAGTCTGTGATGTACTATGGGCAATGCCTTACGTATGTCTGATGTCTGGTGTGTATATCTCCAATGTCCTAGCGGACCCTGGTCTGATTAGAGCGTTTCTTTATGAACGTACACGGCAAATGTCCGGCAGACGCAAAGTGGTTATGCGTGCAGACCTTGGTTCAGCTTTCACATTTTATAATGTGTGCAGACTGTAGTCTGGTTTGGGCCCGAAGCCTTGTTTAACATTCACGGACTCTGTCCGGTTGGCACATTTATGTGCGCGGACCCTGGTCTGATTAGAGCGTATCTTTATGTACGTACACGGCACATGTCCGGCAGACGCAAAGTGGTTATGCGTGCAGACCTTGGTTCAGCTTTCACATTTTATAATGTGTGCAGACTGTAGTCTGGTTTGGGCCCGAGGCCTTGTTAAACATTCACGGACTCTGTCCGGTTGGCACATTTATGTGCGCGGTCCCTGGTCTGATTAGAGCGTATCTTTATGTACGTACACGGCACATGTCCGGCAGACGCAAAGTGGTTATGCGTGCAGACCTTGGACCGACGGACACGTTATTGAACATAGCGTGTCTGTAGGGTGCATGTAACGCGCGTTCGCCTTTTTAAAATGGGTTGATAGAAGATGAATGAAGACGATTGAACGATTGGTGAAGTTTTAATTGATCGAAAGGTTTTCATAAACTTTTAAGATGTGTGAATAATTGAATGAGGGCCTTGAAAGCGAGAAGTATGAAAGAATAGGCAGTACTTTGTCAAATGTTTATTAAACTCATATTTCGTCATGTATTTCTCGTGAACAGAGTCTGGTGCAGACGATGAATGTGACGATGGTCATCTTGGGCCAGACGGCTCCCGCTATTGCTTCCCCAGGAGTTCCCCCTGGAGACGGCGAGCTCGAGGTCTCATCAGCATCCACCGACTAACGCCCATGGTGAAAATGTGCACCGGGGACGGCGCACGGTCAGGAGAGGCCGTATCAGCATACTATCAGCATACCCTCAATTATTTTAATACGTGTCGTAGCGAAAAATAGCATCCTACCCGCATAGAGATCTTATAATACGTTTTGTGATGTCATGCAACAACGTTAATAAAAATAGCTCCCTACCCGCTCAGAGCCCTTTTGCTTCTCGGCTTTTGGAACGATAGGTCGTTGTTTCATGACGAGTGCGTTGATCATTTTTATATTCAGATTAACGGTTGTTTGGTTGGTTATTTTAAATTATTATAATTCTAAGTGATTGTATTTGGTTCAGTTAGTGGTTAATGTTAATCTCGTGATAATTGTTCTACTTGTAAAAATTGTTAATAAATAGAGGTTAAGTGTTCGGTTTTGTCTTTTTTTTAATAAATAAGTTTGTTTCTCCTAAAACTATGTACTTATAAAATGTTATTAGAGAATGCAAAGTATTCTTGTAATCAGCGCCAGCGTTGTAAACAAACATCTCTCATTATCTTAATGTTTTCGTTTACTTACGCATTGTTTTAAACAGACAGCAACTTTATTTAGAACTTGTAAGGAAATGATTGATTTAATTTCATAAGAATAATTTTATTTTATGGGTTTCAACATCGATTATTTATCCAGACATACCTTGACTTGGACAAAACGGCAACGTTGAGGTAGCACCTCATTTTACCTTGCTAGGTCCTCACGAGCTACTCCATCTGAGGCGAGGTATCGTTAGTATATTACGTGACGTAATTTACGTCCATGGGTTATCGTACGTCGGCGTATTCACCTCACGAGACGAGCCCGAGCCGAACTCAGCCGATTATCCTAGGCAGTGGCAGGCGACTGGCGAGTCCGAGGCGGACGGGCATGTTGATATACTCTTTGATACATATTAGCTGCATGTGTTATGTGACGGTCGACTTCGTCGATTGATCGCCATATACCTATATCCTCGATTTTATTTTCAAAATATTAATTTGTTTTTAATTGTAATGGCCAGTAAATCAAATGGTGTAGAGTCAACGACATGGGCACCGGATCCAAAGCGATGGGGTAAGTTTAAAATTACTACGGTACTAATAGCAGCAGAAACTTGGTTGAAATATGTGTTAGTTTTGTTTTGTTTATGATCGTACTAAAGATTTTGTTTGTATCCAAATAAGAAAAAGAGCAATATAAAATAAACATATTAACTCGAAACGCCACTGATAGTTTTGTAAGAAGTTCAAATTCTCTACAAAATTTATTTTTAATAAATACTAGCTGACCCGGCGAACTTCGTACCGCCTAACAGTCGATTCTTTAATTTTTTTGTTTTTTTTTTTTAATACTTACATTTATACATTTTATACCTCTCCACTAACAATTAAACTTTATGGTACGGTAATAAAGTTTAAATTGACTTTTAAGTATTATTACGAATATTTTGTATGGGAATATAGAAAATTGTTATTTTTAGACTTTTTCAGGGAATTTTTAAAAAATTTCTCTTCGTAAGAACCATCCTCGTACCTACTTCAAGAAATATTATAAAAAAAGAATTAGCGAAATCAGTTCAGCCGCTCTCGAGATTTGCGCTTAGGAACACATTAAGTGATTCATTTTTATTTATATAGAGATTTATGTATGAATATTTGTTGTGTATCTGTTAGACTGTTATATATTTAATATCCCATTAAATGCCACTGCGGTCGTGTTGGTCCTATCTATTGTGTGTAATCATGAACAGGAAGAGGACAGACATACGATGAAACTAGAACCGGTTCTAAATAATATGCTAAAAGTTTGGCAGACGATGCTTTTGGACCTCTAAATGATTTAGAACCGGTTACGAGGACGGTTACGCTTTCGTCGTAGGTATGTCTGTCCTCTTCATGTTCAAATAAATATGGAATAACAATATTTACTTAATCATATAATAACAAATGTTACTATTACTATACGATTTTGAAATGTTTATTAAAGATTTATAGAGAACTAGGTGCCCACTTCGTTGGGCGTTAATTATTTTTGTGATGCAAATAAAATACACTTATACTTAAGTTTTCATCTCGCTCACATATAACTACCACCCCCTGTTTCAACCCCAAAAGGGGTTGATTTCTAAAAATACATTATTAGTACACCCCCACACCATCTATAGAGCATAAATTTTGAATTTCAAGTCTCTTACTTCAAAAACTTAGTACTTTCATACAAACCTCCAACCCCCGTTTTACCCTCTTAGGGGTGGAATTTCGTAAAACCCGTTCTTAGCGGATGTCCACTCCCTATAAGGAACCTAAGTACTTGCCAAATTTCAAGTTTGTAGGTGTTATAGTTTCTGAGATTTCGTGATGAGTCAGTGAACTTTCTTTTTTATATATCTAATTATAAAGATATTATGAGTTCTAATTATTTGAAAAACTTTTGTCCCAATTAATCTGTAAGTAATAAGTTCATAATTCAAAATATTATAAATATGTATAATATTTTAAAGCATCAAAATAAATTTTTATTTATGAAGGAAATTTTTATCTTGTTCAAGAATGTTGATAAGTTTGACTTCTGTGACCTCTTATGGATATGACTTTATTAGTTATTATGTTCTTTATACATCCAATTACGGATAGTTAGATAGGCATAGTAGATTTTTTTTTTTAATTATTAATTTATTATTCAAGTTGTCTTTAAAAAAACTTTTGTAGTAGGTACCTATCATTCTACCCCGTGAATATTTTTTATAAAATTAAAAAAAAATCTATACTAATCTATACTAATATATAAAGCTGAAGAGTTTGTTTGTTTGGTTGTTTGTTTGTTTGTTTGTTTGAACGCGGTAATCTCTGGAAGTACTGGGCCGATTTGAAAAATTCTATCAGTGTTAGATAGCCCATTTATCGAGGAAGGCTATAGGCTATGTATCATCACGCTAAGACCAATAGGAGCGGAGTCCACGCCGACGAAGTCGCGCGCAGAAGCTAGTTAATATTATAAAGCTGAAGAGTTTGTTTATTTGTTTGTTTGTTTGAACGCGCTAATCTCTGGATCTACTGGTCCGATTTGAAAAATTCTTTCAGTGTTAGATAGCCCATTTATCGAGGAAGGCTATATGCTATATGACCAATGAAGAATGTTTCAAAATCGGATTTTTTCCTTTTGAGAGCTTCCGCTGCGTAAACGGTTAAAGTTTCGTACAAATCATGTTTGACAGAATTGATCCTATTCCACGTGGACGAAGTCGCGCGCAGAAGCTAGTATTCAAATATAAGCAAAAATACATGATGTTTGAAAAAAAGGCTTTTAAAAATATTTTTCGTTAATGGCTGCAAGCTGTAGGAATTTAAATAGAAAGGAATTAAATGGAACAAAGAATTGTATAAGGAATCTTAAGTCAGTTTTAACCAGATTTACGCATCCAAATACGCACACGCAGACGCACGCCTAGTACCACACGCATACTCACGCACCTGCACTTACACCCGACACGCAAACGCACTGGCACACAAACTGGCTCACGCACGAGCGCAAGCGCACCCAGGCGCAATTACACATGGCCACGCATATGCACAGCACACACACTCAAACATCCACACGCTTACACGCAAACTGCAACACACTCGCACACACGCCTACGCGCGTACACGAACACTCACACAGGCACACGCAAACACATACGCAATGTTGTAAAAAGCTGTACTGCTGTATTCAAAATATACTTATTCTTCTAATTTCTTCCTCTAGGTAATCTTCTGCCATGCTACTTTGTATTCTACTTAGCTCTGGCATCTCAGTTTTCCATCTGCCTGGCAACGTCTCACCAGAACTTCGACAATCCTCGTTTTAAAAGGCAGGCAAAGACAAGTCCAAGTCTAGAATTCAGGCCTCTGCCCCCTGATGCACGGAGCACGCTCATCACGTATAAAGCATATAGTTCCGAGAGCTACAAGTATTGGGTGGATCAGCTTAAAGAATTTTTGTCAGGTATGTTGTTACTTTTATCTCTTATTGTTATGATTATGCAAATGAGTAACGTTTTTATAAATTTGGGATTTAAAAATACTGCAACTGATAATGAAAATAATTATAAATTAAAATTTCAATAATCGAAACTCCAGTAGGTATTTTCAAGTAGTATCTATTTAATGTTTTTTCGTCTTTAATAATAAGAGCCAAACTTTTTTTTTCTGAAATAATGTCCTATTTTAATCAAATCAACTAACTTTATATTAGTTTATAGGGGCAAAAGGTATTTTAAACGTTGAATAAAAACGAAATAGAAAAGATTACCAGCTTTCAGGAGATGATCAAGAATCCTATGTCCTAGGTTTTTGTCTACCATCTAAAACATAGCTGTATCTTTTTTTACTCATGTAGAGTGGTGTATCACTTACGGCAAACATATAATTGCAGAGTATAAAAATAAGTATCAGACTCCGGCAGCCGGTCCAAATATTGTCAACTGTAACTTTGAAAACCCCCCTCCACCCGGCAAGTTTTGCGATGTGGACATCCGCGTTTTTGAATCTTGTAGTGAAGAAAACCACTTCAGCTACCACAGGTCCTCGCCTTGCATCTTTTTGAAGCTTGACAAGTAAGTGGAATTATTGGGTGATGAAAATTTCAGGAGTTTCAAAATCAAAACAATTGATCATTAAAATGTCATCATCATCAATAGCATACATATTAAATTTCCAGATTTAAACACTTAAACAACTGTATTCATATATGTATTATATCCATAGGTCGATGGTTCATATCCGGCTCGAAGGACCACGATGTAGGGTGACTGAGCCTTAGCGAAATGTTTTGTTTAAATGTTAAATTAGAAAGAACTATAAAAGCTCAAAATGTTTATTAAAAATGTTATTTATGTTAATGTTAATGAGCGCAACAGAACAAATACACGGTAAAATATGCACTGAAGTAAAATGCACGGCATTGGCCTAATTTATTTAGCGCGGCGCCATGCGTGTGCGATGTTGTTTTGCTGAGCAACCTAAATGCTCGGTAATTGACCGAACAACAACTGTATTCAGATAAAAACTTTAAAAGCATAAGTATTAACATATTTTATGTACCTACAAAATTTAGTAAATTTACGTTTAACCTTCCTCATGAATCAGTGGGTCTATTTGTGAAAAAGTCATTAAAATCCATTCGGTAATTTTTGAACATATGGAAAACAGACAGACAGCCTCGGTGGAGGACTTCGTTTTAAGATAAATGGACTAGAGTTAAATAAAAAAACTTATTGTGTCCAGAGGGTGGGACCACTAGATATCTATCCGATAACTGGTTGGAACTGCTACGGAGTACGGGTACGCGACCCCGGACTGCTCTAGCTGCTAGTGTCACACACCCCTCGTAATCCGTGGCACTGGTATCCCTAACATCAGATCCTGTTCGTCCTGGTCGTAAAATATGCCATGGCAAATCTTTTACAACACGAGTTCAATGGCTCATGTTGTGTCGACCCTACATAAGTGGGATAAGGGCAGGGAGACGATGAGGTACATAAAAAAACTTCGTCTTCTTCGATTTCGTTACGATTTAACTATAATTTTTTTATAAAACTAGGTCGGCGAACAGGCGTACGGCTCTTCTGATGGTAAGCAGTTACCGTAGCCTACAGACGCCTGCAACACCAGAAGCATCGCAAGCGCGTTGCCGACCTTACCCCCAGGAGCTCTGGTCACCTTACTCGCCATAGGAACACGATTTCGACGATTGCAATCTTCTGTAAAGTCGAGGTACTTGTCCAGTCGGGCTGTACTAGATTTTGAGCAGGATATTTCGTGCTGTGCCCTACCTCAGATTAAAATTGTTAATACGGTAATAAAATTTTAATTCCTAGAGGATGTATCGAGTTGAATCCTCTGCCAGATCTTAAGTTAGACTGTTAGCGTCTAGCAGGACCCCAACTGATAACCGCATCCGATTTTATAATTTTGCGTAATAATGGAACAAACATAGAGAAACAATGTAGCAAGTTTATTATATTTATTTGTTATAATAAAAGCTGCCACTTTTTTTCCTAAATATAATTCATGTCATATCGGTCGCTTAGATTCTATTGTATGTTTAATAATAATATAATTTACAATTATATTTTTTTAAATAATATTTTCTTGATTACAGACTATACGGCTGGCGGCCGGAATTCTACAACGACACAAGTGCCCTGCCCGAAGACATGCCTCAAGACCTGCAATCACAAATCAAGAACATCGTCGGGTCAAATCGTGATCATGTATGTTTTTTTTTTCTATGCAATGATTTTGAAAAAAATATTGTATTGGTTGAAAGAATTTTTTTCAGATAACAGATATACCGTCTATAGGCTATATACGGTAATCGCTTACCATCTGCAGGTGAGCCGTACGCTTGTTTGCTGATCTAGTTTAAATATATATATTTAAAAAAAAATTGCGTGCGTACAAAGTACACATGTCAGAAGTGAAACTTCTTTGGAAAACTAATTCAAATAAAACTAAAAAAAGCTAATTGAAAAAAAAAACAAAAAGTCAACGTCTCGCGGTGTTTCCAGGCGGTCACCTATCCAAGTACTGACCGACCCTGACGCTGCCGCGTTAGCGGTTGCTCAAATGCTTACCCCTCATGCGCCTAAAGAAGTTTCACTTCAAAAAATGATGATGATGATGATGACTGATGATGATGTACCTATATATAAAATTCAAACGTGCTCTATCACTAGCTCAGTAATTACTATTGACTGTTATAAATAATATAAATTTTACCTAATTTTATTTATTTTCATTCCGATTTCCGTAAAAACCGTTATGAAATATTAAAAACTTTAGAAAAACAAATTCGCCTAGAAGAGTTTTGTACCGAGCAATATATTTAGCTATTCATTTTTAGGGTTCCGTACCCAAATAGTAAAAACGGGACCCCATTACTTCGCTGTCCGTCCGTCCGTCCGTCCGTCCGTCCGTCCGTCCGTCCGTCCGTCCTTCCGTCTATCTGTCACCAGGCTGTATCTCAAGAACAGCTATCTAGACAGTTGAAAATTTCAGAAATTATGTATTTCTGTTGCCGCTATAACAACAAATACTAAAAACAAAATAAAATAAATATTTAAGGGGGGCTCCCATACAACAAACCCGATTTTCTTGCCCTTTTTTGCTCGATATCAATAATGGCAACAGGTAGGCACTTGAAATATTCACAAAATACTCAGTTGTATTTTTACCTTACTAATCTGATAAGATCAATAGGAGCGGAGTCCTCGCCGACGAAGTCGCGCGCAGAAGCTAGTAAATAATAAAATTAAAATAAAATAAATATTTAAGGGGGGCTCCCATACATAAAACCTATTTTCCTATTTTTACTCGATATCAATAAATGGTAAGAGGTAGGCACTTGAAATATTCACAAAATACTTAATTGTATATTATAATTTATTAATCTATATTATCTTTATAACTGAGGTAGGGCACAGCAGGAAATTACCTGCTCAAAATATGGAGCAGCCCGACTGGGGTAGTACCTCGACCTTACAGAAGACCACAGCTAAATAATACTGTTTTCAAGCAGTATTGTGTTCCTGTTGGTGAGTAAGGTGACCAGAGCTCCTGGGGGGGATTGGGGATAGGGTCGGCAACGCGCTTGCGACGCTTCTGGTGTTGCAGGCGTCTATAGGCTACGGTATTCACTTACCATCAGGTGAGCCGTACGCTTGTTTGTCGCCTTACTAACATAAAAAAAAATACTAATATATAAAGCTGAAGAGTTTCTTTGTTTGTTTATTTGTTTGAACGCGGTAATCTCTGAAACTACTGGGCCGATTTGAAAAATTCTTTCAGTGTTAGATAGCCCATTTTTCAAGGAAGGCTATAGGCTATGTGTCATCACGCTAAGACCAATAGGAGCGGAGTCCACGCCGACGAAGTCGCGCGCAGAAATAATAAAATTAAAAAAAAGTTATTAGGGTGGGCTCTAATAGAACAAAAGTAATTTTTTGCCGCTTTTTGCCCGGTTTTAAAATCAATGTACCTACTGTTGTTTACCTAGTCAATGGTACGGAACGCTTCGTGCGCAAGTCCGACTCGCACCTGGCTGATTTTTATTAATATTTTACTTATTTACTATAAAAATGCTAAAAAAAATTAATTTCTCAGGAAAATATGGTTTGGGTATCCTGCGAGGGGGAGACTCCAGCTGACAAAGAATTTATTGGTCCCATAAAATACTTGCCGTACCCTGGCTTTCCTGGATACTTCTTTCCATACAACAATACAGAAGGTTATATGAGTCCGTTAGTTGCTGTGCACTTTGAAAGGCCTAAGAGTGAGTATTTGATGTACTTATATTTTTTCCAAATTAGAAATAATTATATTAATTTGCAATACCTAACATAGTTCTTAACTTGGAATTTAATTTAAATAAGTAAATGTTATTTACATACACATACAAATAAATAAATATCTTATAACATACACAGACACACACAGTCGTCTGTTCCTATGGTAACGCAAATGCAACTTAATGCTTGTAATTGGCAACAGCCGGGTGTTATAGCTAAATAATACATCCATACTAATATTATAAATGCGAAAGTAACTCTGTCTGTCTGTCAGTCTGTCTGTCGCGCAATCACGCTAAAACCACTGAACAGATTTAAATGAAATTTGGTATACAGATAGTCTAGACTCTAGAGTCTGAGAAAGGACATGGGTTACTTTTTAATGCGAAAAAAGGGTTAAATAGGTTGAAAGGTGGGAATGAAAATTTGTATAGAAATAATATGATGTACAATGTTCGCGTGTTTCGTAACTGTCAAACATTTAATGTTCATCCCGCCGATATGGTAAACTCTCCCCTAAAATTAAAGAACGTATAAATAAAGGTATCGAATCGACAACATATATTCACAATATACGGATAGTGGCGTATTTTAGATTTTAAAAATGTATAATAATGTCAGTAATGAGTAGTGTGTTTGTACCAGTTCTGGCTCGTGAGCCAGAACTGGTACAAACGGTCGGTCCTCTGATCGAGTGATCCTAAAAAAAAAAAAAAAAAAAAAAAAAAAAAAAAAAAAAAAAAAAAAAAAAAAAAAGGTTTTGGGGTCATCTAAATCGATTGCACGCATCCATTTTGTGCTAACTCTAACGATTCGCGACTTAGGTTTCTACATTTGCAAACTCCAGTACCCTTAATTACCTCTATTGTCCGCTTATCTATCGTTCCTCGAGCATCGTCGCTATTGTGCTCCATCCATTGTTTCTCGAAAAAGGTCGTTGCCGCTCTTATCTGTTTCTAATGATGCACCTTGCTTATCTGTGCTATTGTATTATATTATTATCATTCTTTGTTATTCTCAATGTATATATATATAAAAATAAATAAAATTGGAGTGTCTGTTTGTAATATTAAAATAACCGTGTTTTACTAAACTCATATGTATGCATACTCAGTACATATACCAAAATATTTATTTATAATTTTTGTGTGTCTGTCACTGAACAGTAACTATTTTGTAAAGCTCCACGCGGATGAGGTCGCAGGCACAGCTAGTCATAAATAAAACTCATACTTTTTTTTTGTTACAATTTTTATTTCCAAAATGTTATTGTTGATTATGTATAAAATAGGAGCGAAACATCTCATCCACTAAAATATCGTTGTACAATGTGTTCCCTGTAAAAATGCTCGTAAAACTGTGCATTGAACATCCCCGAAACTTATACAGCAAATACATTAAACAATATTCGCCACAAACTGAAGTCCACTCATTCTGAATCATATCAACATTCCAGTCCCATCTTTTACAATTCCTTTTTAAAAACTCTAGATGATATCGTGCAGGTGATCGTCCGTATGAATCAAAATATTGACCGATGCCATTCGTATCGATATGTAAAGCTATCCAATGTGAGCCTGGTTTATCATCTGTATCTAAATTGCATATTATATACGTTGGTACGTGGGTATACATGGGCAGTCTATTAGCAGCATAAACATTATTTTCTAGACTGGGGTGAATCTTTTTCAGATGTTGTTGTACATCTAGTGTATCCATGATATTACTGCTATTAGTAGATTATTACTGTACCAATCTATTCAATGGTTAACATAGGAATGATTAATTATATTGATTTCTAAATATTAAATCATATTCCTTAGTGATAATTTGTATGATTCATCAGCGTAGCGCGTCTCGTCGTGTCGTCAATACGAAACATACTTTCTAAATATTAAATCACATTCCTTAGTGATAATTTGTATGATTCATCAGTGTAGTGCGTCTCGTCAATACGAAAGAATGCGAGATAAGTGAAAAAGTTAAAAAATACTTTTTTAACAATGACAGTCATTAGCTGATCATTAGTGAATCTGTTTACTTAAATTACTTCTTTGTACTCATTATATTCTTTTTCTAATCATTTGTAAATCTATATTAATTGTTTAAACCAAAACTTTCATTTTTTATTTCACCCCCTAGAACCTTAGACGTGTGTAATGTTTCACTTTATCCATCCGTTTACTGCTATTGTAGCAGGACCAAGTGGATGTGGGAAGTCAAATTTTGTAACAAATTTCATAAAATCAGTTACAGAAATATGTAATTGTGATTTTAATCAGATCACATGGTGCTTTGATGAAATGCAACCTTTATATAATTTACCAAATGTTAACTATCATCAAGGAATTCCAAATCTTAATATGTTTGATGGTGAAAACCCACATCTTGTTATTATTGATGATCTGATGAGAGAGTCTGATGGAAGAATTGTGGATATATTTACAAAAGGTAGTCATCACAGGAATCTTAGTGTATTTTATTTAACACAAAATTTATTTCATCAGGGTAAAGGTCAAAGAGATATTTCTTTAAACTCAAGTTATATAATATATTTTAAAAATCCTAGAGATAAAACTCAAATAAGATATTTAGCACGACAAGTGTCACCGGATAACCCAAAGTTCATTGAAGATGCCTACAGGGATGCAACTCTAGAAGCACATGGATATTTAATGGTAGATTTAAAACAGAATACCAATGATTTTTGTCGTATCAAATCAAATGTCTTCCCATTTAATGGTTTCTGTACAGTCTACGTCCCCACAAAAGAGTTTAAATACACCAAGAATCAAACAATTCAAATCATTTCTAAATGATGCATCGTCGACTCACAACGCATAAGCATTTGCTAAACGCTTTGCATACGCTTAAACCAAAATATCAAAGAGCATTACTTAAAACGTGTGACGAAGAAGAAATAAATTGTATTTGTGAATGTATTCATAACGTTTTACAAGGAAAGGTACCTCTTAAAGATCAAGATAAACAAAAATTGAATAAACATAAAAATATACTCCGTAAATTGGTGCGTAAGTGTAAACATAAAATAAGAAAAAACATAATTATACAAAAAGGAGGAGCTTTCTTACCAGTAATATTAGGTGCAATATTGAGTGGATTAGTAAGTGGACTAGTCAGTTAACATGGAAAATGCAAAGAAAATGATACTAATTGAACCTGGATTGATTGAAAAATTAAAACAAGAAAATAAGGTTAATAGTAATTTGTCTCGATTAGATATGGAAATGCAAAATATTATGAATAGTAAGATAGAAGACCGAAAGAAGTGGATGTTATATTTACAAACACTACAAAGATATCTTCACTTTGTCGAAGAGGATCGTCAACCACTCAGATTACCAATTTATTCTGATACATCTAATGAAGATTCAAATGAGTCTAAAATTGGATTTAAAAATAAAGATAGAGATTTAAAAAGTTCAGTTGATGCTGAATCTTTGTTGGAAGAGAATCGTTCCATTAAAAGTAAAGAAAATGATACAAAACCACTTTATACAACAGCTCAAATACTCAGTTTAATACCAAAAACTTATAATAAAAAAGGTGAGTTATTATTAAACTTAGTTGAAACAAGTAAAAGTAAAATAAATTGGGATAATGAAGGCACAGTCATAATTGATAATGAAAAAATTCCTGGAAGTAATATTGTTGATTTAATAAATGATTCACTAAGACCCTTAAAAAGAAGTGATCCGATAGGGTGGGATAGATTTGCTAAAGCATTAAAAGATATTAAAGTACCACTTACTTATATTGGAAATCCAAAGAGATGTGAGTTTATTAACCGGCTTCAAGTAAAAGATCTAAACAAATCCTCTGAGACTGAAGTTCAAGAGTTTTCTACACCAAGAAGTGGAGATAAAAAATCTGAAACTAAAATAGAGTTTTCTACACCGGGAAGTCGAGATAAAATATCTAAAATACGTAAAAAGTTTGATTGGGAAAAATGGACCCCGTACTAGAAGAAATTAACAGGATTTATTATGATCCATCTAACCCCGCTGGTTTTGGTAGTATTGATAAATTATCGAAAGCCATGAATGGTAAAATGGATAAAAAGCAAGTAAAGGAATGGTTACAATCACAAGAAACATACACATTACATAAACCCATTCAAAAAAAATTCCCACGTAATAGGTACATTCTATCAAATATTAATGAATTGTGGCAAGCTGATTTAAGTGATATGCGAACTTATTCTCAATATAATGATGGTTTCAACTATATACTTTGTGTTATTGATGTATTTAGTAAATATGCATTTGCAAGATCAATGAAAAAGAAAAACTCAGAAACTATTAAAGAATGTTTTGAAAGTATATTTACTGAAAGTAATTTAACACCTACTCACATACAATCTGATAAAGGTACAGAATTTGTTTCAAAAGATGTACAAAAATACTTTAAATCCAAAAAGATTAATTACTATACCACTAACAATCCTGATATTAAGGCCAGTATTGTTGAACGATTTCAAAGAACTCTAAAAATGAAAATGTGGCGTTATTTCACTCATAATAATACTTATAGATATATAGATGTTTTACAAGATTTAATATATTCTTATAATCACAGCTTTCACTCTAGTATTAAGATGTGTCCATGTGATGTGAATTCCAACAATATTATGACGGTTTGGACTAATCTTTATGATAGACGATCAAACAAACTTTCCAAAATCAACTTTCAAAAACCAAATTTCAATGTGGGTGATTATGTTCGAATAACTAAATATAAACATGTTTTCCAAAAAGGATATGAATCAAACTGGAGTGATGAAATATTTATTATAACTTCAATAATTGATAGATCTCCATGGGTTGTTTATACAATAACAGATTTACAAAATGAACCAATAGTTGGTACTTTTTATGAAAGGGAATTACAGAAAATCACTTACAACCCCACCTCACAATATAAAATAGATAAAATAATTGACACTCGTTATTCAGGTAACAGAAAAGAAGTATTAGTGAAGTGGAGAGGTTATCCAAATAAATTTAACAGTTGGATTTTAGCTTCTAGTTTAAAAGAAATATGAATAAAGAAAGTTTTTATTTAACATTGCTCAGCAATAGTTCAATGGAATACTTTCCTGATAACAAGACCACAAATTTTTCAACGAAATTACCAAAAGTTATAAAATTAGAAGGTGAATGGTCGGTTGGAGTTGTTGAGTTTCAATATCCATGTACCATGTTTACTGTTCAAGATCATGAAAATGTTATATACATTACAAAATCCATGATAATGCCTAGTGAAGATAAACCATCCACAGTGCACTACAAAAAACATATTCCAGCTACCAGCTATGCTAACGTTGAGCATATTTTAAAAGCATTAAGTGGTATCGGAGAGAGCATAAAATTTCGCTATGATGAAATAACAAAATTTGTTTCTGTTTCTGCTTTGGATAAAAATATAACATCTATAACATTATCACCCAAATTAAGTTTACAACTAGGTTATGAACCAAATAAAAATCTCCTAGACAGAAATTTCGGAAAGTGTCCTGCTAATTTACACTTAGGGTTACCATCTCAACTATTTCTATATTGCGACATTATCGATCCTCAGATTGTGGGTGATGTTATGACTCCCTTGCTAAGAGTAATTTCATTAGATCCTTCAAAATACATTTATGGAGCAAATAAAATGCACGTTTTCTCTCCACCTCACTACTTACCTGTTATGCGAAGAGAGTTCGATACGGTGGAAATAGTTATAAGATCGAGCACAGGACAGAAAATACCATTCCAGTTTGGAACCGTGTGTGTTAAACTACATTTCCGAAAATTGTGATAATGAATTCTCTTCGTGATCATCATATATGCCCATATGAAAATTATTATACACATCAAGCTGGTTCGGGGGTAGGAGTAATTTATAAGGGTTCACCATACCAACGTGGTCATGGTATTGGAAGCTTCTTAGGGGGGTTATTTAGATCAGTTTTACCTTTACTTTCAAGTGGGGCTCGAGTGGTTGGTAAAGAAGCATTAAACGCTGGAGTAGGACTTTTATCGGATATGATTCAAGCGCGTCCTATGGAAGCATCAATAAAAGATCGTCTAAAGCAAGTTAGTACGAATTTAAAACGAAAGGTTGATGGCAAAATTGATCGATTAAACATGACAGGTTCTGGGTATATAACTAAAAGAAAACGATTGACCTCGCTCATTCCACCATTAACTGCTAAAGTGAAAACCGCTAAAAAACTTGGTATAAATCCAAAAAATATCAAAGATATATTTTCAAATTAAATATGTCTTTCCTTCATAATAATTCTTGTGAGTGTGCTAAGTCAGAATTAGATTTGTTTGCACTACCGTCTACACAAACAAGCATTGAAAATGGATTGTGGATTCACTATAAACCAATTTCGTCTCTTGCTGATGATGGACCTATAGAGTTTCAAGTTCCTGGGACAGGCGATGACTACATAGATTTGTCTCATACATTACTCCACATAAAGGCAAAAGTATTAAATCAAGATTCAACTAAATTGACATCGACCACAGTAGTAGCACCTGTAAATAATTGGCTGCATTCACTTTTTAGTCAACTTGATGTTTATTTAAACCAAAAACTTGTATCACCACCTAATAATACCTATGCATATCGAGCATACATAGAAACCCTTTTAAACTATGCTCCTGCTGCTAAACAATCTCACCTTACTTGTAGTCTTTGGTATGAGGATACATCAGGAAAAATGGATTCTACAGATGATAAAAACTTAGGATTTGTTAAAAGACAGGATTTGGCTAGTGAAAGTAAGGAAATAGAAATGATTGGACATCTTCATGGTGACATTTTCAACCAAGATAAATTTTTAATTAATGGTGTTGAAATGAGTGTAAAATTAGTTCGGTCAAGAGATAGTTTTAATTTAATTGCTGGATCAAGCGATGTAAAGATCAAAGTTTGTATTACGGATGCAACTCTTATTGTTCGACGAGCAAGAATTAATCCAAGTGTATTACTCGCACACCAGAAAGTTTTAGCTGCTACTACTGCTAAATATCCTATTACTCGAGCCGAAGTAAAAGTTTTAACAATTCCATCGGGTGTTCAAGGAAAAACTCTTGATAATATATTCCTAGGACAGGTACCCAAAAGGTGTATAATTGGATTTGTGAACAATTCTGCATTTAATGGTTCCCTTACTAAAAATCCATTTAACTTTGAAAACTATGGTATTAATTCTTTCAGCTTATATATTGATGGACAACAAATACCTTCAAAAGCTTTGCAACCATCTTTTAATAGTAGTATATTTACATCAACATATCATACTCTATTCTCGGGAACTGGTATTCACTTTCTTAATGAAGGAAATGGAATCTCTTGTGAACAGTATGCCAAAGGTTACTGTCTATTAGCATTTGACTTAACTCCTGATTTATCAGCTAACTCATCAACTCATTGGAATCTCATAAAGCATGGTAGTGTAAGATTAGAAGTACGATTTGAATCCGCACTAATACAAACAATTAACTGTATAGTTTATGCTGAGTTTGATAATATTATTGAAATAGATAAAAACAGAAATGTTAATGTAGACTATAGTAGTTAAAGTTATAATGTGTGTTAGATTTATGTGTAATGCATTTTTTTGTGTATGTAAAAATTATAAATTAAATAAAACAAATTATATGTAATATATTATTTTTTATTTCTCATACAAATTATCACTAAGGAATGTGATTTAATATTTAGAAAGTATGTTTCGTATTGACGACACGACGAGACGCGCTACGCTGATGAATCATACAAATTATCACTAAGGAATATGATTTAATATTTAGAAATCAATATAATTAATCATTCCTATGTTAACCATTGAATAGATTGGTACAGTAATAATCTACTAATAGCAGTAATATCATGGATACACTAGATGTACAACAACATCTGAAAAAGATTCACCCCAGTCTAGAAAATAATGTTTATGCTGCTAATAGACTGCCCATGTATACCCACGTACCAACGTATATAATATGCAATTTAGATACAGATGATAAACCAGGCTCACATTGGATAGCTTTACATATCGATACGAATGGCATCGGTCAATATTTTGATTCATACGGACGATCACCTGCACGATATCATCTAGAGTTTTTAAAAAGGAATTGTAAAAGATGGGACTGGAATGTTGATATGATTCAGAATGAGTGGACTTCAGTTTGTGGCGAATATTGTTTAATGTATTTGCTGTATAAGTTTCGGGGATGTTCAATGCACAGTTTTACGAGCATTTTTACAGGGAACACATTGTACAACGATATTTTAGTGGATGAGATGTTTCGCTCCTATTTTATACATAATCAACAATAACATTTTGGAAATAAAAATTGTAACAAAAAAAAAGTATGAGTTTTATTTATGACTAGCTGTGCCTGCGACCTCATCCGCGTGGAGCTTTACAAAATAGTTACTGTTCAGTGACAGACACACAAAAATTATAAATAAATATTTTGGTATATGTACTGAGTATGCATACATATGAGTTTAGTAAAACACGGTTATTTTAATATTACAAACAGACACTCCAATTTTATTTATTTTTATATATATATATATATACATTGAGAATAACAAAGAATGATAATAATATAATACAATAGCACAGATAAGCAAGGTGCATCATTAGAAACAGATAAGAGCGGCAACGACCTTTTTCGAGAAACAATGGATGGAGCACAATAGCGACGATGCTCGAGGAACGATAGGTAAGCGGACAATAGAGGTAATTAAGGGTACTGGAGTTTGCAAATGTAGAAACCTAAGTCGCGAATCGTTAGAGTTAGCACAAAATGGATGCGTGCAATCGATTTAGATGACCCCAAAACCTTTTTATGCGTGCGTTCAGAAATTTATTAAATATACAATAGACGATAAATGTACAAATGAATTAAATACAAAAAAAACCCTCAAATCAACGCGGGTGAAACCGCGGGGCACAGCTAGTATTATATAAATACACATATTCACCCAAAATCAGACGGGAATCGAACCCGCAACCCGCGTTGCAGAAAGCAGGGTCACTACAAACTCCGCCACCGGGCTAGTCATTCATTATTCTTGGAACTTTGTTGTTTGGTTTCAAACAGTGAAAAGTAAAAAGGTAACACCACTACAGCCTATCACAATTCACAGTCCACTGTTGGACATAGGCCTCCACTAGTTTGCGCCCGACATTATGACGCGAACTCATGTGTTTTGCCCATAGTCACCACGCGTGGCAGGCGGGTTGGTGACCGCAGGGCTGGCTTTGTCGCACCGAAGACGCTGCTGCCCGTCTTTGGCCTGTGTATTTCAAAGCCAGCATGTATGGTTATCCCGCCATCCGTCGGCTTTTTAAGTTCCAAGGTGGTAGTGGAACTGTGTTATCCCTTAGTCGCCTCTTACGACACCCACGGGAAGAGAGGGGGTGGCTACATTCTTTAGTGCCGTAGCCACACAGCACAAAAAAAAAGGTAACACACATAGAAAAAAATCATACAGTCGAATTGATAACCTCCTTTTTTGAAATTGGTTAGTAAATATCAAAACCGGAGACAATTTAGTTTATTATTTGTTCGTAGTAAATAATAAATATACGGTATTAAAATATTATCTTATAGATTTCATAAAGTATGCTTTTATCTTCACGGTGGCATAACGCTTAAGCAAAATTACTGCATACCGTGATATGCGACTGTATAATACAGATAATTACGATTTCAGAAGAATTACAACAAATGAGAAAATACATTGTATGATAAACAAAGGATTTTTTAGAATGTAATATTAATAAATATAAATATAATTATTTTACAGCTGGTATAGTAATCAACATTGAGTGTCGCGCGTGGGCGAAGAACATCCAGTACAACACAAATGAACACCTCGGGGCTGTTCACTTTGAGCTCATGCTTGATTAGACCTGCAGTAGACGTTACAAACGACAAACACGTGCTTAGTTTGTCATTGTCCTTCGGTCTTTCAAGAAGACCACAGCTTAAACAAACAATTTCATTACAAAAGTACATAATTATGGTTAATATTAATGTATCAGTGATTTAATTATGGTCTACTGGAAAGACCAGACATGATTATACTTAGTATGTCTTTGTGTTTCGGTCTTTCCAGAAGACAAAATTTAGACATTCAAATTCATTACGAATATTTAATACTTGTGGCGATATATAGTACAAACTTTTTATGTCAGAAACTAGTCCTCATTTCATGTTTTTATATTTTTTGTAAAACAATATTTTTTGACAGATGTCAAGAATTAATATTTTAAATCTTTCTTAACAATTTGTATTTTACAATTTATTAATTCTTATAAAATTATATTTTGCTACGTGAACATTGTTTTATTTCATTATTTTTCTTTAATAAATGTCGGTGTAGATATCGAATATTTTATTATAACTTTATTCCTTAAATATCTCATTCAATAAAGTACCTATATCTATTAGTAGAGGAGAAGGTGGTAATGTGGCCCCTGCAGGTATATTGGCCCCCTTGCATATTTATAATTTAGAAACGCGTAGTCTTGTATAATTTACGTGCAATGTGGAGCTCTTGTGACAGCTACCTAATAGTAAGTAACAAATCTGTGGGATGGCGTAACGTTCTTTTTTTATTTGAAGTTATTCGAAGAACGCAACGGAAAACATTTCAAACCGCTCTGTATTTTATTCATTTTTTCTGGAAAAACTAAGTTTTACGTTGTGTCATTTGGACATTGTATTTGAGAAACGTTTTCCTACTGGATTTTGAAGGTGATTATGCAAAAACATTTGATAATTATATGTATTTTGGTTTGGTTATAAATTCATTAATACTTGTAATATGGCCCCCTCACATTGTTCCTATTATGGTCCCCTTTTTAATTTCGTTTTCAGATGCCTTGAGTCATTCTGCGACTCTCATCTTCGAAGGGAAGGATAACATGGGATCCTGATCAAATGAAAAAGGCAGTTGAAGCTGTAAGGACAAAGATTATGAGCTACGCGGACGAGGGGGTGGACGCACCTTGGACGTGGTCAAGGTGAAATGGGCAGCGGCAACAGTGGGTGGTAATCGACGACGCCAGAGATTCAGTACATCCAGTGGTAGCTCTGAAAGTGACGCAGTCGTAGAGACTGACTGAATATAACCACGATGTCAATTCAAATAAAAAAAACCTGAAAGTTTAGATACGAGCTGCATATTTTGTGAAGCCAGTTATCTTAGACATGATGAGGAGAGGATTCTGTGCCAATTTTACAATTTATGGGCTCATACAGTATGTGCAGGCCCTGAAGGCGAATATTGTATTTGTGATTTTTGCCGTTACGTTTAATTAAAATCCAATACATTTAATTTGGCCCCCCGGGGGCCATATAACCCTCACTTAATGTTTTGTTGTAAAATTTTAATTTTTGAGAATAAATAAGTTTGTGATTATTCTGTAGTTATTTTATTTATTCAACAGTTAGGCATGCATAAGCCAATGAGTAAGGAACACTATAACGTACTTGCTTTATTTGTAAGTGTAGTATTTTTTACATGAGGCCTCAAAAACAAAGTAGGGGGCCACATTACCACCTTCTCCTCTAGTAACTTAAATATGAAAATTATTCGAAAGAGATCAGTGTCGTGCCAACACAATGCCTGCACTCTCAAAGTTTCGCTTTTCTAACTCCAAATCAGTAGTTCGATTACTGGAATCTAGATGTGAACCGAAATTGTCATACCAGTAACTTCATGACTAAGAGGCGCCATTCGTCGTTCCACTCTGTTGAAAGTACTTCTTCCCGGAGCATTTGTGGCAATTTAATGCACCCAAATCAAAATCTTTAAAATGTTAGATAGCGGAAACTATAACTCGCACGTATCGAGGATTTTCGTCTAGACCGCCATCGCAAGTAAAAATATATACGGGTTTTAGAAAGCCTTCTCGAGTTCTCATAAACTTTTCGAAAGCAGGCATTTGCCCAAGGCTGCTCCCTACGCATTCGTTCAACGCACTTTCACATGGAGGGCAAGGGCTGCCCTCCCTCCGCGCCATGTCGATTAACGGTCTAATTTTGAAGTTAGAAAGGTTAGGGTTATTTTTTTTTGTAATGAATTTATGCCGATAAGCTAAAACCTATCTAAGCTTAAAATTCAAAAGATTTACGACTGAAGAGGTTTTGCCTTCATATTTTAACTCCACTCTCCCCCCAAAACCTCATAAATCGATGGCCATTGCTGGGGGTGGGAGTGGTACCCCTTCCCCACTCCCATCATACCTCATAAATCGATACCCAGTGCACTTCACTGGTAGTCTAAATTCCAAAAGTAGGGATAACAGACTTGGTGCTTCAGCCGCCCTCTTGATTTAAAGGGTTATTAAAGTGAAACTTTTACTACATCGTCTCAAACTTTTTCGTCTGTGTGTTGCATGTCGCGTGACGGTCGGCCGCGCGCTTAGAGTACATACTGTATACACTAAGGCCGCGCGGTAAGATTGATAAAGCGATTTTTATACCCTTAATGGAACATTAAATCATTCCAAAAATTTTTAGTTAAATGTCTATAATGTGAAAAAAAGTTTCACTTTTACCGTGGTTTCATAAAACCATATAGGTTTTTTTTTTGTCTCTTGAATAACTCGTTTATTTTCAATTTTATAAGAAAAATAGTTATTACAAAAGTTGTTAAAAATTAAATTTCCTACAATTTTGGTCCCTATCAATGTTTTCGTAGGATCGATATTTTTCGATTTATATCTGAGAAGAATTGGGTGTGAACCTAAGTAAACTATTATCGCGTTTATTATTGATGTTGTAACATTATTTTTTCTGTTTGTTTTTTTGTTGATTGTCGTTGTAAATTTGATGTAAAAACTAATGAATAAAAAATAAAAAACAAAAAAACAAAAACACCCCGCACAGCCGCAGCTCAGTCGCATACATACAGCTGAATGTGACGGTCAACTGCGTCGATTGATCGTCATATATCCTCGATTTTATTTTCATATTATTTTTGTTTGTTTATAATTGTAATGGGAAGTAAATCAAATGGTGTGGAGTCGACGACATGGGCCCAAGATCCCCCTCCCAATCAAAAGCGATGGGGTAAGTTTAACATTACTATAACGGTACTAATAGCAGTAGAAACTTGGTTGAAATATGACTGTGTTAGTTTTGTTTTGTTTATGATCTTACTCTAGATTTTGTTTGTATCCAAATAAGGAAAAAATCGATATAAAATAAACATGTCAAACATGAAATATGAATTACACATAATTATGGTCTTATATTCTGTTTCTTATGAAATAATTATCTAAAGAGAATATGAAAATTATGAAAAAAAATTCTAATTCAATTAATTATTTTGTCCCAATTAATCTGTAAGTAATACGTTCATAATTATTCACAACATTTTTGTTATATACCTATATAATAAATTAAAGTCTCAAAAATTTTTTTTTATTTTTGAAGGAATTTTTTTATCTTAAGTTTAAGAAAGTTGATAAGTTTGACTTCGGTGTGACCTCTTATGATTATGACTTTATCAGTTAGTAACTATGTTCTATATACATCCAATTACGGATATTTAGGTAGTAGAATTTTTTTATTATAATAATAATTAATTTGAATAATAATTCAAGTTGTCTTCAAAAAAGTACCAGCTGACAAACTTTCCACCGAGATACAGCCAGCTGACGTTAATTTTCATTCATAGTAGCATGTAAACGATCACCAGGTAAATATTTAGTGGAGAGGAAATCATTTAAATAATAAAAAAAAAATTTATGTTCAAGTAGCCAGCTGACGTATAATCCACCATGTTATGGTCAGCTGACAATATTTTTCCTTCAAGATATTAGGTAAACTATAATCCTACAAATTTTAAGGTGGGAGGAAATTACTAAAAAAATTTTTTTTCTCGATGTTTGGGAGGCTGCCACTGCCCAACCCACCCGCGTCGTGGCAGCTGACAAAGACGAAAATTCATAAAAACAGTGTGTGTCGCAGCTCCGACGCACGACTGGAGTTTACTTCTTTAGATCGACTGTCTAAATATGCTCAAAAAGACTTTATAGTCTAAGAAAAAGATTAATACTATATCTTACCATGACTTACTTGTGTCTAGAGCAATGCTCTGTAAATATGTATATATGAAATAAATAAATACAAATACAAATATCAAATGGTAAATTAATGAATCAAATATCTATTGATGGCATTATTAGAAAACGTCGTAACCGATACCGTCGTAACCATCGTAGCCGGTACCGTCGTCGTAAACGTCGTAGCAGATAGATGGCGCACAAAAACGTAACGAGGTCATTCGTTCAGTAGATTTTACTCCTCATATTTTTTTCATACCGGGGGCCTTATATGAAAGGAGTAAACTCCAAAAATCCCTTATCCATGTTACGAAGTTTCGTTTGAGAGGAAATTCAACCTATCAACCTGTCACTGGCTCCCGGGCTATATGAATATACGTATTATAGAAGTTACTAGGTAAAGCTTGATTATTCGGTGCAGGATTACATAAGTAATAAAGATATGTGGATTTAGTAAAGCTGTATTTCGTGCAAGATATTACCAATTTTGTACAAACACAGTTAATTTTTTTTAAAGAGTCCTGCGGAATTTCTTGCCGATTCTCTTCTGCAGAATCTACATTCCGAATCGGTGGTAGCTTCACTTTTGACAGGTAGGGCGGGGCTAGTTGAGCAATTTTTCACTTGAGTGGATATAGCTCCTCAATGATAAGTCTCAATGAGTTGTTATGCGGCCTGATGGATTAGTAATTTATCCCTTAGCAAAAGTGATCATAGTAATCGTGTTTTGTACTAAGTCGAATTTAAGAGCTACAGCTGTTTAAATGCAGAAAGTCAAGTTTGCTCAATATACCCCATAGGTGAGGTAAGTTGAGCAAGGTTATGGGGCAAGTTGAGCACTAAGAATGTCTAGCCAAACCATGGGTGCAATGATGACTAGAAATGAAGTAAAATATGTGTTTGAGAATCAGCTTTTAATTTATAGGCTTTAAGTGTCAGAACAACAAAACTTAAAATATTTTTCTTTAAAATATAATTAAAAAAACGTCAACGTATCTTAAGACTAACTTCAGGATTAGATTCAGTCTCCGGATTTTGTTTTAAAAACATCGTAAGCCATTCTTTTCCAGCCATCTTATTTGCAGTCCAGCTGGGTGGAATTTCAATGCCAAATTTAGCAGCACACTCGTAGGCAAGGCGACGGACGTCTTTTGGAGAATATCCATAGAAAATTGATGCCATTTGTAGCAAGTATTTTTTAAAAGAGTCCTCCTGTGTAGGATAAAATACCTGCCTCGGTGTTGCATAGCCCTTAGATGAATCACCACCTTCCTTTAATTTCTTTAAAAATTCTGTCAAAGTCATCCGTTTTATACCGAATTGTTTACAGACAGTCTTTGCAGCATTATTTAGCTAGTATTAGTGTAAGAACATCCTGTAGTCTTCCTCTTTATAAGTCCGCACCCTAACAAAAAATAAAACATTCATTACTATAGTTCTTTGAGTCGTGGGGTAAGTAGCAACAATAGCTCAACTAACCCCAACCCAGAATTTTAAAACACTAGTGAGGTTATAAAAAAATTACAAGAATTATACCCAGAACCTCTCTACATATCAAAAGTACAATAATTTTCTTTAACACTTACCTGATTAAAAACAAATAATATTTGACTAATACAGACGAAAACATGCGATAAACGACGTTTTTATTTTTTGGTCACAAAATAAACAAAACGCACTGGCACTTCACTAGCTCGTCGTCCACTTGTGATTGCGAGGCAATTACCCCTCCTAAGACCCTGTCTTTCCGTCATACGATGCCTATGTGTAGGGTGAATAGTTTGCAAGATATTTCGATTGCCCAACTTGCCCCTATGCTCAACTAGCCCCGCTCTACCCTAATTAAAATTTTAATTTTTAAGATGACGATTCAAAGGTGCTTTTGAAGCCTATTTAAATAAATTTATTTTCAAGTCATTTGTTTAGAGTAATATCAATAAGTGCTCACTTCAGCCTGTAATATCCCACTGCTGGGCATAGACCTCTTTCCCCGTGTAGGAGAAGGATCAGAGCTTAACCCACCACGCTGCTCCAATGCGGGTTGGCGGATATATTCCCTGCTATGAGTAGGTAACGATCGCTATCAGGTGTACATGATAATGGGGAAACCCACAAGGACTGCACAAACACCCAGACCACGGCAAACATCTGTATGGCCAATACAAATGTTTGTCATGTGCGGGGATCGAACCCTCAACCGCCAGCGCAACATCCACAAACCAGTGCTGTGACCGTTGCGCCAACGCGGCGTCAATCAATAAGTGCTTTATAGAATTCGTATTTATTTTTATTTTTGTGTTACCCACACATGAGGAAATTATAAACATTTTAAATCATATCAAAATTTTTCGACCCAGCGGGATTTGAACCCGCGCCCTCTGACGTGCCGTGTCAGCGCTCTGCCAACTGAGCTATGGGTCCTCATCTAGCCGTGTCGAAATTCTTGATAATATGATGATTTTTGGTTTTTAAGCAAACCTTGGCGCCGTCTATAGCGAGTTCTTTACAGACCCCGACTACTCAAAGATTTCATATTACAATGAATTCTTTGACAAGAGACGATACCATGCTATTTTGAATTCGTTTTTATTTTTATTTTTGTGTTACCTACACCCTACACATTCTTTTTTTATTGCTATAGACGGCGCCAAGGTTTGCTTAAAAACCAAAAATCATCGTAATCAAGAATTTCGACACGGCTAGATGAGGATCCATAGCTCAGTTGGCAGAGCGTTGACACGGCACGTCAGAGGGCGCGGATTCAAATCCCGCTGGGTCGAAAAATTTTGATATGATTTAAAATGCTTTATAGAATTTGTGTTTTGTCTATTATAACTTTTATAAAATAAGCAGCTTAACAGACTGAGGAACTTAAAAGCGTTTATAATATTAAGTACTTAAGGATTACAAGATGACCCGTAAGCGCCGCTTACATGTAGCGACATTATTTGATGTAACCCTCAACTCTAAAACAAAGGAATAAGAATAACAATAAAAGAAAACTGTCATAGAAAATGAAATAGTCAGCACAGAGTACATTGTAATAGTAGATAGTCAGTCAGTCAGGGTTATAAATTTTAGTCACAAACAAAATTGCAATTAGCAGGTAACTATATAACTTTGATGAGCGTTTATGATCATGCATGATTATGTAAATAAGCAAAAATACATGATGTTTGAAAAAAAAAGGCATTTGCTTTTTAAAATAATTTTTGTTATTGGTTGCAAGCTATAGAAATTTAAATGAAAGGGAATTAAATGATATAAAGAATCGTTTAAGGAATCTTAACTCAGTTTAACCAGATTTATGCACCCAAATACGCACACGCAGACGCACACCTAGTACCACACGCACACTCACGTACCCGCACTTGAACCCGACACGCAAACGCACACGTACACGAACTGGATCACGCACGAGCGCAGGCGCATACAGACACAGTCATGGCCACGCATATGCACATGCACACACACTCAAACATCTACACGCTTACACGCAAACTGCAACACACTTTCAAACACACTCACCACTCACACCAACGCGCGTGCACTCACACTCACACAGGCACACGCAAACACATACGCAATGCTGTAAAAAGCTGTACTGTTGTATTCAAAATATACTTATTCTTCTAATTTCTTCCTCTAGGTAATCTTCTGCTATGCTACTTTGTATTCTACTTAGCTCTGGCATCTCAGTTTTCTATCTGCCTGGCGACGTCATACCAGAACTTCGACAATCCTCGTGTTAAAAGGCAGGCAAAGACAAGTCCAGGTCTAGAATTCAGGCCTCTGCCCCCTGATGCACCGAGCACTCTCATCACGTACAAAGCAACTAGTTCCGAGAGCTACAAGTATTGGGAGGATCAGCTTAACGAATTTTTGTCAGGTATGTTGTTACTTATATTTCTTATTGTTATGATTATGCAAATGAGTAACGTTTTTAAAAATTTTTGATTTAAAAATACTGTAACTGATAATTTGAATAATAAATTAAAATTTTAATAAACGAAACTCCAGTATTATAATCGAGTAGTATCCATTTAATGTTTTTTCATCTTTAATAACGAGAGCCTAACTTTTTTTCTGAAATAGGTAGTGTCGTATTTTCATCAAATAAACTAACTTTATACTAGTTTTTAGCGACAAAAAATTATTTTAAAATCTATACATCTAATAAAATGGAAAGTCAATGTATGTCCGGGATAAACTCAAAAAGTACTGCATTGATTTACTTCAAAGGCACGAATATTATTAAGAAGTCGGGTCAGAACATAGGCTATTATTATCACGCTATCACCTACGGGGAACGAGCAGTGAACGCACGCAGACGACGTCGCGGGCAGCAGCTAGTTTTGAATAAAAACAAAATAGATAAGACTACGAGCTATTAGGAGACGATCAAGAATCCCATGTCCTAGGTTTTTGTCTTCCATGTAAAACATAGCTAGGTATACCTTTTTTACTCATGTAGAGTGTTGTATTAACTACTGCAAACATATAATTGCAGACTATAAAAATAAGTCTCTGAATGCGGAAACTGGTCCGAATATTGTCGTCTGTAACTTTGAGAACCCTCCTCCACCCGGCAAGTTCTGCGATGTGGACGTCCGCTATTGGGCACCCTGTACTGAGGAATACCACTTCGGCTACAACAGCTCCTCGCCTTGCATCTTTTTGAAGCTTAACAAGTAAGTGGAATCATTTGGGTGATGAAAATTTCAGGGGTTTCAAAATCAAAACAATAAATAATTAAAATGTCATTATATAATCTAATACACTAGCTACTGCGCGCGACTTCGTCCGCGTGGAATAGGAACAATTTCAACAATTTTTGTTTTCGCGGCGTATGCAGCGGAAGCTCTCAAAAGGAAAAAGAAAAGCCCGATTATAAAACATTCTTCATTGGTGCTCCGCTCCTATTGGCCTTGATGATATATAGCCTATAGCCTTCCTCGATAAATGGGCTATCTAACACTGAAATAATTTTTCAAATACCACTAGTTTCTGAGATTAACGCGTTCAAACAAACAAACAAACTCTTCAGCTTTATAATATTAGTATAGCTATTAAATTTCCAGATCCTTTTTAAACAACTTTATTCAGATAAAACCTTTAAAAGCATTATAACATATTTTTTAACGCTAAAAAATTTAATAAATTTATGTTTAACCTTCCTCAAATCAGTAAATTATGCGTTTAACCTTCCTCATGAATCGGTGGGGTCTATTTGTGAAAACCGCAGTAAAATCCATTCGGTAATTTTTGATCTTATGGAAAACAGACTAACTAACTCGGTGGAGGACTTCGTTTTATGATAAATGGACTAGAGATAAATATCAAACCTCGTCTTCGTCGATTTCACTATAATTTTTTTAGACAACTAGGTCGGCAAACAAGCGTACGGCTCTCCTGATGATAAGCACTAAGCGATTATCGTAGCCTATAGACGTCTGCAACAACAGAAGCATTGCAAGCGCGTTGCCGACCCTACCCCCAATGGGCATGACGACAGTATCAAAAAATCGTCAATTTAATGATTTTAGGGGAACACTCATATTTAAAAAAAACCGGTCAAGTGCGAGTCGGACTCGCGCACCGAGGGTTCCGTACAAACCTGCAGGTATATAAGTAAAAGTTATGGTATTTTGCTGCTAAATGAAATCCGTAACATTACAATATGGAAAGTTGGAGGAGCATAAATTTAAGACAAAGGTATCTTTATCTTTTCATTAATCCTTTAATTTAAAAAATAAAATAAATAAATAAAATAAAAATCGCCTTTATTTCTATTACTATTAAAATTTCAATTAATACTAGCGTAAGTATTCTTAGTTTAAACATATGTAGTACCTGGGTGACCGAGCCTAGCTCGGTATTTTCTTTTTTTTTTTGTTTTTTTTTTTGTTCGGTATTTTTATATTTTAATGTTATTTAAATAATAAATCACGAGTGAAATTAAAAAAAAAAGAAAAAAAAATTGATCTGGAGGTTGAGATTGGAACCCGGGTCAACACGATTGGACGCCCGCCGACTTCCTAATTACGCCATTACAGCTATAATGAGAACGGTGAAATTAAGCTTCGTATTCTAATGATATTTTTTCATTGCCTAAAAACAGGGATAAAACGACATTTTTTTTAAATGGATCCTAGCTAGATCAATTTTTCGCCCCCGAAATCCCCTGCATACTATATTTTACGAAAATCGTTGGAGCCGATTCCGAGATTCAGAAAATATATATATATATATATATATATATATATATATATATATATACAAGAATTTCTCGTTTAATAGTATAAGATGTATATTAACCGATGTATATATTTATTCTATACTCGTATAATTAACTCGTCTACATGTTTATAACATCACTTAATTAATATTGGTAATAGTAATAGTCGCCTCTGCGGCGTAGGCCTCTCCTAAACATTTCCATGTAGGTATCCCTTTCCCGTGCTTTCTGTATACACAGCGGTCCACATAATTATCTGGTTGAAGATATCTCTCCACCTTTTAATTGGTCTCCCTTTTTTCCTTGACCTAGGTCTCTTGGTAAGAAAGTTCTTTTATCGAAGTTATTTATTTACAAATTTTTTAGTCATTATTTAGAAATCTGGTTCAAAAATACTTTATTACTATTAATTATTAAATTAGAACCATATTATATATAGTAGATATTTATTTATTATTTATTTATTTATTTAAATAGTCCCACAGATGATGTAACATTTATTTTGTAATTTAATTCGAGCCTTTTTGACCTTTGTACCTGTTTTCAAGTTTGTATAAAACATGTTTTCCTAAATTTATTTTTATTAATGTCTGCTATTGTTTAAACATATATATTTTTTAATGTCTAGAATTCTCATTACAGTGTTAATATTACTTGATTTCATTAATCATTTCAATACTGTTGATTTTGACTTACTACTAGCTATACTTGGTTCTCTTAACATATCTCCTAAGGTGTCTAACTGGTTTCATAGTTACTTGCATGGTCGCCGGCTACGAATACATATTGAAGAACTTTCTTCATTCTGGTCTAGAATCAACGCTGGCGTTAAAGATAAATATATAATATGTACCTCTTCGCTTAAATGATAGCCTAACTTTGAAGATACCTTCACATTCGTCTTCATTTTATTCTAAATCTTTCACTATTGAAGCTTATCGTCTTTGGAACTTATTGCCACTGTCTAACGCGCTCAATCTTTAATGAAATTTGAAAAACTTGTTAAGGAACTGTACTTATCATATTAAATTATGTTATGCAACTTTATTTTATTATTTATTATTTTTCATGAAGTTACGTTATGTTGTTATGTCATTCGTCTTAATCTATCAATTTGCTTATAGTGTATATACGTATGTATGTATGTATTTATATATTTGTGTATACATATGAGTAAACTTATATGTACATATGTGTCATTAAAAATAGCATCTATTGTTATATAGTTATTTATTTATATCTGATTTTTATTTTATATTGTTCCTTTTTTTACAAAATTTTGCGCCCTTCCCCTAGTTTATTGTTATAAATTCTATGTATTGTTCTTTTGTGTATTGGTGTGCAAAAAGAGTTAGTAAATAAATATTACTTTGCAAAGTTTTATACCTAATTGAAAATCAAAGCAGAAATAAACAACATTACACATACTATTTCTGTGGTTGCGATGTAACTATACATTTAAGGTTTTCGTAATTTTTCCTGTATCTGTGCTATAAGACGTTGCTTCATACCTGAAGATTTTAGGTCGACGGCAAGTATTCTTTAGATTTTTATTCCCTTGTCAGTTGTTTGCTAGTTTCAATATATGCGGTTTAAATTGCTGTTTTTTTTGATATCGTGGACATAGAAGTTTGATTTTGTTACAGCTTAAAGTTATTATAGACGTGAGTATTTGATATGAATTTCAATTTAATACTTTTACGCGTTCAAGAGAAAAGTGGTATTAAGTGTAAAATTATTAAAATATTTTTTTTTTATATGTAGTAACTAAAAATTTACACTTTTCGCAATTTTTCCTGTATCTGTGCTATAAAACGTTGCTTTGTACCAAATTTCAAGATTCTGACTTCACGGGAAGTACCCTGTAGGTTTTGATTCCTTTGCGACTATTTTCGATGAAAATATGCGGCTTAAATTGGTTTTTCTTTTGATATCGTTGACATAGAAGTTTGATTTTGTTACAGCTTAAAGGTATTATAGACCTGAGTATTTGATATGAATTTTAATTTAATACTTTTACGCGTTCATGAGAAAAGTGGTATTAAGTGTAAAATTATTAAAATATTTTTTTTTATATGTAGTAACTAAAAATTTACACTTTTCGCAATTTTTCCTCTATCTGTGCTATAAGACGTTGCTTCGTACCAAATTTCAAGATTCTGACTTCACGGGAAGTACCCTGTAGGTTTTGATTCCTTTGGGACTATATTCGATGAAAATATGCGGCTTAACTTGGTTTTTCTTTTGATATCGTTGACATAGAAGTTTGATTTTGTTACAGCTTAAAGGTATTATAGACCTGAGTATTTGATATAAATTTCAATTTAATACTTTTACTCGTTTATGAGAAAAGTGGTATTAGGTGTAAAATTATTAAAATATTTTTTTTTATATGTAGTAACTAAAAATTTACACTTTTCGCAATTTTTCCTGTATCTGTGCTATAAGACGTTGCTTCGTACCAAATTTCAAGATTCTTAGTTCACGGGAAGTACCCTGTAGGTTTTGATTCCCTTGAGAGTGTCGAAAATTTGCAGCATAAACGGCTGTATCTTTTGATTGCCTTGGCTTAGAAGTTTCATTTTTTCACAGCTTTAAGAGGCAGCAGATCTGAGTATTTAATATAAATTTCAGCTTGATGCCTCTACGCGTTTCTGAGAAAAAGGGTCTTGACAGACAGACGGACAACAAAGTGATCCTATAAGGGTTCCGTTTTTACCTTTTGAGGTACGGAACCCTAAAAATTAGAAATACTGGTTTAGTTTTTTGTAAAATAATAAGATTATTGTGATTTTCGATAAAATAAAACATTAAAATACTGCAATCGGCCATTTTGATTGAAACACAAATTACAGCGCATGACGTCACAACATAACATAATACGTCAGGCGCGCTTCAAAGAGTAAAGTAAAAAGTAAGGCCCAATACGTCCCCTTAGTAACACAAAAACGTATCTCGATTTATATCAATTTATACCAAGTTCTATTTAGTCACAAAGACACGTATCTCTATGTCATTTTATTTCTAAAATGGAGGTTAACGTATCTATATTACCTATGCGTAAAACAGAAACTAACACAGAAACTTATCTATCTGAAGATACGTCTGTGTGTAACTAACAATATCCGTAAAACAGAAACAGAACCAATATCGAGATACGTTTTTGTGTTACTAAGGGGACGAATTTATATTGTGACGTCAAAGCCGACGCCATGACACCTGCAGCCGTTTTGCCGCTCTCATTGAAAACATATTAGTAAAATAGTTTTAAACATCCTTAAACTTATGTTTATTACCGAAATATAGGTATTTTCGTAAATAGTAAATGTGTACCCACATTATGACAGAGGTTTTCAAAATCTTTCGTCATGCCCATTCCCCCAGGAGCTCTGGTCACCTTACTCGCCATAGGAACACAACACTGTGTGAGAGCAGTATTATTATTATTTGCGGTCTTCTGTAAGGTCGAGGTACTACCCCAGTTGGGCTGCTCCAGATTTTGAGCAGGAAATTTCCTGCTGTGCTCTACCCTAGTTGAAAATTGTTAATATAGTAAAAATATGTTTATTTGTAGAGGATATATCAAGATGAATCTTCTGCCAGATCTTAAGTTAGACTAGCAGGACCCAACTGATAACCGCATCCGATTTTATAACTTTGCGTAATAATGGAAAACATAGAGAGATAATCTATTTCTTCTGACACCTTACTCGCCATAGGAACACAACACTGTGTGAGAGCAGTATTATTATTATTTGCGGTCTTCTGTAAGGTCGAGGTACTACCCCAGTTGGGCTGCTCCAGATTTTGAGCAGGAAATTTCCTGCTGTGCTCTACCCTAGTTGAAAATTGTTAATATAGTAAAAATATGTTTATTTGTAGAGGATATATCAAGATGAATCTTCTGCCAGATCTTAAGTTAGACTAGCAGGACCCAACTGATAACCGCATCCGATTTTATAACTTTGCGTAATAATGGAAAACATAGAGAGATAATCTATTTCTTCTGATAAAAGCTGCCACTGTTAGTTTTTCCTACATATATTTAATGTACAGACTTCGGTCGCATAATATTCTATTGAATGTGTATATATAATATGTAAAATGATAATTTACAAATATTTTTTTTAAAATAATAATATCCTTGATTACAGAATATACGGATGGCAGCCGGAATTCTACGACACAAGTTCCCTGCCCGGAGACATGCCTCAAGACCTGCAATCACAGATCAAGTCCATCACCGAGTTACATCGTGATCATGTATATAATATTATCTTTTATTTTTATGAAATGATTTTGAAAAAAATATTTTATCGGTTGAAATAAAATTTTCCAGATAACAGAGTTACAAGAAAAAACATGTTATCTACTTACTTTTTATCCCAAAAACCCATTTGATCAAAGTTACACGTATTTAACTATTTATATTATGTTTATTTATTCTGTGCTAGGTATAAAATTCAAACGTACTCTATCATCACCTGCTAAGTTACTATTGACTATTATAAATAACATAATTTCATTTATTTTTCATTCCGTAAAAACCGTTAATGAAGTATTAAAAAACTGTAGAAAAACAAATTCGGCTAGAAGAGTTTTGTACTGATTAACATATTTAGCTTTTCATTTTTAGGGTTCCGTACCCAAAGGGTAAAAACGGGACCCTATTACTAAGACTTCGCTGTCCGTCCGTCCGTCCGTCCGTGTGTCTGTCACCAGGCTGTATCTCAAGAACGGCTATAGCTAGAGAGTTGAAATTTTCACAAATTATGTATTTCTGTTGCCGCTATAACAACAAATACTAAAAACAAAATAAAATAAATATTTAAGGGGGGCTCCCATACAACAAACGCGATTTTCTTGCCTTTTTTTGCTCGATATCAATAATGGCAACAGGTAGGCACTTGAAATATCCACAAAATACTCAGTTCTATTTTTACTTTAATAATAAATAATAAAATTAAAATAAAATTAATATTTAACACGCTCAGCGCCAAGCCTATTTTACAAATTTCTTCCATTTTGGGACAATTCTATTTTAGCTTTTTTTTATCTTTATAAAGTTATCCTAACACAAAAAAAAATAAAAAATGTTATCCCCCCTTTTTCTTACCCCTTTTTTTTCTTGTGTATCATTTTGATACACATGGCCTGTGAAATAATTTTTATACGTCACCTATTTCCCAGGCCATGTGTATCAGAAAAGATACACACTTTTATCTATAACATGTATTTTCTTTCTTCTTGTTGTTTCGCCAATATATACCGAGCAAAGTCGCTAAATACGGTATAAAGGTTTACAAAGTCTGCACTGATAAAGGATATACGTGGAACCTTATGATTTACTGCGGAAAATCCAGAGACAAAGAAATCGAGGATTCAGAAAAAACAGTAATGTCCTTGGCGGAGGGTTTGCTAGATGAGGGCAGGACACTATATACCGATAACTATTATACAAGTGTGCCACTCGCGTATCGTTTGAGACAGAGGAAAACTCACTTGGTTCGTACATTGAGAGCGAACCGCAAACACTTGCCAAAGGATGTCATAGGTGCCAAATTGAAGAGAGGAGAATTGGCAGCAAGGCAAACAAACGATGGGATTGTTGTCCTAAAGTGGCGTGACAAGCGGGATGTCAGGATGCTTTCCACAAAAACATCTGCCAAGAAAACGGTTTCAACTAGAAGCAGGAACAACACGTCCATACAAAAACCATTGAGTGTGGTAGATTACAATATTGGCAAGGCGTCGGTAGATATTAGCGACCAGACGGCGACATATGGCTCTGCATTACGCCGATGCACAAAATGGTATAGAAAGTTGGCATTCGAAATTATATGGGGTACAAGTTTGGTAAATGCCCATTTCATGTACAATGAAAACACCGTAAATAAGAAGTTGACTATAACGGAATTTAGAGAACACGTCATTACGGCAATGCTTGAAAGGAACACTACAGTTGTATCCTCACGTCGAACTTCACAAACTAAGCATCACCTAATAAAAAACGTTGTGAACAACAAAAAAGTTCGTGGTCGATGCCTGGTGGCTTGGTTGTATGGCGTAACAATGGTTGTTACCAAAAATATAGACGGACAGGGAAAACCATCGATAGAAAGCTAGTAACCGTAAGTTACCAAATGGACACTTTCTTATTTTTTTTTGTAACTTTATAATTATGATCATTTAGTGATTTTTATTTGTCGAAACAGCGTTGATTGTTCAGTTAGAAATGGCTTTACTTGGTTGATCTTTTCAAAATAAATTAAAAAAAACTATTTTTCTATTTTTATTCACCCGATCCCCAACCCAAATACACACAGAAATTCGCACAGGCCAGGGCTATTCATTGCCGGTATAAAATGTACGATAAACGTGTGCATTTCTGATACACAACGCTTTTACCGAAACAAGTCGTGTGTATCAAAAATGATACACAATGTTATAGCAATGTGTATCAGAAATGATACACATGGCGCTGAGCGTGTTAAGGGGGGCTCCCATACAAAAAAAACGTCATTTTTGCCTATTTTTGCTCTCATACAACAAAAGTGATTTTTTTAGCCGCTTTTTGCCCAATATTAAAATCAATGTACCTAGTCAATGGTACGGAACCCTTCGTGCGCGAGTCCGACTCGCACTTGGCCGATTTTTTATTATTTTATCATAACAAAGTACTATTTTCTCAGGAAAATATGGTGTGGGTATCCTGCGAGGGGGAGACTCCAGCTGACAGGGAATTGATTGGTCCCATAAGTTACATGCCGTACCCTGGTTTTCCTGGATACTTCTTTCCATACAACAATACAGAAGATTATATGAGTCCGTTAGTTGCTGTGCATTTTGAACAGCCTAAGAGTGAGTATTTGATGTATATTTTTTGAAAATTAGAAATAATTGTATAATGTACAATACTTGACATAGTTCTTAACTTGAAGTCTAATTTAAATAAATGTTATTTACATACACATACAAATAAATAATTATCTTATAACATACACACACAGTCGTCTGTTCCTATGGTAAGCAACTTAATGTTTGTAATTGGTAACAGCAGACTGTTATAGCTAAACAATACATATATAGGATGAGGAAAACGCATGGAAACACTGGAAAATTCGACCTTAAAATAACCTTGAAAATGAAGTTCAAGGTCAAATCAGAGGACACCGTTGAATTCCTCGTTAAAAGATACCTAGGGTATGATTTTTGTTTTACGACTAACCCGAGTAGTTTTCCGAATTTTCCGGGGTTTCCATACTTTTTCCTCACTCTGTATAAATACAAATATTACACCCAGACTCAGGCGGGAATCGAACCCGCAACCCGCGGAGCAGAAAGCAGGGTCAATACAAACTGCGCCACCGGGCTAGTCATTCATTATTTCATTAATTAGGATTCTTGGAACTTTGTTGTTTGGTTTCAAACAGTGAAAAGTATTGAGGTAATACATAGTAAAAAAAAATCATACTGTCGAATTGATAACCTCCTTTTTTGAAATCGGTTAGTAAATATCGCAATCGGAGACAATTTAGTTTATTATTTGTTCGTAGTAAATATACTGTATTAAAATATTATCTTATAGATTTCATAAAGTATGCTTTTATCTTCACGGTGGCATAACGCTGAAGCAAAATTACTGCATACCGTGATATCCGACTGTATAATACAGATAATTACGATTTCAGAAGAATTACAACAAATTCACTTACTGAGAAAATGCATTGTATGATAACCAAAGGATTTTTTAGAATGTAATATTAATACATATAAATATTTATTTTACAGCTGGTATAGTAATCAACATTGAGTGTCGCGCGTGGGCGAAGAACATCCAGTACAACAGAAATGAACACCTCGGGTCTGTTCACTTTGAGCTCATGCTTGATTAGACCTGCAGTAGACCTTACAAAGGACAAACACGTGCTTAGTTTGTCATTGTCCTTTGGTCTTTCAAGAAGACCACAGCTTAAACCAACAATTTCATTATAAATTTTAAGTACATATGTTTAATATTGAAGTATCACTGATTTAAGTATGGTCTACTGGAAAGACCAAACATGATTATAGTATGTCTTTGACTTTGTGCTTCGGTCTTTCCAGAAGAACAAATTTAGACATTCAAATTTAATATGAATATTTAATACTTGTGGCGATATTACAAACTTTTTATGTCAGAAACTAGTCCTCATTTCATGTTTTTATATTTTTTATTAGAATATTTCTTGATATATGTCAAGAATTTATGTTTTAAATCTTTCTTAACAATTTGTATTTTACAATTTATTAATTCTATTAAATATTTTGCTAAGTGAACATTGTTTTATTTCTTTATTTTTCTTTAATAAAATATGTGTAGATATCGAATATTTTTTTATTACTTTATTCGCATTCGCTAAATTATTTATTAGTAGTAACTTAAATATGGTCTACTCGAAGGATCAGAATCCTAAAAATATTTGAGTAAATTTTATTCATTTTTTTTTTTATTATACTATGGGCTTACTCTTGACCCCAGTCTAGCTCAAGAGTAGAGATGAGGTCGAAGATGGAGCGAGCTCGCCCAGAAGAAGCCTGTTCACTCGCGCTTTAAACAAGTTCGGGTTATATGTGCTCGGAAATACAGACGCCGGCAGGGAATTCCAGTCCTTGGCCGTGCGCATTAAAAATGATGATTTGAAGCGCTTTGTACGTATGAAGGGTATATCAACCAGGTAGGGATGAAAGCCTGCGGTACGTCTGTAAGTCCGATGGAAGAAAGGAGATGGGGGTATGAGCTCGTGCAGCTCCAGGGCACACTCCCCGAAGTACAATCTGTAAAACACCGATAGACTGGCAACTTTTCTTCGGTGAGCCAGAGTGTGAAGAGACTCCACCAAACTGGCGTCACCAATTAGCCGCTTGGCTCTGCGTTCCACTGAGTACAGTGTGGCGAGTTGATATTTAGCTGATCCATCCCACAAGTGACTGCAATATTCCATGCATGATCGGACTTGAGCTTTATACAGCGTTAGAAGCTGCCCAGGCGTGAAATATCGCTTAACCTTGTTTAAGATGCCAAGCTTTCTGGCCGCAGTTTGTGCTTTGGACTCAATGTAGTTGCCAAAGTTGAGAGTAGAACTCAACTTCATGCCAAGGAGGTCGAGGGTATCGGACACAGGGACAGGTGTACCTCGGAAAGTAGGAGTCAAGTTGAAAGGACTCCGTTTGGCGGAGAACAAACAAGCCTGCGTTTTGGCGGCGTTGAACGTGACCAGGTTGCAATCGCCCCATTGGGATACATGCCCTAGTATTAAGTTCGTTCGCTCTACCATGGCCTCTCTCTGAGAACGTATTACGTCCCTGTCGTCTTTTGCGCTGGACATATATCTCTCTACAACCGTACTGTCATCTGCGTATCCAACAATGCCTGGTTGCAGCATGTCATTAATATGGAGCAGGAAAAGAGTTGCAGAGAGAACAGAACCTTGAGGAACACCGGCGTTTATACCCATCAGGTCAGAAGAGCAGCCGTCGACGACCACTCTGATCGACCGTTCACTCAAGAAGTCTGAAATCCAGCTACAAAAGCCAGCAGGGATGCCGTAAGTAGGAAGCTTGCTAAGGAGGCTTGCGTGCCAAACCCTGTCAAAGGCCTTAGATATATCTAGCGATACAGCAAGCGCCTCACCACGTTTTTCAATTGCTTCGCTCCAGCAGTGAGTGACATACACCAGAAGATCTCCAGTAGACCGCCCCTGACGAAAGCCGTATTGGTGGTCACTGAGGAGTGTATTGTCTTCTAGGTAGTGTAGCAACTTGCTGTTAAGTACCTTTTCCATGACTTTGGAAAGCATGGAGGTGATGGCGATTGGTCGGTAGTTACAGGGATTGACTCGGCTACCCTTTTTGGGTACTGGCTGCACATTAGCCACCTTCCAAGATTTTGGCACCGTTCTAGTTTGGAGAGAGAGGCGGTACAGGCGCGTAAGAACAGGAGACAATTCAGGTGCACAGGCCTTTAGGACTCGCGCAGGTATACCGTCAGGACCATTAGTTTTGTTCACGTCCAGCTTCAGCAAAACTCTACGGACCTCTTTATTGTGGATCGTGATCTCTTGCATAGAGGAGTCACATCGAGGCAGGGATGGTGGTTGCGTAGAGCCAGCGTCAAGACGCGAATTGCTCGCAAAGAGAGATGCAAACAAGTTTGCCTTTTCTACTGCGGAGTGAGCTAGCGAACCATCAGGCTTCTGCAGGGGAGGCAATGTAGGGCGGCAGAAATTTGACTCCACTGCTTTCGAAAGAGACCAGAACTGTCTACTACCAGGGGGGTAGGAGGTTAGGAGGTCATTACAGTAGGAGGTTAGGAGGGGGTAGGGGGGTAGGAGGTCATTACAGTTTTGTAAAAAAAATAAGTATGACAGTTATAATTCAATGAGTTTTGATGTTTTTTTAGGGTTCCGTACCTCAAAAGGTAAAAACGGAACCCTTATAGGATCACTTTGTTGTCCGTCTGTCTGTCAAGACCCTTTTTCTCAGAAACGCGTAGAGGCATCAAGCTGAAATTTATATTAAATACTCAGATCTGCTGCCTCTTAAAGCTGTGAAAAAATGAAACTTCTAAGCCAAGGCAATCAAAAGATACAGCCGTTTATGCTGCAAATTTTCGACACTCTCAAGGGAATCAAAACCTACAGGGTACTTCCCGTGAACTAAGAATCTTGAAATTTGGTACGAAGCAACGTCTTATAGCACAGATACAGGAAAAATTGCGAAAAGTGTAAATTTTTAGTTACTACATATAAAAAAAAATATTTTAATAATTTTACACCTAATACCACTTTTCTCATAAACGAGTAAAAGTATTAAATTGAAATTTATATCAAATACTCAGGTCTATAATACCTTTAAGCTGTAACAAAATCAAACTTCTATGTCAACGATATCAAAAGAAAAACCAAGTTAAGCCGCATATTTTCATCGAATATAGTCCCAAAGGAATCAAAACCTACAGGGTACTTCCCGTGAAGTCAGAATCTTGAAATTTGGTACGAAGCAACGTCTTATAGCACAGATAGAGGAAAAATTGCGAAAAGTGTAAATTTTTAGTTACTACATATAAAAAAAAATATTTTAATAATTTTACACTTAATACCACTTTTCTCATGAACGCGTAAAAGTATTAAATTAAAATTCATATCAAATACTCAGGTCTATAATACCTTTAAGCTGTAACAAAATCAAACTTCTATGTCAACGATATCAAAAGAAAAACCAATTTAAGCCGCATATTTTCATCGAAAATAGTCGCAAAGGAATCAAAACCTACAGGGTACTTCCCGTGAAGTCAGAATCTTGAAATTTGGTACAAAGCAACGTTTTATAGCACAGATACAGGAAAAATTGCGAAAAGTGTAAATTTTTAGTTACTACATATAAAAAAAAAAATATTTTAATAATTTTACACTTAATACCACTTTTCTCTTGAACGCGTAAAAGTATTAAATTGAAATTCATATCAAATACTCACGTCTATAATAACTTTAAGCTGTAACAAAATCAAACTTCTATGTCCACGATATCAAAAAAAACAGCAATTTAAACCGCATATATTGAAACTAGCAAACAACTGACAAGGGAATAAAAATCTAAAGAATACTTGCCGTCGACCTAAAATCTTCAGGTATGAAGCAACGTCTTATAGCACAGATACAGGAAAAATTACGAAAACCTTAAATGTATAGTTACATCGCAACCACAGAAATAGTATGTGTAATGTTGTTTATTTCTGCTTTGATTTTCAATTAGGTATAAAACTTTGCAAAGTAATATTTATTTACTAACTCTTTTTGCACACCAATACACAAAAGAACAATACATAGAATTTATAACAATAAACTAGGGGAAGGGCGCAAAATTTTGTAAAAAAAGGAACAATATAAAATAAAAATCAGATATAAATAAATAACTATATAACAATAGATGCTATTTTTAATGACACATATGTACATATAAGTTTACTCATATGTATACACAAATATATAAATACATACATACATACGTATATACACTATAAGCAAATTGATAGATTAAGACGAATGACATAACAACATAACGTAACTTCATGAAAAATAATAAATAATAAAATAAAGTTGCATAACATAATTTAATATGATAAGTACAGTTCCTTAACAAGTTTTTCAAATTTCATTAAAGATTGAGCGCGTTAGACAGTGGCAATAAGTTCCAAAGACGATAAGCTTCAATAGTGAAAGATTTAGAATAAAATGAAGACGAATGTGAAGGTATCTTCAAAGTTAGGCTATCATTTAAGCGAAGAGGTACATATTATATATTTATCTTTAACGCCAGCGTTGATTCTAGACCAGAATGAAGAAAGTTCTTCAATATGTATTCGTAGCCGGCGACCATGCAAGTAACTATGAAACCAGTTAGACACCTTAGGAGATATGTTAAGAGAACCAAGTATAGCTAGTAGTAAGTCAAAATCAACAGTATTGAAATGATTAATGAAATCAAGTAATATTAACACTGTAATGAGAATTCTAGACATTAAAAAATATATATGTTTAAACAATAGCAGACATTAATAAAAATAAATTTAGGAAAACATGTTTTATACAAACTTGAAAACAGGTACAAAGGTCAAAAAGGCTCGAATTAAATTACAAAATAAATGTTACATCATCTGTGGGACTATTTAAATAAATAAATAAATAATAAATAAATATCTACTATATATAATATGGTTCTAATTTAATAATTAATAGTAATAAAGTATTTTTGAACCAGATTTCTAAATAATGACTAAAAAATTTGTAAATAAATAACTTCGATAAAAGAACTTTCTTACCAAGAGACCTAGGTCAAGGAAAAAAGGGAGACCAATTAAAAGGTGGAGAGATATCTTCAACCAGATAATTATGTGGACCGCTGTGTATACAGAAAGCACGGGAAAGGGATACCTACATGGAAATGTTTAGGAGAGGCCTACGCCGCAGAGGCGACTATTACTATTACCAATATTAATTAAGTGATGTTATAAACATGTAGACGAGTTAATTATACGAGTATAGAATAAATATATACATCGGTTAATATACATCTTATACTATTAAACGAGAAATTCTTGTATATATATATATATATATATATATATATATATATATATATATATATTTTCTGAATCTCGGAATCGGCTCCAACGATTTTCGTAAAATATAGTATGCAGGGGATTTCGGGGGCGAAAAATTGATCTAGCTAGGATCCATTTAAAAAAAATGTCGTTTTATCCCTGTTTTTAGGCAATGAAAAAATATCATTAGAATACGAAGCTTAATTTCACCGTTCTCATTATAGCTGTAATGGCGTAATTAGGAAGTCGGCGGGCGTCCAATCGTGTTGACCCGGGTTCCAATCTCAACCTCCAGATCAATTTTTTTTTCTTTTTTTTTTAATTTCACTCGTGATTTATTATTTAAATAACATTAAAATATAAAAATACCGAACAAAAAAAAAAACAAAAAAAAAAAGAAAATACCGAGCTAGGCTCGGTCACCCAGGTACTACATATGTTTAAACTAAGAATACTTACGCTAGTATTAATTGAAATTTTAATAGTAATAGAAATAAAGGCGATTTTTATTTTATTTATTTATTTTATTTTTTAAATTAAAGGATTAATGAAAAGATAAAGATACCTTTGTCTTAAATTTATGCTCCTCCAACTTTCCATATTGTAATGTTACGGATTTCATTTAGCAGCAAAATACCATAACTTTTACTTATATACCTGCAGGTTTGTACGGAACCCTCGGTGCGCGAGTCCGACTCGCACTTGACCGGTTTTTTTTTAAATTGTTCTTAATCACCCGTGACTTACAAAAGTTACAAATATTATTAAGATATTATATATAGTCGCATATATAATATATTATATTCATTTTGTTTTTATGTGGGTTAATTAATAATTAAATATAATATAATGTAGTCCATTCAATGATTTTATTTGTAGAATGTAATCGCAGCGTGTGTGTCGGGAGTTTAGCAATCTATCTACGAGATACAGGTTGGTCCAAAAGGACGGTGACGTCCAAAATTTTTTTTGGATTGCTGACATCTGGAGGTCCTCGGAAATAACCCATGTTATGTTCCGCGATTTTTTATAGTTTACGAGATATGATTTTTTTCATATTTTTGAAAAGTTTCGACCTAACTATGGAAAAAAAATTGCGAATCAAGCCATTTTTTTTTGTGTCTTAGACTTAGTCCTCATTAGATGTACTCTCACAGATAAAATACCTAGCTTCCTACTATTAATAAAAGTTATTAAAACATTTAGATCGAAAATAAATAATTTGGGTTTGAGCGAGTCGGAGTTCAATTTTGAACTTTTATTTAAAAAAAAAGTTTCATGATTTCTAAGTAATTTTAAAACTTCCTGAGACGTTCAACTTACAAAGAAAGTGGTACTTAATAAGCATATTTTAGCCGTAAATTACCTTTAAATGTACAGGGGCGTAAAATGTCCTAAAAATATTAATTATTTTAAAACCACCAATTGATGATTTTAAGGAAAATTAGGTTGGTTATGTGTGTGTATACGAGGGCACATGGATCAACGATTCCCCAGAAGGTGGATAGGGCGTGGCGGGCCGATTCCTTGGCCTGCACGTTAACCAGATCTTAACCCCATCAACTTTTTCTCTGGGGATATTATAAAGAGATGATTTACGCACGCGAAATAAACACGAAAGCAGAGCTGCGTGAAGAACTAAGGCAAACCGCGACAAAAATCAGACAACATACTAGTAGTTGTAGGAGACTGAAGCAGAATTTTTTAACACTTTCATGCGAACAACGTATATGTACGTCATATATTGGTAGATATGATATGGCACAACGTACTATTACGTTCAACAAAAACTCGATTTATTGAGCACAACGTAATGGTACGGTGTCTGGCCATACTAATGTTTAAAAGTTCGGTTGCTGTGCCACAACATATCGAATTCTAAAAATTGTAGTGCTACACCACACCGATTTTATTTTGCCTTCTTTGATGGCATTCCGTCCTGATACTAAGTACCTACTAGTAGCGCACAACGTCACTATACGTCGTTTCGCCTAAGAAGTTTTATTACATTAATCGACTTGTGCCGCGTCGCGGGGGTGTGCGTGCGCCGATTCTGTGTTCACGTGGAATATTGACATAAAACGTAAATATTTTATTATCTTACTACCTTATATATGTTATATCAATTTATTTTACTTTATTGAAATAAGTCTGAATGTGTTCAAAATACATATTTTGTATTTTTTGTTTGTTTTAGATATGTAAATTGGACCAAAAAAGTGACCATTGTAGCATAGCGTATCTTAACGTCGACGTCTTAGAACGTCAGTGCAATATATTTAAATACTAATGTCATCAGCTATTTGCACAACGTCATTAGACGCAGTGGCGTAGCTATCATAGGGCTAGGTGGTGCAGTGCACCAGGGCCCCGGAGCTCAGGGGGCCCTCTAACCTCACCTTTGAAAAAAAAAAAAATCTCATCGATCATCTCTCTGTGATTGATGATGATGATTTGTGATGATTTTTTTTTATTTTTTTTTTTTCAAATCAACATCACCAATTATAGAACTCCTTATTTAACATTTTCAACACATGCGCCAAGCGTCCTCAATAAGTATGTGCTGTTTGTTAATCGTTATTTCAGTTATTTAGTCGGTTGGATGAGTACACCCGTAGCACTTTGGATCAGCGATAAGCTCACGTGCTTGACGGTCTTTTCTAAATTTTTGATAATTCAGAAGAAGTTTTCATTCGCTCTTGCCTTGCATCAGTTCTCATTTATGATATTTGTGGCGATGTTTTCAACTTTCTGGGGTCTGGGACGTACTACAATAGTTGATGCTAGGTGTGTCGCTTAGTGATGGTTAATATAAAGTATAATATAGCGTCAAAATATATTAGTTTGTTATACCGACTCTGACTTCGCGCTACAAAAATTATGTATTTCTTTTTGAATTAATGCACAGCGTATTGGGCAAGATCTTTTAATTATGTTTCCAAAGTTTTGCAAAAACGTGATATCGTTTTGAACGAAGCGAGTAAGGCTTTGTACGAAACAACGGATAAATTGAAAAAGTATAGAAATGACTTTGAGTCCTTCAAATCCAAGGCCACCAAAACCGGGAGAAAATACGATATCGATCCTACCTTTCCAGAAAAGCGACGAAGAAAAACTAAAAAGCATTTCGATTGAATTGGCTTCTGATCACCGATTTGAAAACCAGGAAGAAGTCTTTAGAGTAATTATTTTCAACAATGTACCTACTCGACATAATAATCAATCAGTTAGATGCGCGTTTTATTGGTATGAGTTCAGTTTGTAAATCGTTCGACTTCCTGACTCCAAAATAATTGCTTAGCTGGAATGAAACGATTTTACTCAAGAAATGTGATCAGTTTCAGAAAAAATATTTCGATATAATTGGACCCAATTTTTCGCTCCAATTTCTTAATGTATATCATCTGATCCTCCCTCAACTGAACTGATGGAGACGTTGTCTATTCGCCAGCTTTGCAAAGAAATTATAACGAAATTTGGCGTGCTCGAATGTGACCTAACGGTGTATACAGCGATGCTACTATTTCATACAATTACTGTAGCTTCCGCGGCAGCAGAAAGATTTTTCAGTAAACTGAAGATTATAAAAAATTATTTATGAAACAGCATTCGACAAGATCGCCTCCGACATTTATCGTTAATTGCAATAGAAAATGAGGCGGTAACAAACTTGGATTTCAGTGAAGTTATAGACGAATTCACGAAAATTAAAGCGCCCAAGTCCCAAGAGATTGTGAATTGGACGGGGAATTCTGTTAAAAATAATTTTTTCCCTTAGTTAATCTCATGTGTATAATTAATATTCTATATTGTCATGTGCGTCGTTGTTTATTAATTTATTCCCTTTTCTTCTATTAAACACATGGAGATTCTAATAGAGACGACGTATGGATTTAGCCTACTAGGGATAAGTTCAACTCACTGTTTCTTATTATTATTCCTATCAATAATTTTGAAGGCCAATATAAGTTCAAACTACGCGGAAAGAGGGGAGGAGGGCCCGATTCTTTCCCTATGCACCAGGGCCCTTGTCCCCCTAGCTACGCCACTGATTAGACGCCGCTTGAATTTCTATGAAAAAATTATGTGCAATATCGCATAGACCTACAAAATTGGTATGTTCGCGTGAAAGTGTTAAGACGTTGGAGATTGTGTATTGAAGCGAAAGGAAGACACTGAAAATTTGCTATGAATAAAAATCTAGGAGTTTTAATTGTTTTATTTATTATGAATGGTAATTATATCACACATAACCAACCTAATTTACCTTAGAAATGAATAATAGGTGCTTTTAAAATAATTAAATTATTTAGGACATTTTACGCGCCTGTACAGTTTACGGCTAAAATAGGCCTATTAAGTACCCCTAGCACTTTCTTTGTATTATAATCAAAGCTGAGCGTCTCAGGAAGTTCTTAAAATTACTTAGTAAATTAGTACTTAGTACTTTAAAGTCATGAAACTTTTTTTTTTTAAATAAAAGTTCAAAATTGAACTCCGACTCGATCAAATCAACGGGACTTGAAATGTGGTAGAAATATTCCTTTCGCCGAGTAGAGGTCAGCTAAGAACAGATTTTAAGAAATTCCACCCACAAGAGGGGGTTGCTGGGGTTAATAACATATATGGCAAAACAACGTTTGCGGGGTTAGCTAGTAAATAAAATATAGTTTTATTTATGACGATGTCACGAAATTGAAGAGAAAGGTTATATAACTATAATTACGAGTAGGCATGTCCTAATCTTATCACTTATGATTTAATTTTGTATTATAGTTTTTTAATTATATTACTAGGTCAGCAAACAAGCGTACGGGTACCTCTACGTTACACAAGTCAAATGTTACTGCCCTCAAGTAGTTTTGTGTTCGTATGGTGAGAGACTAAGGTTAAATCAGGAATAAAACACGCTTGTGATGCTTCTGGTGTTGTAAATGTCCATAGGCTCCATTAAACTCTTCAGTTGGATCATGCGCTTGATTGCCACCTTAGTCGTAAAAATTACTTTAAAAGAGCCACGGACCTTCACCAGTTACTCCGATAGAAACAGACATGTCTCCAAATTGTTGTTTGTTTTGCTTATTATGAAGCTCTCGATAAAAGGTGACGCTCTAAATGTCTAGTAGCCACCTAAACACGTGTCGTCAGACTTAGGTGAGGTGATACATATTATGCATGTAAATTCCAATAAGGTGATTACAATAATTTCTAGTCTTGTTCGCGTATTGTCTTTTTTTATACAATTAGGTCGGCAAACAAGTGTACCTACGGCTCACTTGATGGTTAGCGATGACCGTAACTATATAGACGCCTGCAACTCCAAAAGCTCTGGTCACCTTACTCACTACAGGAATACAACACTGCTTGAAAGCAGGTTTATTTAGCTGTGATCATCTGTAATGTCGAGATACTAGATCGTTCAATAAGTCCCGAGACTAACCTGGAAATGGCGCATATATTAAAAACTCTTTTGATTTTTAAAAAGTACTGGCTATCAATACAAGAATATGTGTCAAATTTTTAAAAATGGGACAATAAAATTATTGATTTTGAAACATTTAAGTGACGCTACGGTTGTAATTTCGATACAATGGAAAAAAACGAGTTTCGCGTGTTGATAAAACATTGATGGAATTAAAAAATTAATGGGAAAAAATACCGTTGAAGCACAGCAATGGCTTATAAAATGTTATGCAGGATCAGCTCCCTCTAAAGCAACCATTTGTCGGTGGTATGCCGACTTCAAACGCGGTCGCATGGACACCAATGATGGGGAACGCTCAGGTCGTCCAAATGAAGCAGTGACTCAACAAAATATTAACCAAGTCCTCAAAATCGTATTGGAAGATCGGAAGGTAAAAGTGCGAGAGATAGCCGAGATAGTGAAGATTTCAGCTGGTAGTGTTTTCACTATTTTACATAAAAATTTGGCCATGAAAAAGCTTTTTTCTAAGTGGGTGCCGCGTTTGCTTACAACTGATCAAAAGGAACAACGTATCAATGATTCAGAGATGTTTGGCACTGATGAATCATAATAAAAAGGATTTTTTACGTCGGTATGTAACAATGGATGAAACCTGGATATACCATTTCACTCCGGAATCCAATCGGCAGGCAGCGGAGGGGAGAGCGGCTGGTGAAAGCCGCCCGAAGCGTCCAAAGACTCAGAAATCGGCCGGTAAGGTTATGGCGTCTATATTTTGGGATGCGCATGGAATACTTTTCATCGACTACCTTGAAAAGGGGCAAAATATAAATATTCCCTATTACATGTGCTTATTGGAGCGATTGAAGTACGAAATTGCGGATAAACGGCCTCACATTAACAAAAAGAAAGTGGTGTTTCACCAGGACAACGCGCCTTGTCACAAGTCCGTGATAACGATGGCCAAAATTAACGAATTGGGCTTCGAATTCCTTACTCATCCCCCTTATTCGCCAGACTTGGCCCCCAGCGATTACTGGCTGTTTGCAGACCTCAAAAAAATGCTTCAGGGTAAGAAATTTGACTCAAATAGTGAAGTTATCGCAGCAACGGAGGCTTATTTTGAAGCCAAAGACAAATCGTTCTACACACATGGGATAGAAAAGTTAGAAAAGCGTTGGAGGGACTGTATCGCTCTTGGAGGAGACTATGTTGATGAATAAAAATTAAATTTATAAAAAAGACCTTTTTTTAGTACTTAGTCTCGGGACTTATTGAACCACGTGTTACTTACCCCGTCGGGCTGCTCCAGATCTCGAGAATGATATTTCCTGCTGTGCCCTAGTCTAGTTAAATAAGACAACATAGAAAACGACGCGCGCTGCCTTGGCACAACGATCACAGCACTGGTTTGTGGCTGTTGCACTGGCGGTCGCGGATTCGATCCCCGCACACGACAAACATTTGTTTTCGCCATACAGATGTTTGCCATGGTCTGGGTGTTTGTGCAGTCCTTGTTGGTCTCCCCACCGTGCCTTGGAGAGCACGTTAATCCGTCGGTCCCAGTTGTTATCATGTACACCTGATAGCGATCGTTCCTCATAGTAGGGAATATATCCGCCAACCCGCATTGGAGCAGCGAGGTGGATTAAGCTCTGATCCTTCTCCTACATGGGGAAAGAGGCCTATGCCAAACAGTGGGATACTACAGGCGTACGCCTTTCAAGAAGCCTGACTCTATGAATACTAAAGCGTAAAGTAAATATGGAGCACCTTACGAATAACGTATTGCCTTGCGTAGTAACTTATAAAAATGTAACTAAAGAATTCAAAGTCCTAGCTTTTTTGAAGTCTGCGCGTTTTTTGAGTCTGTGAAATGTAAACTTATGTTTTCATTTACTTACACATTTTTTTAAAGAGACAGCAACTTTATTATACTTGTAAGAAAATGATTGATTTACTTTCATAAGAATAATCTTATACTATTAAACGAGCAATTCTTGTATATATATATATATATATATATATATATATATATATATATATATATATATATATATATATATATATATATATATATATTTTCTGAATCTCGGAATCGGCTCCAACGATTTTCGTGAAATTTAGTATGCAGGGGATTTCGGGGGCGAAAAATTGATCTAGCTAGGATTCATTTAAAAAAAATGTCGTTTTATCCCTGTTTTTAGGCAATGAAAAAATATCATTAGAATACGAAGCTTAATTTCACTTCTGGCATCATAGCTTTAATAGCGTAAGAAATCAGCGAGTGTCAAATCGTGTTGACCCGAGTTCGAATCTCAGTCTCCAGATTAATTTTTTTCTTTTTTTTTTTAATTTCACTCGTGATTTATTATTTAAATAAAATTAAAATATAAAAATACCGAGAAAAAAAAAGAAAAACAAAAAATAAAATGAAAATACCGAGCCAGGCTCGGTCACCCAGGTACTTTTATGTTAAACCCGAGACATCGATTATTTATCCAGACATACCTTGGCTTGGACAAAACCTCAATTTGCGTATGGAAGCCGATTGCTCACAGATGTCATTTGACGCCTTGCACGTGTGTCGGTGCGCAGACGCAGCCGCAGCTCAGTCGCATACATACAGCTGCATGTGACGGTCGACTGCGTCGATTGATCGCTATATATCCGCGATTTTATTTTTCAAAACATTTATTTGTTTTTAATTTTAATGGCCAGTAAATCCAATGGTGTAGAGTCGACGACATGGGCCCGAGGCCCCCCTCCCGGCAGGACTTGCGGGGAGACGTGTATGAGGGCGATTTACGACCCAGATGAAAAAACATTTTTGGGTAGAACTCCAAAACGATGGGGTAAGTTTAACATTACTAACGGTACTAATAGCAGTAGAAACTTGGTTAAAATATGTGTTATTTTTTGTCTAAGATCCTAGGTACTCTAGATCTTGTTTGTAGAGGAAATAAAATAAGAAAAAAGACAATATAAAATAAAAGAAATATCAATTAACGCTCGAAACACCACTGATATTTTTGCAAGAATTTCAAATTCTCTACAAAATTTATTTCTAATAAATATTTATGTATGCATATTTGTTGTCTACCTGTTATATATTTATTACCCCATTAAATGCCACTGTTGTCGCATTGGTCTATCTATTTGTGTGTATATACATATGTATGTAAAATGTTTGGCAGACGATACATGTGGACGTCTAGATGATTTAGAACGAGTTATACCCAGGTGTTTAATTTAGTTTCATCGTATGTCTGTCTTCTTCCTGTAACAACTAAAAGGCCCAGTAACCGATCAAATAATTTGTCAAATTTTACGTGTTTGTCAAATTATTTGATCGTGTGCGAGCTTATTTGATGTATTCGTTATATGAAAACATGAAGTTTGACATTGAAATTTGACAAATTATTTGATCGTTTACAGGGCCCTTAATGTACTTAATTGATAAAAACGAAGTATTTTTTTTCGTCATAAAGTGACACACTTAGCGTACGTTGAATAATTTACAAAAAAAAAAAATAAACAACAAAAATAATAATATGAAGTTAAGCCTTAACTTAACTTAACCTTAACTGTTAAGGTAGCAAAAAATTAATCAATCATAAAAAAATTACATCAACGTTAGGTTCATTACAAACTAAGGTAATGTACCGAGTGTTACTCTGCAATCTTAACTTAGTGACAATATTTAATTAACGCTTACGCGCTTACGCTTCATCCTGTAATACCCCACTGCTGGGCATAGGCCTCTTCCCCGTGTAGGAGAAGGATCGGAGCTTAATCCACCACGCTGCTCCGATGCGGGTTGGCGGAGATATTCCCTACAATTAGTAACGATCGCTATCAGGTGTACATGATAACAACCAGGACCGACGGCTCAACGTGCTCTCCGAGGCACGGTGAGCTGACCCACAAGGACTGCACAAAAACCCAGACCACGGCAACCATTTGTATGGCCAATACAAATGTTGTCGTGTGTGGAGATCGAACCCGCAACCGCCCGCGCAACAGCCACAAACAAGTGCTGTAACTGCTGCGCCAACGCGGCGTCTAATTAACACTAAATCCTAATGTCTCGGTAGATATTATCTTTCTATTATATCATCGGCTTTATTAACTATTACAATAACTAAAATAATGTCCCTAGTGGGGCAGAGAAAAAAAAATTGAAGGATAAAAACCCTCGTTACTCTTTTAAAAATTTAAAGTCATATACAAGATAAAAACGCAACAGTAAGACCATGACATGATCAGGACAAACACGAGACAGCCAATCGTGTGTGCTGAAACCACCACATGCCACCTGCTCACAAGATTTGTAACTATCTGTATCTATTTATAGGGTGGGTCATAGACATAGCCTGGTCGAGCCATGTCTTTTCATCATTACGGTATTTATTGAGCTTTAGCTTTAGACAGAGATTGAATCGCAGACGATATCTTATTATGTATTAAAACTAGCGACCCGCCCCAGCTTCGCACGGTTGCAAAAAACTATCAGTGTTCCTCTACTATATTATGCACGTATTATACATATAAACCGTCCTCTGGATCACTCTCTTTACTGAAAAAAGCCGCATCAAAATCCATTGCGTAGTTCTAAAGATCTAAGCATACAGACAGCGGGAAGCGACTTTGTTTTATACTATGTAATGAATCATTACTACACATTACAATACATTACTAATGATAGACATTCCTATAAAGCAGTGTTTTTCAACCTGTGGGTCGCGACCCCCTGGGGGGTCGCGAAGCTTCTGTAGGGGGTCGTCAGAGGTCTAGAGAACTTTAGTAAAAAAACAATAAAGATAAAAAAAGTTGATTTATTAAGTAAAATAATTTTAACAAAAGGATATTATACTCATAGGCATTTTTATGTTAATACAAACAAATTAACAAAAAATGAAATCTTAAGACTCATGTTATAATTATGTGAAGGTTGTGCTTGTTTTTGATTAACCAATTTCTCATTAAATCGTTTTCCAAATGGAAGCGATTTCTTGCTTACTTTTTATTTGGACTTGGTCGTACGTATGTATACCTATGTGTGTGTAAAATGCGTTAGTTAGTTATCAATTGGTTACGTATTCATTGTATCTTGTATGTAATTGTAAAATAACGTGTTAATTACATAATTGCATAATTATAATTATATCCGAATCCTAAATCCTAATTATGGAGACGTATAAAAACGTCGTATGGAATGAATATTTGTAACACATATCATACACATGCAATGTCTATTTTTCCGTATGTACATTATATTTTCATAAATACACTGCGATGCAAAGGTCAGGATGTTGATCTCTTTAAACTTCTCTCTCAGAGATTCTTTGCATCCCATTTTATTAGGGTTCCGTACCCAAAGGGTAAAAACGGGACCCTGTTACTAAGACTTCGCACTTGGCCGATTTATTTATACGGTAATCGGTACGGTTACTTCAATAGCAACGTTATAGGCTATATTCAATCCGCAACAACTCGGTAGATGTAATATAAGAATTGCAGTAATCATATTTACAGAGCAATTTGAGAGTCTTTCTAAATTTTAAGCGGAGACCATGAAGGTAGAACTAAATGTAGTTCTGTAACATCCAACTTACCGTCAGTTTCCCATACAGGATACATATATATCACCCACAATTGTGATACATGGGCGCAGTCATGGTAAAGATCTTTTATCTAGCAACATTGAACGGCATTGACCTAGGAATGCATTAAACACTTTGTTAGGACCAGCCGATATCAGAACCTTGGAATCAATCAATGTTGTAATAGATACAAATCAAACGCTCCACGGTCCGAGATTTATTTGATACAATCACTGTATTGTAAATAGTTGATTTATGTAATGCAATGTTATAATTGTACTTATTCTATGGTTTCTTGTTGCGACTGCCTTATAATCATTATACATATACTAGCTTCTGCGCGCGACTTCGTCGGCGTGGACTCCGCTCCTATTGATCTTAGCGTGATGATACAGAGCCTATAGCCTTCCTCGATAAATGGGCTATCTAACACTGAAAGAATTTTTCAAATCGGACCAGTAGATCCAGAGATTACAGCGTTCAAACAAACAAACAAACAACCAAACAAACAAACTCTTCAGCTTTCATCATCATCATCATCATTTCAGCCTATCGCAGTCCACTGCTGGACATAGGCCTCCACAAGTTCGCGCCAATAATGGCGTGAACTCATGTGTTTTACCCATAGTCACCACGCTGGGCAGGCGGGTTGGTGACCGCAGGGCTGGCTTTGTCGCACCGAAGACGCTGCTGCCCGTCTTCGGCCTGTGTACTTCAAAGCCAGCAGTTGGATGGTTATCCCGCCATCGGTCGGCTTTTTAAGTTCCAAGGTGGTAGTGAAACTATGTTATCCCTTAGTCGCCTCTTACGACACCCACGGGAAGAGAGGGGGAGACTAAATTCTATGCCGTAGTCACACAGCTTCAGCTTTATATATTAGTATAGATATTCATATCAAGAAAGATGTTCTGATACGCGTGGCTGTATATAAAATTAGCTAGGTTAATTAATTTTTGTATTTATTTATTTCTAAGTTACTGCAAAAGTTTGGATTTGTTATTTAATTATGTGAGAATGGCTGACTGAACGAATCTATTATTATAGATGAATTTTGGCATGAATTTAACTGATTATTTGTGAACATAATAATATACTTTTAAAGAAACCTTAGTAAAAAAAAAACAAAACCAGCCAAGTGCGAGTCTGACTCGCGCACCGAGGGTTCCGTGTAAAAATTATTAAAAATATTTTTATTATTTGTAACTAAAAATTTATGCTTTTCGCAATTATTCCTTCCTTTATCTGTATTATAAGACGTTGCTTCGAACCAAATTTCAAGATTCTAAGCACCCCGTAGATTTTTGATTCCCTTGCGTCTTGACAGACCGACGGACAACAAAGTGATCCTATAAGGGTTCCGTTTTTTCCTTTTGAGGTACGGAACCCTAAATAGAATTATTCAATGTGGTGCAGTTGTTTGGTAGTTAGTCCCTTGCATATATTAAGTACGCTGACATTTTTATTTATGCAGACAACTTAATTATATTCTTCAAAGGAATCCTATGATAAAATCATATTACTCGTAGAAAAGTGAAAGTTTCTGAGGATATATGTATATTTGTTACTCTTTCACGCAAAAACTAAAGTGCCGATTTTAATGAAACTTGGTATGTAGATAGTTGTAGATCTAGAATAACACATGGGCCACTTTTCATCCCGACATTCCCACGGGATCGGAAATTACACGAGTGAAACCGCGTGGCTAGTGTTATCATAATTATGTTGTTCAATTTCACGCCTCCTGTTTGAATTTACTTGTGCATCACGGTATGTTTGGACCTGTGAGTTTTAAAAGAAACTTTGCATGTATTAAATTACAAAGATTCTTTTGAAACCTGCAGGTTATCTCAGGATATCTTACCACGCCGAACCCAAGATACCTAAAAGAGATAATATGAAAACTTAAAAATACTTACCTGTATTCGCACTCGCGCAAAATATAATTATTTGCACAAAAAATATTAGCTTCTGGTCTTGGTGTTTGTCCTTGTGGGTCTCTCCACAGTATCTCGTAGAACACATTACTCATCATCACTTCAGCCTATCGCAGTACACTGCTGGACATAGGCCTCCCCAAGTTCGTAAAAGTTAACTCGTTCGTAGAACACGCAATATTGTCATTCGTGGCTGGTATCATATACACTGTGATATCCCAAGCCCCGGCCAAATTGTTGTAGATGACCTTGGTTGGTTACACCACATCTATATAGACGATGGCCTGTATTGCACAGCAATTGCACGTTAAAGGCCGAATAAGTTCGTGTTATATCTACCTATATTGTATCAAAATTGTGTTAATCTATATATAGGTACATATAATAAAATGGTAGGAAAGTCAAAACTGTCCATTGAATATTTTTTTTAAAGAATACTTGTGTGATCTACAATCAATACCGAAGCCAAAAATATAGTTTTTAGAATTTTTGTCTGTCTGTATGTCTGTCCGGGATAAACTCAAAAAGTACTGCATGGATTTACTTCACATTTGGCACGAATATTATTAAGAAGTCGGGTCAACCTATAGACTATATATTATCACGCTATCACCTATGGGGAACGAGCAGTGAACCTTTAATTACTGTATAGCGTTCGCGCAGACGACGTCGCGGGCAGCAGCTAGTTGTTTAATAATTGCTTTCCAGGAGTTTATTTACTTATAACATTTCTTATTAATTTGCAACAAAGGGAGTTTTATACTGTAAACTTAACGTAAAAAATCTATAGTGCAATTAATGTAACGTAGTGTTACCGTATAAGGTAATATGCATACAAATTAACTACACGAGAAAAATAATGATAATACATTACAACAGCTATTAATTGTTTTTTTTTTATATAATTTACCGACATGTGTTATGTAACTTTAAATTGTATTTAATCGATACTAATATTATAAAGCTGTTGAGTCTGTTTGTTTGTTTAAACTCGCTAATCTCAACTACTGGTTCGAATTGATAAATTCTTTTTGTGTTGGATTGTCCATTCACCGATGAAGGCTATAGGCTATATAACATCATGCTATGAATATGGGCTGAACAATAATAAGAAAAAGTAACCAATAAATGGTGTGGAACAATGTAAAAGATAACCTTTTGACATTTATAGCATTTAATTTTGACAAATTTTGATGCATAATTTAGGAGATAATGTAAAATCAAAGGAAACGACGACGTTTAAAAAATAATTTTGTACCTACGTCTATTAATTCGTCCTTAAATTAACGCGGGTGAAACTGCGATACACAGCTAGTTATTTATAAAGTAAAGAAACCAACAAGTAACTATTTACAAGTTATGTAAATACATTGTTATGTACATATTTTGTATGTTTATTATTATTTTTTTTACATGGTATAATTTGTCATTAGCATATAGTTGAGAAATTACCTGCTACTTTACCATTGCTGTTACCTTAAAGTAAAATTGTCAACTTTAGGAATAAAAATCCGTTGGTGAATGTTAGGTAGGTACATTTAAAGATAAAAACATACTTTTCCTTCTATCAACTTAATTTGATTAAAAATTAATTCAACCAGAATCTTCAAATTGATTTTCTTTCCTAAAACGTTACTACTCCTACATTATTACTTAAACTATTCCTTTCTTTATATTAAGTAAATCCTTATTACCTGTGACTGTGAGTAACACGAGCGTGGGATTAAAGGAAATAATAAAACATGATACTTGTGTCCATTTAGTACATTTTAGCGTCATTACATTGTAACAAAGATTCTCTTATGACATATCACTACATAGTATAAAACAAAGTCGCTTCCCGCTGTCTGTCTGTATATATGCTTAGAACTTCAAAACTACGCAACGGATTTTGATGCGGTTTTCTTTAGTAAATAGAGTGATTCCAGAGGAAGGTTTATATGTATAATACATGCATAATATAGTAGAGGAACACTGATAGTTTTTGCAACCGTGCGAAGCAGGGGCGGGTCGCTAGTTTTAGTATATATACACCTTACTTTTAACATTTATCGTGCTTTGAATTTTTCTGTTGTAACTGATTGGTTATAATATAAGTATTACTATTTATATGGTCCTCAAAATTGTATGAAGGTTGTAATCTCGACCATACTAATTAATCTCCTTTGTGTTTTCTCAATTCTACATGACATAGTCGATTATTCGTGCTATTTTAGCACTATTGTACACCTTAAATCCAAATAAATCGATGATTTTTTTTTCGAATGGATTAGTGCTGTTAGCCTTATTGGACTTGACAGCGTCATCGGGTGGGGTGGCTGGTGGTGGTGGTGGGGTGTGGTACTGAGACCCAGCCATGAAAGAAGAAGAGGAGCTCTTTAGGACGGCTCGGGATGTCCGTTCGTCCTAAGGGTGTCTCCTAGCGAGATCGCACCTCGGCTAGGACGAAATCGGTGTAGTAAAAAATCGATGAGTAGGTACATCCGTCAAACAATTTATGTATAAATTGTGCAGTAGATTATTTAATATGCATGTTTTATTTACATGTTGATAAGCCGACAAAACAAGTTTAACAATTAACTGGCTTCTGCGCGCGACTTCGTCGGCGTGGACTCCGCTCCTATTAGTCTTAGCGTAATGATATATAGCCTATAGCCTTCCTCGATAAATGGGCTATCTAACACTGAAAGAAGTTTTCAAATCGGTCCAGTAGATCCTGAGATTAGCGCGTTCAAACAAACAAACAAACAAACAAACAAACAATCAATCAAACAAACAAACTCTTCAGCTTTATTATATTAGTATAGATGAGAAGCTGTAATAGGTACCTATATTACGTTGTGCAACATGCATAAATTAAATTACAACATTAAATTTTTTACGGCGTCGACTTTATTTATGTATACTTAATATTATATTTTATAATGTTTAATAATAATTAGAGGAAACTACATCACCTTACAAAAAGCCGTCATTTAATACATGTATCAATCATAAGAACGTTCTTGGAAATTGACGAACACGACATTCAATATATAGGTAGGGATCCCTACTACATTTTTTTCACCTGATTAGTATAATCAAGTCAATCAATCATGATATCAAGCTAATTTTTCGGGAGTGGCTTTATTTTGATGAGACGAACAAGCTGCATTTAGCTGTGACCTAAAGTGTGGAAATATTTTTGTTCAAACTTCAACCTAAACGCTGGAGCTATTAAAATAGTATAGTTTGTTTTAAATTACCATACAATGTATTAATAAATACTATTTACATAATAATAAATAATCACGTGTTATTATAAATAATGTAAGACGGAGAGCGCTTTAACGTCGTGATAATTTTACGAATATCATAAATCTTGAAGTTTGTAAGGATGTATGTCTTATGGGCCCCGTAAACGATCAAACTTGTTTGTCAAACATGTTTGATCAAACTTCATGTTTCATATAACAAACATATCAAAAAACCCGCAGCCCCGCACACGATCAAATAATTTGACAAACACGTTTGTCAAACAGAAATTTAATATGAAGTTTGATCAAAATAATATTTGATCGTCTACGGGGCCCTTTATAAGTTATAACATACACACGGACGTCTGTTCCTATGGTAAGCAACTTAATGCTTCTGTTATAGTTAACAGCCGACTGGTATAGCTAAATACATTTTTTTTTTGATAAATATAAACAGAAATAGCCCGTTGGCGCAGTTTGTAGTGACCCTGCTTTCTTCTCCAGGGGTCGTGGGTTCGATTCCCACCCCGAGTTTGGGTGTAATATATATTTATTTATATATGTAGTATTTATAATTATGTATGTTTATCGAAAAAAAAAATGTAACTATACTAGTCGGCTGTTACCAATAACCCATAGCATTAAGTTGCTTACTTTAGGAACAGACGACCATGTGTGTGTTGTATAAATTAAAAAATAATAATAAAAAAATAACACCTGTATAAATATATAAATACACATATTACACCCAGACTCAGGCGGGAATCGAACCGCAACCCGCGGAACAGAAAGCAGGGCCACTAAAACTGCGCCAACGGGCTAGTCAAAATGTATAAATGTACTTTTGTTACTCTTTACGCAAAACTACTTCTCATAAAGTAAATTGTTTTTATTGTCTCGTTTTCCATCTGTGAGATCAATAAGAATATTATGGTCTTTATGATTTTATAAGGTTGAAGAGATTTCTTACGTAGGGATGTTCATTGATTTCTAATATATATAGATTACTACCTGAACCCGCAAACGTTGTTGTGCCATATATGTTATTAGCCCCCTCAACACCCCCTTTTTTGGAATTTCATAAAATCCGTTCTTAGTTGACCTCTACTCCACCACCACCACCACCACCACTTCAGCCTATCACAGTCCACTGTTGGACATAGGCCTCCACAAGCTCGCGCCCGATATTATGACGCGAACTCATGTGTTTTGCCCATAGTCACCACGCTGGGCAGGCGGGTTGGTGACCGCAGGGCTGGCTGTGTCGCACCGAAGACGCTGCTGCCCGTCTTCGGCCTGTGTATTTCAAAGCCAGCATGGATGGTTATCCCGCCATCCGTCGGCTTTTTAAGTTCCAAGGTAGTGGAACTGTGTTATCCCTTAGTCGCCTCTTACGACACCCACGGGAAGAGAGGGGGTGGCTACATTCTTTAGTGCCGTAACCACACAGCACACCTCTACTCGACGAAAGGAATATTCCTACCAAATTTCAAGTCTCTACGCCTTATGGTTCCAGAGATATCGTGATGAGTCAATATATGGGTGGAAATGTCTTTTATATATATAGATAGATAGACTAGCTGAACCGCAAACGTTGTTTTGCCATATATGATATTAATCCCCGCAACCCCCTCTTGTGGGTGGAATTTCGTAAAACCCGTTCTTAGCTGACCTCTACTTGGCGAAAGGAATATTCCTAGCAAATTTCAAGTTTCTACGCCTTATGGTTCCAGAGATATCGTGATGAGTCAATATATAGGTGGAAATCTCTTTTATATATAGATTTGGCCAATAGATTATTAATCTTTATCAGTAAGAGATAAAATATTCTTAAGGGTATCTTTTACAACTAAATATATATATTTTTAATAAATTGATCGTGAAAATTTAAAATTAAAATTTAAAAAGAAAAATTTCTTGTGTTTGGCATTTCTATTCGCAACACGTGAATCTAAAATTATTTGTTACACCTTTTGACATATTTTATCTACTACTATTAAAGATTATTTATTAATCTACGAGCCAAATAAACATCACGATAAATTTATAAAAAAATATTTTTTTATTATAGTTTATCGTGTGTTGAAATTTTTTTTTTAATTAATTTATCGTGAAGAAAGTGTCACAATATTTTATCTGTCAAATACTATTATATGATAGATTTATCAGCAACTAGCGAAAAAGAGTCTTAACTACGTACTGCAGAACATCCATATGGTAACAATGTATTTGGCTGTTGGATTAACGAGGTCATACAGATTATCTTACATACAATCTAAAATATAACCCGCAATGACCACAGCGGTTGTACCTACTTAAATTATTCGTCAGATTGTTAGACGTTTATAGTCTCAGCTCGATGTAATACGGCCTCTAATCTGCTCATGAAATAGAAATCTATAAAAAGTTTTAAAATCAGTGTGTTGATTTTAAAATCGACGTGTTAACGTTTTTTCACGATAAGGTACAAAGATGACTTCATCGATGAAAATAGATTTCGTCCTAATTACCTTAGGTGTCACTCACTTCACTTCAGCCTATCGCAGTCCACTGCTGGACATAGGCCTCCCTAAGTTCGCGCCAGACATTATGGCGCGAACTCATGTGTTTTGCCCATAGTCACCACGCTGGGAAGGCGGGTTTGTGACCACAGGGCTGGCTTTGTCACACCGAAGATGCTGCTGCCCGTCTTCAGCCTGTGTATTTTAAAGCCAGCAGTTGGATGGTTATTCCGTCACCTAGCAGCCGGAATCTAATCCGACCGTCGCTATTATTGCTGCTCACACCATCATCATCAGTCTGAGGCATTACAGCCGCGGGTGGGCCTTAGCCTGGTCCAGCAAAGCTCTCCAGTCCGATCTGTTAGAGGCTTTCCTTCTCCAACTTGTTACTCCCAAGATCTGCTGCTCACACCGCTACACCAGAAAAGTAATCAATAAAATATGGTCCGTATATAAATGGTTTATAATATATTAAGCATATGAAACGTAAATCATATTTAATCTAAATCTACATAGTAATGCATACAAATAGACAGATTCATCAACGCCAAGCGTAAACTCTTAAAGATACGATAAATTCAATTAAACTGTTATGGACTTTGTATTTACTACTAAAAATGATGATTCGAGAGGCATCTCTATCGGATATGAATAAGTTTGGGTCTCTGCTGCTATCGGTAAAATAACAATCAATAGATAGGCTTGTTGAAGTTATACTTCTTTTGGTGCGTAAGGGAAAAAATATGAGAATAAATTTAACGGTGCGCGCACACAGTCACGAAAAAAAACCGACACCTTGAAGTTAGCTAGTCAATGAAGAAGAATTTAGCAACATGAAGTTATAGCCAATGAAGTATAACTTCTTACGTGCGTACATAAGTACACACACACTTTTTTTTTAATAGATCTAGTGTTTTCTTCTTCCACTTAAAATTTCTCTACTAAAGGAGAAGTGATATTTCTCCAGGAGATTTGTTGGGAAGTTTGTGAAACTTTAAAGAGTTAAAAGTATATAGTTACGCCATACAGAATTAAAAAAAAGTGCTAAAGTGATGTTACTTTCAAAGTATAAATCACGTAATTAACTACCAGATATTAAATTGAATAATTTAAAATACTACATTCTACATTAACATTACGTTATGAATAAAAAATGATTTACCACCATACCAGTTCAGAAACAAGATCATACATTATGATGTTTCACCGTAGTCCCTTTTTGTTCAACCTTGGACTTATTCCCTTCGTAAGAATAAATAAACTTTTATAATGTATATTTGAACGGTTTACATTTATGAATGTTTATTTTATATTTCAGTAAACACCTCTGTGTTGCTTTATGTGTTGTATTATTTTTATTACCATAGTTTTAACTTTAGACATGTTTAGTTGTTAATGTATTTTCATTAGTCTTTTTACGACAGACTGATTCAAATGTTGAACAAATAATATGGTTTCCTATTAGACGGCTTCAATGATAAAACTAACAATTTGAAATTCTGTTAAATGCGAGTGTAGGTAGTCCACGTTAGGTCATCTTTTGGCACCCAATGTATTCTATGAATTTTGTTATGTTCTACTTCCCGTGTCAGTCATATACTCTTTATTATCCAACACATTATTGCGTTGTCAGACTATAAAAGGGGGTGCAAGTAAATATCTTTTGTCTCTTCCTAATTTTACGCGACATTGGCTAAATCATCCGTGCTTTAGAAGTTTAAATTTGATCAGTCGTGATCAAACTTGTAGTTTATTTTATATTTGACAAACCATGACGTAAGCACTCCATGTTTTACCATACCATGTTTATCATTCATTCATTTTGATGAATTATTTTTAAGAACGCCAATACAGCACGGATAATTTCGCTAACATGGAGAGATATGTAAACTGCATTTTCATTGCCTATGTCGCTAAAACGGTAACACACTTGGAGTGTAAATTGTATGACAATCATTCATTCATTCGTTTGGTTTAATGAGTTCTACTTTTGTTCCAAAATAGCACGGATGATTCCGCCAATTTAAAACGAACAAAGAGCTAGAGCTAGAACAAGAGCATTCTTTCTTGATTTTTATGTGTAAACGAACACTCGTATTCATATATTATATAACAACGAAAGAATGCTCTACGCCTGTTTACACTAAAAGAATTTGATATAGTGGGGATAGAATGAGCATTCGCTCGTCTGATGTAAATCGACCCTTAGAGCAACGTCAACACGTAAGTTAGGAATCAATGTTTGTTTTCTAATGTTTACGCGAATTTCACTCATTATAATGAAACAACTTTTTCGGATTTTGTTCCGGTTTATTAAGTTCTTTAAATACCCGACGTTTCGGATACTTTACAGCAACCATGGACACGAGACGACTCCTCAAAAAGTTGTTTCATTATAATCAATGTATGTGTTATTCTAGTTTGTTTAATTGCTACTTTTTCCTACTTCTACAAAATTTAAAAACGCCAGAATCTCAATTACGCCTAGCAATTTCGTTCATTCATTCATTTGGAATAGCTATCCAATAGAGCCAGAATTAATCGGTGCGGTAAACATTACAATCTAAATTGAATTTTAAAATCGATTTTTCTCTTATATCTTTTTTATGCAACATTGGCAATATCATTTGTTGCCAATCGAAGACATTATTAACCATTAATTGAAGATGCGTTTTGGCGTCTGTATAATTATAACGCGTTCTCTTTGAACAACGTATTCGTCGTTTAAAATAATTTTACAACATTCCTTTTATACTTTGCGGAACAAGTGTATTAATAACGTGTATTATCTTCTTTTTCGGCTCCCTATCACTCTCAGTTTCACTTGAAGACATTTATCAAACTAAAATTACTTTTCGCACAAAATAGTTGAGTAAAAGACAAGTAAAGTTCAAATAATGGTTGACAAATTTAAATATTGTAATATTGTTGAACTAATCAAAACAAAGCAAATTTAAAACGTTCAACTCAGTCATAAACAACTCCTGCATATAGTAGTGCATGCAAAAAGGACTAATGTTGTTTATGCAATGAACCTCTTTCACGCGGTATTATTTGAAAAGGAGGGAATGTATCGATTTACGTGGTTTTTACCCAGAATACGCATCTACCTTTAAGGGACCATTTTCAGCAAAAAAATTATTTTCGAAAAAAATGTGACTTAAGATATTTTTGAAATGACGGATTCAATTAATGTTTACATTTTGATAATTATTAATTAAGTAAATAATAAAAATTGCATAACATAGGTACTGACTGATTTTATAATGTAACAGAGTTCAATGGTCATTTATTTGTAAACATTTAAAGATAAAAAAACACGTTTAAGGTGACACGTTACATGACCAATGTAATGTCAATGACCAAATTAAATTTATATAATTATAATTAAAAATTGTTTATTATTAAAATTCGCGTTGACGCAGCGGTCACAGCACTGGATTGCGATTGGTTGTTGCGCGGGCGGTTGCGGGTTCGATCCCCGCACACGACAACATTTGTATTGGCCATACAGATGTTTGTCGTGGTCTGGGGGTTTGCGCTTGTCCATTGTGTTTGTTTCCGGACCCCCGACATAGGAGTAAATCCTAGTGGGTGACTCCGTTGAGTGTGAGGCATTTATCAATAAATGAAATAAATAAATTTTAGTTTGACATGGGAAAAATATACATATATACCTACTTATGTTTTAATTTTTTGTATTACTTACTACAATTACTTTTACTACAATTACAATTACTTTGCTGTGTGGCTACGGCATACAATTTAGCCTCCCCCTCTCTACCCGTGGGTGTCGTAAGAGGCGACTAAGGGATAACATAGTTCCACTACCACCTTGGAACTTAAAAAGTCGACCGATGGCGGGATAACCATCCAACTGCTAGCTTTGATATACACAGGCCGAAGACGGGCAGCAGCGTCTTTGGTGCGACAAAGCCAGCCCTGCGGTCACCAACCCGCCTGCCCAGCGTGGTGACTATGGGCAAAACACATGAGTTCACGCCATTATTGGCGCGAACTTGTGGAGGCCTATGTCCAGCAGTGGACTGCAATAGGCTGAAATGATGATGATGATGATTACTTACTAGCTGACCCCGCAAACGTTGTTTTGCGATATATGTTATTAACCCCCTCATATGGGTGGAATTTCGTAAAATCCGTTCTTAGCTGACCTCTACTCGGCGAATGGAATATTCCTACCAAATTTTAAGTCTCTACGCCTTATGGTTCCAGAGATATCGTGATGAGTCAATATATGGGTGGAAATCTCTTTTATATATAGATCTCTTTTATACATGTATATATAGATTTTACTTACTAATAGTAAAGTCTCTCAAATGTTGCCAATCTGTCACACAATACAAATTAATGCGTGGTTTTTGTTGAAATAGACACAGGCTAGACACGAGACAATATTACAGCTGTCCGCTCAATTAATTGATTTAAAGTCAACGGCATCGGGCATTTTAATTGTTGATTACTGAAATACACCGCATCATTTAATTTGAGAGTTTCGAAAGAATTCAAATTTCATAAAATTTCCATGATTTTTTTTGATAATTGTTAGATTTAAGATATTATTTAGTTACCTCACCCCGGCCCCACCCAGTGACGCTTTCAAGGCCGATAGGGCCAACATACTCTACACTTCGAAAAAAAAAAAGTGATATAAAAGAACAACAAACGAAATTGATGCACACATGATACAATCATATCAGAGCTATCGAGCCATCATCGTATCAAGAAAGTGACTTACAAGATAGCTTTTTAATACATAATACTTTCAATCAATTCAGACGGTAGATTATTTTTCAAACGACATATTATGTTTAATGTAGAAGTCATTCATATATTAGATCACCAATATATTTCTTCACTATTTTACTCACAGAATGATAAAGAGTTATAGCCCTATAACTCTACTTAGCTTTTTTTTGTAGACTGTGAGACCAATCCATCTCCAGAATACATTTTTAGGCTGTCCTGATAATTATGTTCCAGAAAAATTGCTAGGTATAGTAAGGTTAGCTAGAGCAACTGCAATTTCTTTGCCTATTATTTTCATACTATATATAGCTACTTTAATATCGTCAGCTTCGAGAGCTTTCTTTGGATTTAATTTTTGGAAGTTGTTTTCTTTTGTGATAAGTAATCACAAAAGAAAACAACTTCCAAAATTATTTTTCCAGTTCTTCCAATCGTCACCAAGATCATCCTATTCTAGCAATAAGACAAATATATTCTTTCCCGTGTTATTCGTGTCCCGTTCGACCTTATACAATGTGACATAAGACAATAATAATAAATCACAAGACACTACGGATATGTCAATTACAAAACGCCCATATTACCAGCATCATTTGAAATGACTTCCTGTACTAATCTTATACTTGCTGTGACACTCGATTTAAAGTATTAAAATAACTTTTGTAGACTCTAAGGCCGTATACGTATATAAAATAGAATGCTTGCGTTCAAAGTACACATGTTAGAAGTGAAACTTCTTTAGAAAACTAATTAAAAAAAAAAAAAAAACTAATAAAAAAGAACTTAAAATACAAAAAAATCTAATTGGAAAAAAAAATCCAACCTCACGCGGTGTTCCTAGGCGGTCACCCATCCAAGTACTGACCGTCCCTGACGCTGCCGCGTTACCGGTCGCTCTAATTTTACCCCTCATGCACCTAAACAAGTTTCACTTCAATAATAATAATACAACTTTTTGTTCATTTATCCACCAGCCCTCACGTGTAGTCATACCCATTGAAATATTTCAATACAACTCGTTCCATGCCCCTTATTCAAACACGCTTTTGTATTTTCAGGGTCAAATCTTATTGTACTTTACTTGTATTTTGCAATGAATAGAATTTTAATTTAAGCTTTATACTCCTTATCGTTCAAGTTTTAAAAAGACGTGGGAAACGCGACCGTTTATTTATAAAATTGCTAAACCAGTATACAGAGACCTTAAGGACAAAGTGTTATTAAGAACGAACTCTTAATTAATATTATTATTAAGGGCTCAAACTTTCACGATAATCTTTTTTTTATCATCATGTGTGAATTTGTATCATGAATGTATCATGAATGATATTTTCAGTATCGTTAAAAAAATTGTCGTTTCTTTGACTTAGTCTATTATACATATACTTAAATGTAGGAGTACAATAGAGTATATAGAGTGAAACGAACGCAAACCAACTCAAAGACAAACCTTAAATTCCACATCTTCATCAGTTATCTTATACACGTTCTATCTTATACACGTACCTACAATTTATCTCTCTCTGAATCTACAAAATATGCTGCTGTGTGGTTACGGCACTAAAGAATGTAGCCACCCCCTCTCTTCCCATGGGTGTCGTAAGAGGCGACTAAGGGACAGTTCCACTACCAACTTGGAACTTAAAAAGCCGACGGATGGCGGAATAACCATCCATGCTGGCTTTGAAATACACAGGCCAAAGACGGGCAGCAGCGTCTTCGGTGCGACAAAGCCAGCCCTGCGGTCACCAACCCGCCTGCTCAGCGTGGTGACTATGGGCAAAACACATGAGTTCGCGTCATAATGTCGGGCGCGAACTTGTGGAGGTCTATGTCCAACAGTGAACTGTGATAGGCTGTAGTGGTAGTGGTAGTGGAATCTACAAAAGCATTCCAAACAAATTTTTCCACAAGAAAACCACCCAAACAATAAAAGTGTCTACTATTCATTGTCGCGTAGATCAGTGTAGGGCGTAGGCGAAACATTTACAGTAATGACGGTTCTATTTCCGGCCGTACGTTTCGATTTTAGACGTAGTGACGTCACACGGTTTAGAGATCATTGGTAAAGCGCCCGCGTACTCGTTATTCAGCGTCAAACTTTGTTATTACGCTATTAGGTTCTTATTTTTATTTATTCTACGTAAAAATAGGAGTGTTATGAGTTTAACGTTCATGTTTGTCTGTGGCGTCGTAGCTCTTGAATGGGTGGACCGAAATTGAAGGCGTTTTTTTAAGTAAAAGCGAGTTTGGGGGGGGGGGGGTCACGGGGTCATGACCCACCCCCTGGGCTGTGTTCAGGACCTAGCTGGACCACTAATTAAAATTATTAAACAAGATTTTTGTCACAATATTGGTATTTTTAAGTACATTACCTACATAGATTAATAAAATACCTACTTTTTCCCTGTATCTATCAGGGCCGGACCGTGAGTTTAGGGGGCCCTGGGCTAATACTATTTAGGGGCCCCCCTAATTTGACCATGATTGAGATGCGTGTGTAATGGCAGCCGAACATTTTAACTGTCACTGTCAAGTATGTATCAACACCTGAACGTAGACTTGAATTAAATGAATTGAAAAGGTTTGATTAATCGTAGGATTCGCAGGGATGCAAACCATACGATCTGTTTAATAAAATTATTGATTTTTTCGCATTATCGCCTATTTTTAGGGCTCCGTAACTCAAAAGGAAAAAACGAAACCCTTATAGCATCAATTTGTTGTCCGTCTGTCTGTCAAGACACTTTTTCTCAAGAATGCGTAGAGGTACCAAACTGACATTCATATCAAATACTCAGGCCTACTGTCCCTTGAAGTTGTGAAAAAATCAAACTTCGAAGCAATCAAAAGGCAATCAAAAGATACAGCCGGAATCAAAACATACAGTGTACTTCCCGTGAACTCAGAATCTTGAAATTTGGTACGAAGCAACGTCTTATAGCACAGATAAAGGCAAAATTGCGAAAAGTATAAATTTTTAGTTCAATCATTTAATAAAAATATGTTTAATTTTTTTTACTTAGGTACTACCCCTTTTCTCATGAACGCGTAAAGGTCGTAAATTAAAATTTCATATCGAATACTCAAGTCTATAATAGTCCAGTTAAATAAGACTTTGACGGTTACAAAAATTCCCATAGAGCTAAAAATTGGTATGAATGTTCAGAATACTATTATAAATGAATTGTGAAAAGTCCCCATCAATCCTCCTTGTGCAAAATTTTTTTTGTGCGAAAGTTTGCAAAAATAGGTTTTTCTCGTTTTTCAGCTAAACGGTGAGTTTTACAGCAATAATAGTTCAGACAAAAATTGTAGATCATCCGATTCTCTACAAAAAATGTATCTACACTTTTTTTTCATGAGTGTTGCCATTTCCATGATACAGTGGTTCAAAGAACTGAAAAAAAAATTATTTTATTCGTAATATGCACGTTTCATCAATGGCGTCATCAATATCAAGTTCTTTAAATATTATTATTGTTAAAGCTAACTGAAGTAATGTATGAGCTCGAATAGCTCTCGCGTATGCACGACCGTTGAGCATTTTATCTAATGGCCCAGGTGCATAAATCAAAGAAAGTATTTCTTTTGTGCCACATGATGTAACCAATCGCTCCAAGAAATGACAAAATTAAATTAAATCTTCCGAGCCTGATTATGATTTTCGATAATTCAGACCCTTCAGGTGCAGCTAAGACGATTTCTCGAGCTTTTGCCTACAGAGGCTGATAATGACCATAACCTTTTGTATTTTCTGAAGCACAAAGTAAAGTGATGTATAGATATGGTATTGTTGTAATTAACTAATTAGTAGCTGGTTGATGAATAAACGCTAAAAAAATGAAATTTTTGATGTTGAAAAATTCATAATATTAATTTTTAAATTTAATGTTCAATAAAAGCATTCCAACCGGGAATTGATAGATTTCTCCATTTGCCATAGAACCATATCACGTCGACTTTTTTGAGTGAAGATACTGAAAAGCCTGAATAAAGTATGAAGGAAAGTTTTGATTTAGCTACAAACACTTAGATAGTGATTTAATTTGATTTTGTTTCGACTGTAACGTATTTCGTGTATAGTTGGTGGAGCTATTTATGCAAACAATCATAGTCGTTGAATGAAAATAGCTAGTTACAAAAATCACTAGTTTTTAATGACGACGACCAAGTCACTGGTTTCGTTACGTTTCTTGAAAATGACGTAACGACCCACGTCTAGCTACTTACGACTAAAAGTATTTTGTTGAGTATGAGACCTTTGAAACGGAGCAGGTATACGAGCATCGCCACGCTGATAATTAAATGGGAGACAGTTTTTACTCAAGGACATGCAAATAAATGAAAATAGGGGCAGAGTTTTTGACGTTCATTTATATTCTAAGAATTTTATAATTTGTATGTATAAGACATAGGGACTCATATTTTTATTCGTATAACGGTTCAAAAATGTATATAAAAGTACATTAACGTGCATATCCATACTAATGTTATAAAGAGGAAAGATTTGTATTGTTGTGTGTATGTTTGTAATGAATAAACTCAAAAACTACTAGACTGATTTAAAAAATTCTTTTACCATTTGAAAGCTTAGTTATCCCTATGTAACATAGGCTACTTTTTATCTCGGGAAAATAATAGGTTCCCATGGGAAATTGCTTGCGCAAACGGGTGAAAGCCGTTGAGAACAGCTAGTTACGAATAAAATAATTTTTTCACTTCTTTGAACCGCTGTATCACGGAAATGGCAATACTTATGAAAAAAAGTGTAGATATATTTTTTGTAGAGAATCGGATGATCTACAATTTTTGTCTGAACTATTTTTGCTGTAAAACTCATCGTTTCGCTGAAAAACGCGAAGAACCTATTTTTGCAAACTTTCACCATCAATAAAAAATTTTGCACAAAGGGGATTGATGGGGACTTTTCACAATTCATTTATAATAGTATTCTGAACATTCATACCAATTTTAGCTTTATGGGAATTTTTGTAACCTTACTTCTATTTTAAGGACTAATTTGACTGGACTATAATACCTTTAAGCTGTCACAAAATCATACTTCTATCTCAACGTCATCAAAAGAAACAGCAATTTAAGCCGCATATTTTGAAACTCGCATCTATTCTCATAAGGGAATCAAAACCTACAGGGTACTTAACGTGAACTCAGAATCATTTGGCCGGTTTTTATTGACTTTGACTTGACTTAGCTGGGGGCCCCTTGAATCCACGGGGCCCTGGGCTTAAGCCCAAAAAGCCATATGGTAGATCCGGCCCTGGTATCTATCATTATAAAAATTAAATTATAACTTCTTTTTACTTGACCACGACTATGTGACACCCCCCCGACGCCTTGACCATGACTGTGACCCCCCTGGCGCCAAAGCTGGATCCGCCCTTGATTAAATAGCCACTTAAGAATAGAATTGTTTTTGACAGCAGTTGCCAAAACGCTTTTTTTCTGGCAGAACCTATAACGGACCTAAGGTAATACGAAAGAGATGTACATACATACATAACGAACATTTTTTTGGCTTAATCTATACTAATATATAAAGCTGAAGAGTTTGTTTGTTTGTTTGTTTGAACGCGGTAATCTCTGGAACTACTGGGCCGATTTGAAAAATTCTTTCAGTGTTAGATAGCCCATTTATCGAGGAAGGCTATAGGCTATGTGTCATTACCCTAAGACCAATAGGAGCGGAGTCCACGCCGACGAAGTCGCGCGCAGAAGCTAGTAATAATAATAATTCTTAATTCAAGTAACAAGTGACTCAATTTGGTTAGTAAACAATATTTCTTACATACTATGTTAGTTGTATTATTACATTTTTTTTAAATATTTTAAAAATGTGAATAGTCATTTTCTTTCATTGACTTGAAATTTCTTAGAAAGGTAGGTATGTGAGATTAATTGCATACAGTAATAATATGTACATTGAAGTATGTTGAAAAGAATTTCTGTTGAGATCGTACAAGTTATATCCGATTTATTCTGATTTGCAACTTATCTATACTAATATATAAAGCTGAAGAGTTTGTTTGTTTGTTTGAATGCGGTAATCTCTGGAAATACTGGGCCGATTTGAAAAATTCTTTCAGTGTTAGATAGCCCATTTATCGAGGAAGGCTATAGGCTATGTATCATCACGCTAAGACCAATAGTAGTGGAGTAAACGCCGACGAAGTCGCGCGCAAAAGCTAGTATGTACATATACAGGGTGTCCCGTAATGAATGGATAATTCTTAACGTGCGTGTGCGGTGGGTTACAGAACCAAAAAAATTTTTTATAAAATCTCAAACAGTTCGCGGTCTATGCCATTTTTTGTAAAATTTATAAAAATCCCAGTTTTTTGTGTGAGTGACGGAGAAATGCGTCAGAAAATTACCAGCCCATTTTCATTAATTTTTCATTATTCAGTCTACGAAGGCGCGGTATGGGGCAATGTGGAGCAAATTCTGTAGGCGTATATTTACATTTCATATTTACGCTTTTTCAGATTTTATTCAACTTTATCTAGAATAAATATTAGCACATAGTCTTATTTTTATTTCATTCTATTTTGTATTAATTATATACAAGGCACATGTAATCTATAGGTACGGAAAATGTATTATTTTTGATTGACTATTGAGATTAAATTATGCTTTTACGTGACCAAGAACTATTTTTTGAAGTAAATCAGTAGCTGTAAGTTTAATAACTAAGTATTTTATTTTTTTTCCCAGCAATAGCGATAACTTTTTACCTGGTGTTCTACGCGGTGCTGGCGCTGATGTTCGCCATATGTATGGGCGGACTGTTTTACATCATCGATTACAAGAAACCGACTTACATACTTGACAGTTCTTTGATTGGTAAGTCAAACAAAATATCTATTTGAGTAACAGTCTAGATTCACTTTTCTCAATTTATATTTTATCTTAGGGTTTGGTTTATAATTACTTTATTATTTGATAGATCATGACACGACTCATATGAGCATAATCTATTGTATTTCTTTTTGTAATTGATATCATACATTAATATCAATACATTCTGATTTTGGTTTTTAATATATCTGTAATTCTGTACCTACTTAATATTACAAAGATTTGATTGTTTGTTTGCATTGAATAGGCTCCGAAACTACTCAACCGATTTGAAAATTCTTTCACTGTTGGGAAGCTACACTATCCGTGGGTGACCACTAGGCTATATTTAATTTAAAAAAAAAAGGGAAAAAAAATTTGCAATTTTTGTTAAATACCCGTGCAAAGCCGGGGCGGGATGCTAGTGACATATATAATTTAAAAAATTATAGAAACACTCGTAATATTGCTTCGTAAAAGCGTGTAATGTCGCTACGCCATCACGCGTAGGTTATCGTAGGAAGTGAACAATTAGGCTCGGTTATATTAATTACCGCAAACCATCAGAAATTACGGAACGGTGTTCATTTAAATATTGAATATTATGCAATTTTATAAAATGGTGCAACGAGTTCGTTAATTTAATGTTAACCTTCTATTGTTACCTATTTGTTGAGCGACCTTTTGTTGACGAAATCTGGTATCCCAGTTATCCCACATCCACAACATATGCAAAAGAAAAAAAAAAGAAGTGTGTGTCAGCTCCGACGCACGACTGGAGTTTACTTCTTCAGATCGAATGTCTAAATATGGACAAAAAAAGACTTTATAGTCTAAGAAAAAGATTTATACCATATCAAATGGTAAATAAATGAATCAAATAACGGCATCTATCGATGGCATTATTAGAAAACGTCGTAACTGATACCGTCGTAACCGTCGTAGCCAGTACCGTCGAGTGTCGACGTTGTAGCAGACAGACAGCGCACAAAAACGTAACGAGGTCCTTCGTTCAGTCGATTTTACTCCTCATATTTTTTTCATACCGGGGGCCTTATATGTAAATCGATTCTTAAGGAGTAAACTCCAAAAAAATGTTCATGTTACGAATAATATATTTTTAAGTTACAAATGTACATCATATGCAAGGCTTGAAACTGCGACTGCTAGCATGAAAATAATTTGATCATTGCAATATAAAAACCAATCATCAAAGCGAGAACCGATGGATGCATGACTTTTTCACATCAAAATTTTCGACTGAACCGACAGACGATGAATAATTTTTTGTAATATATTACAGGTGCGAATCCTGGTGTGTCGTCTCGTCCCCAGCCGCTAGAGGGCGTTGTCTACTATGACATTGCCAATCGTACCGCCTATGATACATATGCTCAAGAAATACAGGAGTTTATCAATGGTAAGTAATTATTACTACCTATATTTATTTTTATTATATGACGCCGCGTTGGAGTTGCGGTCACACCACTGGTTTGTGCTGTTGCGCGGGTGGTTGCGGGTTCGATCCCCCCACACGACAACATTTGTATTGGCCATACAGATCTTTACCGTGGTTTGGGTCTCCCCACCGTGCCTCGGGAGGCACGTTAAGCCGTCTGTCCCGGTTGTTGTCATGTACACCTGATAGTGATCGTTACCTACTCATAGTAAGGAATATATCCGCCAACCTGCATTGGAGCAGGATTGGTGGATTAAGCTCTGATCCTTCTCCTACATGGGGAAAGAGGCCTATATGCATATATTATGGACATGGCGACTCACATGGCTTTAGGTTAAGCGATAATTTTTAGGACAACCAAATCCCATCAGAAAAATGAGTTTCATTTTGTACTAAAAAATCCTATTTGTAATCTGAAATGCCGATTTCACAACAAAATAGTTACATAAAAACATTATTTACTTATTTAAATGTAAAAGTACATCTTTTTTGGGGTTTTTCGTTTGTGAGCAAAAATAATTATGTAAACTCGTATTACTTTAGGATTTTACCACAAATTTAGAATTAGCTTATTTTTTTCAGCTTACGCCAATGAGACGTGGGTCAATTCAAGGAAAGAGTGTACGTCAGAAGACAACTTCGGCTACCCGGATAGCCCTTGCATTTTTATAAAATTGAATAAGGTATCTAGATAAGCTTATAATTAATATTTTGAAGTTACTACAGCTATCGAAAGATTTGAATTTTTTTGGAGGTCATGTTCATTAATATTTCCATATACCTAATCTAATTTACCAGTCATTATTTGATGAAAACTGCCTAATTTTATGATTTTAATGTGTATTTGTTAATTCGCTTAAAATGGTAAATTAAGTTGGAATAAAAAATAATTTTGGAAGACATCCCAGATATCGATCTCAGAGCAGCTTAAAAACGGGAGGGACCCGAGGGGTGACGGAGTTACGACTGAGCTCCTAAAAGCCGCAGGGCGACCTGCCCTAAAAGCCTTGGCGAGAGTCTTTAACGCCATCATCTACCGGGGTACCACGCTGGAGGCGTGGGATGGTGGATGGAGGATGTCTGGTGCGAACTTGGGGAGACCTGTGTCCAGGAGTGGAATGCAATAGGCTGAACTGACTGACTGAAAGAAATCCTCCATTTAGATTATAAAATAATATTATTTTAGAAATGGGGTTAATTTATTTGTTTAATATCGCAGGTCTACGGCTGGAAGCCAGAAATGTACGACAGTGATTTTCCGAACGACATGTCAAGCGATTTGATCGAATACATCAACAGCTTGCAAGATGTTGAGGTAAGTTATTATTAATCATTCAGTTAAATAACCATTTATAGGTACTATTTTTATCTAGTAAGTTTTAAGCCGTTGGACCGACGATCTACGTAAGATTGCCGGTGTGGCTGGTTGAGGATTGCGGAAAACCGGGATGTCTGGCTTGAACTTAGGGAGGCCTATGTCCAGCAGTGAACTACCATATGCTAAACTGACTGTTTAACTGACCGTAAAAAGGACGAGGTTATCAATTCAAAGGTTTTTACGTGTGTTACCTTATAACTTTTTACTGAATGGATCGATTTCGACGTTTCTTTTTATAGTCGGAAGGCCGTGCTTGCCATATTGTCACGGTTCCATTTAAATTTAATTGAGATCTGATAAATAATTTTTGAGTTATATCTAATAATGCGTATTTATTTATTTGACAAATTTTTCGTCTGTTGTATTACTGGTCGGTTTACTTGAAGTCGGTTTTTTTTCGTTTGCGAGCAAATACAATTATTGTTATTCTGTATTACATATGTTGTTGAATACTTTTCACATTAGTATTTTATTGACAAAAAATTAAAGCTGAGACGCATAGACCGAGAGCCCAGGAGGGCCAGACCTTCGTCATTTTATAAAAGCTGTAAATTTCTCAGTGCATGCTCCCAACACCGATGTAAGTAATTGAAAAATATGAAATTTAACTGATGGTTACTTTAGCAGATACCAGGTATCACAGGTGTATAAAATTATTTCCTACTCGCACCCACGGCTAAACTGTATGTGTGTCTAGGTCGGGATTGGAGCTATCGAAATTGACCAGTAACTAAGGAAAAATCTTCTAATAGGTACCCAAGTGACACGTATGAAGTTCAGTTTTATACTATGACGTAATTTTAGTTACAAAAGTTTGCGGCTCTGGTTAACGTGATATCTAATACTACTTCGAACAGACTATTAAAAAATTACGCAATAAAATGACATCAATTATTTGCCACTTTGTGCGCCTTTGATACCTGGTATCTGCCAAAGTAACCATCAGTTACACTTCATATTTGACCATTGCTTCTATCAGTGTTGGGAGCATGTACTGAGAAACTTTCAGCTTTTATAAAATAACGAAGGTCTGGCCCTCACGGGCTCTTGGGTTATCAGTTTAATATTAATAAAACAATCATCGCAAGAGAACAGTTTAGCAAACAAGTATATTACTATGATTTTTTTTCTCAAATTTAAATTATAGTACTAACGCAGTACAATTAAACAACTTTTTCGGATTTTATCGCGGTTTATTAAGTTTTTTAGATGCCCGATGAGCATGTATGGCACGGGAGTCCTCCCGTGACCACGGCTGCAGTAAAGTATCCGAAACGTCGGGCATCTAAAAAACTTAATAACACCGCGATAAAATCCGAAAAAGTTGTTTCATTGTAATGAGTGAAATTCGCGTAAACATCAGAAAACAATATATTAACGCAGTTTTATTCTTTTAGCGTCAACAAATATGGATATCATGCTGGGAGGAGCATTCCAACGCAACCACGATCGAGTACCCGTGGGGCCGCGGTCTACCCGGTCGCTTCTACCCCTACCTCAATGAAATGGGTTACATCAGCCCGGTACTACCTATCAGACTCACCCCGCCAAGTATGTTTGAATGATGAAATTAATTTTGAAGTAAAACTTCTTTAAGCATGATTAACTTGGGGAGTAAGTTGGTGAATGCGTGACGAGAGCGTTACGAAAAGTGTGATCGGGTGAACGGAGCAAGAGAGAGAGAGAGGTGCGAGCACACATTTTCTTTCTATCTTTCTCTCATAGCCAGTTACGTTCAAGGGCGGATCCAGCTTTGGCGCCAGGGGGGGTCACAGTCATGGTCAAGGCGCCAGGGGGGGGTCACAAAGTCATGGTCGAGTAAAAAGAAGTTATAATTTAAATTTTATAATGATAGATACAGGTAAAAAGTAGGTATTTTATTAATCTATGTGGGTAATGTACTTAAAAATACCTATATTGTGACAAAAATCTTGTTTAACAATTTTAATTAGTGGTCCACCTAGGTCCTGGACACAGCCCAGGGGGGGTCATGACCCCCGTGACCCCCCCTTTGGATCCGCCAGTGGTTACGTTTCGTATATCTAAGACACAGTGCAGGACTATTGCTAAAGAAGTTTTACTTCAGTCGTGTGGTCTAAAGCACGCTTGTTTTTTATTTTTAGTAAAATTTCTTTTGAAAAAGGAATAAATAGATCAACAGCTCGGGAGGGCCAGACCTTTGTTATGGTTTCAAAGCCGTTCAAAATTACTTCACGGTCGCACCCACGGTCAACCTAAATGTTTGTCTGGCCCGAACTTGTTAAAAGCTGGCCAGAACTAGATTAATATTCTACTAGTGATTAAAAATAAATTGGTAACAAATTAAATAATTGCATAACATATACAGATTGTAACATTTTCGCCTTTATTAAATTTTTATTTTAATAATTTCAAAATCAATAATAAATAATATGATTGAAACTAAACTGAAATACATTTTGACGACATCTAATAAATCGATGAACGCTGGCGGCTTGCACGAAAAGGACGACTCATTGTAGCGTTACGCTCATTGTCGCGTTCTATCTTCCAGTCGATTGGCCTGTACGTCCAAGGAGATGTCAGAACCAACTTTACAGACAAGCAATTTTTTGATACCATTCTTCTTTGTTCCCTATTTGATTATCTCACGGACCTAATTCTCATTTTATTGTTTCTAGCGAACATCCAATCAATAATACGATGCAGGGCGTGGGCGAAAAACATTGTCTACAACAAAAGCCTCAAAGAACCATCCGGATACGTCCGTATCCTTCTGCGGATTGATGACAACACATCAGTCAATGCTACAGAAGTACCTTTGTGATTAAGTAAAAATACAGTAGTGCTGTTTAAGGCTAAGAACTCACGGAGCGATTTTCGCCCGCAACCGCCGCGGTCGTGGATATGCGGTTTTATTTCAAAACTCACGAGACCGGTTATTCGCGCGGTTACGCGGCCGCCGCGGTTGCGAACATCGCCCGCAAACGTGGCGGACGATGATCGATGATAGAACTGGCCTTTCTTGTACTAAGGTAATTAAGAGATCTATTTCAATATCCATTTTATTAGAATATTATACTTATTGTTTGTTGACAACGTCACGATGCCACGTGAATAACAAGTCACTGATGCAAAATGGCTGGATCTCTGTACCTCCGGCCGCGCCGCCTGCCGGCCCCCGCGGTCGCCCGCCTGCCGGCCCCCGCGGTCGCCCGCCAACCGATCGCAAAGCGCGCGGGCGCCACCCGCCGAGGCTGCGGGTAACCGCGGCCCGCGCGATTCTACTAGTTGCCCGCCGGTACAGCGGGAGCCGCATACAACCGCGTACACCGCGGGCGTAAAACGCGTCGTGAAATGTGCTTTAATTTTTTATATAAATATTTGCATTCTACAGAAGCTGCGGGCCCGCAACCGCAGCGGACGCGGGCGAAAATCGCTCCGTGAGTTCTTAGCCTAAGGCCTCATTTACGGAGACGCGGGGCGTAGTGCGTAGCGTGTGGCGTGGCGGAACGCACTAAATTCAAATGTAGGACGTTGGATGAGTGCGTTTACGGAGAAGCGATTTTACACGCGTTCATTTTCATAGATTTTGAAACACGCGCGACGCTACGCCACGCGCAACGCCCCGCGTCTCCGTAAATGAGGCCTAATAATTGTATATATGAGTACAATACTATCTTAACTACAAGGTCTACAAGAAATTAAAATCAAAATTAAGAAATTATTAGATTTTTGTAGTTGTTTGTTTTATTGTAAATAAGTAATTTTCAAATGGTAGTTATGAAATATTTAACAGTCAATAAAAAATTTGTGAGTAGGCCTTTTTAATGACTAAATCATAAGCTTACAATGGGAATGTCTCTGTTGATAATAAAGCTAAATTTGTTTTAATTGGGAAACATTCAAAAGGGACATAATTATGTGCCATCAAAAAAATGCCTTCCCATGTAAATATTAAATGAACTAGTAATTCTATAATTTAAATTATGAACTAGTATTTCATATAATTTTATTATTCATTTTATTTATTAATTTTGTATTTTATTGTACACGACAAATACATTACAAAAATAAGCTTAAAGATAGTTACAGATTATGAAGTACGATGAGTATATACCTATAAATAATAATTCAAATCATGAATGATAAATTTGTCCAAGATCTGATTTTAAACTTATTATCTATGTTTTATTCAATATTGTAAGTAAAAAAAGTTTGTGTGTCAGCCGACGCACGACTGGAGTTTACTTCTTCAGATCGACTCTCTAAATATGCACAAAAAAGACTTTATAGTCTAAGAAAAAGATTAATACCATATCAAATGGTAAATAAATGAATCAAAATTAAATAACACAATCTATCTATGGCATTATTAGAAAACTTTATAACCGATACCGTCGTAACCGTCGTTGCCGGTACCGTCGTAAACGTCGTAGCAGATAGATAGCGCACAAAAACGTAACGAGGTCATTCGTTCAGTAGATTTTACTCCTCATATTATTTTCATACCGGGGGCTTTATATGAAAATCGATTCTTAAGGAGTAAACTCCAAAAATAATTATTAGAAATTCTCTTTGTTCTTAGTTTCATCCATATTTATCATTGTGAACGAGATAGACATAAGTATAATGTTGAATGTGTATGAATGTTCCTGCGAAAAATGACAGTAATATCCAAATACTGACGTAGTTATAGATTTACTGTATTGAATATTTTAGAAATTAATAAATTTCTATAGAATCAACAATTTGGATTCACTACATAGTATAAAACAAAGTCAGAAGTCTTAGATCTTTAAAACTACGCAATGGATTTTGATGCGGTTTTCCTTAGTAAATAGAGTGATTCCAGAGGAAGGTTTATAATATGTATAATACATGCATAATATAGTAGAGGAACACTGATAGTTTTTTCAACCGTGCGAAGCCGGGGCGGGTCGCTAGTAAATGAATAATAAATAGCTCTGATGCTTCTCCTATATGGAGAAAGAGGCCTACGGTCAGTAGTTTGATGTTACAGGCTGAATCGTCGTCGTGACATAAATAAAATGCCTTTTTGAAGTGAAACTTCTTTAGGCGCATGAGGGGTAAAATTTGAGCGACCGGTAACGCGGCAGCGTCAGGGACGGTCAGTACTTGAATGGGTGACCGCCTGGGAACACCGCATGACGTTGGCTTTTTTTTGTATTTTAAATTCGTTTTTTTTAATTAGTTTGCCAAAGAAGTTTCACTGCTGACATGTGTACTTTGTACGCACGCATTTTATTTTTTATTTTTTTTTACAAAGTCGGCAAACAAGCGTACGGCTCAACTGATGGTAAGCGATTACCGTAGCTTATAGACGCTTGCAAAACCACAAGCATTGCAAGCGCGCCTGTAACGATGCGTCCATTATTAAAGTTATCGTTAGTTTTACCTGAAGTAATGGTCACTTCTTAAATTTCAGTATTGCAAGTAAGTAATACTGCAATAAAATATAATAAATTATTATTAAACTTGAAATAAATTCAACCTCTTTTGGTACGAGAAACCATATTGTGCTGAAGTATTATATATTCAAGAGAGATATTAGTTCGCCTTCTTAAAAAAATATAACTTGATCCTTAATCTACCGTGTGCTCGAAGATTATTTTAGTAATAATTATGTTTTGAAACGTAATTGATGAAACAATTCAATTTTAAAGTTGTTTTTATACATTAATTTAATAGTTTAAATTATTCATACAAATTAAGTTTAAGAAATTTTACAACTATCGTTAATGTGGGATAAATTGTGCCAGGTTGTTTGTAAGAATTTAAGAACTGTGATTAATCCAAAGTATTGTTCACTCATCGATTTTATAGAATGTTTTAGGAATCACTAAAATATTTTTTAATTGTTTGAAATTATATTGATAATAAAATTGTCAAATATAGTGAGTTTTTATCAATTACCAAAGATTCTTTTTACTTTTGATCAGATCAAAGTAATTTGATAATTATTGGTATTTTTATTCGTTTTTAGACATCCATCATTCCTATGAATTTTAATGTATGATATTTATTAACTAAATAATGTTAGTAAAATAACCATTTAAAAAAAAAATAATATAGACATTACCCTTTAGGCATAATATTACTGCTTTGTTTTTTCTATTTAACTACTTTTGAAAAAGAAAAAAAAAAACGTTCTAAGAAAAATTCTTTTTGAGGTCCTTCGTTAAATTTGCAGAAATTTTTAATAATTTGTTACTAATAATGTATGAATAGACTTTTTTTTTCAAGTTTAATAGTCGAGTTAATACTGGCCGTAAAAAGTTTTTTTAAACATATTTTTCTACTTTTAAAAAAGGCATTTGTAGAATTTTTAAAAAAAAATCTGTTCGTATTTAGATATATTATTATACATAAAAAAACTAATTATACTATAATAATTTTATTAATTCCACAAATTCAATTCTGTAACATAGACTATTATATATAGTGTGAATAGAAATAAAAATTAGATTTGCTATATCTGCATTTTTATTTTTAATCTGTCTTTATTGATCATTCATATCAATGTTATAAACCTACACACAGTGAATTTTTTTTTTAATCTGTACGATTAATTAATGACGACACGTTGGCGCAACGGTCACAGGCTCACAGCACTAGTTTGTTGCTGTTGCGCTGGCGGTTGCGGGTTCGATCCCCGTACATGACAAACATTTGTATTGGTCATACAGTTGTTTGCCGTAGTCTGGGTGTTTGTGCAGTCCTTGTGGGTCTCCCCACCGTGCCTCGGAGAGCACGTTAAGTTGTCGGTCCCGGTTGTTATCATGTACACTTGATAGCGATCGTTACTCATAATAGGGAATATATCCTCCAATCAGCGTGGTGGATTAGCTCTGATCCTTCTCCTATATGGGAAAAGAGGCATATGCCCAGCAGTGGGATGTTACAGGCTGAAGCAAGCGAGCGCACGACTAATGCGATAAAACAAACAAACAAACGAATAAAGTCTTCTACCTACTTTATATGTAATCCTGGTATAAAAGGAATTATAGAAGTAAAGTAAGGAGATCTAAGAGAAATTGTTTTCCACTCCATTGGCTCCTACTTCTTTTTTATGCTGTACTATGGTGATTGACAAGCGTACGGCTCACCTGATGGTAAGCGGTTACTGTAGCCTATAGACGCCTGCAACACCAGAAGGCAGAAGCATCATGCGCTGCCAACCCTATTCCGCGACGCTCCCCAGGAGTTCTGGATACCTTATTCACAACAGGAACGCAACAAAACTTCAGAGCTGTGTTATTGGCTGTGATCTTTTACATCCACCAACAGGGTATAACATGAAACTGAGGTAGGGCACAGTAGGAAATTTCCAGCTCAAAATATGGAGCAGCCCGACTGGGGTAGTACCTCGACCTTACAGAAGATCACAGCTAAATAATACTGTTTTCAAGCAGTATTGTGTTCCTGTTGGTGAGTAAGGTGACCAGAGCTCCTGGAGGGGATTGCGGATAGGGTCGGCAACGCGCTTGCGACGCTTCTGGTGTTGCAGGCGTCTATAGGCTACGGTAGTCACTTACCACCAGGTGAGCCGTACGCTTGTTTTTCGACTTAGTAACATAACATAAAAAAAAGGAAAGCCCTAGTGGTATAAAAAAGACACTTGAGCAATATGTTTTATTCTGTGTGACATACTATTAAAATCAGTGTTGCTAAGTGAAAAAAAAAATAGTGATAGTTCTTTCACTTAGCTAATCACTATCGAGGTGAGGGACTAATTGGTAGGGCAGGGCGGAGTTCTGGTTATGGGCAGATTTGGGCGGACGTACGATGGATGTCAAAGATTAATATCGTAGATATTGACATTATCACACATGAAATGCGTGATCTGATTGTGTTTTATTTTGTATGTTATTTAGTGGCCATTATTTTATAAGATTAGTTTAAAAATGGCAAAGTTTATGCTTGGTTGGGTTAAGCTCCGATTCCTCTCCTACTTAGAGTAAGAGGCCTATGCCCAGATGTGGGATGTCATAATCAATTAAGCTTGGTTGAAAATTGCATTGATACGATGTCTGTTAATAAATTTCTGTAGTCGTTTTCCGCTTGTTTCAGCCTAAAGCAGTCCACTGCTCGATATAGACCTCGCCAAGCTCGCGAAATTATACCATAACATTATAGTGAATTGTGTTTGGTAGCTTGTAAGATTTTAGAATTTGGATAATATGGCACATGGCGAGATTAATTTTACGATTTCATGTGTCACGTGTTGATCTTGACAAATTAGAAAAAAAAATGTTTATATTTATCTTTTCCTATTTTTTTAAATTTGATAGATAAATAAAATTTATAACTGAGATAGGGCATATAACCTAGGTAGGTCACGGCAGGGAATTTCCTGCTCAAAATATGGATAAGTCCGACTGGGGTAGTACCTCGACCATACAGAAGATCACAGCTAAATAATACTGTTTTTTTAAGCACTGTTGTATTCCCGTTGGTGAGTAAGGTGACCAAAGCTCCTGGGAGGAATTACGGACGGGGTCGCTTGCAATACTTCTCTTGTTATAGACGCTTATTATATGCTACGGTAGTCGCTTACCATCAGGTGATCCTATCACCTATCTTTTTACCTACATACTTATCAAAAGCATTTTAACGACTATTTGTCTAACAAATCGACCTTTTTCAACCAAATAAACTCATATTTGAATATTTTTTTAATAAGTCAAAATTAAACATGTTCGTATACATAGCATTTACAAAAAAGCAAAGTTTAATTTCAATATAAAAGCTTACATTTACACAAATCAAAACCTCAGAGAGACAGCATAGAAGTTGGCATTAATACATCAAAGCAGTCATATCTATGTATCGAGCTATCTGTGTTAGTTCGTAGCGCTCAGTCCACTCCGCACAGACGGCACGATGGGCGCGGACAAGCCTAACGGAATCGTCAACTACTGTAGGCGACCTCCAGAGAGGCCCTTCTTGAAGAGAATACAGTACGCGATATGGGACCCTGAAGAAAGAACGTTTTTAGGAAGAACTGGCAAGCGATGGGGTGAGTTAAAAAATTTATTGACGAAAAAGTTTTTATATTGCAACTTTTTGAATTTAAATAATCTTTTCATTTAGACTATTATATGTATTGTCTCCTGAAGCAGAATATAAATACAAGTACCGAGATTACTCTTTTTGGAACAAATTATATTTTGAGAAAAATAAAAAGCTACTGAGGAATTTAAACATTCGTAACTTTCGTTTTGTTTCTTAAAATATACTAATAGTATTGTTTTATAGATCAAATAAAGTAACTAACATTTAACGTACAAAATCATCATTAAATAATACTGCACTAACTTTAACGAATGTCTATCTTCTTTCATAATACAAATACAAGCCAAAATGGCTAAGTGAGGCAGCTTAGACAGCTTGAGAGCAAGCGGTTGTGGGTTTCGAATCCAATTGAACAAAACTAAGTTTCTGGATAATTATTTTTTTAATTTATCTATGTAGCCTGTAGTATAACAATGTGGTGGATTAAAGGTTTTACATGTCAAAAAGATTTAAAAAAAATAACTCTGCAGACAATAACTGCATAATTGTAAAAAAAATTACTCGTATAACTTTTACGTTTGCTAACTAATTTAAAATACAGATTACGTTTACATTGTTTAGAATCGTTTTAAACGTTAATTTTTAAACGAATACTTATAACATTTTACGTACCTACTGCTGTACTGTTGTACGTTTTAAACTAAGCAAGAAATGTATTCAGTGTATGGTATAAATAAATGCTAATTATTATTTTCCACGGCGCATAGAGGTATTCTTGATCATAATAGAGAAAAGCAAAAAAGTTGTCGCCATTTCGGATTGTTTTGTTGGTGTATTTCGAGATAATTCCAAAAATAAAAATTGTGTATTTTTATTGTTCGTGTAAGGGTGGATTTAGACCAAACGAACAAAGAGCTAGAGCTAGAACAAGAGCATTCTTTCTTGATCTTCGAACACTTGTATTCATATATATAACAACGAAAGAATGCTCTACGCCTGTTTACACTAAAAGAATTTGATGAGAATTTGATGTAGTGGGGATAGAATGAGCATTCGCTCGTCTGATGTAAATCGACCATAACGTGTAAAAGTACGAGAATTTCCATTAAACACACTAGAAAGCCAAAATGTCCAAACAGCAAAGCTAGGAAAAATTAAAGAAGATCACAAAGTACAGTAGTAAGTGAGATAAATTTCTGGGAAGGTTTGGGGCCAAGGGCAAAAACCCTACGCTTGGTGGAGACAGATTGGCTTAGGACCCGTGTCTCAAACCACATAAAAACTTACAAATTCGAAGATAGTTTTTCTAAGAAAATTTCTTTATAAAACTAGTGTTATAATGATAAACGTAAAATCCCGTTGGATCGAAAAATTTTGATATGATTTTTAAAATGTTTATAATTTCCTCATAGACCAGGGTCGATAATTTTTAAAACCAAAAAAATAATAGTAGGATGAAACCCATTAGAAAAGAAAAATAAAAAACCAAAAACTTGGTTTTTTGAATTTTTCACATAAATTTTGAGGTTATGTGAAAAAAGTGTAAATACAAAAGTTTTAGATCTTTTTATTACCTACAACTTTGCCATTTAACTTTTTTCGATAGGACTTCTAGTTTTGCCGGAAATCGAGAAAAACCGTTTTTTCCCCTTAAAAACTCACCCCCATCCCCTTCCCGACCTCAGATCGCCCGTAAATTATTTTTCCTTTCATTTTTATAATATTCCCCTCCTTTTCTAATGGGTTTCATCCCACTATTATTTTTTTCACTTTTTATTATTTTTAAAGGCTTACCCTGGTCTATCATTTGTAGGTAACACAAAAAATAAAAATAAAACGAATTAAAAATACGTAAAATTTCATACATAAAGTTTTTACAGAGTGTAAATTAGACTTTTTGAAAGTCTTTTTAATTAATTTTTTTTCACGTTTATAATGCGATCATAAAAATTTTAAACATTAAAACGTAAAAATAAGTAAACTTTAGGAAACAAATTACAGTCTACGGTTGTTAGAACGCTATAAAATGTTTATTACGTTGAATATAATTCAAAAGTGTTAAAATGTAACAGTTATAAGATCTAACTCATTATAATGGAAATCGAAGCGGTAGTACGATTAAAGCATTAGGTACACACCGACCGATACTCATTTATAAAAATAACAGAAGAAAACCGTCAGGTCAAATATGTTAAGTAGAATTGTAGATACCATATTTAAGCGTCTTTAGCATGCCTTACGAAAAACTTGTTTGATGTACAAAAAAAGGGTACAGGCAACTAAAAGCCTCTCTAAAAATACACGAAATCATTTGATTTAAATGATTTTTTTGTAACTAGTTTATAACTAGTACACTGTTATTATTATTTTATTTCGGTAGAGCACAGCAGGAAATATCCTGATCGAAATCTGGAGCAGCCTGACGGGGGTAGTACCTCAACCTTACAGTAGTTCACAGCTAAATAATATTGCTCTCAAGTAGTGTTATGTTCTTGTGGCGAGTTAGGTATTGATTGGTAGGTGATTAAGGTGACCAGAGCTTCTGGGGAGGGTCGAGTCTCAGCAACGAATTTGCGATGCTTCTGATATTCTTCTCTATAAGCTACGGTAATCGCTTAGCTTTAAGTGGGCCAAACGCTTGTTTTACCGACCTACTTGTAATAATAATTAAAAAAAAATACAAGATCGTACGATACTAAAAGTAATGGTTTAAGTAATGCTTCGTAAATTGACATCAAAGTAACACAACCTAAGGGTGAGGCCAAACGAGCTGAATTTTATGAGTGAGTCGCGTAATTTCTGCTGCATTCGGTTTCATACAAAAGTGTGCGTCGGCACACAACTCATTTTGCGTCGCCGTGTGGCACGAACTGGACTGGAAGGCGATGCAAAATGAGTTGTGTGTTGATGACGCAAAATGACCGATATTACGCGACTCACAACTCACAAAATAACGTTCGTTTGGCCTCACCCTAACCCAGCTTTTACGGGTGTCACTGTATATGTCTTTATATGATCAATAACGGATGGAAAGTTTCGGTGTGACATAAAAATACAATTTTGTCGGCTTACGTCAAACTCTAAGCCTAAGGGCATTTTTCACCAGGTGTGGATAACGCTATTTAACGGATAACGATGTCCAACAGATAAACTTTTTGGTAATTAACAGACTTAAAAAAAAAGGAGAAGGTTTGTCAATTCGACCGTATATTTTTTTAAATGTGTGTTCTCGGATAACTTCGTTGTTTGTGAACCGATTTTGATGATTCTTTTTTTGTTTGAAAGGAGATATTCTAAGGATGGTGCCATGATAAGGAAACCAGAATGTGATGATGGCGTCCTAGAGAAATTGAGGTTAACCTTCGAAATCGTGCGACTAGTGCGTTTGTTAATTTTGTTCGTCTACTTATGTTGTGTTACTTGTCGATGTAATTGAAATAGTTTTTTTTTCGTTTGCGTGCAAACACAATTATTTCCAGGACAAGTGGTGAAACAGCCTTTTTAATTGTAGGTAAATCTTATGAGGCAGGTTTTATAGAAGTATTGAGAACGCTTAATCAGACATCTTTTTTCTGTTTTTTAAAAATAGATTGCAGTATCACTACATAAGTACATAGTATAAAACAAAGTCGCTTTCTCTGTCCCCATGTCCCTATGTCCCTACTCCCTATGTCCCTATGTATGCTTAGATCTTTAAAACTACGCAACGGATTTTAATGCGGTTTTTTTTAAAAGATAGAGTGATTCAAGAGGAAGGTTTATGTATATAATTTAGTATAGTTTTATGTAAATTAGCAGAAATAGGGCGATAAATGTTGAAGAAGTCGCACAAAATCGGGCCAACTGGGAGCTTTCCACGCAAACGCCGCGTAAACTAGCAAAGATACAGTGGAGTAATGTACTAGCGAATTCTAAATCTATAAAAATGCTACAAAAAAGTCCGCGATAGCATATCTCTATCTCTTACGGTTGACTTACAATAACCACTTTTATGTTCAAATTTTTTATTAAAAACATTACGTTATTTTCCAAGCTATTTTCTTTAGTTCAGTATTAATCCTTATCCAAACAAATATTTTAGTTAGCTTAGGAATTTAATGCAGATTAAAATTGCCCTTTACACTATATCAATCAGATGAATAGGTTTTCAGATATCGTCGTTAGAAGTAATTAACAGCGAAACATTTAACCCTTTAACCGCCATCGCCGTAATATTACGTGTTGTAAGAGTAGGTAGTACCTCAGCCGCCACGTCGGAATATTATGTAAAGATCCTGTCATTTAAAAATGTCATCATTGCACCCGTGCGAAGCCGGGGCGGGTCGCTAGTAAGAAATATCTAAAATAAATTTGGTTACATCGATGACATTTTATTATTTGTGATAGTTTATTTATTACTGTTTGTTGCTTGAGAAATATTTTTATTGTTCATTTGTTTCTTTCAATATAAATTCTGATAGAGCAGAAAAGCAATATTTAATTTTACAATTTACATTACATTTTAAGATTAATAGGTGCTCTATTTGTAAACTACACTAAAGAACAATACTATAATAAGTTTCATTGTAAAAATAGAAAACTAGGCATATAATGTGTATAATATATGTAGGTAGTATATCTATTTATATAATAGGGTCGAGGGTAGGATCGGCAACGCATTTGCGATGCTTCTGCTGTTGCAAGCGTCTATAAGCTACGAGTTCTGGCACCGGTGAGTACTAACAATACGGCATCCTATGTTCCAAGAGACCTTACATAAGAGCAAGCTCGTAGCAGAGTATTTTGGCCACTTTGTTATGTCTGTGCAAGTACTCACATGCCTGAGTGACACACCGGGATGACAAGAGGCTCGACAGAAGTGCCATATTTCAGGATGTGCTTTCGGTATTTGTTTGACTTAACTACCAGATTTTGTATTGCACAGACAAAGCCTTCAGTTTCCCCAAAGCGGCAAAGAGATCCCCGAATTGCAGCCACTGCACAGAGTCCTTATTATCCACGTAACGCGCGTGGAGTGCCTTGTAAAACCATCCATGTGTACGGTCCTCTCATCTCCTTCTTTATCCATACGGTCTCCCGGTCAAAAGTGCTGAGTACGACCGGTTTCTGCCAACCCTCTTTAGTCAATGATGAGGGGGACCTAGAAAGAATCATTCAACTTTATTAAAACAAAAACTTAATCGAACGTGTTTCTGAACATTGGTGGCGCCTTAATGACGTTATAAATGGGGTGTTATGTTCATTGGCTATCGGGTAAATGGGGTCTAATAACATTCTGAATACGTACTTACATACCTGTAGGTAATTTACATGCCACGACTGGTGAAAAATACTTTTAACCGACTCCAAAAAGGAGGTCCACAATTCGATACAAATTTTTTTATGTGTTACCTCAAAACTTTTTACTGGGTGTATGGATTTTGATGATTTCTTTTATTTATTGGAATTTGGAAAGTTGGTACTTGTGTTGTCTTAGTTAAATTTGAGGTTTTGGGTTATCCCATATGCATATATTAACTTTTTTTTGCTTGAAAACAAACACAACTATTATTATTTTCTGTGGTTCTGTTATTTTCGATAAATGAAAAAAAGACGTTTTAAAGTTCTTGTGTAAAATATGCAAATCAATATGCATTACAACTAGATGCAGGACGGCAATCCAATCTACTACCAGTAGAGAAAAAAGCGGTATAATTACAAATATCACAAATAACTTATTCAAATAGTCTCAACATTCATATATATACATACATATATACATTCATTCTATATACAGGTGAAGCCGCGATAAACTGCTAGTAGTATTACATCTAGCGTTTGCACTTGTCGATTACGTATCCCTTTCATATTTTAACGATCTTGCAGAGAGGTGGCGTGATTCATAAATCCATTGGTTATTTCTGTCCGCCATAACTCCTGCTCCTGTTAATACTAAACAAATGAGTTTATTAAAATAATCTTTATCTAGAAATTGTTTCTGAAATATGTATGTAGCTTTGTGGAGTATTCTTCAAGCTTTGAACGTTTGATGTTATTTGAAACTTCTTTGTGTTAAATGTTTGATAACTTTTCAAAATTTGTGTTTTTCTACGTGGGAGTTCAGGCATGATATTATTATATAACTAATGTTTTTCTAAATATAAAAATAAATAAATCGTTATAATGGTATAGGTAGATATATATCGTGTATCTAGCAATTGGAAAAAAGAAGTTGGAATTGGAAATAATCATTAGCCAAAAAATTACCTTTAGTAATTATTTTTATATTATGGCAAAACTTTTAATGGAACATTATCGATAGCATGGCAGTAAAAGCATAATTTGCTGAAATGAGTATGACATGTGTACTCCCAAATTATATTATATTTCAAGAAAATTGACGAATTGAGAAGAGAGGCAGTCAAATTAAAAAAAAAGTTTTTACTGAAATAATCGTGATTATCGTTATATATTTCAGTGATTTCGATTTACATCATTCAATATACTTTATGATATCAGTTTCCAACGTCTCGTAGTGTTTGCGTCACGGCATAAAATGTTTTTTAGAAATAATTTTCCTCGTTCGTAACGGAACTCCCTTTCTAAGCACTTACTCTGCTAAACATTCACACAAATATAACCAAGTGAAAATGTGTTCTTTTTGTTTATTTCGTAATCGATAAACTTCAAAACTATTGAAGACTAGCTTTATGCTCGACAGTTATTTTTCAAGAGTTAACTTAAGTGTAGTTTTCTGCCAATTATTCTCTGCTAAATCTACAGAATCGGCGTTAGCTTCGCTTCAAATTCAGTTGATTATTAAATAAAAATAAAATTAATTTGTTACATGACGAATAAAAGTGCTTTTGAAGTATACCTCAATAATGTAATTTTTAATTTTTCGTTTTTGTCTTCGTTAGGCATTATACATTTTGACTTTTATCACCTCTACCAGAAAAACCAAATTAAATTTCGGAATTAGATGTCCAGACCAGTATTCTAGCTCATCGGTAATCCAAATTAGTTTTACACAAATACTTTTAGGAATTTCCATGTCATATGCGGATAAGGCAAGACCGAGGGAAACAAAAAGAAAACCTTTTTTTTTTAAACATTTATGTAAAACTAGTTTAATTAATTAATTAAATTAATTAATTAATTAAATGCTTTAATATAAAATCGTATCAATAATGGCTCCATTATCGATTACAGAACGCTCTACAATTTTATTTTAAATTCATTAATAATCAAAGTACAGAATTGAACACATGTAATACAGTTTTATTCATGGTCAAATAACGTCGTATTTCATTATCCATTAGGAAACTAAATTATCCGAAAATAGCACAGGCTGTAGTCACGACTCAAAATGGCGGAACAGGTGATGATGCAGTTGAAATTAACGAAGTTGAAATCACTGAAAACAATACATTACAAAACATTTATAACATGTGCAAAGACACATTTATTCGCAGACGTGACCTCGTTAAAGTTTCAGCTATACATAAATACATGGGCCAGAGGGCGCCACCCACCCCGTGACGTTAAAGGGAGAGGCTGATTGCCAATCAATTAAGAAAACTAACAGCAAACAAATGCTATGTAATATGTATACTTGGTCTTTGCACTCGATATTGCCGTTGTTCTATCGTGTACTAGCTCGTAGCCCGGCGAACTTCGTACGGTCTTATTTTAAGGTACATAATCTCCGTGTACATAATATATCGATTTATTATTTGATGAAACAGTCACGTTTGAGGATTTATTATAAACGTATAAAAGATTTCTTTATCGTATATCTTTTGTGAAGTCGACCTGACTGAAAAAACAAATCTTCTCCTTTATAGGCCTTAGAACATAATTCGCCACACTAGAACATTTCAAACCTAAAAATAGGGTTGTACCAAATTGAGTAATTTAAAAAAAAGAAACTTTTGTTCGATTCCTATAACACTTATTTATATTAAAAATGTGTAAAGTAGATAATTATGATAGCACAGGATTCAAATGTACCTACTTATAATTCAGTTTTAAAATTACTTTTAGATGAGTTCTATAACATTTTTAAAGTAAAAACTTTATATATTAAATGAAAAATCTGAAGGTATTAAAAGAAATAGTTTGTATGAACTGTACAGTATGAAGCAATGGACTAGTATTTTGGATTAGGTAAAACAATATTCTAAAACTTTTAAAGCTGTTTTCATGGTTGCTAAATCGAAATACATCAAAAATAAAACTATTAATTCTGAGGATAAAATGCAATGCAAATGGAAGATAATTAAAAGGACCTGTGGGAAACTTAATACGCAAATTATCTCAAATGAATTAAATATAAATATAAATTGCTATTGTAAATTCAGATGACAGTTAGTGAACGACTTTGATGCCTTTTTCGATAAAATACCCATTGATTTAACTTCGCGACTGAATTCATCTTCAATTAAATCTTGAAATTATTATTTTGATATTCTAAAATCATTTGTGTTGTTATATTTAAAAAAAACAAATGATCTATAGGGAGTTTGAGTTAAATTAATTAGTACCTATCTACTGTCATTGATGATTTCGCTCTGTAATTGCTCTGGCTCTGTATTAATTTTTAACAATGCTATTATACGGTTCTTTTCTAGATTTGTTAAAATGTAGTAAGCTTTTACCACTTTTTAAAAAGGGAAATCGAAGTGATTCCAGAATTATAGACCCATGTCAATCATCCCACCACCACCATTACAGCCTATCACAGTCCACTGTTGGACATAGGCCTCCACAAGTTCACGCCCGACATTATGACGCGAACTAACGAACGACATATGAACGCAACATAACAGCAAGTAATTTTTTTTTTTTTTATGAAATAAATCATTTATTATTTTAATCTAAGCTAAATAGTGTTAATGAAATTCAGATAGAAGCGAATACAATGTTGTGGTAAGAATCGAATCCTTGACTGTGACAACAATACCTCGACCACGAGACCTCAGTGTACTAATTAATAAGCGTAACAGATATCATTGTTTTCATTATTATGTCTTGTCTGTTAATAAGGTTTACATATTTAAAACAAAAGATCTATGAACATTAATATGTATAAACAATAATAGTATTGTTTTCTAATGTTTACGCGAATTTCACCCATCACAACTTTTTCGGATTATATCGCGGTTTATTAGGTATGTTTTTTAGATGCCCGACGTTTCGGATACTTTACAGCAACCATGGTGACGGGAGTCTCCGCGAACAAATCCGAAAAAACCGCGATAAAATCCGGAAAAGTTGTTTCGTTGTAACAATAATAATAGTGTTTGTTTGTGTCAAATAATAAAAAAAAAAACGATTTCCTTCGAAATACAACGTAGGTAGTTGGAATACTAATTCGAATTATTACGAATTAAAAAACAAAGTTCTGTTCTGATCACGCTCAATTTTAAACGGGAATAAAAAATGCTAAGAACCTTTGTGGAGAAAATCACAGGTAAAAAACGCGCGGTCTATCTAGTTTACTTGTATCATAAAATAGTTAATTTAATGGAATATCACATTATTTAAGATTATGATGATTTCATTAAATAAACAAAAATACAGATAAAAAAGTGTTGTCCGTCGTAGTCTTTTTGTATAGCAATAAAAATCGATGGCACATCGCATTATTTGAGATATTATTTTGTAGCTTCTGTGCGCGACTTCGTCCGCATGGACTCCGCTCCTATTGATCTTAGCGTGGTGATATATAGCCTATAGCCTTCCTCAATAAATGGACTATCTAACACTGAAAAAAATTTTCAAATCGGACCAGTAGTTCCAGAGTTTACCGCGTTCAAACAAACAAACAAAAAACTCTTCAGCTTTATAATATTAGTATAGATTTCAAATACAAAAGTTCCCTAAACATAATAAGCGAAAAATTAATCGAAAAATTAAATAAAAAATATGCAAGATAACTATCATATTTTTTTGACATGCGAGTTGTAATGTATAACGTCGGGTAGAAACAGCTTCAGGTCAGTTTAGTCAGTGCAGTCTTAATTAACTTTTACCTGCGAAACACAAGCGACATGTAGACAGGTACATGTATAGTGAGCTAATGCCAATTACCTAAAGTGGTGACCTCAAGCTTGGTGTATCAACATACAAATAAAATTGAAGTGTCTCTGTCTGTATTCTGTGGCTAATATTTCTGCTAAGCCTATTTTCTTACAACCTACTATTACTTTATTGAGATATTTGTACTAATTGTTAGTTACCAACTTCTGTCCAAAATCTTTATAAACTTTCTGTGGTTCTTGTTGCTAACGTTGGAACAGTTGACCCTGCTTTCCGTTACAGGACTATTTGTTTGATTTCCATCTCGAGTCTTTGTCTTATTTATACTTAATGTGTTATCTATAATACTAATAAATGGAGAGGCGGTTTTTTTGTTCAGTTATACTGCGAAAACTACTGAACCGATCGTAATAATACTTATACCATTAAATATCATCTATTGCATCTTAATGCAACGTGTTTCGGAGAAGGTTTTAGTATATTATGATATGTTGGTGATTATTTATCGTGTAAAAAAATATGGACGGACAGAGCAGTGGCGTAGCGTGCCTTAGAGGGGCCCCGTATCAAAATTGGGGGGGGGGGGGGGGCAAATGTAGGGTAAAGACAAAAGAAAAAGGGGATTGCTTTTTTTGACTTTCGTCATTTCTGAAGTGAAAACTATAAGCACGTATGACAGTTTTTTATATTTTGATTTTTTCTCTGGAAGCACGAAATTAAGTGACGTCGTGGATAAAATTTTACTAATTTTTTTTTACACATGTTGGGGGCTTCCGTAGCCCGGAGGCCCCGTATCATTGATGCGGCTGATACGGCGGTAGCTACGCCCCTGGGACAGAGGTCGCAAGTGTATTCATACATTAACTAAAAAATTAACTATAATAGTCGGTTGTTGCCTTAAAACGCAGGCATCAAGTTACCTTACCATCAAGGTACCTTAGGAAAAGAGGACCGCGTGTGTATGTTACACCACATATTTATTTGTTAATTATCTTCATGTCCAAATTACCCTCCAATAAGGCCAAAATTATTTGGATAGTATTTTTTTTCACTGGGAGAAAAATAATTTAATAACTTAGGTATATATAGGTTCAGTAAGATGGCGGTGCCATATAGAAATATAGGTGACAAAATTCTAAATTAAAAAAAATTTAGACGTAAATGAAGTTAGTATTCAGTCTTTCAATAAAAATGACACAATTATCTGCCACAGATATAAAGTTACAATAAAGAAATGGACAGTCCTCTATCGATCACACGTTAACAAGCGGGTCAAGAGTGAAACGCAAACACTAAAAGCGAGCGAGGGTAACATTACATCTGTAACACTTTTGGAAATATAAACAGTGTTTTATTTGCTTGGCGACTATTTCGTTTGGTATTCGATTTGCAATTGGATTACCGATCCTTACTAACAGAATGAAGTTGAATTAATTTTTTTTCGGAATTGATAGTCTTGAAAAAGGAGGTTTTATGGAGCAGATTATAATTTTATTATGAACAAATTAAGAGTTTGAATATTGATTACTAGCGGAACCGGCAGACGTTGTCCTGCCCAGAAAACAGCTACCAAATTTGATTGCTTACATACCGATAGCAGCGCCAACTACCGGATCCAATTGAGATAAAAACTACCCTATCTCCCAAGTTGGACCAAATTACAGATGCTAACAAAATTGAGGATGTTCGTTTTAAAGGTTTTCTTATAAATATACATATAGTTTAGGTTATGTTACATTCTGAGTATAAAATTTCTTGTACCCAAAAGTCAATCATTGCTCTATTTATGACCATACAAAAGAAATATCTCTTAAGTTACAAAACAACACCATTCATGCAGTTCATTAATTCAGAAATAGCTGATTAAAGCTATGTAAAACGCAGTTACAAAATTCACTATATGTATCGAATTGTTGGTCCAAATATACGTATGCATTACACTGAACATATTTCCGCCTATGCATATATAAAATGACGTAGAAGTGTAAACAGTCCGTGACCGGTATTCGCAGAAGCTATTTCAGTTTTGGCTGAAACGATTCTTCACGGTAATCCATTTTGCGAAACCGCGGTAGCAACCGTACTTACTTTGATATAAAATTGTGATAACATCGATCGAGTTTTAAAGTGCTTAGAGATTTTACGATCGGCCTATGTATCGGTTTTTATTGCTGAAGTTTTTATTGATTCAATTAGAATGTTACAATTCTTTATTTGTGTCTATTTACACAAACAGATTGCAAAATACTACTAGGCAAGGAGTTAGATCATATCTGTTAGAATGTTTTTTTTTTTTTATGTAACTAGGTTGGCAAACAAGCGTACGGCTCACCTGATAGTAAGACCGTAGCCTATAGACGCTTGCAACACCAGAAGCATTGCAAGCGCGTTGCCGACCCTATTCCCAACCCCCCCCCCCCCCCCCCTCAGGAGCTCTGGTCACCTTACTCACCAGCAGGAACACAATACTGCTTGAAAACAGTATTATTTAGCTGTGGTCTTCCGTAAGGTCGAGGTACTACCCCAGTCGGGCTGCTCCATATTTTGAGCAGGAAATTTCCTGCTGTGCCCTACCTCAGTTACTACCTCAGTCAATGATTCTTAGTTCGTTGTCATCTTTCGCAAGAGGTCTTATTTGCTGTCTAATTAGGGCGGTTTTTGATACCATTAGTAGTAAAAGAGTTTACGGTACGTCTGGTGGTAGACGGAACGAAGCCAGTGGACTATAACACTGCAGTACCTATATATTTTCGATCATTCCCTCGCTGTCAATTCAGCTCTTTCTCTCTATTTCTTTTTGCCATACTTACAAAAGGAAAACAATACCACTTGTTAGCAGTTTTATTTAGCTGTGCCGTTCTGTAAGATTGAGCACTTCCCCAGTCGGGCTCCCTCAAATTTTGAGCAAGATCTTTCCTGTTGTACTTAGCAGGATGAAAGCGGTAATAAGTTCTCAGGTTGCAAATAATGTAAATGCAATTAATTGCAATGTACTTATTATCCTTTTCTGCTCGCTAACAGAATGCTTTAACAGTTTTAAAGTGAAACTTTTATTCTGTCGCCCCAAAATTTTTTGTTCATCTATCACATGTCGCAAGTCACATTTCGCATGTCGCAAGTGTTCCGCGGCATTTGTTTGTTTTGATCTGTGTATTAATGTAAATGTTCTTATTCACTAAAGTTTTACTTGCATCGTGGTTTCATAAAACCACACAATTCTTTGTTTTCGTATTGTGTTGTTTGTCGTTAACCTAAGCAATTCAAATTTGTTTTCTTTTCCAGGCGTGATTGGCTTGATATACTTGGTGATGTACATCTGCATCATCATCTTCTTCTCCATCTGCATGTGCGGTCTGCTCTCCGCGATGGATGAGAGAATACCTTACTTCACACTCAGCGAATCCATTATTGGCAAGTTATAAAATGAAGCCTCTTTTTTAACTTTTAACATGTTTTCAAGCATTTGTACATTTTTCTTTATATGGTGTATTAATTTTTGGTTTGCTTCATTTCGGTGTAAATGATGGGTACTGTTATACAAGTAGTTATATATACATATATTTAATTTTACGTATATAAATGTGTATGTATTCCTTGTTTCTTTTCTTTCTTCGTTTTATACACACCTATAAACTTCTTTTCTGTGAACTCTAAGCTTGGTATAGATAAATGCTTCTAACATTAAACCCATTTTAATTTCAATACGTATATATTTTTATTTTGATATATTGTGTTACTTAGGTATATATTGTGCAATATAGTATGCTTCTTGCGTTATAGTTATATTTATAACTTGTTGATGAAATCGCAGTGGATACATTTTATTTTAGAGATATGCTAGTATATATAGTTAAATACAGATATGGTAACTGTCCTAGGTGGTGACCTATGAGGATTTAACGGAAAAATTAAAGAGTCCTTCGCGATTTGTGTCTTTTGCAAATGTGTCAGTATAAAGTAATATTTTAACCGATTCGCTGATGTAGTGTGGGCGGAAGATAATTTAATATTTTTACGTAAATAAACAATACTTGGAGTAGAAGGCCGAGTAATAAAAATATCTATTTCAAAAAATTACGAATACATTTCGAAGACTGCTAAGATGGTATCAAGGAAAAATGAATAAAGTTTTGTGTTTTCTTATACCACTAGGTCGGAAAGAAACGTACGGCTCACCTGATGGTAACCGATTACCATAAAGCGTGTTGCCGACCCTACCCCTAATACCCCAGGAGCTTTGGTCACCTTCCTAACTACAGGAACACAACGATTGAGCCTGTAATATTCCACTGTTGGGCATAGGCCTCTTCCCCGTGTAGGAGAAGGATCGGAGCTTAATCCACTCGCCACTCGCCAGCACAGCAGCCACAAACCAGTGCTGTGATATCATTAAGCCTTTACAATATATTCCAGGAGATAATCCGGGCATGGGTCACAGACCAATCATTTTAGAAAACGGCGCTCTCATCTGGTACGACTCGAACAACATGACGCACATAAACAGATACGTCGATAATATCAACGAGTTCTTAGCGCGTAAGTAATTATTTATTGCTCATTTAAAGATATTTTTATTTTTCTTGGAGAAAAATGGTACAGCGATAATTTATAGTGCATTCAATATAATTATAACACATCTGTAAAATTTATTTTAATTCAGTACCACGTAGAAGGGCCTGTCGATAACCTAATATATATAAAAATTAAAAATATTATAATTAATAGGAGTACTATTGTACTTGACTGTCCCGAAGGTTGGCAATTTAATATTTATCTTTTAGGGAACTGTCAACAGATATCTAGATTTATAATGTAACTTCGAAATAGATAATTCATACAAAATTACGACCAGACTCTGGGCGGATAACAGAATCACTATCACCAGATCAGCATATGATGAAAGAAAGAACGAATAAAAAAACGTTTATTTGGGTAGAAGTAAAAAAAAACAATTGGAGACTTAAATCTAAAATACTTTTCAATTGTGCTGCATCTGTTAGAATATTGCGCTACATCTTATACTATTAAACGAGCAATTCTTGTATATATATATTATATATTCTGAATCTCGGAATCGGCTCCAACGATTTTCGTGAAATTTAGTATACTTACAGGGGATTTCGGGGGCGAAAAATTGATCTAGCTAGAATTCATTTTTAGATAATGTCATTTTAGAATTGGAAGGTTAATTTCGCAATTGACATTAAAGTTATGATGGCTCAGGTGGGAAATCGGACGGTCGAGATCGACCGAGAAAACCATGGTTCAAATCGCAGTCGAGATTACTTCTTTTATCTTTTTTTTTTAATTTTACTCGTAATTTTTTATTTAAATAAAAATTAAAAATAAAAATACCGAGACAAAAACAAAATACTAAAATAATAAAAATAAAAATACCGAGCTAGGCTCGGTCACCCAGGTACTTATACATAATGCAGTGATTACACGCTTTTTATTAGCTTCACCTGTACGTTTGTTAATATGTAATTATGTTTGTTCTCCTTTGGACTTCATTTTGACCCACTTCTAACGTTCAGATTTCATTTAAACATGTTTTCGTGAAGCCGTCACTTTTAAATTTCAAACTTGGACAGCGCAAACATGATGCTGTCATTGTTTTTTTTTTTCAGCCTACGAAAACACCTCCTTGCTCGTCAACCAGGGCGTTAACCAAAGAAACTGCAACGGTTCAAAGCCACCTCGCAACGAGGTCTGCTCCTTCGATATCAAACAGTTTGGTCCCTGCTCCAAGGAAAACCACTTCGGATACATGAACAAAACGCCCTGTATCATTATAAAACTTAATAGGGTAACAATAACTTTATTACACTATTATAGACAGCTGGTTTAAGTAATCTCTCTAAGGTTAATGTTATGGTTCACCTTTTGATACAATTTGTAAGAAGGTAATGTCAAAATTCTATTTCTAGTAAGGACAGTCAGAGATATAATATAGTCTATTGAAAACGATTGTAGGATATGAAATGAAATATGTCCATACTAATATTATAAAGAGGGACTATTTGTATTTTTGTGTGTATGTTTGTAATTAATAAACTCAAAAACTACTGGACCGATTTCAAAAATTCTTTCACCATTTTGAAGCTTAGTTATCCCTGTGTAACATAAGCTACTTTTTATCCCGGGAAAATAATAGGTTCCCACGGGAAATTGTTTGCATACACGGGTGAAAGCCGTTGAGAACAGCTAGTACTTAAAATAGTCATTATGAGTTTTAAATATCACGGCACTGTTGCAATAGTCGTTTCTTCTTCTGTCTTTATAAAATAATTGAACGAATAAATTATAATAAAAATTCCAGATATTTGATTGGAATCCAAAGTTAATCGACGATCCAGACAACCTGCCAGCCGACATGCCTTCCGATCTAAAGAACTATATTAATTCTACAACTACGCTGAAAGAAGTGAGTCGTCTTTTCGTCGATTTCTTTATCTCTATAAAGTCATTTGAAATTAAAGATCCTTTCCATTTTAAGTAATGGAACATAGATATACATTTTTGATCTTTTTTTTCTTATTTAAAATCAATGAAACAGTTTTTAAGTTGGTAAAATTTAACGAAATTATTACTTGAGATCTATAAAGTGACGAAATAGTAAATTTTTCTCACACATTTTTCTTAAGCTGCGTTTATATTTCAGCGTCGCAACATTTGGGTGTCTTGTATGGGTGAACGACCGGCAGACGTTGACGCCCTAGGACCCTTGAAGTACTGGCCCTACCCAGGACTACCTGAGATATATTTCCCTTACGACAATACTCCCGGTTACCTCAGTCCGCTGGTTGCGGTGCAGCTACAAAATCCCAAATGTGAGTACTCTACTGTTACAGCCTACATTTTTATTGAAGTTATACTTCTTCTGACGCGTTAGGGAAAAATAATGAGAGTAAATTTTTACGAAGCGCGCGCACACCGTCACAAAAAACCGACACCCTGAAGTTAGCTAGTCAACGAAGAAGAAGTTAGCAACGTGAAGTTAGCTAGCCAATGAAGTATGACTTCTCACGTGCGTACATAAGTACACATACGATTTATATTTTTATTCGGGAAACAAACAATAATATAGATATTATTATATGTACATATATCTATTAAGGACTTCTTTAAAGGGCGATGGAAAAGAGTTTACTAAAGACTTTAGGAGGAGTGTTCAAATTAATTTTATATTGAATTTACTCGTCCAGTTGTAGCAAGCATAACAATAGTAAAATCATTACGTTTTTAAAAATTATATAAAAACTAGCTGTGCCCCGCGGTTACACCCGCGTTAATTTGAGGAAAATCATAGCCAGCCATTCCTAATTTCAAGTTTGTAGGTGTATTTTTGATTGGTCTTTCGTACAAACTACCATCCCCTGTCTTAACCCCAAAAGGGGGTTGATTTCTCAAAATACATTATTAGTACACCTCAACACCGTCTATAGAGCATACATTTTGAATTTCAAGTCTCTTACTTCAAAAACATAGGACTTTTAAACAAATTTCCAACCCACGTTTTACCCCCTTAGGGGTGGAATTTCGTAAAACCCTTAGCTGACCTCTACTCGGCGAAAGGAATATTCCTACCAAATTTCAAGTCTCTACGCCTTATGGTTACAGAGATATCGTGATGAGTAAATGGGTGGAAATCTCTTTTATATATATAGATATAGCACATGACAGCTAAATAATACTGCTTTCAAGTAGTGTTGTGTTCCTGCGGTACGTATGGTGACCAGAGCTCCTGAGAATATGCTGCGGCAACGCGCTTACGATTGGTAAATCAGGCGTCCATAGGCTACGGAAAACGCTTACCATCAGGCGGACTTTGCTTTTGTTCGCACCCTAGTGTTATAGAAAAAAAAGTGTGTGTCAGCTACGACGCACGACTGGAGTTTACTCTTTCAGATCGACTGTCTAAATAGGCACAAAAAAGGCTTACTAGTCTAAGAAAAAGATTAATACCATATGAAATGGTAAATAAACGAATCATTCCGGAACTCTATTGCGTACCAATAGATGGCGTAACGACAAATGTAACGAGGTCATTCGTTCAGTAGATTTTATTCCTCATATTTTTTTTTCATTACGGAGTTTCATACTTATATGAAAATCGATTCTTAAGGAGTAAACTCAAAAAGTTTACTATAACATTTCTTGTTCCAGTGCATCAAATCATCAACATCAGATGCAGAGCGTGGGCTCACAACATCAAGTTCACGGAGAGCCTCAAGGAACGTCTCGGCTCCACGCACTTTGAGATCATGATCGACTAAATATGACATATCAGTGTTGTAGTCACTTTCAGTAGAACTTGTATAAGTTACTGTTAAACGTCAAGACGTATCTGTCCCTCTTTGGTACAGCCCCCTTAGCCAAGTTGACAATCTACAATCGATAACGCTATTAGAAAACTAACAAATGTATGGGAATGACACTAGCGTTCGACGTTGTTCGACTTCTAATAGCGTTATCGATTGTAGATTGTTAACTTGGCTAGGGGGGCAGGCTAGAATTATTTACTTACATGGTTCAATGAAGGATAACCGAATGAAAGTTATTTTAAATAACATAATTACTCGTGGCTAATTAATTAATCCTCTGTTTCATTTTTAAACAAATTTACGTTTAAAAGCCGTTAATAGGCTGCTGAAACAAGATTTAATTTGCAATATTTTCGGTCAATTTTGTTATTTTAATTTTTAATGTATATGTTTAATGATCATAAACAGCTTCACATTATGTACTTATATATATTTAGTGTATTCACAGTATTTATTAATTATGTTGCAATGTTTTATTCGCTTCTCCTATGTCTGACCACATCTTACGAATTTGTTATTCAAAAACCACAATAACTTGACTGTTTTCACGATTATTTATTTCTTGTACAAGTTCTGTTGAAGTTGTTTTTCAACAACAAATATTAAAAAGGGTTAAAGAAGTGCACTTATAAGTAGAATTTTTTATAAGTTACTTTTATAAGTTCTTACTTATATTTACTTATATTTAAAGAGCCAATTATTTTATAAAATTAATAATAATAATAATAATAACATAAGAAATAGAAGAACACCACGCTAAGTCTTCACTTTAATTGTTAGATTTACATATGTTTATACATGGGCATATTTACCCTAGGGCCAAAAGGTTTAGGCCCGGAGTGGCATTCTACGAGGGGTGGTGTTTAAAAAAATACAAAATAATAGTGCTGATATGTGCCTTCCAATCACAAATGGCTCATAATTGACCACAGTTGCTTCAACTCTTGTAGCTGACCTCTTGATATAACGTGTCAGTGTATTGACGCGGCCCGTTGTATTGACGCGGCCTTTCTGTGGTCTGTGACGCTGACGCGGCCCGTGTCACTCCGTCAGATGTCTTTGTCTGCTACTATACGCTCAGTAAAATATGTTACTGACGGTGGCGGCGTCAAGAACATTTTTATGGTAATTATATCAGATGAGAACGTCTAGCCTAGCAAATTTTAACGTAGCGAAAAAGTGCGCACTCTAAATTAATTATGATTTTTTGCGCATTTCAAGTACCTAAGCTAATTTTATGTTTGGTAAAGCCAAAAGTTTGACGTTACAGGGAGAATAAATGTAAAACATTATGTTGTCCTTCTTATTATGATTTTCATTACCCGTGCTACGTACTGGCAACAAACTACATGTATTATGCAGTAAACTACATATCGAGGTATGCAAGATTGTATGTTATAAGCTTAGTATTTATTAAAATATTGTACTTTTTTGTATGTCAGTGAATCTTACATAATGTGAAATAGTAATTTGTAACAAATTTTATGTAATAAAATGTAATTGTTGTCTATGGTATAGTATATTTCATTGACAGATTTTGCACTCAACTTCAGTTACAGGAACAATACTACAATCGTTAGTAACTGAGGTAGGGCAAAGCCGGAAATTTCCTGCTCAAAATATGGAGCAGCCCGACTGGGGTAGTATCCCGACCTTACAGAAGACCACAGCTAAATAATACTGTTTTCAAGCAGTATTGTGTTCCTGTTGGTGAGTAAGGTGACCAGAGCTCCTGGAGGGGATTGGGGATAGGGTCGGCAATGCGCTTAATTGCGAAGCTTCTGGTGTTGCAGGCGTCTATAAGCTACGGTAATCGCTTACCATCAGGTGAACCGTACGCTTGTTATAGCTATATGTAAATAATAATAATTTTTTGAAAGAAGTTAGCACAAATAGATTACATAAGTGTGGAAGTATCTAACTCCATTATCCGTATTTACACCCATGTAATAAAAAAAGCCGTTTGTTAATCTAAATACACAGTGTTGAAGACAACTTCGGTAAGAACACTGGTAGCAAAAAAATCAGCAGCAAATCCTTTAAGTAAGTAAATGACATTATCACTGCAGAGGTTTCGAGTGTCATAAAATTTTGAAAGAAGAACTTTTTCACCAATTGCTGAAATATTTTTACACAAACAGTTGTATAAACCTGAATATATAATAAGAAGTTAAGTTCATATGCTGGAAATAAACAAAACATTATAGAATAATATTGAAATGCACTAAATATACAAATAAATAAAATTGGAGTGCATGTTTGTAACCTATACTAATATATAAAGCTGAAGAGTTTGTTTGTTTGTTTGTTTGTTTGGACGCGGTAATCTCTAAAACTACTAGGCCGATTTGAAAAATTATTTCAGTGTTAGATAGCCCATTTATCGAGGAAGGCTATAGGCTATGTATCATCAAGCTAAGACCAATAGGAGCGGAGTCCACGCCGACGAAGTCGCGCGCAGAAGCTAGTATAAAATAAAATAAAATAAATTAATAATAAACAAACTCAATACGACATTTTATTTATAAATTAAACACTAAATCGTTTTTCATACAATAAAAGAACAATCACTACAAACATACTACAAATTCAGTTTAATTTCTTAAGTGGTAACTTTGGCATTGGAAGTATATGAGAAACTGAATAACAACGTTTTTGACTAAGCACGTATTCACGTGCGATGGTGTTATTCAACCATGATTTCAATGTGAACTGAACCGATTCCTTCGTGTCTGTCGTATTTGATGTTGTGCGCCCACGCACGACACTCGATGTTGATCAGCATGCCCGCTGGAAAAAGATAATTATGTTAGTGGTACTACAATTTAGTGGTACTACAATTTCTGTATTTTTTGAAGTGAAAACTTCTTTAGCGGCGTTGAGCACTTTTGTGGGATGGGTAAAAACTGTGAAACTCGCGTCAGGACACGTGGGCTGATCGAAAATTCGTAAGACGGTTGGAGAGTATTGTTGTAACATGGAAATCGATTAATCGAACAATCGATTGTTTTCTTTCGATTGTACAGTACAGTTTTTAGTATAAAATTACAAACCCACACCATGAAATATAATACAATACTGTAGTAAAATTTTATTGACTTACAACGTTACTAAGGTCATAACTTGGCTGTTTGCAAACGAAGGTAGGGACTGTTAATTGATTATATTGCTGATAACTTTCTGCAGTCATTGAAGTAAATCCGACAGCCAACTTTGAGCTTGCAGTTTTGACTTGTAATGAAAACTCAAGTTTGTTCATTGTCAACAAATTTCGGTGTCAAATTAAAGCTATTATATATGACACGCCAGGTGTGTCACGAGTTATAGTTAACCTTAGTCGGGCCAAATTGTTATTATTAATTGCTGTACTTTACTCTCACAAAATGAAAAGTACAGTAAGGGCTTACTCTTAAACCTCTATATTTTTATAAAATGCATTCATATCTACAAAATACACACTTTTATACAGAATACACATCAAACTCTAAATTAAATATTATTTGAAGTTTTTTTTAACACTATTAGAGTAAAAAGAATTGATTGAATAAATATTAAGCTGCATTTTTATTATGTTAGGAAACTATTAACTAAGAAGCCTATTTGAATATTAAGGCTGAAATATTGTTAAATTTTTTACAATAAATATTTTAACGTTTCTACCATAATAAAATATCATGTGATATGAATGAATCAGAGTAATATCTGTGATTCCGCAAGAACTAAATCAACTATATAATCGAACTTAATTATTATCGATGTATGATCAATCACTATAGTAAAGAAGTTACTGGAGGGTGCGGCTAATAGGTAGGGATCCCTAGTATATATTTTTCACCTGATTAGTATCAAGCTAATTTTCCGGGAGTAGCTTCATTTTGATGAGACGAACAAAAAGTTCCTCTTCGAAAACTCTCGATTGTGGTAGATAATAGAGTTAGCAGGAGATAGAGCAACAGTGAGCGTAGGACCGCGATAACGTACCACGCTGAACTTTTTGTTCGTCTCATCAAAATGAAGCTACTCCCAGAAAATTAGCTTGATACTAATCAGGTGAAAAATATGTACTAGGGATCCCTACCTATAAGTAAAAGATGCAAATAAAGTTATGAAGGAGTGCGTGGAGGCGCGCACTTTTGGATTTTCCAAACTTTTTTTTGTTGGTTTAGACTCACAATGTGCTAATGTGCTGATACTAATGTTTTGATTTAATAAGAAACATTTTAATTATTGATTTTATCAAGTTCTAATAACTTTTAGACAATCTTTTACAACTATTAGCATTGAATTACTTACTTTTAGGTCTCTGCAAATGAACTGCGACTAGAGGACTGAGGTAACCTTCTTGATTGGTGTAGGGGAAGTAATATCCAGGGAACCCTCGGTAGGGCAAATATTGGATGGGTCCAATATTCTCTCTATCCGCTGGATTCTCTCCTTGACACGACACCCATACCATGTTCAGCTGAAAATATTGTAATTAAGCATTATGTTAACATACTTCTCCGTAATGTGAATGAAGAGGCAGGTCATGTTTCGGAGGTATGCATTTTTTGACGACGCGTTGGCGCAATGGTCATAAAGATGTTGGCCGTGGTCTGGGCGTTTGTGGGGACCGTTGAGTGTAAAACGTTTATTTTTATTTATTTATTATTTTATAAAAGTTAGATATTAAACTACAATGAAATGAAAATGTCTATAAATTACAGACTATCGTACAAAAGCTTCTGTAAGTGCTTTTAATAGAAACAGGAACTTTACGGAATCATTATCTATATATATAGGGAGAGCCATAAGGACAATAACCCAAATCGATAAAAATATTGGTACAAATACTTTCAACGATTTTCGAGCCCCTAAACGTCGTCAATTTGTCAAAAGTTTGTCGTTTACTGGCGGCTTTTCTTTAGCTTCAATGGAAAATCCCGAGTAGCAACGAGGGGGACAAGGGAGAATATCTCTTCAAAAAGATTGCTGAATCTTAGGAAGCACCTCTTGCGAAATCCCGCTCATTAATTATTGCTATTTGTTTTAAAAATTGTAAATTGTTTTAAAAAGTCTCGGCTCGTTGCGTCGACTCTTATTAAATACTGCTTTCTTGATACTTAACAACGTTGAATGGAGTAATTGCTTTCGTTAGCGAAGTTTAATTAAATTTCCTCTTGAAAGGAGGATTACAGTCATTTATATTAAAGTAAGGAGAAATAATTTTCTACAATTTGATCTACCTTTTACCCGACTTTAGAAGTGTATTTTATTTTATTTTTATTTTTGGCGGTCTGTTTGTCATCTGGGCTACGCATTATGCCTGCATTATTAGATAGTAAGTACCTGGGTGACCGAGCCTAGCTCGGTATTTTCATTTTATTTTGTTTTTTTTTCTCGGTATTTTTATATTTTAATTTTATTTAAATAATAAATCACGAGTGAATTAAAAAAAAAAAAAAATTAACTTGAGACTGAGATTCGAACCCGGGTCAGCACGATTTGACACCCGCCGATTTCCTAATTACGCTATTACAGCTAAGTTAACAGTAGTGAAATTAAGCTTCGTATTCTAATGATATTTTTTCATTGCCTAAAAACAGGGATAAAACGACATTTTTTTTAAATGAATCCTAGCTAGATCAATTTTTCGCCCCCGAAATTCCTTAAATACTAAATTTCACGAAAATCGTTGGAGCCGATTCCGAGATTCAGAATATATATATATATATATATATATATATATATATATATATATATATATATATATATATATATATATACAAGAATTGCTCGTTTAATAGTATAAGATTGTTTTGGCAAATAGGTATACTTACTACGAGCTAAAAAACTGGGTACTGGGTTTTTTTCGCGAAATTTGTTACATTATCTTTGGTAGCGGGGATGAAAATCAAAATATGTAGTCGGTAAAAATAAAAATAAACTTACATAATTCTTATTATACGCCGTCATATTTTTAATGTGTTCCTTCAAATCGTCAGGCATAGCTGACGGGAGATTATCGGAACTGTTGTAGAATTCTGGTTTCCATCCATATATCTTGTTCAGTTTGAGGAAGATGCATGGTGTGGATTTGTGGTATGCAAACCCATTGTCCTCCACACAGGGACTACAAAGACTAACGTCCACATCGCAGACTTTACCAGCTGGCGGGGGCAGTTTGAAATCGCAATTGTGAATGTTCTGACCAGCGCCAGATTTGTTCGCGTCTCTTTTGTACTCTGAAAGGTGAAACCAATATCTTTGAATCAAAATGGACAAAAACAAAATTAAATTTTAATGGGGTATAATTATAGTTTAATGAGAAGATTTAAGGGTTCATTGCAAATTTACACAACGATATTCAATGGTAATTCTTAATATTAAAAAAAATCCTAAACCAAAACGTTACATTGGGTCTGTGCGACACTCAATTTTTTTTAAGTTTTCAATATTTGAGCTTCTGTTATCTGTTACTTCGTCTGCAAATTTGTTTTACAATTCGAAGGTTTTTTAAAAAAAATTGTATATATGTTTCACGAAACAGTTATGTATTTAGATTAAATTTTAAGTGTGGATTAATTAGATATTCGTAATCGCATCAATTTCTGATTAAAAATGTCTAAAATTTGTTAACTTACTTTGCAAGAAACTGGAAAGTTCTTGAACCCAATATTGATAACTACGTGGGTCGTTTCCTCTGTACCAAACCACACTGCTGGCGACCTCTGGCGGCATCGGACGGAAGCCAAGGCCAGGGTTGGTGCCAATTATGGAACTTTCCAGTTGCCATTTCGGCTGCCTCGCGTCCAGGAGTTGAAGGAATGTCCACATACATATGGCTACCAGTATAGCCAGCGCGGCGTAGAAGATGAAGTAGAATAAGGCGATTTTAGCTGTGAATGAGAATATTTAGGATTCAATATCTACTTTGTTAAGATTATTCCTAATGCTTTTTAGTTTTAAATATTGAACATTTGTTAACAAAACGTGGTCACGTTAAGATTTTCCATCATAGCTATAAATTAGGAAATTGTATACAAAAACATGCAAAAATAGATATTATTTACAACATTTCTTAAATGACAGTCAAATGTGCTTTACTTTACGAATACATTATACGAGTATTATCTAAATATTGAAAAGAAACATAATTAATATATCTATATAGAAATCTAAATAGATAGTTATCGGCGAAATTCGGACTCTTAATGTACCCAGTTTCTATATTGAAAACACTTCGTTTTCTCAAACACATCGAGTTCGTAATTAAATATAAATTTTAAACAAAATCGGGCAGTTGCGGGTTCGATTCCCGCACACGACAATATTTGTATTTACCATACAGATGTTTGCCGTGGTCTGGGTGTTTGTGCAGTCCTTGTGGGTCTCCCCACCGTGCCTCGGAGAGCACGTTAAGCTGTCGGTCCCGGTTGTTATCATGTACACCTGATAGCGATCGTTACTCATAGTAGGGAATATATCCCCCGACCCGCACTGGAGCAGCGTGGTGGATTAAGCTCCGATCCTTCTCCTACATGGGGAAGAGGGCTATGTCCAACAGTGGGATATTACAGGCTGAATCGTGATCGTGATCGTTTAAACAATCGGTTTTTATAAATATATCTATATTTTAGATTATCTGTCTTAACGTTTTACCAGTTGTAATTGTGAGTTAATCCCATGTTAGGTAGACGGTATGGCGCCACTGTGACATTGACATTAATTATAGTTTTATTAACCGACTTCAAAAAAGGAGAAGGTTTCCAAATTGACTGTATTTTTCGTTATTACAAAAGTTAAATTTTCTATAGGTACCTCGAATAATAATAATTTTCTATACCTCGTTTATTTTATGAGATAATGAGTTTTAATTTGGTACTTTTAAATACATTTAACTTCAAAGTTGCCGTATGGTTATTAAGGTCCTATCGAAAATGTGATACCAGGAAAACAGAAATTAAAGGAGTTTGTTGTGATCTTTCTTTAAGAGAGGCGATAAGTCTCTGTTAAAGAATTACAGACCGATCTCACTTCTGAGCCACGTCTATAAGCTGTTTTCGAGGGTTGTTACGAATCGTCTCACCAGAAGACTCGACGAATTCCAACCACCGGAGCAGGCTGGGTTTCGAAATGGCTACAGCACCGTAGACCACATCCATACTGTTCGGCAGATTATTCAAAAAACAGAAGAATATAATCAGCCGCTGTGTATGGCATTTGTGGACTACGAGAAAGCCTTTGACTCTGTAGAGACTTGGGCTGTCCTGGACTCTCTGCAGAGATGTCATATCGACTGGCGATATATCGAGGTACTGAGATGTATGTACGACGCGGCGACGATGACCGTTCATATCCAAGACCAGAGAACGAGACCTATTTTCCTCCGGCGTGGGGTAAGACAGGGAGATGTAATATCACCGAAACTGTTTACCACTGCGCTGGAGGATGTCTTTAAGACCTCGGATTGGGGGGAACGAGGCATCAACGTCAACGGCGAATACATCTCTCACCTTCATTTTGCTGACGATATCGTCATCTTTGCGGAGACGTTGGATGAGCTAGGTCAAATGCTGGCCGACCTAAACGAGTCCTCCCGATGAGTCGGTCTCGGTATGAACTTGGACAAAACGAAAGTTATGTTTAACAACCAAGTCATACCGAGACCGGTATCGGTTGACGGTATCCTTCTTGAAGTTGTTCAGGATTATGTCTACCTTGGCCACACCATTCAGCTGGGCCGAAACAACTTCGAGAAGGAAGCTGATAGGAGGATTCGGTTGGGCTGGGCGGCATTTGGCAGGCTTCGTCGAGTCTTCACTTCGAAAATTCCGCAATGCTTGAAGACAAAAGTCTTCGAGCAATGCGTCCTGCCTGTGTTGACATATGGAGCCGAGACGTGGACACTGACGAAGGGACTGGTCCACAAGTTTAAAGTCGCTCAACGTGCTATGGAACGGGCTATGCTTGGGGTTTCTCTCAAGGACAGAATAAGAAATGAGACTATCCGTGAGAGAACGAAAGTAACCGACATAGCCCACAGAATCAGCAAGTTGAAGTGGCAGTGGGCTGGTCATCTGTGTCGCAGGACCGATGGCCGTTGGAGCAGACGTGTCCTGGAGTGGAGACCGCGTATTGGCAAACGCAGTGTAGGACGCCCTCTGGCCCGCTGGACCGACGATCTACGTAAGATTGCTGGTGTAGGCTGGATGGGGATTGCGGAAAACCGGGATGTCTGGCGCGAGCTTGGGGAGGCCTATGTCCAGCAGTGGACTGCAACAGGCTGATATGATGATGATGATGATGATGATGTTGTGATCTTCGTCATTCAAAGCTAACCATATTTTCGCTTTAGAATGACCGCTACTTATTGAACGTATATGTTTAAGTTTTTGGCGGGTTGGGCTACGTTTGCCAAATTTAAAATACAATAGCAATGTTTAAGTTTGTAAGCTTAGTATAATGGTACGTTTACACGCTTGCCAAGCGTCGGCAATCGTCCACAATCGCAAGCGTGTAAAGAGGCCGATTGCGTGAAATTGCGGACGCTTGCAAACTCTTGGTACGTTTACACGCTTGCCAAGCGTCGGCAATCGCCCACAATCGCAAGCGTGTAAAGAGGCGATTGCGTGAAATTGCGGACGCTTGCAGACGATTGTATCCGATCGGGACTAGTGTCGGTTTTTTGACACAGATCAAAGGGCGATTGCGGCAAGCGCTTGCGAGGTGTTTACACGCTGGCGCGCGTTTAGTAGCCGCTGTGATTTCGTGACGAACGCACGTCTAATTTTTTTATACAAAATGAGTGGCTGGTCGAATGAAGAGAGTTTAATGTCATAACATAACGATATTATCATTTTGAATTTTTATTAATGATTTCTTATTGATAAATTTACTCATAAACTAATTCTCTGTATTACTCGACATATGTTGTGATAACCAGTAATTAAAAGAACATTGACATTCTATTGTAAGCTCATGTGAAAGAAACTATTATTAATTAAACTATTATTATTAACTATATACGTCCGCCATGCTTGGATATCCGTAGCACACTGACGCATTTGCAAGCGTGTAAACGACTTCCAAACTAGGGTTGCCAACTTTTTTTACAAGAAATAAAGTATATATTCAGGTCTATAAAGAATATTAAACAGTATTTTAGAAAAATGGACAGTATTTTACATATATGTATTTATTGTTTTAAATACATATTTTTTTTGAACTTTTCGTACAACTTATTAATTTAAAATCTTTTTTAAAAACTTCATATGCCTCATCACAATCATAACTGAAATTAAAATAATTGAGGAGCTCATTTTTTATTAAATTAATCGATGCTTTATTTCTATCCTCCCGCCACTTAGCATTCATTACTGAAAAAACTCTTTCAGTAAACGCTGGGGTGGCGGGAACAGAATGTAGATATGAGACAATTTTAGTTAATGTTTTTAAATTCTTCTGAAGTGTTTACTAATAAATGGCTCCACTTTTGGTCAGTACTCATTTCAAGAAAATCTTTGTATTCTGATATTTTTTCATAAATTAGTTTGAAATTTGTTAATTCTGAATATAAATCACCCATACCAATATTGAGTCTATACAAATTTAGATTATCTATAATGTGTTAGGATTTTGATACTGAAAACAGTATTTTGTATACTTTATTTTTTTCAACAGTAAAAAGTATAATTTAGTGAAAAACAGTATTATACTGTTTAAAACAGTATGGTGGCAACCCTGTTCCAAACAATTGTGAAAGCTTGGGGATTGTGGATGATTGCCGACGCTTGGCAAGCGTATAAACGTACCATAAAATGTAGAGCGTGTTTACGCGCGCTACGTGAGAAACAAATGTGGCAAAACATATACAAAAAAATAATTAAAAATGTCTTAGTTCAAATAGGCTTTATAGCACTTCTGGATAGATATTTTACAAATTATAAATACATTAATGAAAAAATCATTAATTTTTAGTTTTTTTTTTTCAAGTCATGTCTTGCATGAAATACAGCACCACTCAAAATCAAAATCAATATCAAAAACAAATTTATTCAAATATAGATATGAGCACTTTAGAACTGTTATTTCGCAAAAAATAAATTTTAAAGTGATTAATTAGTTTTTAAAAGTAAAGCTACCACCGATTTTGAATGTAGATTTTGCAGAGAAGAATCGGCAAGAAACTCCGCAGCTACCTACTCTCTTGAAATAATATATAAACTTTGTTTTAGTACAAAATTAGTAATATCTTGCATGAAATATTAATAAGAATTCAAGCCCTTTTTCCTACTCCAAATAATATAAAGGTAGAACAGTTTAGAGTCAAATTAGGCAATAAAACATGACGTCCGTCCAAGGTGACCAAGACGCCGCCGGAAGCTCCGGCGACCGTTGAATTGAAGCAATGAGCTCATTGCTACATCCTGCCGCATCTCCTGCCGGCTGCCGTGGGTTCCAACCGGAATGGTGCCCCACGCTACGACCGAGTACAACTAACAACACCAGATGATTCTCGTTTTCTCATCTTTTGTTGATCATTTTGACGCTTAGGAGGTTTTTCTTTTTTATTCATGAACTCTCTTCTCTCGATTTTTTCTCGAATCAATATTCAATTTGGTTTTTAAATGTTTTTAATATTATAATTATGGTAGTTAATCGATTAATTTTTATATGGTAATAGATGCTAATTATAACAGATTTCTAAGTAAATTAAGACTGTTAAAAATCTGATTTTTCGCAGTTTTCATATCGATGGGTATGTCAGTTTGTCTTGCGTTATTCTTGTATAATTTTTTATTCTAATTTTTCAATAACTTGTTATTAATGCATTTCTATTTGGTAATAAATTGTGAATTCCTTACACCGTTTTATCCTTTTGTCAATTTGATTGGTTTATAACACTTTATAGTATATTTTTATAACACAGAACCCTTATAGGGTCACTTTGTTGTCTGTCTGTCTGTCAAGACCCATATTCTCAGGAACGCGTGGAGGTATCAAGCTGAAATTTATATAAAATACTGAGGTCTACTGTCCCTTGAAGCTGTGAAAAAATCGAACTTCTAAGCCAACGCAATCAAAAGATAGGTACAGCCTTTTATGCTGCAAATTTTGACACTCGCAACATTGAACTATTAAAATACAGGTATTTGATATAATTATCTACATAAATTAAAATAAATCACGGATACATTTCCTACAAAAATATGTACGTAAACGCATAACTTTCGTAGAGTACTAAAACTGGCTTTTAAAAGCGTATGTTATCAATGTAACTTATGCTATAAGAGATCATTCTGTGGTTTACATAATTATGAACAGAACACTTCAAGTCTATCAAAGTGATCAAAGCCAATGTGGGCAAAACTGGTTAAAACTGGTAAAACTGCAAACTAACAATGGCGTGGCCATTACTTATATATTATTTAACAATTTAATAATAATACTCTTTTTTGTGCAAAATAAAAACAGATTACAAATAAAGAACACTAGAAGATCGATCTCTTCCAGAAAATCTTTGTATGTAGGACACGGCATAGTAAAAGCGGTAGGGAAGTGTAGAAGGCAAAGTAACTAAGTGTCACCTAGGACAAGTGGAATTCTTGGTAAGAGGTGTAGAAGGTATTTATAGTAGATACCTATTTGTGGTGGATGCAGAAGGTTACTAATTAGCGCCTTCAAACTAAACAAGTTTTTAAGAATAATTTTTTTTAAATAATTAATTTAATTTTTTTAAAGACTCTAAAGCTACTGAATTGCCTACAATAGAACATGGTGACATAGATGAAGATGATAACAATGACTGAATTTTGGCAGACATTACCTATATCAGTAAATAAATGCCTCACACTTACCGGATGCCAGTACGAGAAAAACTATATTGGGATTCGGGTATATAAAGTCAAACACAAACACTCTTACTAGTGTTATCTGTATAGCATCATATAAATACTTGTGACAACCGGGAATCAATCGGTGACGGCTAACTCAACAGATGTACCTGTCTCTTGTTTTATACTATGTTCGAAGTCCTACAAGATTAGGATTTACGCGGACAAAAACGCAAGATACCTAAATGTATTATAATATATTTTACGTACACCAGCTCGACCCGGTCCTGCCGCAGAACTGCCTCGTCTTCGGGTTCCATATGAACCTCCGGAACTTCTGTCCAGTGGTCATGGGCGGTTCCTTCTCCCGGTAGTACAAGTTGAACCGCTCCAGACTCGTCAAGTCCGACGGTCGCTTCTTCACCGTCATTTTCGTCGAGTTCTTGAACTTCTCCTGTATCGTAAAATGTTTCCTATGATATGATATTTACATTACTAATATACTATTATTTATTTTTTGTACAAGAATTAAAAAAGAAAAAAATTACGTTATTTTCTTAATTTTACTGGCTGACTCGACAGAAGTGTTGTCCTGTGTTGTGTTGCTTTTAAATTCGATTTTTAAATAATGCGTTTTTTTTTTTAACATTTCTTTCTGTAAGACAGAATACTAGAAACCAATACAGTATATCAGAAATCTTTAAAAAAAATATTGTCAAGTCGATCTTGAGTGCTTAGTAACACATTTAGCTTTAAACTTTTGCACATAAATCAATTAAAATTTATTTTACAATATGAAAGTCAGTAAAAATCTCACATATCAGAGATATAATAAATCATACTGACCAGGTTTGAGAGGGCACGGTGAACTGCGCGCGAGTGCAGTGCGGGCCGACTGCGCGCAACGACAGGATAATGGGACGGTGTCCAACCGTAGCGAGTCATCTATTACATAAGTTAATTTCTTACCATTTAACTTAATCTTATTATTACTAACGGTTCGTATAGAGTTACACTTTCCTGCAATGGACGAGATTTTTTCCTGTCTTGTCCTTTAAATTAGTTTTTTTTTAATTAGTTGACAAAGAAGTTTCACTTCTATTGTGTGTGAATCGCACACACACCTTTATTATAATGGTAATACGAGTAAAATAATAGCTGATGTAAGTTTAAGTCCTTATTTTAGTATGGAATAAATGAATTACTTGATATGCTTATTTCTTATTTATAACAGTCCAAAAGCTTTGACAGAATATACCCAGGGAAAGAGAATAACGACTTCTATAGATGGTCACCTATACATGGACTTATCTATCACTACATAGTATAAAACAAAGTCGCTTCCCGCTGTCTGTCTGTCCCTATATATGCTTAGATCTTCAAAACTACACAATAGATTTTGGTGCGGTTTTCTTTAGTAAATAGAGTGATTCCAGAGGAAGGTTTGTGTGTTTAATACATGCATAATATAGTAGAGGGACACTGATAGTTTTTTCAACCGTGCGAAGCCGGGGAGAGTCGCTAGTATACTTATATAACCTGGAATTTACTGTAAATGTATTTTAGAATTAAATATTAAATGTAGTTATAGAATGTTTATAAACTATACTTATACGTGCTAAAATTATTTAATTAAAACAAGAATGGCTGGTTAAAAATATCTAAAGAAGAGTGATTGATGAACTCAAGGCTTATTTACTAAAGCTTATTGTTTTATTAAAGTAAAAATAAAAACACCAACCATGGCGTTATACAGTATGACACCGTCTAATTCTCTCTCCCGCAAATGTAATTTAAATTATTTGTCACCTCGCATTTAATTCGTTATCAGAATCAGTGACGATATGCCCTAAGATATAATTTGTAAGGTTTAAATGCATCCTTTTGTTAAGTATAAGTACGAACTTTTAACCTCTTTTTCTTGAACAAAATGAAGACATTTTCAAATCGACAGTATTTTTTATGTGTTACCTCTTAACTTTTAAGTGGTTGTACCGATGCGGATGATTCTTATTTTATTCGAAAATTGGAGCTTTTGTACCTATTATGATTCTCTATGTAAATTCAAGTAAAAAAAAAAACTTAAATAACTTCAAACTTCAAAAACTTCAATGTACTTAGCTAACTTTACTATTAGATTAACGTTTGCAACAACGGTCTGGTGTAGTGGTGCTAGTAGTCGCCTAAAGCACAGACGGTTTGCGGGTTCGATTCCCGCTCGGGATTTGTGTTTGATTTTTACAAATATTTCTTTCCGGTTTGGATGTCTGTCCTTGTGGGTCTCTCCACCGTGCCTCGGAGAGCACGTTAAGTCGTCGGTCCCGCTTGTTATCATAAGTAGCGATATAAAATAGCGATAGCGATCGTTACTCATAGTAAGGAACACATCCGTTAACCCGCAGTGGAGCAGCGTGGTGGATTAAGCTCCAATCCTTGTCCTACATGAAGAACGACGCCTATGCCCAGCAGTTGGATGTTACGGGCTGAATGCGTATGCGTAACTTTCTTTTGAATGTAGTATTCTCGACGGCATTAATCTCCTTCACGTTATCCATTCTACTTGACATTGGAAATATAATTTGTTCTAATATGGCACTATTTGAAGCCAATTTTAATGAATCAAATGAATGGAAGTGGAACGTTTTTTGACATTTTGATATTCTAACAATTTAACGCTTGTCACTGACATTTTTTATATTCTGTTAAAATATAACGTTAGTCACAGCACTGGTTTGTGGCTGTTGCACTGGCGGATGCGGGATGTGGGTTCGATCCCCGCAAATGACAAACATTTTGTATTAGCCATACAAATGTTTGCCGTGGTCTGGGTGTTTTTGCAGTCCTTGTGGGCCTCCCCAAATCTCCAGCGTGCCTTGCATTGGAGCAGTGTGGTGGATTAAGCTCTGATCCTTCTCCTACATGGGGAAAGAGGCCTATGCCCAGCAGTGGGATATCACAGGCGGAAGCATGACATAACGTTAGTATATTTGAAAGCAGTTGCATACTAATACGTCACACGAATGTAAGAATAGAATCGTCCCCCTTGACGTTGCAATTATATTCAATTTATAAGTTAGATTGAATGAGTGCCATTAGAAGTAATACGCAAGCATACTATCTGTACACTAGCTGGGCCCCGCGGCGTCACCCGCGTTGATTTGACGAAAAATTGCCTTTCTTCTTCTTAAAGCATACCTAACCTTTCTTTTTGAATAGTTTTTTTGAGTTGTGGATGCCGGTAGAGCAAGCAATCTATACTAATATATAAAGCTGAAGAGTTTGTTTGTTTGTTTGTTTGTTTGTTTGTTTGTTTGTTTGTTTGTTTGAACGCGGTAATCTCTGGAACTACTGGGCCGATTTGAAAAATTCTTTCAGTGTTAGATAGCCCATTTATCGAGGAAGGCTATAGGCTATGTATCATCACGCTAAGATCAATAGGAGCGGAGTCCACGCCGACGAAGTCGCGCGCAGAAGCTAGTTATCTATAAAATGATATACAATAATTTATGTGGAGTAATTGTGAAGATTTTTCTAAAAAGGGAGGCAAACATCTTAACCTTAGCGTATTAATATGTATGACTAGCTTCTGCGTTCGACTTCGTCCGCGTGGAATAGGACCAATACTGTCAGTCTGTCATACATGATTTGTGTGAAACTATAACCGTTTACGCAGCGGAAGCTCTCAAAAGGAAAAGGTACCCCGATTTTGAAACATTCTTCATTGGTGCTACGCTCGTATTGGTCTTAGCGTGATGATATATAGCCTATAGCCTTCCTCCATAAATGGGCGGCTATCTAACACTGAAAGAATTTTTCAAATCGGACCAGTTGATCCTGAGATTAGCGCGTTCAAACAAACAAACAAACAAACAACCAAACAAAACAAAATATCGCATCTTTTATTTCCTGTAAACTTTTTTGTAAAACTTACCGTTTACGATTTATGGCCCATTTATATGAACCCGTTTTTCATTTTTGGCCAATAACTCTTAAAATATTGGATTAATCAATAAAATACATCTATCCATTTTTAAGATCACTTTTATTCTCTACAATTTTTTTTTCTAATGTCCATACTTTTTGAGTTGTAAAATGTTTAATGTAGAAATGCTGGCGCTGACGGCGGGTGACGCGGCAGCCGAAAGGTTTTTCTATCGCAGGTAACCGTTTCTTTTGATTTTGATGAGTTTGATCATGAACATAAAGAATTCATTGAAGCTTTACAGTCTTCCTTGTATTCCTCCGAAGAGTGTACCGAGGACGAAGAAGAGAAATCCAATGCAAGTAGATTTTCGCCGCTTCCGAAACGGCAAAAATTTTGATAGTTTTGATTTTTTAATTGTTTTATTTTGTATCGAAAAATAAATTTTTAATACACCGCGTTGGCGCAGCGGTCACAGCACTGGATTGCGATTGGCTGTTGCGCGGGCGGTTGCGGGTTCGATTCTCGCACACGACAAAATTTGTATTGGCCATACAGATGTTTGCTGTGGTCTGGGTGTTTGTGTAGTCCTTGTGGGCCTCCCCACCGTGTCACGGAGAGCACGTTAAGCCGTCGGTCCCGGTTGTTATCATGTACACCTGATAGCGATCATTACTCATAGTAGGGAATATATCCGCCAACCCGCATTGGAGCAGCGTGGTGGATTAAGCTCCGATCCTTCTCCTACATGGGGAAGAGGCGTAAGCCCAACAGTGGGATATTACAGGCTGAATCGTGATCGATCGAAATTTTTAATACATTTTTAAAAAATATTCTCCTTTTACGTTTTCTTTCATTTTATTCTAGCATCCGAAAATAAAATAAATAATACTTTATATTTTTAGTTGTACGAAATATGATAAAATAAAATATAAAAAGTTAATTACTATTGCAGGTAAGAAAATGAATTATCAATTTTAAGTACATAAATCGGGATATTTTTTTTATGAGTTCGTTGAATTTGTACTATTATATTCTATGCGTACCTTGAAATTTTCGACTTTACGCCCGGTAGTCCAACATTAAACGTTTTATAACTCAAAAAGTATGGACATTAGAAAAAAGTTTTAAACAAAAGTTGTAGAGAATAAAAGTGATCTTAAAAATGGATAGATGTATTTTATTGATTAATCCAATATTTTATGAGTTATTGGCCAAAAATGAAAAACGGGTTCATTAAATGGGCCATAAATCGTAAACGGTAAGTTTTACAAAAAAAAAAGTTTACAGGAAATAAAAGATGCGAAATTTTATTCTCTATAAAAAAAGTTCGAATAACTTTTGCCCTAAAGTGGATATTTTCCGAGATATCGGCCAAAAATTTTTCTTTAAGATTGCGATCGAAGCTCCACCTGGATCTGTCAGCATTTTGTGTTTTTATGGTCAGTAAGTGACCCCTAAACTAAAAAAAAATTAAAATTGGATCGGAAATTTAGTGCGAGGTTAAATGCTTTATTTACTAGCCTATATGACATGAACTGTATATGATGTATTCCTTTCCTGTAGATATATAAGTTAGCAAAACATATTCAGATAAGAAACAAAATGTCACAAATAAAACATTAATTGATAACGCTTTATAAAAGTACTGGTAATATTAAATCTTAATATTATATGTTAAGTAATCGTTCACTTTATATGTCATTGAATTGAGTGTCTAAGTTTGCTTGAACTAAGTTTTTTTGTTGTTAATAATCATCAAATTATTGTAACACTAAAATGTCTCAGAAATGTGATTTAGAAGAAATCACAGAATTAGTTGTGATTGACATTAATGAAGTGAGTATTGAAGTAAAGTAGTAATTAGATACATTAAGCTATAGATTATTATGGAACATTTGGTAAAAATAGTGAACAGCTTAGTTCTAGATATTGATATGGTTCTGAGGCTTCGAGGGATATATTTGATATGATAATGGCAACCTGTCAATCTAAGAATTGTAATTCAGTGAGTGATATTCAACTGACCCAGTAATTTCTGTGCTATATAACGAGCTCTCAGTAATCAGAACCTTCGATCTTTGCTAAAGATGTATGAATGTATCCACAGCGTGCCTTTAGCTAATTAAGCATATTTGGTGTCAGTTGGTGTCCGCTAATTTATACTAATTATAAAGAGGTAAAGTTTCTAACTTTGTTTGTTTGTAGGGGGCAATCTTCGCAAATACTGATCCGATTATGAAAATTCTTTTACTAACAATATATTTTATTGTTATTAAACAAAAAATTCAGTGAAAAATAATAGTATATGTAAATCAAGTCGGAGAATGCGAGTAAGATGAAAACTTTACTATTTTATTTGCATCACAAAAATAATAATTCACGCCCAACGAAGTGAGCACAGGTCGGCTATCTTTAATACATCCATGTACACCATTGTAAATATTCTTGTATATACAGATAGTTTGACTCCTAACTACGTTACTTCAAATGGGATCTTCTGATGGTGTTATACATCAAGTTCCACGTAAAAAAAACTTAGCCCTTTTTGTAAATTTTACTGTGTCTTAATAAGTATATAAGTTACTCTGGCAACCTACTTCTTCTTAACCGTCAAATACAATTTTACTAGGCCTAAAAACGTTGATAAAGTGAAATATTAATACTAACTGCCGCATACGAAAATAAAGAACCGAAATTAAAAAACTTTTTCTCGTAAATTATAACCGTGCTTACGCGCTCACGAAAGGTACCATACGGAACGAGTCTATCAAAGTAGTAAGTAGTAAAATGACCTAGGATTTTTTTTCAACGTGGAACGTGATCAATTACACCTACTGTACCCCCCATTTGAAGGAACTTAGCTAAGAGTCGAACACAAGACGTCCTTCTACATTTAAGTATATACATGTTTATGTTGACGTATGTCTCACACAACACTAAAAGATAATGACACTGTAACAAGGAAAAATTCTTATCCTCAAAATCAATCTCAAATAATGAAAGTTAATCTTTAGCTTCCTTGAAGCGGAACGGGGTTATAATAATAAATCGTACATCGACGATGATTCGCGATAAGTATTTTAAAATAAAATAAAAAAATTAACGCCTTAGCGACCGGCGTGTCGGGCGGCGCGCGTCAATCTTGCGAATGCTGTTCAACGGGTTGGGATTTAGCGAATATCGATTGTTTTATCGATTAGAACGACGGTGCCGTAGAATAACGTTACATGTGAATATAGTACGAAATCAATTTTATTTAATAATTTACTTCAGGAGTCGAAGATCTATCTATACATGCAAAAAAAATAATTTTACGACCAATAGTTTCTGAGATTCTGAGGCGAACAACGTCCCATGTGTTTGTGTCTCCGTATTATAATGAACTAGATGCATATGTGACGGAGCTCGCGGCCGGGGGTAGCACGCGTTGGCCGTGCCAAAGTCACTTGTTACGTTGTTGAGTGGAAAACGAGCTTGTGCGCACGAGTTACCTCATTCGCCGATGATAAAGTTATTTTTCTTAAATAGTATTCATAATTAGTACTAAAACATGTCCAAATATAATAACAGATCTAATAAAATCCTTGATTTGGTGAAAAACAACTGTAAAAATTCGGAAGAAGAATTTGATAGTGGAAAGATATCTGGTTATAACAAGGAAATTTCGAATTATCCCGGTAAGTTAATCTTATTCCTTATTAATATGTATAACAAAATTGCATTTTCACGATTGTTTTATATTCTATGGTGGTTTATTTTAATTTACACAACTAACGCCAAACTTCGCGTTTCATATTCATATGTGACGTTATTTAATGGAGATTAGTCTTTACATTGTTTCTTACAAAAATGCTCTTGCAAATTAAATCAAATTGTAAAAGACATCTTTGACTACTAATGGAAAACTTAATTTGTTGATATTAAAGTATGAGTTACAAGTAGTGATATGTCGTTTTACCACGGACATATTCTGACGTTTTTGAGTTATATGTGAAGATAGAACGTTCTTTTGCGGAAATCTTGATGACATATGTGAAGACAGAACGCTCTTTTGTGGAAATCCTGATGTAATATGTGAAGATAGAACGTTCTTTTGCGGAAAACTGATGTAATATGTAACATTGGTACGTTTTTTCTTCCAGAAAAATACTGTAATTTGGTTTAAATTGCTTTTTTCTTAATTAAATTATCAATTTATTCGTATTCAAATAAAATTGATTTCTTTTATTTTTGTAATTTTTATATTTTATATTATTTTTTCAGTTTCAAAGACACCTGTAAGCCCATCATCGTCACCATTACATTCGGGTTCAGAAAACATTGCTTTAGAGCTAAAAGACGTATTAGTCAGTCAGTTCAGCCTATTGAAGTTCACTGCTGGACATACCCTCCCCAAGTTCGCGCCAGACATCCCGGTTTTCCGCAATCCTCCATGAATACTACACCGGCAATCTTACGTAGATCGTCGGTCCAACGGGCCAGATGATGTCCCACAATGCGTTTGCCAAGACGCGGTCTCCACTCCAGGATCCGTCTGCTCCAACAGCCATCGGTTCTGCGACACAGATAACCAGCCCACTGCCACTTAAACTTGCTAATTCTGTGGGCTATGTCGATTACTTTCGCTCACGGATACAGTGGCGTAGCTACTAAGGGGCAAGGCGGGGCGGTGCCCCGGGGCCCTCAAGCTCAGGGGGCCCCTCGGACTCTGACTTATAAACTATAAATTTAACTAATGAAAATTTCTCATACATTCGGAATAAAAATAAACCAGATTCCATGAACGCGAAATTAATAATGGTAACGTATATGAAAAATTACACAGGAATTTCCAACAAGTCTCGAACATCTTTGTTTGAAACTTGGAGGTAACTTCCCTGTCTCCGGCGTGTTTCACAAGCACGCGCTTGATGCAAGGCGGGACCTATGAGAAACACTCGACGAAAAAAAAAAAAAAAAGAAAAAACATTTTGAAGAATTATCTTCAGATTATCGATTGCAAAACAAATAAATTACTTTTTTCAATAATTTACTAGACACAACAATAACTCAGTTAAATAATGCACGTTCTGCAGTCAGTTAAACAATCCATTTTACAACAACAACTTAAGCGACTTCGACGATGATTTTTGTTTTAATCGAAAGGTGGTGCTTGTCATGTGGTCCCATTTAAATTTAATTGTGATCTAACAACCATTTTTCGTTATATATGTAATAATCACAGATCACCCCCTAATAACACATATTTACTTGACTATTTTTTCCTCGACCTAGGTTATATTATACCGCATTTTTAATTATTCTTGTTTTATTCGAAAAGTGATACTTGCCTTGTATCAATTTAAATTTTATTGAAATTTGATCACTACTTTTTGAGTAATCTTTGATAACGCGCATTAACTTGACAATTTTTTTCGTCTACTTACGTTGTATTACTTGTGGATGTCATTGAAGGGGTTTGCTGTGTGGCTACGGCAGTCTAGAATTTAGCCACCCCCTCTCTACCCATGGGTGTCGTAAGAGGCAACTAAGGGATAACAAAGTTCCACTACCACCTTGGAACTATTGAAGCCGACTGATGTCGGGATAGCCATCCTACAGCTGGCTTTTGACGATGAAGTATAAGCCTTGTATGAAGATATTTCAAAGACCATACATGGCACTACTTCGGTCTTCTACAACGTTGTTATGGGAGACTTCAACGCTAAAGTAGGAGTAAAAGACCGCGCTCTTCTTGATTAATTCATTTTCGAGAAGAAGCCCCAAAGCAGTGAATATGGCAAAGCATCGATACTGTGACGAGGAACGAGATCGATTTCATCATAGCAGATAAAAGGCTTATTTTCAGAGATGTCTCAGTAGTTAATAGGTTTAACACCGGCAGCGACCACCGACTATTGCTTAGCACTCTGAATACATGTCCCCGAAAAGAGCAGATTGCTCGCTTGATGAAATCTACTCTCCGAGCTACGCTGCCCCAAATACTATGTGGCTCCGAGTTGTTCCAACTGGAACTCCAAATTCTAAAACTCCGATTCGATTAGCTGGAAACTACTAGCGACGTGGACGAGATGACCGACAACGTGGTGAAGACGGTGTGTATACTGGATCGCAGATATTTTCTGACGACGAAGTCAACGAAGCAGTACAAACTTTCTCTCGGGGCCTTGGATCTGATGCGGCGGAGGTGCGAGTTGCCCGTTGCTCAAGCAGCTTCAGCAGAACAGAAGGCTCTCCAAGAGGATACGGAAACTTGTACGCCGATACTTCCGCTGCTCAAATACGAGAGAGATTACTATTCTTATTGAGCAGAATATGGGGTTATAAAATTAATAAAAGTTAATAAAAGTTTTCCAAAGACCATTGGGGTGAAGCCTTTTTGCGAAGCTCAAAACAGCGGATGGCAGGACCGTTCGCTCTCGCCCTCAGATCCGAGAAGAGGTCGTGAAATTTTATGGACAGCTGTACTCGTCGAGTGCACGCAAGCCTGAGACTTGGGACACTGAAGATCCGTGTGCACAATTGTTGAGCTATTATTCGGAAGACATCCGAATATTGAAGCAAATGAGATTAGTGCGGCGCTCTGGCAACTTAAAAACGGAAGGGCTCCGGGGAATGACGGAGTTAGGACTGAGCTCCTTGAAGCCGCAGGGTGACCTGCCCCAAAAGCCTTGGCGAGACTCTTTAACGCCGTTATCTACCGATAGGTACTACACCGGAGGCGAGGTCCAGGAGTGTGGTGGTACTGTTTTTTAAGAGAGGCGATAAGTCTCTGTTAAAGAATTACAGACCGATCTCACTTCTGAGCTGCGTCTATAAGCTGTTTTCGAGGGTTGTTACAAATCGTGTCACAAGAAGACTTGACGAATTCCAACCACCGGAGCAGGCTGGGTTTCGAAATGGTTACAGCACCGTAAACCACATCCATACTGTTCGGCAGATTATACAAAAGACAGAAGAATATAATCAACCGCTATGTATGGCGAAACCTGGGCTGTCCTGGACTCTGCAGATATTTTACATCTACTGGCGATACATCGAGGTACTGAGATGTATGTACGATGCGGCAACGATGACCGTTCATATCCAAGACCAGAGAACAAGACTCCATTTTCCTCCGGCGTGGGGTAAGACAGGGAGATGTAATACCCCCTAAACTGTTTACCACTGCACTGGAGGATGTCTTTAAGACCTTCGATTGGGGGGAACGAGGCGTCAACGTCAACGTCGAATCCATCTATCACCTTCGTTTCGCCAACGATATCGTTATCTTTGCGGAGACCTTGGATAAGCTAGGCCAAATGCTGGCCGACCTAAACGAGTCCTTCCAACGAGTCGGTCTCGGTATGAATTTGGAGAAAACGAAAGTTATGCTTAATACCCAAGTCATATCGATCGATGGTATTCTTCTCGCCGCACTAAGCCGCAACAACTACGAGAAGGAGGCCAATTAGGAGGATTCGGTTAGGCTGGGTGGCGTTTGGCAGGCTTCGTCGAGTCTTCACTTCGAATATTCCGCATTACTTGAAGACAAAAGTCTCCGAGCAACGCGTCCTGCGTGTTTTTATATACGGAGCCGAGACGTGGACACTGACAAAGAGACTGGTCCACAAGTCGCTCAACGTGTAATGGAACGGGCTAATGCTTAGGGTTTCTCTCAAGGATAGGATAAATGAGACTATCCGCAAGAGAACGAAAGTAAGCGACATAGCCCACGGATTTAGCAAGTTAAAGTGGCACTGGGCTAGTCACCTGTGTCGCAGGACCGACGGCCATTAGAGCAGACGTATCCTGGAGTGTAGACCACGTCTTGGCAAGCGCAGTGTGGAACTTCCTCCAGCCCGTTGGATCGACGATCTACATAATTTGTAATTACCGGGGTAGGCTGGATGAGGATTGTGGAAAATCGGGATGTCTGGTGTCTTGGGGAGGCCTATGTCCAGCAGTGGACTACAATAAGACTGACTGACTGACTGACTGACCCAAAGGGTGCTCAACGGGATCATATTAACGTACCTCCGCTGTCTGTATACTGTTACAGGACTGTACTGTACTGTTTGTAACGGTAACAGGTAGATATTTTCTTTTATTTTCATAAAATAGTTTTAATTTGTTTATTAAAATAAGTTAAATTTGTATTTTACGAAGTCGACTGTATTACGAAAAAATTGGAGTATGTCGAATTCGGAACAGGACAAATACAGAACAAACGATTTTAAATAGTTTATTTGGGGCCCTCGTTTATATTTTGCCCCAGGGCCTTCGGTTGCCTAGCTACGCCACTGCACGGATAGTCTCATTTCTAATCCTATCTTTGAAAGAAACCCCAAGCATAGCCCCCTTCCATTGCACGTTGAGCGACTTTAAACTAGTGGACCAGTCCGTCAGTGTCCATGTCTCGGCTCCGTATGTCAACACAACCAAGACGCATTGCTCGAAGACTTTTGTCTTCAAGCATTGTGGAATCTTCGAAGGCAAGACTCGACGAAGCCTGCCAAACGCCGCCCAGCCCAACCAAACCATCCTATCAGCCTCCTTCTCGAGTTGTTTCAACCTGGTTGAATGGTGTGGCCAAGGTAGACATAATCCTGAACAACTTCGAAAAGGATACCGTCAACCGATACCCGTCTCGGTATCACTTGGTTGTTAAACATAACTTTCGTTTTATCTAAGTTCATACCGAGACCCACTCGTCGGGAGGACTCGTTTAGGCCGGCCAGCATTCGGCCTAGCTCATCCGACGTCTCCACAAAGATTACGAAGTCGTCGGTAAAACGAAGGTGCGAGATGAATTCGCCGTTGACGTTGATGCCTCGTTCCTCTCAATCCAAGGTCATAAAGACATCCTCCAGCGCAGTGGTAAACAGTTTCGGTGATATTACATCTCCCTGTCTTACCCCACGCCGCGCCGGGGGAAAATGCACAGCCTGCTCCGGTGGGTGGAATTCGTCGAGTCTTCTGGCGAGACGATTCGTAACAACCCTTGAAAACAGCTTATAGACGTGGCTCAAAAGTGAGATTGGTCTGTAATTCTTCAACAAAGACTTGTCACCTCTCTTAAAGAAGCACCACCACACTCCTGGACCACGCCTCCGGCGTGGTACCTCGGTGGATGACGGCGTTAAAAGTTTATATTTCTATTCTGCTTAATCACAGTAGTAATCTCTCTCGTATTTGAGCAGCGGAGGTCTCGGCGTACAAGTTTCCGGATCCTCTTAGACAAAGCCTTCTGTTCTGGTGAAGCTGCTTGGGCAGCGGGCAACTCGCACCTCCGCCGCATCAGATCCAAGGCTTCGGGAGAAAGTTTAGACTGCTTCGTTGACTACCTCGGCGGAAAGTGTTTGCGACCATCTTCACCATATTGTCAGTCATCTCGTCCACTTCTCCAGCGAATGGAATCGGTTTTGGAGCTCCAGTTGGAACTGTTCGGAGCCACATAGTATTTGGAGCAGCGTAGGTCAGAGAGTAGATTTCATCAAGCGCGTATTTAGAGTGCTCCGTAATAGCCGGTGGTCGCTGCTGGTGTTAACTGGTTCTAATTATAATAAATACAAAGAAAGAACAAAATGTGATGTTGGAGACTGATAATTTTAGTATTTTATGTTAGTTTAAGAAACGTTGATTGATTTAAAGAAGTGAAGATATTTTTTATGTTTAATTATTATAAATTTGGTACTTTTATAAAATAAAGGACTGATTTTGTTTTTAAAATGTTTTATTTTTAATCGATTTTATACAAAAAAATAATAAATACTATTTATGACACGCTACTTATGAAAATGACTGCCCAAAATAAATCTGGAATATGCATATAGGACGAAATAACTAGCTTAAGTTTCATAAAAAAACGTTCCATTTGCATCTGGATCCTTAGAGCCTCCGGTGAATAACGTCACATGTGTAAATGTGACAGCAACAAGTCCATTATAAAACGTTATATATAAACATCGACCCTACTATCTTTTTAAATAAAACTGTTTCAAAATAATTAATAATACTGATAGATAATCACAGGCTTAATGTAAATTTTTCCAAAGTATAAAAGCGCCAGGTTTTTCCGTTTCCGAAATATAACAATTGAAAACTTTGAAAGGCTCTACTGTAAAACGACTATTTTGCAGATAGTACGTTATTCTACGGCACCGTCGAGAATTAAATATTAACTTCTTAATATTTTTATTTAATAGAAATTGTTTTTAGGCGTCTTCAAAAAAGGAGATTCTTTATTAGTTAAAAATACACACTCAAACTTGTATAATGTATATAGACAACTAGCTGACAACGCAAACATTGTTTCGCTATATATGTTATTAACCCCTTAATCCCCCCCTTATGGTATTTCGTAAAATCCGTTCTAGCTGATCTCTACTCGGCGAAAGGAATATTCCTACCAAGTTTCAAGTCTCTACGCCTTATGGTTACAGAGATATCGTGATGAGTCAATATATGGGTGGAAATCTCTTTTTATATAGACTAGCTGACCTCGCAAACGTTGTTTTGCCATATATGCTATTAACCCCCGCAACCCCCTCTTGTGTGTAGAATTTCGTAAAACTCGTTCTTAGCTAGGTGAAAGGAATATTCCTACCACATTTCAAGTCTCTACGCCTTATGGTTCCAGAGATATCGTGATGAGTCAATATATGGGTGAAAATCTCTTTTATATATATAGATATAGATTAAGTTTATCCTTCTAATGTCAAGTGCATGTTATATCTGAAGTAATAAACTACAATTTATGGACTTCTAAGTTGCGAACATAATTATCTCATACAAAAACTTTTAACCATCGAAAACCGTTACCCTTCACATTACAGCTATGTCTTGAATAAGTTGTAGTAAAAAAATTAACAAAAATTAACTAAATATGTATCTACTATATTGTTTAAAGCTAACACGATCACTTTTTATATTAAAATTTATATTTGTTCGGTCGCTTACCACGTTTATTTTTTTCTTGTGGTCCCTATATATGCGTATACTTTTCTAAATTACAACCTATCTCTGTGCTTAATTACGTAGGTACTAGGTAACTACATATCCTTTTGTCCGTTCTAGCATGCATTAATAACAAACTTACATCCACTCTTTTGCATTTATAATAAGGCAAAAATCAAAATAAAAATAATAAATTACTTTACTCGAGTAGGGTTCAAAAGCCCTTATGAATTAAAACTAATATAAACTTAAACTAATATAATTTTAATTAGTAAAATGACTATTTTACTAATTAAAATTATATTAGTTTAAGTTTTTCAAATTAAATGATTAAAAGTAAAGCTACCACTGATTCGGAATGTAAATTCTTTAGAGAAGAATGTGCAAAAACTCCGCAGTTACTCTTTAAAAAAATAATTTTAATGTACCTATGTAAAAATAATATTAATAAAATACAATAATGATAATTAATTAAATTAAAAAAAATATCGATATCCGCGAAGGGCCCTCACGGGTCCAAGCGTCCAAGCATCGTTATAGCGGTACTACGTCAAGGGTGAGAAACCTTTTACACTGATCTTCGATCACGCGGAAGACAAATTACGACACACGGTTGCAAGGGCTGTGCCAAATTAAATAAAAAATGGTACCTATGTATTATTTTTGTAGATACTTTTTGCGTATATTTCTGATGCCATTTTTTGAAAATTCATTTTAGTATAAATAAATTCTTATGCTGTACCTAATTTAAAGATAAATGAGTGACTTGATTTTGAACTTTGAGTAACAAATTTACAATATTACGGGTATAATTATAAAGATTTTACAGGTATATGTTGCGTTAAGGTATATGTTGCGTTTTTTTAAACACATAGCTACGCGTTGCGGTTTCATCAAATTTTCGATTGGGAATCTCGGGATTAAAAATAGTATGTGTTATTCTGGACCTATCAACATACCTACCAACTTTCATAAGAATCAGAAACTCCGCATTTATATAAAATTAACAGGATTAATATTTTTTATTAGTATTTGACAATTTAAAATTATCATATTACAAACTAATTGAATAATCCAGTTTATCACTCATTATATTTTCATAATAAGAAATATTTAGTTTGTGTCAGCCCTTGTAATCACTGACATGTTCTACTAGCGAGGCTCATATAAAAGAGTGTCCTTCGAAATTTTCGGCAATTGCATGAAGAACCTTCAGGCAGTCAATATGGACAGACAACAGAAAATTTGCGTAATTGTAAGTACACTCATAATACATTTATCATCACTTTAGTCAAAGTAGCAATTACAAATGTCATTGAAGACATAGATTTGACGACATAATTTAATTGTAATATGAGGTCCGATCCTTCTCCTATGTGGCACAAGAGGCCTAAGCCCAGCAGTGGGGTCTTACAGGCTGAATCATCATCACCAAATATAAACTCAAATTTTTATTTTCAGGCTCTGTGCATTGCAGCCGTCATAGGTCTTGCTGCATCATCAGAAAGGGAAAGTCGTACAGGCGGTCTTCATATTCCAGAAAAGATCATCGGCGGTGTGATCGACATCGTTCAAAGTCACAAGAACAAACCAATCCCAGGCGCCCAGCCAACTTATCCACCCAACCAACAATACAACTACCAGCAGTACCCCCAATACCAACAATGGAATGGACAGTCTAACTTCCAGAACCAAGGACTCCAACCTCAACAGCAGTTCCAAGGTCAATACCAAAATCAGGGTCAATATAGCTACCAGAATGGATATAATCAAGCAAAATACCCACAAGATGGAAACTATAACCACGTTAATCCAGCAGGATCTAGTCAATCGTTCAACCAAGTAAACCAGCAGGCACAATACCAACAGGGGCAGTACCAACAGGGACAGTACCAAGGAGGGTACCAAAATCCTAACCAATTCACTCAACCTAACAATCAATTCCAGAATACGCAGTCTGGTTACTATAATGGTCAGTCAAACCAACTCCAGGGATCTACGAGCAGCTTCCAACAGTCTGGTCAGACTCAAGGACAAGCTAGCGGTTCTGGTCAGTTTGGTCAAGGCCAAGGTTTCATGGTAAGTGGTGGTCAGGCAGGTGGAAATGGCCAGGGACCAACTTGCGTTTGCCAAGCTTGGACAAAGCCTCAACCTCAAGGGCAACCAGTTTTTGCGGATCCTCCTGTCGCGGAAAATATTGAAAAGAAAGATGACGCCTCGGCATAAATTTTTGGTAGATAGTTAATTTATTTCTATAACGTATTTATAGGACGTAAATTATTATATTTTAAACTTTTATTGTAATCTTCATAGAATTGTAAATGTTTCTAAAGAGCGTGGCCAGTTTCATATCTTTAAGATTCTGAGAAATAAAATATTTTAGCTTCAATATTCTTAAGAGCTTGATGTTAAATTATAGTACATTTTCCATTGCCTGGATTAAAATTTGTCGTACCAACACTCGCCTCACTATAAAAATAGTTGTTCAACGGTATCGTGTAATTGCTATCACAAAAATAACAGGCGTTTAGTTGTGATTCTTGATCTCTGTTTTAGTATTTAGAATTAAATTTCATGTTTTATTTTGTACGATATTTAAAGTGATGTCTTTTATTTAATACGAGTATAATTTAATAAATTATTAAAAATGTATTGTTATTTTATCTTTTTAAATAAAAACTAAAATTAGCCTAAGCTTGACGACATTTAAAAAAAATTATTTTTGTATGTTTGTCGATATTCTTTTAATAATAAAACAGTAATAATAATAAAGCGTTTATGAATACTAACGATTAATTTAACGGTAAAATATATATAGAAATCTCATCAATGTTACACAAGTAGATACTGAATTTTTAAACAAATACGAATAGCACATTTTCTATGAGAAATCAGTACATATCTGTTTAAAATAAAATAAAATATTTTGCCAAGCAGTAAAAAGACATCTATTATAAAAAAGGTTTTTAATAAAGCAAAATAATAATAAATAACCTTTTTATTTAACAATAACAATTAAATCTGTTCCTAGAACCTAGCACAATGACCAAATGTTGAACGCTGATAATCTAGTGTTTTCGTTGCATATTCAGCTTTATTTCCTTCCACTACGATAGACCTACTTGGCAGAATCTAGACAAATAGCTTCGATTTTCGACCAGTCATACCTGGCCTCCGTACACTTCCTCGAGCGTACCTAAATAAAACCATATAAGGGGTTAGGTCTGATTGGCTACGATACCGCGGATTTACCGAAGTAGGTCTCTACGTGCGCGCGCCGCCTTACGTAATCGTTACGTAAGGGGTGGAATGGGGGTTGCAGGGGGCACGAGGGGGAGGTGAGGGACGCGGAGGACGCAGTGCACAGGGGCGAAGGCGCCGACAATCGATCTCGCACCGCAGTCCGGCTAAGCGTTCGACCATGGCAGACAAGACGAAAGTTGCTGAACAATACTACGCCCCCCCACCGGACCTAGGAAAATGGGAGTCCTTAAGGATCTTCTTATGGAATTCCCAAACCGGGCAATTCCTTGGCCGCACAGGATCCAGCTGGGGTGAGCTTTTTTTCTCTCTCAAAAAAAAAAAAACGTTTACTTTAACTTTTAACCTTTCCGTAATTTCTGGAGGGAAAATTTCAGGGGTGATGACTTAAAACCTACCTGATTTACTCCTCTACACTGAAATGTTTAGTTATAAAAAAAGTCAAATCGTTCTAATTTCAAATTTCAAGGCGTGTTACATAACTCTTTCGGAGCTAATTTTAGCGAACAATGTGTGTATTTACGCTACTAAATAAGATATAATTATCTTTTTATATGTTTTAAAAATCTAAACCAAATTCATATACACGAGAAAAAATTCTCTTTTAATATATTATTTTCTATTGGCTTTTATCAACATTATCTAATATCGGCATATCTATCAGATGATATGTAGTAATTATAAATATAAAGCTCTAATTGTTACGTATATCAAACGATTCAATCCGGTGCAATGCGCGCAGTCTTGCGCAAACGGCATAAAGATCATTTCAGACAGACATACAAGTATATGAACACTAGCTACGACTCGCAGTCTCACCTGCGTAGCTTCATACCCTTTGGAAATTTGAAAACAACAGTAGTATTATTCTTCCTATAATTCTTTGTATTATTTTAAATCCCCAGCAGTTTATGTAATAAGTAGTATCAAGATCTGTCGTGATTGAGTAAAAATATCTGTTCTAACTTTCGCATAAATATATCTACTTTTTCACGAGTCAGACAATGGCAATCAGCTTCAATGAAATGTAGTGATAAATGTGTAAGTGATATGAGTAGTAATTGTTTAATAATATACTTGTAATTTATAGTAGTGTCTTGGTCCGACTTCATTTATACGAAACAATTACATCTTGAGTAAATTTAGCTCATACGACGGTGATACTTATCAATTTTGAATCAGATTACTCTTAAATTCCCCCTGTCTATTAGTCTTTTACTCATGTGTTGAACTCTACGAAGACACAAAAAAATGGTAAACGCTTTTTACAATCTCAATTTGGAAGATAGGTTCCGCTAAATTGACAGTATTTAGTGATCTAGACAAAACATACAGAATTAAAATGACAAATTATTGCAAAACATCTAACACAGTCAAATGTTATAAATACAATAGCTTTTATTAGTCTGCATCTAAATTCGTTAAGTGTTGTCTTTTTATCAGAAACTAGCTTCTGCGCGCGACTTCGTCGGCGTGGACTCCGCTCCTATTGGTCTTAGCGTGATGACACATAGCCTATAGCCTTCCTCGATAAATGGGCTATCTAATACTGAAAGAATTTTTCAAATCGGCCCAGTAGTTCCAGAGATTACCGCGTTCAAACAAACAAACAAACAACCAAACAAACTCTTCAGCTTTATATATTAGTATAGATTATACGCAGAATTATTTCTTTAAAATCGTTAATATGTATAAAGGCGAAAGGTACCTCTACTCACTCACTCACTAACTTCAAATCTTAAAAACTACTTGCAGTTGCCAGATGTATAGGCCACATGTAGGGGACAGGTTATAAGTAGGAGGCGTCACCTGGGAATGAATTTTAGCGGTGAATGGGCGGTTAAAAATTTAAATGAACCGATGGAAAGGCTTTAAGGCAAATGTAAAATTACAAGTAAGTATATCATGGATTATGGTTCATATAACGATGGGTTGAAATACTCTGTGTAAAACGCGAGGTAAGACCTAGAAAGTTCCTGACTAATGAAAATCGTACCTATATAGTATTGAAACACATAGATAAAAAAAGTTGAACGAATAAGCAATATTTAGTATAATACCGTTAACATATAATAAAAGGATAAATTTTTTTTTTGGTAATGAGTTAACTTACTTTGAGTAGAAAGCACTATCTCAATCATTGGCAATCGTCAACAAGCTACTCGAGTAGTCGACTGACTGACTCAACCCATCTCTGATTGTGATAACAAGGAATGGTTTGATCCGGGCTTAATACAGTTGTATGAACCCTCTGAACTGAAACAGCTTACATCTATCCCACTGCTGGGGACAAGGGCACCGGTACTATGTGTAGAAGAAAAGTTGGAGCTTAATCTGCCACGCTGGTCAATTGTTACTACGCGAGGAACTTGGCTTGACTTAAAAACAAATCAAGACATGAAAGAAGTAATTGCACAAATATAAATATCATTATTACTAATGAAGAAATATACTTACAACAAAATAATTAAACCCGTAACAATAGATATTAAGAAAGTTCTCGGATATGTTTTCCGGTTATTCAACCCGAATAAGCTTAGTGGATTTAGTTGGAATACCAATCCAAATAAATTCTATAAATGAGAAAAACCCGTGGTCATGTACATTATATTAAAATTAGCTGACAGTGTGACCAATTTTAATAAAACCTTTGTCTTTCCAACAATCGGTTACCTAATAGATCCGCAGTAACATATTAGCCCTTCTTATTAGCATAATTATTAGAGATTAGCATTTTTGAATATTAAATAGAATAACAAAGGATTAATGTTTATAAGTCATAAGTTCTGTAAATTGGCCACATAATAAGCAGCCATAATAATATTATAATTGTCAAAGTACCGTGAAATTAAAACCAACTACAAGAGAATCTTAAACAAAATTTGTTTTGGAGAGAGTCAAGACAATATCTCATAAAGAGCGGAATCTCATAAAGAGAGGATTATTTAAATTAAAAAAGTCCTTTATATACTTTTGAAAGAAGCTTGCAGATAATATTGTAGTGTCTTGTACTATTATCGACAAATCAAACAAGCACTCGTTGCAAAGGCATTAAATAATAAACCACAAAGGTATTCTTGACATATCCAAGACTCCCATCACGGATTCTAATCCTAGTCTTCTCGTCCTGATCAAAATCAAAATCAAAATCAAAAATATCTTTATTCAAATAGGCCCCATGAGCACTTTCGAATCGTCAATTTACAAAATTACCTTGAATTGATCTTCTCCTTACTCGAAATCATACGCTTATCAACTACCGCATTCTGGTGCCAAATGCAAAAAGGCATATTAAGGGTAGCGATAGTTAATTATCAGGTGACCTGCCATTGGTTTATAATTAAACAAATCCAAAATATTCAATCAACAACAAACGAACTGTATTAGCATTTATATTGCTCATGGTGACCATATTAGCAGACCATTGTTATAGCATATGAAGGATAGTTCACAGGCGCCACAAATGATGCACGGAATATCTTAAAGAATTAATCAGTTAAGTCTTTAAGAATCATTAAGGCCGCAGATAGAAAGACGTCTTGCTTTAACACTATTTAAAAATATTACAGTATTAAATATAGGTAACACTGAAGTATTTTGTCAAATGTTTTGTAATCTTAAGTACTTATATTTCTCTTAATAAAAATTGATATTATCCTGCTATCGAGTAAAATTTTCATCACTTCAGCCTATCGTAGTCCACTGCTGGACATAGGACTCCCCGAGTTCACGTCAAAAATGGCGCGAACTCAAGTGTTTAGCCCATAGTCACCACGCTGGACAGGCGGGTTGTTGACCGCAGGACTGGCTTTGTCGCACCGAAGAAGCTGCTGCCCGTCTTCGGCCTGTGTATTTGAAAGCCAGCAGTTGGATGGTTATCCCGCCATCGGTCGGCTTTTTAAGTTCCAAGGTGGTAGTGGAACTGTGTTATCCCATAGTCGCCTCTTTCGACACTCACGGAAAGAGGGGGTGGCTACATTCTTTACTGCCGTAACCACACACTTAAATTTTTAAGGAATATAAATTTATAACTAGACAAATAATAAAATATTTAAAAATAGATAGTTTAAGATAGGAGGAATTGTTAGAGAAGCTAGGATACTTTAGGTGCAGCCTTGCAGCTGACAATAAAATTTACTGAAAGATAAGAAAAATATGATCCAAGACTAAGGTAGACATTGTTTCCTTTTGTTCTTTTCTGAAGAAACGCCTATAAGGTTTTCATAAATACTACTGCTACTATAATAATCAACTATTAATGACAATTAAACACAACATGTATTTAACAAAACAGTCGTTTCAGACTCTGTCACTATTACTTAAGATTGATTCGCGACAATTAGTCCAGTCTGTATGAGATTTTGAACTAAATCATTTTAAGCATAAGATTGAAATCTGGTTGAAAATCTAGGTTACTGAACGGGTAGATGATATAGGACTCTACAAGTGTAAATCGCATGTTTTATCAGATTTACCATCTAAAAATATTTTTAACAGTCCCTTAAATTTCCCCTAAAACATTAATCCTCTCTTCAAGAATATTTGCAAATAATTTTTTAACGGTTCACAGGAAAGTGGACATAAGGTGCCAATCAAACCACCAATTGCAAATTCATGCGACGTTTCGATCCTTTATTAGATCATCATCAGGCATCTAAAATAATGTATAAATATGTGAGAAAGCTGTACAACATTAATTAATTTCTATTTACACTACATTAATTAATTACTACTTGCTTTTTGTTTGCACTTTCCTGTGAACCGTTAAAAAATACTTATAACAAATAGACAACGATAAATAATTTGCAAATAATTTTGGAAAATTTGTCTTTCGTGCTGCCTTGGGTTATAAATAAGTAACTTAGGCTTATATTTCTTACCGTCAAACCACAACCAACCCAATGTTTTAAGTTACGCGATGTCAGTCAGTTATGTCAAGTAGGTAAATATGATTAATAATATTATGGCAGTTCAAAGATACTGTTTTAGAATTTTGTGTTTTATATCAATTGTAATAGAATATAAAATTAAGGACGTTTAAAGATAGACCAGCTGGATGCGCGGAGCCGAGTTGGCTGCGCGCGCCTCGTCCTTCGTCCCATCGATCCAAGGACACGTTTCTGCTATTCCATTTGATGATAACTGTTATGGACAAAACGTCTTATGTAGAGAGCTTATTTAAATTTGACAAATAATAGCTATTTGAGCTGATCAAAATAATGGTAGACAATTTTTTTGTTACATGATTAAATTTAACCAGACCAAAATTAGGTATATCAGGTAAATGTAGTAAGTAGGGTATGGTGTATGCAAAGTTTAATTGTAGTAATTATCTATAACACTTGTTTTGCTAATTTAACAAAGTTTTTTTTATATTTTAAATAAAAATCTATAACTGAAGCTGATGATTTCCAGTAATTAGAATAAGTAGTCAAACCGCCGCGCCAAGTGACGTTTACTTATGGTACCGGCACCATTCTATTGCTGCTTTTTATGGCTATAAAATGTATTTGTTAGATATCCGGTTTCACACGGATTGTATTTCAACGCTTGTCAGAGTGATCGAAAATTAGGTAAGCGATTGCTAAATTAAATCGCCTACAAATTTTATACGAGAATTAACCAGATTACACCAGTATAAGTACCTTTAGTATACCTTTGGTATGCCTAAAAATTTAGTCGATTTACGCCTCATTTAAATCTTATATATTAATTTTAGTAAATTATGTACTGTATATTAGTATTATATAAAAAGAATCAGTAATGTTTCCGTAAATTTGGGACCAAACGTTGTCTAAATTTATGATCTCGACATAAATGGCTAAGATTAATTCATTCCTGTAATTTAAATAGTAATTTTTAATGGCCAACCATCCCCAGTAATTAGGGATCTACTAGATTAAATTTTCATGCAAAGAATTTTCTTGACGGTGGATGTAAGTATTGAGGATTAGACAACAAACAAATTCTGTAGCTAATATTATCTGAGATTCGATATGTATTTTCTGACATCATTCAGGCAGAGCATACTTTATAAATTTTTTATGGACCTCTCCAGATATTGATAGATCACATCTAATACTTATATCTTATGTATATACCAGTAAAAACCTACTGTAAAAAAAAACTAGAATATGACGTTTTAAATAACTAGAGTCACAATACGGCATTATAGACGTTGTACGTTTTTTTTTTTACGTTTCTGACCATTAAACAACTATTTGAAATAAAAATTTATTCGGTATAAAATTCCTAAAAAAATTGCAACGCTACCTCCCGCACAATAGTACGGGAGGTGCAATTATATACAAGTAGATTGTAAATAGGTATACAAGGCTGTAATGAGTGTGATAATAACTACTATATTACCTACACCTACACTTTTTTGTCATCAAAATATTCGTTAAATATGTCAATTTGAACTTCTAAATTTAAAATAATTATACATTAAATTACCGAAACAATTTTAAGTAACATTTTTATTACTGGACACGTGTTTCTTGGTCGACGACTGTTGCCAAATAGTATATAAGAACTACTTTTTAACTGTTGCGTGACTGTCACACAAATAAAAAAAAAGTGCCTAGGTAATGCCTATTTTTGAAAACACGCACACAAGCGCCAAGTTATGTTAGATTCTTTTAACTTAGTTTTATAATACAAGTATATTTTTTACTTATAAATAAATATAGATAAGACAAATGCATAATTAAGATATTGCAATATAGGTACTTAATGTCCATATTAACTTATAAAAATCGAATCAAAATCTGCCAATGCAGAGCACACATGAACAATTAACAACATATAAAACTGTTTATATTGTTGTTCCGAAAAATATAATTTGCATATATTCCCTTAAAGAAAAAGTAATCTCTTATCGTTTGGGACCAAATCAGAACTTTTACATCCAATTTCCTGACCCACCAAAGCTTAATATCCGTCTTTACGAGCGCTTCCCAACACTTTAGTACAGAAATTATTGCTGACTCAACGGCTTTCCCGAGTACAGTCGGAGACAAAAATATAAGTATACTTAACCTAATTGCCAGAAAACATATTTACCAAAGGGATAAGTAGGTACATAAGAAAACAACTCAAAATGTGTGCATTTAGATGTGTTATTTTCATTGTTGCTTATATATTTTCGAAGAGTTAAGTGGTTTCTTTCTTCTGATTGTAAGTCTCATATGTCAAAGCTGCATGACGCATGCGTATCTGAGAACTCACAGCGCATCCTCCATGACCTGTTTTTCACCTGGGAAAATAACACACACTCAATGATATCAAATGATATGGTAGACTAGAGGGCGACACTGCAGTATCAAAAATATTTGCTTAATCTACCACATAATTGTGTTTAATGTATACTAATATAATAAAGCTGAAGAGTTTGTTTGTTTGATTGTTTGTTTGTTTGTTTGCTTGTTTGTTTGTTTGAACGCGCTAATCTCAGGATCTACTGGTCCGATTTGAAAAATTCTTTCAGCGTTAGATAGCCCATTTATCAAGGAAGGCTATAGGCTATATATCATCACGCTAAGACCAATAGGAGCGGAGTCCACGCCGACGAAGTCGCGCGCAGAAGCTAGTACTAATATAATAACTGAGGTAGGGCACAGCGGGAAATTTGCTGCTCAAAATATGGAGCAGCCCTAGGAAATTTCCTGCTGTGCCCTACCTCATTTATTTATTTAAATATAATGATAACTCAAAAAGTAGGTACTTGTCAGATCTAAATCAAATTTAAATAAGATCACAAGACAAACACCTGCCTTAGAAAGAATCATCGAAATAAGTATGAAGACAGTATTTGTTTCTACTATATAAGCTAAGTATTTTTTTTTTAATTTCGAAATTATTTTTAAATACCATCTAAGTTATTGATCAAGGAATGTTACAATTTGTAAAAATTGTTGTACATCAAGGGAGTGAAGAGGTCATAATTGTTAAACTGCAGGATATTTTTGAAATCTGACTGAAGTAAATTAAAATAATGTTAGTTATTACTAGCTTCTGCGCGCGACTTCGTCGGCGGGGACTCCGCTCCTATTGGTCTTAGCGTGATGACTCATAGCCTATAGCCTTCCTCGATAAATGGGCTATCTAACACTGAAAGAATTTTTCAAATCGGCCCAGTAGTTCCAGAGATTACCGCGTTCAAACAAACAAACAAACAAACAAACAAACAAACTCTTCAGCTTTATATATTAGTATAGATAATGTAGCAAAATTTTGCATATTAAAACCTATTTAGCTAGGACAAAGTTATAATGGTCTAAGAGACGTGGAAGAGCGACCTTCACCGATCTGATAACTCGATGAGACATATATTTTATCAAATGTAATTTATAAACAAATATGCCTATGATAACTTGCCTATCGAAAAGTGGTCAAGGCTAATTTTTTTTTTTTTTTTTAGTTTTTGCAGGCAAGCCTATATGATTGGTTTTGTAATTACAATATCTTACCTATGATATTAATTTCGATTCGAACAGATCGATGTAGTATCGAAAGGTATATATTGACCTACCTGTTCACATCTACTTGCCAGGTAGCCATGACCAAAAATAAGTAGGCAAGCCTACCTAGGCATATTCTGTGTGTTAAAAACTATAAATTGATATAAAACTCACTCGGTTATCATATGAGTGAAGGTGATGAAAAAAAATTAATTAAAATTAATTAAATTAAAAATAGCCTTGACCACTTTTCGATAGGCAAGTTATCATAGGCATATTTGTTTATAAATTATATTTGATAAAAAATATGTCTCATCGAGTTATCAGATCGGTGAAGGTCGATGCTCTACGTCTCCCCTACTATAAGTATTTTGAGTTAATGTGAAGTCAACACCTGATTTGAAAATTACATTATGAGAAAAAGCGGCACGAACCTCAGTCGTGAATATTTTAAAAATTATATGTGAATTGTTATTTATTAATTACAATGAAAAATCATATAAATTGTTGAGAATGTCAATATAAAAGCACATTTTCTCAATTTTATTAATTCATAAAAATTTTTGTTCTCAAAATATCAACCTTTATCGATCATTTTGAGTTCTTTTCTATCAAAAATAACAATTCTCTACGTCTATTAAGAACCGATGAAAACTTTAAAAACTGAAGTCTTAAAATGTCCATAGGAGCATAAAAAAGATAGGAAAAACTCACTCACAAACTGAAAGAAACTCAGTGAAATTTCCCAAGGATATAATTATAGCTGAAAAATAATTATCATTAAGAAATAAAAAACCAATATTATCTTCAACACTTTATATATAAACATTTTTAATATCATATCAAAAATACCGACTGTTCCAGCGGGGTTCGAACCCGCACCTCCGACAAACCGTGTGGTGAAAACGACATGATTGTGTGGGTAGTACACAAAAAATAAAACAACCAAAATTACTTTAGATATCATTGCATAAATTATTATTTCCATCTTTTATTAAAACAAAAAGTTCTTATATTTCAAGTAATAATAATTTTTTATTTTTTTTTATTTTAATAATGCGCCACTTTCCAGTCAATATGCATTCTTGGTAGGTATTTTGCTTTGTGTTTCTGTGATTCATTGGTATTTCAACTTCAAATAGACAGTACGCATGCGTGCGACTTGACCCTTAATGCTCCTATGACCTACCTGCATGCACTAACGTAAAATGCATCGATTGGCAGACGGTATGTCTCCGTGACTACTGCATGTTAGGGTGGATTTAGACCAAACCAACAAAGAGTTAGAGCTAGAACAAGAGCATTCTTTCTTGATCTTTATGTGCAAACGAAATCTCGTATTCATACAATATAACAACGAAAGAATGCTCTACGCCTGTTTACACTAAAAGAATTTGATATAGTGGGGATAGCTAATAACGATTTTATATTTGTCTGATCAATACCCCAGATTGATGAGAAGATTGGTGCGATCTGGTAGCTAGGACTTACCGAATTATTTTTTAGCTTTTATTCCATAACCTAAATATATACATCATTTTTATTGCAATAAAACCGTTTAACATAAAAAAAATTTTTGTTTATTTTACTTGAGAATAAAGTACTAAAACTTGAACCAGAATACTTTGTTTTTCGACTATTGTACATTCCAGGACTTACATAAGGGTACAAAGAGTTGGTCGCACCTGATCGTAGAGACCTAAGGGGCGCGAGTAGGTCGATTAAAAGCGCGCTTTAATTTTTTATTTTTTAAAAATTGGTGGTCCAACTACAAGTTTATTTCAAACTAGCTTCTGCGCGCGACTTCGTCGGCGTGGACTCCGCTCCTATTGGTCTTAGCGTAATGACACATAGGCTATAGCCTTCCTCGATAAATGGGCTATCTAACACTCAAAGAATTTTTCAAATCGGCCCAGTAGTTCCAGAGATTACCGCGTTCAAACAAACAAACAAACAAACAAACAAACAAACAAACAAACAACCAAACAAACAAACTCTTCAGCTTTATATATTAGTATAAAATTTCAAATAAAGCTTACGTGACAAACATTTTCGTCTTATGTTTTTGTTTAATTGCCAATTTGCCATCAAAAGTCATCTTCATTTTGAAAACTTATCTAGGCTACGCTTTAGCCTGTAATATCTCACTGCATAGGCCTCTTTCCCCATGTAGGAAAAGGATCAGAGCTTAATCCACCACGCTGCTCCAATGCGGGTTGGCTAATAACATAACAATTTATTTAAGTGAAATGATATTAAATTTATAGTAGGTAATCGGTTGGGTTGTCTGGAAGAAAGGGCTAAATAGCCATTAAGTCCGCCAATTGTACTTCACAGTCTGTAAATGTCTTTAAATGTGTTTAATGTTTTAAATGTAGTTGTGGTGTACAATAAAGTGTAAATAAATAAATAAATAATCGAAATGTACCCGCGACTTCGTTCGCGATTACCCGTTTTGACGTTAGTTCACCCTCCTAAAGGAACCGCGCTGAATTATGAGACATAAAGTGTCCAGTGTCGTGGCTCTTAATTTAGGCTCAAATCATGTTATGTTTTATTAACATCGATTCAATAATTTCGACAAACATACAGATGATCAGTCAGACAGACAAAAGTGAAAAACATTGCGTGCGTACAAAGTAAACATGTCAAAAGTGAAACTTCCTTGGCAAAGTAATGAAAAAAAAAAACGAAAAAAACAAAAAGCCAACGTCACACGGTGTTTCCAGGCGGTCACCCATCCAATTACTGACCGTCATGACGCTGCCTCGAGCGGTCGCTCAAATTTTACCCCTCGTGCGCCTAAAGAAGTTTCACTTCAAAAAAGGTTTTGGACTTGAGTGTCTATTTTAGAGAGCCCTCTAAATTTTTTTTTATTATCACCAATATACAGATTTAGATATGGTACAGTTTTATTTTCAGTTTAGATTCTTTTATTAATACTTGTAGTCTATACTTAATATTATAAAGAGGTAAAGTTTATAACTTTGTTTGTATATACGGGGTAATCTTCGCAAATACTGATCCGATCATGAAAATTCTTTCGCTAACAGAAAGCTACACTATTCAGGAGTGACAAGATAAAAGGAAAAAGATAAAAATATATAAAGATTTTAAATCAGCAGGATTTGAACCTGCGCCCTCTGACGTGCCGTGTCAACAATTCAATCTAATTAAGCATTATTATTTGCCTATGAAATTAATTGGTGATTTTAAAACATTTATATTTATCTGATTTGCTGAAAATAGTGAGAGTGTATTGGAACATATCAAATTTCACCGTACCCTTCTTATAGATTATAACGCCCAACGAAGTGGGCACGGGTCGGCTAGTTTATTATAAAGTTATAAACACTTTTCGTCCGTATGAGGCACGTTGTGATAATAGCGCTGAGTGAGTTGACGCTGGCGTACTAATTAAGCCAACACTAATTATTTTGTAACTGGGACGCCTATATTTGTAACCTCGGAACGAATTCAGACTTTTTAGGGCTCGTTAGCGTGACAGACGATTAAAATATAGCGTTGGCGATGAAATTCTTTGTAAATATAGCAGTCGAGTGTTGACGGGATAATTATGGGGTTTTTATGTTCAATTTTGTATGAACGATCTTTTTGTATGGTGGTATGTACGCTCCAGTTTATTTTGTATATGTAATAATTATTTATTAGTCTTACAAAATACAATAAATAAATTAGGATACATTAAAGTTTTATTTGTTGTAAAAAAAAAATAGTGTAATTATTCGCCTACAAATATTCACGTTAATTAACTGACGCCCGACCTCAGTACACAGCAGGAAATATTTTGTTCAAAATCTTGAATATCCCGACTGGGGAAGTTCCACGAACTAGCAGAAGATCACAGCTAAATAATACTGCTTTCAAGCAGTTTTGTGTTCCTTTCGTGAGTAAGATGACCAGAACTTCTGCGGGGAATGGGGGTAGGGTTGGCAATGCACTTACAATGCTTCTGGTGTTGCAAGCATCTACAAGGTACGGTAATCACTTAGCATCAAGCCGTACGCTCGTTTGCCTAATTAGTTGCATAAAAAAATTGTGAAATCTAGGTTTTTCGAAATTGTAACTAGCTCTGGAACTTTGTTATTCTATCGTAGTTAAGTTTTTCGATCATAAGCCGATGTTATCATTATACGATAGTTTTATATGTTATCAGTACAATCTCATTACTGATATTGAGTATGAAGGGATTAGTTTCCTCACAAGCCTTACGTATACTACGAGTTTATGTTTTCCTAGTACCTACTCGAAATACAGATGCTCATAAGTCATATTAGCTCACTTTACCTTACTTGTATTATTTATTTTGTTTTTCACTAAATTTGATCAATTATGATGAAATTTAAAATAAAAAAAATTTGAAACCATTACAAAACACAAAAACCATTATCGTGTAGTCGTCTAAACACCGACGGGTTTGCGGGTTCGATACCCGCTCGGGATGGGAAGCCTGAGGCTATGTGAAAAAAAAAATTACAACAATTTGCTCCCCATATCTGTGTTATGTATGTAGTAGGTAATAAAATAAAATAAAAATAAAATAAAAGAAAAAAGCCTTATATTTCTTACCAACAAAACAACAATAATTTGCCCCCCATATCTGTGTTATGTAGGTAATAGGTAATAAAATAAAATAAAAAAGCCTTATATTTCTTACCAAAAAAACAACAATACTTAAGTAGCTAATACAAAATTTTTATAACTTACAAGCTATGTTAGTAAGAACCCCTCGTTATCGAAGGTGAAGGCCTCATCTAGAGATTACACTAATATAATAGCTACATTAATTACTGAAGAAAGTCAATAATCGTCACAGCTAAGGATCTTTTATTTTTAAGAATCGATAAAACTAAAATATATTACAATGCGATGAGGTTCAAGTTCTTTATAATGCTAGTACAAATACATATTTTTTTTAACATTATTGTTTTTTATCTTTTCCATTCATATAAATAAACTAGCTGTGCTCGCGATTTCGTCAGCGTGAAATAGTGACTTTACTTTTTTTAGGTAATAGGTATGTGATATTAATTAAAGATGATAATTTTAACGCTCTCATTAACATTTTAATGCTTCTATATCAGAATTCTGTACTAGTTCTTAAAAATAATTCGTGAATAAAAAAATGTAACTTTTATTTTTAAATGAACATTAACTTATTTTGTTTTCCGATATAGAGGCTAGAGTTACCTACACACACACTACGGAAACCTCAAGTATCTACATATGAGATAATACTAACTCAAATATACAACCTTGCGATCCGAAAACTGACATATAGCTAGTCTGAGTAATAGGATCCCGTTGGCATACTTTGGGTACGTAAACATAAAAATGATAAGTAACGAGGTCGATGAACGCACATCGATTGCATTAAATAATCGAATACGCCAATTACATGCAATTATAATATCGATTTGGTATCGTTCCCATTTCCGTAACCAAATAGACGAAAACTTCTAGCAAATATAGATAAAGTTCGTCTATTACTTGTTAATATTTTTAAAGTAATTTAATGTACTGAAAATTAACAACAATATTATGTAGGTACATATTTGTGTCTAGGGATTGCAATACCGGGATACCGGGATCCCGAAATACCGGGATCCCGCACTATTTTTGCGGGACCAGTCCCGCACATAAATCGAGCGGGATCCCGCGGGATTAGCGGGACTGCGCAACGGTAAACGCCTTGTGTTGTTCGGCACGCGAAAGCGCGCGAACTGATTCGGCTCATGACGAAGATCATGATGATTTACCTCTTGCTACAGTGGCCGCAATGACGTAAGCTGAAACTGTCAGTGGCGGATTTAAACAGTAGGCTGAGTAGGCTGGAGCCTAGGGCGGCAAATTCTAGGGAGCGGCAATTTTATTTTTTAAACGTTATAATATAGATCCAGACAATGAATGGCCAAGGCCATGCTCACAAGGTTAGCCGAAATAATCGCTTAGCCGTTTTAGACTGTACTAGGATATAGAGTATCGAGTTGTAAAGCTTGGTAGGTATTTGATATTGTATAACATTTTATAATTTCCTCATGTGTGGTAAACACAAAAACAAAAATAATACGAATTAAAAATAGCATGGTGTCGTCTCTCGTCAAAGAATTCATTGTAATATGAAACTTTGAATAGTTGGTTGCTGTAAAGGACTCACTATAGACGGCTTCACGGTTGCTTAAAACCGAATAAAATCATATCAAAAATTTAGATTCGGCTGGAAATTGTTCCATAGCTTAGTTCGCTAGAGCACCCACACGGTATGTCGGGGGTGCGGGTTCGAATCCCGCTGGATCATTTTGATATGATAATAAATAACATTTTAAACTCTATCGAGTTTTAAAACTGCTTGTTGCACTCATTCCGGAGTTAATTCTCTCGAGAAAGAAATGAATTTGTTTGAGTCTAGTGGATCAAAAAGCGAATATCTTCAATTCGCCTACAACGCGTTATCAACAGTTGTACCCACAAGCGTTGAAGCAGAATCAGCGTTTTCTGCTGCTGGCTATCTGGCATATAAAGTTAGGAGCCGTTTGGCAGACAAGACTAGTAACATGTTATGTTTTATGCGCAGTTACTTTCAAAATAATGCCTAAGCTACCTATTGTCTCTTTGTAATAATTTTTATTTCTTTTTTAGTTCTAGATGCATTTATGATACAGGGTTTCGCCTTTTTTCTCAATAACTTTCAGAAACATGCGGGATCCCGCAAATACCAGGATCCCGCGGGACTTCGACCTCTCAGTCCCGCAAATACCGGGATTAAAATTTTGCTGCGGGATTGCATTCCCTATTTGTGTCTATATGAATGATTTTATTTATTTTTTATAGCGTCCTTTCGGCAATTTCGTTAAGTATTTTTAATATTATCAAATTAAAAAAAAAATGAAGGAGATTTATTTTATATTAACGCTCCGTTTCTAATTTTCACACCAATAATTGTAATCCACCACTTCAGCCTATCACAATCCACCGCTCGACACAGGCCTCCACAAGTTCGGGCCCGATATTATGACGCGAACTCATGTGTTTTGTCCATAGTCACCACGCTGGGCAGGCGGGTTGGTGACCGCAGGGCTGGCTTTGTCGCACCGAAGTCGCTGCTGCCCGTCTTCGGCCTGTGTATTTCAAAGCCAGCATGGATGGTTATCCCGCCATCCGTCGGCTTTTTAAGTTCCAAGGTGGTAGTGGAACTGTGTTATCCCTTAGTCGCCTCTTACGACACCCACGGGAAGAGAGGGGGTGGCTACATTCTTTAGTGCCGTAACCACACAGCACTCGTAACCACACAGCACATTGTTACACATTGTAATTGTAATGAGTACGAATTATTTATAACGATTTTTGACGAAATATTTTATACATTTTCCAAAAAGTAGGCATCTAAACTTGGACAATAACCTTTAAAATTGTATATAAGCAGACACAATTTACTATAGTTACTAATTGCAAAACTTCTTTACAGCCAAAATCCTTCTCTTCTATTTGATCTTCTATGCGGTACTGGTGGGTTTCTTCGCAGCAATGCTGACGATCTTCTACCAGACCCTGGACGCGAAAATGCCTAAGTGGCAACTGGATAGTTCCCTCATCGGCAATAATCCAGGTATGTGGAAGCCGTACGTAATACGGTTACTTTGTTTGAACATTAATAACTAAACATAATTATTTTACGTAGATCTAGGTCAAGTTATATAATCCTATCAAGTCACTGTCTGCTCTAGTTTGACATTCCTGACGACTTAAATATTCAACGAGAAGTTTGAACTTGTGGCATTTTTCTTTGGGTCGTAACTTAAGAATATTTTTCTTAACTATTTTTTTTTATGCTAAAGATACCTTCTCCATGTAAGAGAAGGATTAGAGCATAATTTTATACGCTGCTCCACTGCAGGTTGTCGGATATGTTCCCTACTGTGAGTAATTTATGATAACAACCAGGACCGACAGCTTTACATTCTCTCCGAGGCATGGTAAGGAGACCCACAAGGATAGACATCCAAATCGGAAAGAAATATTTGTTCAAATACAAATATCCATCTCGAGCGGGAATCGGACCCTCAAAATCATCGGTGTTTTAGGTGACCCACACCACTACATCAGAGCAAAAGATGTAATAGAATAAAATAGTCGGTAATGAAAAGGTAACGGCAAGGTACCTCCATAAGTCAGTTTTTATTTATTCAAGATGACGAGATATTTTATTAAAAAGTACTATAAAGTTTTTTTCAGTTTATTTAACACATTCACTGCCAGCCAGTCGGATACGAGCGGGGCTGGGTGCCGTCCACTCGGATCCGAGTATTTCGCACGTCCATTTTTATTAGGCCAGTTGAAGTTCGGCATCCGTGGCTAGAGTGTGTTGCTTTGCGTGGCATCTCTCGCAATATCGTCCGGATCCGAGACAACGGCACCTAGTTGGTGCGCCTGGCCCCGCTCGGATCCAGGTGGCTGGCAGTGAATGTGTTAATCAACAATACAAGTATCAAAGCCTCATCGCCTCTTGTCTTTTTTCTTTCACAGGACTTGGATTCCGACCGATGCCGGACTCCGAAACCGTTGAAAGTACCTTGATTTACTACAGGGCAAATGACAAGGGATCAGTGCTGAAATGGGCCCAGGTCATCGATGATTACCTTGATCGTAAGTTTAGTGAAAAAAACTTACATATTTATATTGTTTATTTAGTTTAGAATTTTCAATTTTTTTTTTGTTTATACAACTAGGTCGACAAACAAGCGTACGGCTCACGTGATGGTAAGCGATCACCGTTGCCTATAGACGTCTGTAACACAAGAAGCATCGCAAGTGCGTTGCCGACCCTACTCCCTACCCCCCCTCCCCTCCATGAGTTCTGGTCACCTTACTTACTTTAGGAACACAAAACTGCTTGAAAGCAATATTATTTAGCTGAAATATTCTCTAAGTTCGAAAAAGGTCAGCCCCAGACGGGCTCCTCCAGATTTTGAGCAGGATATTTCCTGCTTTACCCTAGCTCGGTGAAATAGAAAAAAAGAATGTATGTTATAATAATTAAAATAAAATTTGCAGATACGTATCGATGTCCTCTTTAACTATCCGAATATTAATAAGAATTAGCTAATACATAAAAATGTTACTTTATCAGAATACCGCAAGAAAGGCAGTGGCAGTGGCGAAGCTTCTGGCGCAGAAAATCGAGTTCCATGCACCCCGACTTCCTACAACTTGGGCGAGAAGCAGGTCTGCGACGTACCTGTTGAAGAATTTCATCCTTGCACCTCCGCAAACCAGTACAACTATGAGGAGGCTGGACCTTGCGTGTTTCTCAAGCTGAATAAGGTACCAAATTCATTTTATATTTCTGATTTAAAGTAGTCAATCCATCACTCTACCGGAAATACAATCAATTCTCTTATTTAAACTGTTAGTACTGACTAAAATAAAACTTATCGTGTGGAATACTCGTATTCTTGAAAGGAAAAAACATTTTTAAAGATAACCAGTTAATTCCAGGATTCAAATGAGAATTCAGAAAACATTTGTTAGATTTTTTTGCTTATACTTTTTTGCCTCAAAATCAGACGTCTAATTAATATTGTATTTCAGATCTTCAACTGGATCCCCGTTTCTTACAACAGCACAGACAGTTTGCCAGAAAAAATGCCAGAGGACCTCAAACAACACATCAAACTGGTTGTAAGTGTTTTGTTCTTAAGTTTTATCTTTTGAGACCGTTCAGAATAAGAAGGCACCAGGCAAGGAAGGAAACTTTCGTAGTTTACATTTTAAAAGTCGATACAGTAAATTTAAATGAATTTACAATCTATGCAGTCCAAAAGTGCAACTGCAATGGATAATCAGCCAGGAAGAAGTAACACATACTAAATTATATGGTTAATCTCTAAGTAATCTAGAAAGTGATTGGATCAAATACTTAAATACACGCGTTTTGTTCTTCTAGTCTGGAAAGCCAGAGGCCAACACGGTATGGGTATCCTGCGAAGGTGAGAACCCTGCGGACGTGGAAAACATTGGTCCCGTGCAGTACATCCCTCGCCGTGGTTTCCCAGCATTCTACTATCCATTCACCAACAAAGATGGATACCTTAGTCCTCTCGTGGCTGTTCTCTTCGAAAAACCCAGGAGTAAGTTACCTTCGATCTTCAATTTATTGAAATACAATTTTACTTACCATTAGATGAAAGTAGGTAGTAGCTATTTTATAACACAAATGGAATAGGATTCAGTACAGTAACGATAAATTATTTGTTTATAAAATTCAAAATACGACTTAGTAACTGTGTGTACCTACATTGATTAAAGAGGTGAGGTTAAAGTCCTCAGGATCATCTACTAGCAATCATTGGATGTGCGAGTACATGGTAATATAGGAGGTATGTCAATAGTAATTGCTGCAAGATGTATGAAATGTATATATTTTTTCAAAAAACTTCATTTTTGCAAAAGTGCACTTTTACAAGCTTGCTCAAGTCCTTATTTATTCCATTCGATGTGGTTACGACGTATAAAGTAAAAATGTTAGTTTTTTGTGTATTTTTCGTTACTAAAATCTGTAAATGTTTCCAATTTCAGCGGGTGTCCTGATCAACATCGAGTGTAGGGCGTGGGCGAAGAACATTTTCTACGACCGGTACGAGCGGCGGGGCTCGGTTCACTTCGAGCTGATGGTGGACCGCGGTTAAGCAGCAACATCTGTTGGCCGACAACTTGGCGGCGACCATTTGACACGTTCCGCTTGGCCAACTCACCATACAACGCTTAAACTACTGCTAACAGAGTCACCTTGATGAAACGCACTTGGCCAAGTTGTAAGACTGCCCCCCACTGCCAACTTCAATAGCGGTCACAAATCAACTCATCGCCAAGTCAGCCATGGTTGGCCGCCAAGTTGTCCGACTGCCCTCCAATTGGTTACCGATTTCATTTTATTAACCAATTGGACGCCAAGAATGCCAAGGTCACGTACACCACGCCAGGCGCCGGCTGCCAGTGCGCCATTAGCAATAGCCACATAGTCGGCGGTTAATTTATATTCGTTTTAGAATAGCCCTCGGGCGCCACTGGGTTGAAGTTTTCGTTTACACGCTTAAAGTTAAATTGAATTTTAAATAATTATTAAATAATATTTATTATTGTAATGTTTTCTGGACCGAGTGTCAATAAATACGCAATAGTTGGTTCCAATTTAGCATGTTATTGTGTTTTATTTATAACCCTGTTAAAGTAGAGAAATTAGTCTACTATACTTAACTATGCCATTAATTATACTATACACCAACTGTCTACATGTTTGTATATTTATTTGATTTTATTAAGCATTCAATCGTAGATTTTAGGATATTTACAATAACTTGAAAAATATTTTGCGTTAGTAATCGTGTTAATCCAAGGAAGGCATTTGTTATAATATGTACATTCAAAACACATTACCATACGACCCATCGGCAAGAATAAGTTATAATTATGTTTGCTCGCAAACGAAAAAAAAAACCGACTTCAATTACATCGACAGGTAATACAACGTAAGTAGACGAAAACATAGTCAAGTAAAAACGCGTTATCAAACATTACTCAAAAAGTAATTATCAGAACTCGACTAAATTTAAATGGGACAACAAAACAATCATCAGCTTTTGATTGAAACAAGAATCATCAAAATCGGTACAATCAGTGAAAAGTTATACGGTATACCTAATTGTGGTACAATTCAACGCAGTTCGACGGAAAATTGTCAAGTAAATACGCATTATTCAGTATCAGTTCAGCCTATTGCAGTCCACTGCTGGACATAGGCCTCCCCAAGTTCGTGCCAGACATCCCGGTTTTCGGACCGGAGGTATTTTTTAATGTATGTTACCTCAGTAATTTTGACAGGGTGGACTGATTTTGATGATTTATTTTTTAATCGAAAGTTGGTGCGCTTCATGTCGTAGGTACCATTTAAATATAATTGAGATCTAACAAGTACTTTTCGAGTTATATCTAGTACGAGTAGTAGTAAAAAAGGTAGATCTTAATAAAGCAAGTGTAACCGTCTTACATAACTATGTAATATCAAATTAATGCAGTCTTACTTGTAGATAGGCCATCACGATCACGATTCAGCCTGTAATATCCCACTGTTGAGCATAGGCCTCTTCCATGGGGAAGAAATTAAAAGAAGTAGGAGAAGGATCGGAGCTTAATCCACCACGCTGCTCCAATGCGGGTTGGCGGATATATTCTCTACTATGAGTAACGATCGCTATCAGGTGTACATGATAACAACCGGGACCGACGGCTTAACGTGCTCTCCGAGGCACGGTGGGGGGACCCTCAAGGACTGCACAAACACCCAGACCACGGCAAACATCTGTATGGTCAATACAAATGTTGTCGTGTGCGGGGATCGAACCCGCAACCGCCCGCGCAACAACTAATCGCAATCCATTATCCAGTGCTGTGACCGTTGCGACAACGCGGCGTCGTGTAGATAGTACATATGTGTAGATAGGCCATATATTACTCTTAAAACAGTCTACTGTATTATGTATTGGTTTGGTGGCGTACCATATAATGAAGGGTACAGGGGCAAAACAAGAAATGTCACAAAAACAAAAAGTGATGTAATTAACATTTTAATTTTTCAAAGTCAAAAACATTCTTAAGTATCACTTAAAATTATAAACTACTAATAGGAACTTTAGTTTACATTATAAAGTGTTATTTTTAGGAACATAAAATATTGAAATTAAAATGTGTATTTTTTAATAATTAAATAATTAAAGTAATTCACTTTTGAAACATACAAAAACTGGTAATGTCCACTGTGTCCCATACAGGGAATGTCCAACTAAATATTTTTTTTACTAATTATCCATGAGGAATGCCTTCTATGTAGGATTGAGCTCCCTCAGAACAAAATCTTTTTAATATAGGTAAAAAAATTGATAGGAAAATTCTGGCAATTCAAATTCATTTGATGTGTCTTATACAGTTCCCTTTTTTGCAACTATGTGTGATATCTCCCATATATACCATTATAATTACTTCTGTGTAAAATAACTCTAGGGTGTTCTCTTACACACATTATTTCTCTTCGGGACTGCACAGGAAGTTAGCATTTTCTCAGACATTGATTTTGAAAAAAATCTGAAAATTCTCTGTTTAGCTCGCCTATTCCTACCTCAATCACCTCAAAGGGTTTGGGTCTTTAGCGAGTAACTTTCGGCAAATCATACCACTGGTATGGAACTTCCATGTGGGTTTTTAAGTGAAACTTCATTAGGCGCATGAGGGTAAAATTTGAAAGAAAGGCAACGCGTCAAGCGTCACTACTTGGATGGGTGACCGCCTGGGAACACCTCGTGACGTTGTTTTTTTTCAATTAGTTTTTTAATTATGATGCCGCCTACTTTTTCAGTTAGTTTGCCAAAGAAGTTTCACTTCTGACATGTGTACTTTGTACGCACGCAATTTTTTAGATTGATAAGGCCCATATTTTAGCTTGGACATTCCTTCTTACGTTCCGTTACACTATGGACATTCCTTCTTACGTTCCTTTACACTATGGACCTTCCCTGTTTTGTTCCTGTATACAGTTTTGAGACTTAAGTAATACATCTGACTATACTTGTTTTTACGTTTTTTGTGTAATGCCAAATAAAAATACGGGGAAAAATGAACATATTGCCACCAAAATAAACTTTTTGAATTTTAGTGACATTCCTAGTTTTGCCCCTGTACCCTTCAATTATTAAGGATGTTTTAATGTGATTTTCTACCTTAGTATGACTTTATTGAAATGAAACTTCTTTAGGCGCATGAAGGTAACATTTTTACGAATGAAACGTATGAAGATGTAGTGCAACGTTTTGATGAAACGGCAACGTTTTTGTCGAACAACAGAGCCACCTAGCGTGTACTATAGAAACTACAAAGGTTGTTACATTAATATCGATACTATTACATTGCAAACTAACTAGATGGCGCTGGAACGGAAATCTAAAGCTTTAGATTTGTATAAATATAAACGAGACTTAAAATAAGTTTGCCAAAGAAGTTTCACTTCTGACATGTACCTATACTTTGTACACACGCACTTTTTTTTATTTACTAGCTGTGCCCCGTGGTTTCACCCGCATTCATTTGAGGACAAAAATAGCCTTCCTTCTTCTTAAAGCATACCTAAGCTTCCTCTTTAAATGGGCTCCAACTCAGAGGAATTTAACTGAGGTAGGGCACATTTACTGCTCAAAATATGGAGCAGCCCGACTGGGGTAGTACCTCGACCTTACAGAAGACCATAGCTAAATAATACTGTTTTCGGGCAGTAGGTAATGTGTTCCTGTTTATGAGTAAAGTGACCATAGATCCTGGAGGAATTAGGAATAGGGTCAGCCACGCATTTACGATGCTTCTGGTGTTGCAGACGTGTATAAACTACAGTAACCGCTTACCATCAGGTAAGCCGTACGTTTTTTGCCGACACTAAACTAATCAAATACAATCATTATACGTATTTTTAGAGTTTGTGTGAAAATAAATAAGTAAATAAGCAAGTTAACTTTTAATTGAGGTAGGGCACGGGAAAAGAAAGAAATATAGAATAATAATAGACGTTTTTTTTTTCAATTATAAACCGATGTTATCATTGTACGATAGTTTTGTAGGTTATCTCATTACTGATATTGAGTATGAAGGGATTAGGGTCCTCACCTCACAAACCTTACGTAGGTATACCACGAGTTTATGTTTTCCTAGTACTCGAAATACGATTACACGTTGCTCGTATTAATACTTGAGTTGTGTTATTTAATTGTTTTTCTTTACATTAATTGATCATTTAGTTGTTGTCTTTATACTATAGGCCTCGTTTACGGAGACGCGGAGCGTAGTGCGTAGCGTGTGGCGTGGCGGAACGCACTAAATTCAAACGTAGGGCGTTGTATGAGTGCGTCTACGGAGAAGCGATTTTACACGCATTCATTTTCATACATTTTGACACACGCGAGAAGCTACGCCACACGCTACGCACTACGCTCCGCGTCTCCGTAAACGAGGCCTAATGATTCTTAATTTTTTCATCAAATTTGTAATAAAATTTGAAACCACAATAAAATAGAACAATCGCTCTGGTGTAGTGGTGCGTGTAGTCGCCTAAAACACCCGTCGCTTGTGGGTTCGATTCCCGCTCGGGGTGAATTATTATTTGTATAAATATTTCTTTCCAATTTGGATGTCTGTCCTTGTGGATCTCCCCACCGTGCCGTTGGACAGTTTTATTGACATCAGTCAGTCAGGCAGTTCAGCCTATTACAGTTTACTACTGGACATAGGCCTCCCGAAGTTCGCGCACGTTATCCCGGTTTTCCGTATCCATCCAGCCACCACCGACAATCTTACCTAGATCGTCCCACAGTGCGTTTGTCAAAACGCGGTCTGCTCCAGTCCAGGACACGTCTGCTCCAACGGCCATCGGTACTGTGACACAGGTGGGCAGCCCACTGCCACTTTAACTTGATAATTCTGTGGGCTATGTCGGTTACTTTCGTTCTCTCGCGGATAGTCTCATTTCCAATCCTTTTAATTTTTTTAAATCTGGTTTGGAGAATTCTTTAAGAGTATTAAAAGTTACTCTTTATTGTCTATATTTTAGCATATATGTAATTCTATTGGACACAACCAGCTTCGACTTCTATACAAAAATACAATTTTGATATAATTTCAAGTAACACTGGTATATCATGTCATGACTGTAGTTTTGTCTACAAAAAAAAAACGAGTGTGCTTTAGACACGGAGTATATGGAGACGGCATCGAACGTTATTTGCTTCAGAACCAGCGTAGCCAACTTTTACACCCACACAATTATATTAAAGTTCGCACACAATTTACAACATTAAAATCTTAATCCTAATTGGCTACGAAGTAGTGTGCGTGTACGCATTGCTACACGTTACTACAATCATAGATGAGTCTCTAGGGCCGTGGGCATTTCGATAAACATTGCAGATTTATCGATAAATGATAACACGGACGAGTATTATTTCAATAAAATTCAATAATTATTATTATCTATGTTCACTGATTACACATTAAATACCTCACATTAATAGTCAACTGGTAGTTTCCTATTACTGTAGACTGTAGTTCTATAAAACTGTTGGGATACTAATCAAATGTCAGAAATTTATTAAAACCAATATGAAACTGAGGGTTCAAAAAAATATATACGAAAAACTATCGGGATGAAACAGTAGGAGCCAAGCATGAAATAAACTGAAAGACACGGTGAAGTGAATTTTAAAAATCATTCACTCATTAAAATTTGAAATCTAATAAAAATGGATATAAAAAATGAAATTCGAATTGTACATATAGTATACTTATGTCTTAAACGTGATAATAAACATCGAACGAAAAACCTTTTATAATAAAAAAAGATTCAATTTATCGATAAACTACGGATTAGGCATTCGTTGCTCAACTAGTAAAGTCGATAATTTATGGCGGGCCACTGACGCCTGGTACTCCAAGAATTAGTGCGTAGCGAGCGTAACTATAGCCGCGCAATAGATTGCGCATTACGCGCGTTGTTCCCAGACTATCGGTAATGGTTAGCCAGCAGTGTATATCGTTACTGTTACAATTATGAATTGTAAGTCAAAATCATTGTAGAGGACTGGCTTTTTTCCAAATATTAATAATTACAGTAAATTACTACTTATATGTGAAAGGAAATCATTCCTGGGGTAACTTTTAGACCTTAGCTCCCTTGTCGACACGACAATACTACACAACACGGCATTTTAATATTTTTTAAGTCACTAAATACGTCACCCGCGTCTGTACTACGACTGAGATGCGTTTGTTAACAGCATGATCGCCTGATCATAAGCTCGGTAACACGCGTCACGCCCCTTACCATGTCTATAGTATTTCTGTGGTCTGTGGCTTTAGACCACACGCTTCCGCTTCAGCCTGTAATATCCCACTGTTGGGCATAGGCCTCTTTCCCTATGTCGGAGAAGGATCAGAGCTTAATCCACCACGCTGCTCCAATGCGGGTTGGCGGATAATTATATTCCCTACTATGAGTAACGATCGCTATCAGGTGTACATGACAACAACCGGGACCGACGGCTTTACGTGCTCTCCGAGGCACGGTGGGGAAACCCACAAGGAGTGCACAAACACCCAGACCACGGCAAACATCTGTATGGCCAATACAAATGTTGTCGTGTGCGGGGATCGAACCTGCAACCGCCCGCGCAACAGCCACAAACCAGTGCTGTGACCACGTCACGCGGTTAGACCACACAACTGAAGTAAAACTTACGAAACGTAACTCTCTCTTTCTATCTTCTCAAACTTATATCTCCCTTTCAACTTCCGTTCGTATCGCCTGATCACACATTTCGTAACGCTCTCGTCACTCATTCACTAGCATAAGTTTTACTTCAACTTGTTGATATCAGAAACGCAGTCGGTACCTACTCTAACTTCCCTGTCTAAATGAACTGACCTGAAATGACCTGAACCTGAATAACGAAAACAAACGGTAATCTATATTTTTAACAGACTTTAATGTCCACTAATACGCAATGGATTGGTCTAAGATCCGGGATATAACAAAATCTTCCCTCATCTGTTAATTAGACGGAACAATTTTTTATAGGCTGATTTCAATATTGTGAATTTATAAAAACAACCTCTGCCACCATACCTAAGCCTGCTGCAAATAATAATACTTAAAAAAAATTGCAGCAGGCTTTTAGTGGCAGAGGTTGTTTTTATAAATTCACAATATTGAAATAAGCCTTTAAAAAATTGTTTCATCTAATTAACAGATGAGGGAAGATTTAGCTTCTCGGATTTTAGACCAATAGCGATGCAGATTAAACTCCAAACTTTCTTTGTTGAAAAACGAGTTCTTTGTCCAGCAGACATACTCGTATGAAATAAACTATTATTACTCTATTGTATAAGAGATACGACCTAAATCGTAAGCGTAAAATAGCACAGTAACAAACAGTAGGATCGACAACATTTGACGACCCGGTCCGGCGCCGCGCTGTCGGGTTCATTCGCCCCAGATTTCATCCCCCTACCCCTACGACGTTATCGGCTTATTTGGAAAACTGTGAAAAGTTCGTTAATGTTTACGTTTTCTTTATTTATTCAATTAAATGTAGATTAGTTTGAGATTTTGACAGTCAGAAGATAATACTTGTGAAACTCAACGAAGAAAAAAAGCAATGTTAAAATGAGGATTTACGGATATTTAGTAAAGAAATTGAATTAATTATTATTATTGAGAAAAAGTAAATATGTCCCAGCTTTTCTAGATAGTCTGAGGACTGCTGGTTTGAAGTGCCGACGAAATAAAAAACCGCATGTGGATAAGCAATAAAATGCAATGATATTAAAAATATATATATTGTAAGTAATCTATACCTACTAATATTATAAAGAGGTAAAGTATCTAACTTTATTTGTTTGTAGGCGGTAATCTTCGCAAATACTGATCCGATCATGAAAATTCTTTCACTAACAGGAAACTACACTATTTAGGAGTGACATAGGCTATATTTTATTGTTATTGAACAAAAAATTAAGTGAAAAACAATAGTACGAGTATATGTAAATAAAGTCGGAGAAATGCGAGTGAGATGAAAACTTTACTATAATATTTGCATCACAAAATAATTAACGCCCAACGAAGTGGGAACAGGTAGGCTAGTGTTGTATAAAAAAAAATTAACAATAGAATTATGTTCAACGATTTTCATAACAGCTCTGGTGACATTTGAGTTATCACTACATAAATTATAAAACAAAGTCGCTTCCCGCTGTGTGTCTGTCTGTATGTAATATGTATGCTTAGATCTTAAGAACTACGCAACGGATTTTGATGCAGTTTTTTTTAATAGATAGAGTGATTCAAGGGGAAGGTTTATATGTATAATACATGCATAATATAATAGAGAAACACTGATCATTTTTGCAACCGTGCGAAGCCGGGGCGGGTCGCTAGTAATCTTTATAAGATAGTTCTAGATACAATGTCTAGAATATAATATCGACCTTTACCCACTGTCCATGATGCCAATGTGTCGCGACCCTCTGGCCCAAATGCACCCTCCTTTAATTTGCAAACGGTTCAGTTTACATATTGAGACAGGTTTCAGATTTGAATGTTTAATGTTGTGAAATTCAGGTAAGCATTAGGAAAAATGTCATAGAATTAATTTTATTAACTTCTTTAACGTGAAGTTGATAAATATTTTTTTTCTTTATGCGTCGTTTGGATTTAAACCTTAAGTTTAAGTTTAAGAATTTAATACGCTAAAACTTTTATTGTGTCGGTAAGTTGGCTTGGCAAAGAAAACACAATTTATGTTACCTATCGATCTTTGATTCGATTAAAAGTTTATTTATACGCTTCAGCCTGTAATATCCCACTGCTGGACATAGGCCTATTTCCCCATGTAGGAGAAGGATCAGAGCTTAATCCACCACGCTGCTCCAATGCCGGTTGGCGGATATATTCCCTTATATGATATACTATGTGACTCGTTTAACAAGAGCATCACTACATATATAGTATAAAACAAAGTCGCTTCCCGCTGTCTGTCTGTCCCTATATATGCCTAGATCTTCAAAACTACGCAACGGATTTTGATGCGGTTTTCTTTAGTAAATAGTGATTCCAGAGGAAGGTTTATATGTATAATACATGCATAATATACTAGAGGAACACTGATAGTTTTTGCAACCGTGCGAAGCCGGGGTGGGTCGCTAGTTAACTATAAATATAAACAACCGAACAGATAAGTTATTTAAGAAAATTTTAATATAGAGAAGTTCCCTCTTTGCCTGCGTTTCTTACACGATTTTGTCCTTACCTTTACTTCTTACCTTCCGATAAAATATAGCCTATATCAGTCAGTGATAATGTAGCATTTAGCAGCGTTGTCCAGTAGATTCTGAGTTTCTATATACAGGGTGTCCCAGAAATTGCACGCCAGGCTGACACGGGAGGTAGATCGGCTTTAGATCTATCAAATAAAAGCAACATGATCTCAGTAAAAGTTTTTTAGTTTTCGAGATATTGACACTTTTAGGTTTTTTCAGAAAATCTCCACTTTTTGCCCTATTTTTGCCTGTTATGGGAACAAAAATACCTCTAACTTATAATTTTTTTTCCTGGGCTACCACTAATAGTTAGTTGAGACAACCCAGTATTCATTTTATTAAAAAGTAGCACGATATTAAAAAAAAACAACTAAATCTTACTTTTTGTTTCAAAGCGAAAACCTTAACTAAAGTTTGGCTAGCGACTGTGAAAAAAAATGTACCAGATTGAGTCAGCAAATGTTCTTAAAAACTAACCTACTTGATGCTCTTTCAAAATTGGTATAACATTCCTAGTTTTTTTTTACTAAAAATTGAATAATACCACGTTTTGTCATTGTAGTCGTAATTCTTCGAAAGTATGCAACTAAAAAATAATAGTTTTAATTCAATGTGAAGACGTCTTTTGTCTCCATATCACTGAGAAATCAAATCAAAGAAGCGTTTCTTCACGTGGTAGCGTCAGTTATAACGCAAGATTGGCAGCGAGATTGTACTCGGAAAGATACCCTAACCGCAGGCGAGCAACCCATGAGATTATTCTTCGCACTGTCAATGCCTGCCGAGAAGGCAGAATCCCTGGCCGAAGAAGTTCTCAAGGAAGACCCCGTAGTACTCAAGAGGATGAGGTTGTACTAGAACAAGTATCGGAAGACCCATCTACTTCATTAAGGGTAATCGAACGACGTACTGGCGTTTCTAAATCGCAAGCGCAACGAATTTTGAAGAGGTATGAATACCACCCGTACCATATTCAAAGGGTTCAAACGCTGTTAAGCAGTGATTATGCAAAGCGTGTATCGTTTTGTCGCACAATGCTGGAGAAGCATGAGGAAGACCCAAATTTTTTCAACAACGTCTTATGGAGCGACGAGTCGGCCTGTAAAAGAGATGGGTATCTTAATCTACATAATATTCACAGTTGGCAATTAGAAAATCCGCATGAAGTAAGACAAAACCGTTCGCAGCACCAATTTAAAATAAATCTATGGACCGGGATCCTCAATGGGCACATAATTGGCCCATTCGAACTCCCTGCTACCCTCAATGCAGCAATGTATTTAGAATTTTTACAAAATGATCTACCCATTCTTTTGGAAGATGTGTCTCTTGAGACAAGAAGAAGAATGTGGCTGCAGAATGATGGGTGCCCTTCTCACTATGCTCGCGCAGTTAGAGCTTATCTAGATGACACATACCCAAGAAGATGGATTGGCCGGCTAGGGCCAATTTTGTGGCCCCCACGCTCCCCAGACCTAAACCCACTGGACTTTTTCTACTGGGGATGTTTGAAAGATAAAGTGTACAGTAAACCAATTCAATCGGTCGATGATTTGCGGCAACGAATCAATGAAGCAGCTCGCGAAATTACTGATTTAAGTTTAACACGTTTAAAGACACAGTTTTTAAGAAGATGCAGGTTATGCATAAGAGTAGGTGGCAGAAATTTTGAAAATCTGCTATAATGTGTATTTGAAATGTTTATTTGAATGTTGTAATTGTAAAACTTAACGAAAATAAAAAAAAATATAACCTTAAGTTCTGTACCTAAATTATTTTGATGCCAGCCTACAACAACAATTAAAAAAGGATAATGGATAACTCTGTTAGACATTGCAAAACTAAAAAGCGATTACAGTAACTAAAAAGTTGTAAGTTGAAGACAAAAGTCGGCTTAACTTTGTATTAAGCATTATTTTTTATTTGAAGTATTGCGTAAGTAGTACGACTACAATGACAAAACGTGGTATTATTCAATTTTTAGTAAAAAAAAAAACTAGGAATGTTATACCATTTTTGAAAGAGCATTAAGTAGGTTAGTTTTTGAGAACATTTGCTGACTCAATCTGGTACATTTTTTTTTCACAGTCGCTAGCCAAACTTTAGTTAAGGTTTTCGCTTTGAAACAAAAAGTAAGATTTAGTTGTTTTTTTTTTTTAATATCGTGCTACTTTTTAATAAAATGAATACTGGGTTGTCTCAACCAACTATTAGTGGTAGCCCAGGAAAAAAAATTATAAGTTAGAGGTATTTTTATTCCCATAACAGGCAAAAATAGGGCAAAAAGTGGAGATTTTCTGAAAAAACCTAAAAGTGTCAATATCTCGAAAACTAAAAAACTTTTACTGAGATCATGTTGCTTTTATTTGATAGATCTAAAGCCGATCTACCTCCCGTGTCAGCCTGGCGTGCAATTTCTGGGACACCCTGTATATTCCAAATCAACTAAAAATTAAATCTTTAATCTTTATAATATTAGTACAAAGAGTACCTAATTAAGAATCGAATGTTGTGTCAAAATATATTACGTAAAGGGCAGTAATCCCCCCTGGAGGGATGGTAGGTAAATGCGACCGGGCGGCGCCAGCGCGTCGCGGCGCCTGCTGTCTGTCGTACGTCGTACCCTAGAACTGTAACACGAGCTTCGAAGTACATTGAAGCTTTTAATTATCGACTTTGATAAATCGAGGTATGGTTTTCATTTTTACATTTATGTTTCTTTATAGCTAGTTATATCATATGGCTTTTGTATGACAAGTATTATTCTAAGACGTTATTATTTTTTAGCCGACTTCAAAAAAAGCAGGAGGCTCTTTTTCGTAGGTAGTAAGTTAGGCTGACGGATCAGCCGTTCTGAGGTGAAAGGCTCGATCGGGTGAACTCGGAAACGCCGAGTGTACCCGAGCGAAAAAGATACAGTTAACTGCTCTTCGCTGTTGTGTCGCTGTTTTTGGTATATTCAATTAATACGTAATAATTGTTATTATTAATTTAATAGTTATTATTATATCATAAATTGATTGCAATTGCCAATGAAGATTTCACTTCTGCCGTGTAGTCTTAAGCACATTTTTTTTTTGTTGATAGATACTAAAATTATTTAGCCGTCAATGTACATCGTCCATTCCTCCCCCTAGTTCCCATTTCTCTCATACTTCCCAGATTCCGCACCATTCAGTGTCTAGCTTTGCTTGTGGACACAACAAGTTGAAATTAAGTTCCAGTGACAATGGGTTTGGATAAACGTACTATTAAAATTATTATCATCGTCTCTGTCACCGTTCTTGTGATTGGTGAGTGTTGGATATTTTTTGCCTTTCTTTTTTTTTTTTTTTTTTTGATTGGACAATTTTTACGTATACAAAATTACAAACCCTTTGTTTTTTCTTTGTTATATGTTACAGATACAACATAATTTTCTTATAAAATATTGTACAAATATTTTTTCTAGCGGCTACGTAATAATAATGATAATGTTTTTAAATTAAAAAAAAAAGTTAAGTACCATTTACAAACAAACTACTTAAATTTTGTTTATTATATATAGTAACATGCAATATTTACATTTTTTTTTAAATAAAATAGGTACTTAATTAAGCAATAATTTGAATTTTTTTTTTGTAATTAAATCTATTTCAGCTTATTTTTATACAAACTGTAAAATTATTGTCGTTTTTCTATAAAAAGCTTCTGCGCGCGACTTCGTCCGCGTCGAATAGGACCAATTCTGTCATACATGATTTGTGCGAAACTTTAAACATTTACGCAGCGGAAGCTCTCAAAGAGAAAAAACCCGATTTTGAAACATTCTTCATTGGTGCTACGCTCCTATTGGTCTTAGCGTGATGATATATAGCCTATAGCCTTCCTCGATAAATGAGCTATCTAACACTGAAAGAATTTTTCAAATCGGACCAGTAGATCCTGAGATTAGTGCGTTCAAACAAACAAACAAACAAACAAACTCTTCAGCTTTATTATATTAGTATAGATTCCTATTAATGGTTTGAAACAAACAACTTGGCTTTGTACGCCAAGAAAACCAAGTGCGTAGTGTTTGCGATGCCCAATGTTAAGCATCCGAATTATAATTTCGAAATAAGTAACGAGAGGTTTATTGTCAATGATACTACAGTTTTCTTATATATCAATTTGGATCTAAAACTTCAGTGGTATTCCCATTCCTCATCCTTGAGTGGTAGACTCAGCTCCTCCTCTACAAACAATTTTGCAATTCTCTCAACATACCTAAATTATAAGTTTTTATTAAAAAGAAATTAATAGATAAAGGGTATTATTCGGTAGGTACACGATTACTTTGATAAAGATTTGTGGACTTAGTGACGCTGTATTTCATGCAAGATATTACTCATTTTGAACTAAAACATAATATATTATTTTCAAAAGAGTAACTGCAGAGTTTCTTGCCGATTCTTCTCTGCAGAATTTCACTCTTACTCTCTAACACTCTCAACGGCCCACACTGGGATTTTCTTTTGTGTTGGGGTCCGGAAACACACACAATACACAAGCACAAACCACCAGACCACGGCAAACATCTGTATGACCAATACAAATGTTTGCCGCAACAGTCTCAAGCCAGCGCCGTGATCGCTTCGCTAACACGTTTATATTCATAGGTTTACTTTGTCGCTTGAAATTGTATTTTGTCGATTAAGAAGCGTATCTAAAATTATACGAGAGTTGCTTAAAATTGTCGCTAACACACTATATCAACAATTGTAAAGCTGCCAAACAAAATCCCAACTCTAGAACTATGGCCGGCGGTCCGAGCTGTGCCCCACGGTTTAGCCCGCGTTTGATGAACAAACTTACTAAAAAAATTATATAGCCTTTTTTGACCCCGGGCAGAAATCTAATGGATACCCACGGCTCCCTCGGGCTTATGTCAGATTCGCACAGACTAAAAAAACTGGGGTATTCCTCCTCTCGCCTGGGGCGGGACACGGGGACGATGAGCACTTCCGCGACCTATAATTATAGCCTTTTTGTATGGACTACAAAACTTCGTAAACTGGCGCGTTCAAACAAACTCTTACAAAGGGGCTCTCTGGGCAGGCGGGTTGGTAACCGCAGGGCTGGCTTTGTCGCACCGAAGACAATGATGCCCGTCTTTGGCCTGTGTATTTCAAAGCCAATAGTTGGATGGTTATCCCGCCATCGGTCGGCTTTTTAAGTTCCAAGGTGATATTGGAACTGTGTTATCCCTTAGTCGCCTCTTACAACACCCACGGGAAGAGAGGGGGTTGCTATATTCTTTACTGCAGTAACCATACAGCAAGGTTTACATACTTGAGTATGTATGTATCTTTAAAAAATCGCCTGTACGATATTGTAGAACAATAACAACGAGTAAGGTGGCCAGAGCTCCTGGGGGAGATTGGGAGTAGAGTCGGCATCGGGCTTGCGATGCTTCTGGTGTTGTAGGCGTCTATAAACTACGGAAATCGTTTATCATCAGGCGAGTCGTCCTCTTGTTTGCCGACCCAGTTGCTTAAAAAAATAATTGCCAAAATTTTAACGAATGTGAATAATGAAATACAACTCCAGAATAATCAGTATGAATGATTGTTATACTAAGTACACTACTACCGTTAGTGTAGTATAAAAGTTGCTCTAAGCGGTTCAAAATATAGTGATGATGTAACCAGTACCCATAAACTACATAAAAGTGGTGCAAAACGAAAAAAATAAAACTTTGTGTTTAGTCGTAAAGACGTCAGTAACAATGTAGGGAAACTTTCCGACGTAAATCAACACTATCCTACGATAGTAAAGCCACGGGGAGCGGTACACGTTTAATTAGACATTGCTTTGATAAAAAGGACAGTGAAAATATAAGATGCCGTATAAAAACCTGCACAAAATTGTATTTGTCAGTACATACTGTAAGCTACAGGTTGGTACCTATGTGTAGGAGATGTATAACTGTAATATGAAAATTTTACAAGCTTTACAGAGTTAGATACGAGCAGGAACCCGCTCTGGAGAACGCAGGAACGACTAAACCTTAACTTCCTTCCTTCCTCACTAATTCTAAATTACATCTTTATGCCGTTTGCAGTCGAATGCCTTGGACCTTGTACAGTGTTGGAGCAGTGCTAATTTTTTTAAAAAGATTATCACCTCATCTTATTGCCTCCTCTGGTGACCAGAGGGTTTTTGCATTTTTTGCCCAGAGAATCGGCATAGCGATTCCACGGGGAAATACTGTCAGCTTTCTTGCGACCATTCCACGTGGACATGATTTATACCGCAACTATTGTCAATATTTAGTTATTAAGTTGTGAGTTCTTAAGTTGTATAAATATGTATGATATTGTACATTTTTTACATACATACATACATATATTCACGCCTGTATCCCAGAGGGGTAGGCAGAGATTACGTCCCTCCACCTGCCACGATCCTGACAAACCTCTCATGCCTCATCTACAGTCATACATCTTCTCATACACTGTCGGCGATTGTGCGTACTTCTTACTTGGCCGATTTCCAAGACTTCTCGGATTTGATCCTCGAAAGTCCTTCTTGGACGGCCTTTCGGAACTACGCCCGCCAATTTACTTTTGTAAATACCTTTCGTAACCCTACTTTCACTCATCCTTTCAATATGTCCAAACCAACGCAGCATCCCCTTTCTTACTTTCATAACCACATCTTCTTTCAAGCCACATTTTTCCCTTATCACACTATTTCTTACTCTATCAACCAGTCTTAAGCCACACATATTACGCAAAGAGCGCATTTCTACCGCATTCAATCTACTTTCATTCTTCTTCTGCCACACCCAACATTCACTTCCATAGGTTAATGTGGGGATGAACACCCCATATACATTTTTTATTATATATTTTTTATTCTTATGGTAGCACGAGCATATTTCATATCGGTAATGCTTTAGTAATATGTTGAAAATGTTTAATAACAACATATGTAAAACCTTAAATGAACAACTTATGACAATTGTATTTATTTTAACATAAATTAAATGTATACATTCGATTACATAGGTCTGCATATGGTACAGTGTATAATAGCAATCCTTTGAGCTCATTAGTCACACTTGAAAGGCTTTATAGGCATCCTGGGTCCGCATTTTATCTGGTCATTGCACTTTGATTGAAAATCAATCAAATTGTATTAGAATTGTTGAGAAAAAAAATTATTGTTTTTTATTTATTTAGGTAAGTCTTTTAAATATATTAAAGAAGTAATTCTTATTATTTTCTAAGCAATTTGCTTAAAAGAAACTTCTATCCGATAACTGGTTGGAATCGCTACGGGTATGCGACCCCGGACTGATCTAGCTGATAGTGTCACACACCCCTCCCCGTAATGCGTGGCACTGGTATCCCTAACCCCAGATCCTGTTCTCACATAAATCCTTCCCACCTATCCATCTTCTTAGCTAAGAATTCCCAAGGGGGGTTGATGTCAGGCAGGCGGCCGGTCGTAAAATATGTCATACCAAATCTTTTACAACGTGAGTTCAATGACTCATGTTGTGCCGACCCTACATAAGTGGGATAAGGGCAGGGAGATGATGATGATATTGTAGAAGCTAGAAGAGATGTAGTAAGACAAATGAATAATTCTAAAGGAATCTGTTGTAGCGTATATGTCATGTGTTGTGGTTCAAAATCGGGGTTTTTTCCTTTTGAGAGCTTCCGCTGCGTAAACGGTTAAAGTTTCGCACAAATCATGTATGACAGAATTTGTCCTATACCACGCGGACGAAGTCGCGCGCAAAAGCTAGTCAGTGATAAGACCGCTGCATTTTGGTATATTGGTCCTTCATAAGCAGGAGTTGCCTGTAACAAATCACTATCTATACTAATATAATAAAGCTGAAGAGTTTGTTTGTTTGATTGTTTGTTTGTTTGAACGCGCTAATCTCAGGACCTACTGGTCCGATTTGAAAAATTATTTCAGTGTTAGATAGCCTATTTATCGAGGAAGGCTATAGGCTATATATCATCACGCTAAGACCAATAGGAGCGTAGCGCCAATGAAGAATGGTTCAAAATCGGGGTTTTTTCCTTTTGAGAGCTTCCGCTGCGTAAACGGTTAAAGTTTCGCACAAATCATGTATGACAGAATTTGTCCTATACCACGCGGACGATAAGTCGCGCGCAAAAGCTAGTCAGTGATAAGACCGCTGCATTTTGGTATCTTTTTGGTCTTGAGAAGTGTGCAACAAATAATTAAAAATACACGATTCACAAAATCACTGATCAAGTCTCACTTCATTCACTTCAACCTATCGCAGTCCACTGCTGGAAATAGGGCTCCACAAGTTCGCGCCAAAAATGGCGTAAACTCATGTGTGTTGATCAAGTCTGCCACTTACAAAGTACAAACTGGACTCTAACTAAATCTGTGATCTAATGTTGTTACTTCTCATGCAAACGACTGTGTGATTTTAAATGAGAAAATAAATATCTTTAACCTTAAAATAAGTACATTAAACGTCTACTCAATTTCAAAACACAGTAAGTGACAAAAATGAAATTTTTCTAATTTAGATCGAATCATGTTCACACGAATTCCATTGGAATGAAAAATGCTAAAAAATCGATTTGGAATAATTTGTCCCTTACTGCGTTTTGAAATTGGTCAGCCGTAAATATCTAGACTAAATTATTGTTTTAATTTCAGGTGGCATCATTGGTTTACTCCTTGGTCTTTTGTTACCATATCGTTATGTTGGTGAGTTACTTACATTGTACTGTAACTCTTATTTAATGCCTTCATTAGCTGACATCATTTCTTTTCTATATGTTCAATTTACTGTTACTCAACTATTTTAACCATAGTAACTTTTCAATTTCTTAATTCGGATTTATTAAGAAAATTATTATGAGGCTATTATGATAATTAGGAGGTTGATCTTTATAGATTAAGTTCAAAAATTGTTTTGTAAAGCTAAAAGCACTGGTCTAACAACAAATAACGCAATATAAACGTATTGTGTGCTTTAAATCATTAATTTATTGTTCAATATTATCTTTTTTTCAGAACTCGAAGTGTGGCCACGATCAGACGATTATAACTATGAGCAGCCTCTGATTCACTTCCGTGTTAGCGATTCGGGAACCTGGCATCCATGGTACAAGAAGCTTAACGATTTCCTGAAGGGTAAGAGCATTAGCATATATATTGTATTTAGGCTTTCCAGCAGTAAAGGCCTAAATCTTTTTTATTTCCTACGGTTTTTTGGAGTTTACTCCTTAGTTCATATAAGGCTCCCGGAAAGACAAAAAAATATGAGGAGTAAAATCTACAGAACGAATGACCTTACGTTTTTGTGCTTAGGTATATTTGATTCGTTTATTTACCATTTAATATGCTATTAAGCATTTTCTTACACTAGTAAGCCTCTTTGTGCCTATTTAGACAATCGATCTGAAGGAGTAAACTCCAATCGTGCATTGGAGCTGACATACAGACTTTGTTTTATACAATTGAATTAAAGTTACTTATTTCGATCTTAAAATCTTTCCCTAAGTCTCACCATAGACATTTTTGACTATTAGCATACGAAACAACTGTCCCGGAAGAACCGCCACGCGCACCATGCTCAGTACGTCACCAGGAACACCGTCTACCCGTACCGAGCTGTGAGCGCGCTATGAGCATGTGGGCACCTTGCACTGTTGACAACTTCTACGGCTACAGGGATGGCAGGCCTTGTGTATTCCTTAGATTAAGTCACGTAAGTATTTTATTTAGGTACCTTTATTTACGTATTTATATTATTTTAAAGTAAAGAGACTAATTCGAGAGGTGGATTTGGTATGACTGAGCTTTAATTATCATTTGACTATAAGAAATCCAAAATGCCAGAATCATTGAAGGATTGATGTGTCAGTCAGTTCAGCCTATTGCAGTCCACTGCTGGACATAGGCCTCCCTAAGTTCGCGCCAGACATCCCATGAAGAATTGATGAACCCATATAAAACATCAGAAACATAAAAAAAGATTCTTGGACATTAGAGACAAGTTAGATTACAGTGATGAAATTGAAAGTGTAAGAATTGGTTGATAATGTAATTTAACTACTTAATTAAACCGATCGAATGCCGTTCTTTTTCCCGTTTACTGGATATTCGTTTTTCAGAAAAGTGTTGCTAGATTCAAATTGTAAACACTAATTTATTACGTACGAAATTGCTTACAAAAAAAAGTTACACCATAGACAAAATCAAATAGTATTTTAACAATTTAACAGATGTAATCTAATAATCTTATTAATTTATTAATGTTTAATTTTTCTAAATAAAATTTAATTTTTCAGGTTCACTACTGGGTGCCCGAGCCCTACAACGTATCTATGCCCTTGTCTATACCTCAAGATATGCCAAATAATATTAAGAATGCAATGGTAATTGGATAAATACGATTATTTACAGTTTATGCAGGAACAATGTCTAAAACTACACGATCTTTAACGGAGGTAGGGCACAGCATAAAATATCATACTCAAAATCTGTGGCAGCCTGATTGGGGAAGTACCTAAACCTTACAGAAGATCACAGATACATAAGACTACTCTCATTTAGTGTTGTGTTCCTGGGGTGTGTAAGATGGCCAGAGCTCCTGGGGAGATTGGCGGGAAGGGTCAGCAGCTCGCTTGCGATTTGTCCGGTGTTGCAACTTGCAAGCATCTATAAACTACGGTAATCCTGGTTGTATAAAAAGTGGGCATTTCTGGTTGATATGAAATTGGAGTTTATTATATTTCAGTAAACATTTAAAAAAAAGTGTGCTTTAGACCACACGACTGAAGAGAAACATCTGCACTATACTGTGCCTGCACTGTGTCTTTAATATACGAAATATCCAATCGGCTATGAAAGAAAGAAAATGTGTGTTCACACCTCTCTCTCTCTCTTGCTCACATCACACTTTTCGTAACGCTCTCATCACGTATTTACCAGTTTACTACAAGGTTAGGGTCGGCAACGCGATTGCGATACTTCTGGTTTTGCAGGCGTCTATAGGCTACGGTAATCACTTACCATTAAGTAAGCCCTACGCTTGTTTGCCGATCTTGTTGCATAAAAAAAAATTACCAATAATCTCCTTTTTTCAATCTCCATTATCATCTCTTAATTCCATTTTTATTTTCTTTTTCGCAGCACTTGTTCCCTGCGCACCAATACGGTGATTTCATCTGGGTTTCCTGTAAAGGAGAGTTTGCTGCTGATGAGGAGAATGTCGGTCCGATCCAGTACATCCCCGCTAACTTGCCCCCTGGATTCCCCACCAGCCGCCTGCGCACAGCTGACCGGATCCCACGCTCAGACCGCTCGCTCCCTGATCAGATCTCTGGACCTCTCATCGCTGTGGTCTTTGAGAATCCTAATCGTAAGTTTAACAGTATCTTTACCTTTATTAGTCGCTTATGATCTTAACATCTGCAACGTCGACGAAATGTCGGGATTTTAAAAATGACAAATTTCGGTAAGTCTTGTTAAAATAAAAGTTTTCATAAGTGTTAAAAACTAATACCTGAATTACACTTAAAAGATTGAGGGCTTGTTTGACAGTTAAACATTGACGACGTGTTGGCACAACGGTCACAGCACTGGTTTGTGGCTGTTGCGCTGGCGGTTGCGGGTTCGACCCCCGCACATGATTAACATTTGTATTGGCCATACAGATGTTTGCCGTGGTTTGGGTATTTGTTTAGTCCTTGTAGGTCTCCCCACTATTTACAAGATGATTTAGTTTATTTAATGTTCCAGATTCTAGGTGACACTGTTAGTTACTTCTCTGTGTACAATTCCCTACAGCTTTTGCTGTGCCGTGTCCAAAGGTTGTCTGGAAGAGATCGCTCTTCTAGCGATAAGAACGCCTTTGTACACTGATCTTTATTTGTAACTAGCTGCCCGGACAGACTTCGTTCTGTCCGTTATGTTTTTTTTTGTATAAAAACCTTCCGTGGGATTTTTAAGGAACATACAAAAAAAATTAGCCGAATCGGTCGAGCCATTCTCGAGTTATGCGCTTAACAACATTCATTTTTAGGGTTCCGTACCCAAAGGGTAAAAACGGGACCCTATTACTAAGACTTTGCTGTCCGTCCGTCCGTCTGTCACCAGGTTGTATCTCAAGAACAGAGCTATAGCTAGACAGTTGAAAATTTCACAAATTTTGTATTTCTGTTGCCGCTATAACAACAAAATAATACTAAAAACAAAATAAAATAAAAATTTAAAGGGGGCTGCCATACAACAAATGCAATTTTCTTGCCCTTTTTTGCTCGATATCAATAATGGCAACAGGTAGGCACTTGAAATATTCACAAAATACTCAGTTGTATTTTTACTTTAATAATAAATAATAAAATTAAAATAAAATTAATATTTAAGGGGGGCTCCCATACAAAAAACGTCATTTTTGCCTATTTTTGCTCTCATACAACAAAAGTGATTTTTAGCCGCTTTTTGCTCGATATTAAAATCAATGTAGGTACCTAGTCAATGGTACGGAACCCTTCGTGCGCGAGTCCGACTCGCACTTGGCCGATTTATTATTATATAGATATATTTTATTGTGTTGATTGTTGTTGTGTACAATAATGAGTGTATTGTATTGTATTGTTCCTCCAGGTGGCGTGGTGATCAACGTGGAGTGTCGCATTTGGTCACGTGACATCGTATCGTATGACCGCAACAGTCGGGTGGGACGCGCGCGCTTTGAACTGTACATCGAATAAATTCTTTTAACTTATATTAATAGTTATTATATTTTACTTTTATATTTATTACATATTATTTATGTATATGATATCATATTATTTCGAATATTGTTCGTTTTTTAATTGTGATATTATTTGGTAATGGAAAAGAAATGCGCTGTCATGTTTGATTTTAATGGATGATTGATCGCTAAATGGAATGGTTATTCTAAGGGCATATGCAAACCACGTTTTTTAAACGTTTAAAAAACGTGGTTTTCATAGGCCCTAAAACTTCGCAAATATCGTTACTTTTAATAAAATAGCTGTTCGTAAAAAAAACACTTTTATGTATTTAGTAATAATATGAAAGTATGTGTTTATGTGAAGTAGGTATGTGTTTGTATGATTAAGGAAATGCGTGTGTAAGTATTAAGCATGTGACTAGCCCGTGTTTGCAGTTTGTAGTGGCCCTGTTGTCTGTTCCGCGGGATGCGGGTTCGATTCCCGCCTGAGTCTGGGTGTAATATTTGTATTTATACATTTATATGTATATGTGTTATTTCTTTGCATATTTCTCAAAAAAAAAAAAGGTATAACAGTCGGCTGTTACTTATAACGTTATAACGTAAGTTGCTTACCATAGGAACAGACGACCGTGGGTGTATGTTGTAAGATATTTGTTTATTTATTTATATAAGAGTGTTATTGTATTTACGTGTGTGCGTCACAATACAAAATATCACAAAATAAAATTTTTATTCAAAGATATCTAAGCTTGCGTAATAAGATTACAGATTAGTTTTTAACAATTTAATTAAATTAAGATGTTTGATGTATTTTTAAATAATTATGTAACTACATTTAGATATATAGAATGTTCGACTTTTAATAGCATTCCTTCAAATGGAGCGTTATGTAGGTGTAACAGACCAAGGTCCACGTAAAAAAATTTTAGCCCTTTTTAACATTGTACCTTTTCTTAATATACGAGCTTCTCTGGTGACGCACTTCTGCATGCGTCCAATACTATTTTTCTTAGCCCTAAAAACGTAAAGTTAAATATTAATATTAACTACCGCATACAACTTAAGAACCGCATATGCAAATATATAAATTCTTATTCTCGTAGAATGTTTTTATTGTAAATTATAGCCGTGCTTATTCGCTCACGGAGGGTAGGTATCATGCGGGACGAGTCTATCAAAGTAGCTCGTCTATAAATTGTCAAATTTAAAAATGGGCTAGGATTTTTTTTATGCAGAACTAGAACTATAACATCTAAAGAACCCCCCATTTGAAGGAACGTAGCTAGGAATCTAACAATATATATTTATTTTAGGTTATAAGTTCCAAGCAGTATTAAAATTCAAGCTAAAACGTAATAAAAATTATAATGTAATGGTACAAAAAAAAAATTAAATTAATGTAGGTACCAAATAAAAACATGTACCAAATAAAACATATTTATACTATGTACCAAATATTAAAGTACCTACTGAAGAAAATAAATAAAATAAAGATTTACTTAAGTTATCAATATACATTTTATACCTATTTTATTATAAATTAACGATAATAATATCTACAATACTTACTAAATCGCTTATATTTACAAAGCTCTGAAAAGTATATATTAGCAAGAAAATACGGTCTTACTATAAAAAAGTTAAAGATATTTCGAATATAGTAGGTACTCGTAATAATATGATAAAAAATTGTAGATTTTTAACTAATATTCGGTTACATACATTATCTGTTACATTTTTACCTCGTTAGTCGTTAGTGTCGCTCAGTAATGGGCAAAAGTTTATCGAGAAAGTGACATCACATTAAAAAAAAATCTAATTATATGTAATTATAATATGCAAGGAAAATTGTAAATGAATGTTAGATTATTTTATATTCGTTGAAATACTATAATTGTATTTATATGATTTAATACTCCACTTACCTACATTAAATATGTAGTAAATATTTTTTCTCAAGTAGAAGTCTAAGAAAGTTTGGTTTTTTATTGCACGAAATAATTAAAAATATTTTTTTTTCTGTTATTCGAAGAAAGAGAGTGAGAGGGATGAATTAATAAGGAGAACCTGGGGGCTAGTCAAAACGTTATAACTTATTAACATGATTTGTCAAATATTTAACCAATTGTAAATTGTAATAATTTTGACTACCTAATCAATTATCTATACTATAATATTATAATTGTGTTTGCTCGCAAACGAAAAAAAAACGACTTCAATTACATCGACAAGTAATACAACGTAATAAGACGAAAAAATAGTCAAGTAAATACGCGCAATTAAAGATTACTCAAAAAGTTGTAATCAGATCTCGATCTAATTTAAACAAGACTACATGACAAGTATTAGCTTTCGATTAAAGTAAGAATCATCAAAATCGGTACACCGAGTAAAAACTAAAAAGTTATGTGGTATAGGTATATAATACAACGTAGGTCGACGAAAAAGTAGTCAAGTAAATACGCATTATTAGATATAACTCTAAAAGTACTTGCCAGATCTCAATTAAATTTAAATAGGAGCACGTGACACGCAACACCTTCCAATTAAAACAAAATTGATCGAAATCGGTCTACCCAGTCAAAAGTTCTGAGCTAACATACTTACATAAAAAAAATACAGTCGAATTGAGAACCTCCTCCTTTTTTGGAAGTCGGTTAAAAAGCAGAAAAGTTTGTTTAAACGCACTTATCTCAGAAACTAATGGTTCAAATTGAAAAATAATTTATGTGTTGACATTCCATTTACCATGGACGGCAATAGGCTATTTTTTCCCCTCAAATTTTGTGAAACCGCGGGGCATAACTACTCATATGTTTCCTTTGATAGCCTATCACAGCTTTAGTGTCTAAGTAATACATGTCAATAAAGTCTCTTATTCTAGTCGGTGTGAAAGTTTTCTAATAGTCATTTAAAATGTACCTGTTTAACTAACTTGGATGGTCGTGTTGTTTATTTGATCTTTGTATGCTTAAAATGTGAAATAAAACAATAATAAATAAGGCTATTGTTTTATTATTCCCTTATTACACATGTGCTACATTTATGTGTTTTTTTTTTACCAATATTTATTTATGATTTCAAATAAATTAGTACTGAATAAGTACCTACTACCTACTGCAAATTTTTATTCTATAAACTTTACGCCTTTACAGCGTTATGGATCTCAAAGTTACATTTATTGTTTTCTATTTTAAACAATAGGTACAGTTGGAGAATTTAATAAAATTACGGGCTTAAGCTTTCGTTTTAATTTAACTGTAAAATGTCAAAATATAAATCACATCTAATCTATACATATAATAAAATGGTAGAAAAGTCAAAACTGTACATTGAATATTTTTTTAAAAGAATACTTGGGGTGTGATCTACAATCGATACCGAAGCCAAAAATATAGTTTTTAGAATTTTTGTCTGTTTGTCTGTTTGTCTGTTTGTCTGTTTGTCTGTATGTATGTCCGGGATAAACTCAAAAAGTACTGCATGGATTTACTTCAAATTTGGCACGAATATTTTTAAGAAGTCGGGTCAGAACATAGGCTATATATTATCACGCTATCACCTACGGGGAACGAGCAGTGAACCTTTATTTCTTCAAATGTATGTCCGGGATAAACTCAAAAAGTACTGCATGGATTTACTTCAAATTTGGCACGAATATAATTAAGAAGTCGGGTCAGAACATAGGCTACATATTATCACGCTATCACCTACGGGGAACGAGCAGTGAACGCACGCAGACGACGTCGCGGGCAGCAGCTAGTTTAGAATATAATTACTAATAATCTCTATATATATAAAAATGAATCGCTGAATGTGTTGCTAAGCTCAAATCTCGAGAGCGGCTGAACCGATTTCGTTAATAGAAAAGGATTATTCTTTTTTTATAATGTTCCACGAAGTACGAGGATGGTTGTTACGGAAAGAAAAATTTGAAAAATTGCTTGAAAAAGTCTAAAAACGACACTTTTCTATATTCTCATACAAAATATTCGTAATAATAGGTAGGTATATTCGTAATAATAAGTAAAAGTCAATTTAAACTTTAATACCATACCATAAAGTTTAAGTGTTAGTGGAGGGGTTCCGGGAAGGATAAGTATTAAAAGAAAGTAAAAGATTGAAGAATCGACTGTTAGGCGGTACGAAGTTCGCCGGGTCAGCTAGTGAGAAATAAATAAGAACCTCATACTCAACGAACACACAATACACAAGCACAAACGCCCAGACAGCGGAAAATACTTGTTTGGCCTATAGAAATGTTTGTCATGAAAGGGGGCTCATAACGATCCCCATCGAACCCGCGAATGCCAGTGCAATCAGCCAGTGCCAGTGATGTAATCGATGCGTCTCAGGCCAACGACCTATTATATATCATAGTCTCAGGCTGGCTTTGTCGCACCGAAGTCGCTGCTGTCCGTCTTCGGCCTGCCTGTGTATTTCAAAGCCAGCAGTTGGATTGTTTTGTTATCCCGCCATCGATCGGTTGGGTTTTTAAGTTCCAAGGTGGTAGTGGAACTATGTTATCCCTTAGTCGCCTCTTACGAGACCCACCCGACACACGACCCATAGTATTTATTAAATAATTTTTAATTAGTTTCAATTTTGAAAAGCTTTCTGGCGAAATAGTACTTACAGGTACCTACTGTTAGGTAACAAAATTCTATTAATGACAATGTAAAATTGTACACATTTGGGTATTTCTTTTTTCAAATCGACCTCTATGATATAATTGTTTATGTTTAAGCATGGCAATAGGTACTTTGATTAGCTTTCTAAGAAGGGGAAGTCCCAAGCTATGCCCCGTCTCTGACTGGGTAATCCCCGCGATAGCAGCTTAACTCCAACTAATGTTGCCAGAGTAAACATAAACGAATGGTCAGAAATAACAGAGATAAGATTTTTTAATTAATAAATTTTATAGAATAAGTGGTTTATTATTGTGCTGTGTGGCTACGGCACTAAAGAATGTAGCCACCCCCGCTCTTCCCGTGGGTGTCGTAAGAGGCGACTAAGGGATAACACAGTTCCACTACCACCTTGGAACTTAAAAAGCCGATGGATGGCGGGATAACCATCCATGCTGGCTTTGAAATACACAGGCCAAAGACGGGCAGCAGCGTCTTCGGTGCGACAAAGCCAGCCCTGCGGTCACCAACCCGCCTGCCCAGCGTGGTGACTATGGGCAAAACACATGAGTTCGCGTTATAATGTCGGGCACGAGCTTGTGGAGGCCTATGTCTAACAGTGGACTGTGATAGGCTGTAGTGGTGGAAGTGGTTTATAAGATTATAATATGGATTAGGTATTTTATTCACATTCAATATGTTTAATTTGAGAATTAATTCTAATGTATTTAATATAAGATAAACCTTGTACACGAACTTTGGATTTTCCATATTTTTTCAATTTTTTTTCGGCTGTGAGGCGCAAGGCCCTTTGCATCGCGAGGCCGTGGGCGGTGGCCCACACACCTTCGCCTTACGCCGCCTCTGATCGGCTGGAATGTATTTGATCGCATTCAGTCTCTAGCTAGGCTGAATACAGCTTCTAGCATCCCACAGCTGGGCCTCTTTCTCCATTTCTCCACTCTGGATTAGCAGATATATACATAATATGTTCCCTACTATACGTAACGATTGCTATCAGATATTTATGATAACAACCGAGAATGAAGGTTTAACGTGCTCTCCGAGGCATGTTGAAGAGACCCACAAGGACAGACATCTAAACCGGAAAGAAATATTTGTAGAAATACAGATATCAATCCCGAGCGGGAATCGAACCCGTAAACCTTCGGTGATTTAGGCGACTACTAGCACCGCTACACTTTAAGTAATATTTGATATTAGAACAAAAAGTGTTAAAATTTATTATTGTATACACTACAAGTTATGGTCGCCTTTAGAATTCCGAACAATAAAATAACTTAACTCTATCTTAATAATATCATCTATTGTAAGATCTTGTCAAACGCTCTAATGACAATGTTTTTAAAGTGAAACTTCTTTAGGCGCATGAGGGATAAATTTGAGCGACCGCTAACGCGGCAGCGTCGGGCACGGTCAGTACTTGGATGGTTGACCGCTAACGCGACAACGTCGGGCGTGGTAAGTACTTGAAAGGGTGACCGCCTGGGAACATCGCGGAGTTTAGGTACTCCTTAAGAATCGATTTTAATATAAGGACCCCGGTATGAAAAAATATGAGGTGTAAAATCTGTTGAATGAATGACCTCGATGCGTTTTTTTTGCCTTTTCAACGCCATCTATCGGAAACCACGAAAACGTCGTCGATAGACTACTATTAGAGTTTTCTAATAGCGGCATCGGTCCATCGATAGATGGCGCTATTTGAATATTTTATTTACCATTTGATAATATGGTATTAATCTTTTTCTTAGACTAGTAAGCCTTTTTTGTGCCTATTTAGACAGTCGATCAGAAGAAGTAAACTCCAGTCGTGCGTCGGAGCTGACAAACAGACTTTTTATTATATTTTCAATTTTTGCAATTCGTTTTTTTTTTAATTGGTTTTTTTTTTTATTAGTTTGCAAAAGAAGTTTCACTTCTGACATGTGTACTTTGTAGGCAGGCAAAAATTTTTTTTAATTTATTTATTGTAGTATGGATACCTACCTAAGCTCTCGGAATCCAGTTATCCCCCACAATAGTAGACTTTTTTAAACTCTTTTTTTTATGACACCTATTATTTTTTATAAAAAAATCTCATAATTTCTCTTGTTCATAATGTGCCATTCTCACATTTTTTTTATTATTATTTGCATTCCCTAACTTTCCTAAGATAATTACAATTATGTTTATTTACCTCCTTCTACTCAAAGATTCAATAAAAAAAATAATTGAGTTTCGTTGTTTTTTAAATAATTTCCTTAATAAAGAAACATTTTGTTTTTTTTTCCTTTAAAAAGTAATCATTGGTTTACCGATTTCAAAATTCCGCTAACGTAACTGGTTCTCTACTCTATGACTGAATGCTTTTGTCCTTCTCGTATTACTTTCACAAGAAAGAGAAAGCAACATTATCTAGAGATAAAGTTTTTATAATTATTATTTACCAATCAACCAATCAACACTGTTTAATGCTGCCATCCTAGATATATTCTCCTATTTTGGGAATTCTTTTAAATTACTGTTTCAGTTGTAATATATTTTCAATATGACTATTTAATTAATATACAGTTTCGTAAAAGTGTGTGTATTTATTTTAAATGCAAAATAGATAATATATATACATTGAAGAATAGTCGAATTTAGTATGTAAAAATGTTTAATAATGGGATTTCTTTTGTAAGTAAAAATATTATACATAGAACAAATTCGCAATGTAAACTGCTGGAGACTTTTTGTATTTTACGCACATTATTGTTAATAATTTCTCATGTAAGTGACTGTATATTTTTAATGAGAAATAAATTAATATACTAATTTAAAGCTGAAGCTAGATAAAGAAATTTGATTGAGGTTAAGCACAACAGGAAATAATATCTTGTTCAAAATCTGGAGCAGCCCAACTGGTTAATTACCTATACCTCACAGAAGATAAAAAAATGATAATGCTTTCAAGGAGTGTAAGTTGTGCTTCTATAGTGAGTAAGGTGACCAGAGCTTAGGGATTGCAATCCGGAAAACCGGATCCGGTAATCCGGCGGATCCGGCATCATTTTACAGTTACCGGATCCGGTAAAAAATGCCGGATCCGGTGACCGGATCCGGTGTTGGCTTTTTTTTAAGAAAATGACCTCCTTTTAAAAGAAAGAGCGTGGTTCTTAAATACACGAGTCCTTTGACGCTAAGACTAAAGACTTGATTGATAGATTTTTGCCATTTAAATTAGTTATAGATGCATTATAGCGAAGGTATTCAACTCTATTTACAGCTGAAAAAACACTGAAGTTGCTTGACTTATTTTGCGAATATTAAATAGCTTCACATTACCGTTACTTGCAGAATACCTAGAAATATTAAGATTCAAACTAGGGATGTTATTTTATCGTAACCAAACTATTGGATATACGTAATAAAAATGTGTCTGTAACCGTATCATAAACGGATATTTAAGTTTCGGATGATTTCGCAGGGATCTATCGCAGAGGTAATTTAAATACTAAAGTTTTTGCTATGTTTTTACATTTTCTGGTCAAATAACATTAGCCGAGCGCGTTCTTCATTATCATAAAGTCAGTCAATTTTGCAACTAAATCATCGTGAGAGTCATCGCTGTATAACATAGAGTACTCAGAATTTGTAACAGTAACTAATACAATAAACGTTAATTTTATTAACTTATCATAGGAAGTAAAATAAATTATTGTGGCATTTCCTCTAAAATCAAATATCTGTAACCGAAACTAAAGGATAATCCGAACAAATTTAATATTTGTAACCATAATATCATAACATCGACGGTTTGCTGGTTGGATTCTCGCTTGGGATGGTTATTTGTATTTGTATTGTATAATTGTATTGTATTGTGTATATTTCTTTCCAGGGTATGGGATGTATGTCCTTGTGGGTTCGCCCCTCCATGCCTCGGAGATCACGTTAAGCTTTCGGTCCCGATTGTTATCATAAATACCTGATAGATATCGTTACTCATAGTAGAGAACATATCCGCTGATTAAGCTACAATCCTTCTCCTACATGGAGAAAGAGGAATATGCCCAGCAGTGAGATGTAACGGGCTAAATCTTATATTTTTGGAATCATATCATATCTATAAATATTCGTACCTATATATATATCCGTAACCGAAGCCTTAACCAAGTAATAGCCTGATAGATAGCGTGAAACTTGTAAAAGGAAAAGTAGAGACGAAGATCTACAATCACTAAAAAATTTAATATTACTTTGCACTTTACAGAGCTCTTTGATCAGTCTCACCACGTGTTAATACGACGTGGTCGAAATTGGAACTCGGCTTAGTTCAATTTGTATAAATAAATTTGACATATATGAATACTGAGAAATAACTCCCACGGCTACATATTTAGCTCTTTAAAGTTGGTTTAAACATTTTTACCTTGTCATTTGATAGATAGATAGGTATATAATTTGTTTTGAAACTGAGGTTTAATTTAAAAAAAATATTTAATTAAAATGTACAATTTTTTCACTTCATTAACGGTCAACATACGTTTGAATTAAAAAGAAAAGTTAGGTTGTTATGGTTTGATAAATCCAGCCCGGATCCGGGCCGGATCCGGCCGGATTGATAAAAATTCGACCGGATCCGGCCGGATTGAAAACGACACCGGATTGCAATCCCTACCAGAGCTCCTGGGGGGATTGAGGGACAGAGGGATGTGATACTTTTTCGTGCGTACAACCGGTGTTCATCGATTTATAAGACGTTATCACGTCAAGCATGTAAAAAAATATAAATTAGGTAAAAAAAAAACGAATTGTTGAATGATTTATTTTCTTATATATTTACTTTTACATGATAATCTGTTACTAGTTGTAGGAAAAAAGTGTTATAGTTTAAATTAATTTTATTTCTTTTTTTTTTAATAATTATATGATATAACATAATTTTAATGTAGAAATGTTCATCTTGGTATTTAAATCACAGCCTTAGCAATGGTTTATTAAAACTTTAAAATTTAAGTTAATCCAATTGATAGTGACAGGATTTCTTGAAAAATATTTATGAGAATTCCAATTTAAAAAAAATTATTGTAAAAAAATATGTTCTACTAAAAGTAAAGACTTTTAAAAGCTATAAAAACTTATCAATTACTCAATTAGTAATTTTCGTTTCTCAAACACTGGCAACATCGCACAGTTGTCTAAAAGAAATTGAAATGACATTAGTATAGAGTATTCAATTCTTACAAAATCATTTTATTGCAACGTACTTGTGAGATTGTTCGGGAATAAATTGTTTTAAATAGCTTTCTATTTGTTTGAAAATGACTCGGTTAAGGTTATGTTTGTTTGCCGCAGTTTTGTGCAGCCTAACGGTACTAGGTAAGAGATTTACGTATTTGATAAATTAGTATTGACGATTTCTTTGTTGCTTATCGCCGTTTCCATACGACGTTTTTTTCGTTTTAACATCGTGCGAGACAATGGATTTTTCATCTACCTTCTTGTTTGTAATTATGTTTTACTGTCTTAATAGGCCATGGGTCTGTGACGACGCAAAAGCCGGTGACGATCCTTTTGCCGAAGGCCGTCTCATCGGAGTCCCCGAGTACAGAACCGGAAGTCACAACTGTTGAAGTGAAAACTACAGAAGTTTCAACGCAGCCACCGGAGACGACCTCGGCCCCTACGACTACGCCCCCAACTACGACTTCCACTACTACCACAACTACGCCCCCAACTACGACTTCCACTACGACTTCCACTACTACCACAACTACCCCTAAAACTACTACGACAACTACTCCTAAACCTACCCCACCCCCTACACCAAAACCTACACCACCCCCAACACCAAAACCTACCCCAGCACCAACCCCAGCACCAGGTCCCCTCCCACCACCAAAACAAGGCATGTGGTCTTACACCGATAAGCTCAACAATACTTGCGTCCTACTCCAGTTTGCTGCTCAACTGAATGTGACCTACACAAAGGCGGAGAATGCATGTAAGTACTCATATTTGATTTTGCGTAATAGTATTTTCTGTTGCAATAACAGTCATCGCCTTGGTAATTTGATTTTTTCTATCCTTGATTTGTTGTAAATGTTGTTATAAAAAACAACAATGAATATGTAAGCGATAACAAGAATTCTTTCAATTCAATGGACCGTGAAAAGGAAAAAAGTTCAGTAGATACATTTATTGCCTGATATAAAGTATTTCTCCACTATGTCTACTTAAATAAAATCATGTTTAATCAATCAAGAAAAATGCATAGCTTATTTAATTAAATATTGTAATCTCAATCTGTGGGTACCTATCTATCTATTCATCAATCAGTTTTGAAGAAAAATAACTACAAAATAAAATTGTCACTTCTTTAATTTCCTTAAAAATTTTGTGAACTCAAAATAAACTAAAATACCAAGTGATATTAGTTATTGAAAAATTCCAATATTTTCCGAAACATAGCCTATCTTTAAGTTCTACAGATTGATATTAGTGAGGTCTCTGTAAAACATCCAGCTCTTCATTTAAGAACTAAAATTCAATAGATCATAAAAATTGCAGAAAAGACACAAAAAATTGTTACAACACCTCTAGCTATTAGTGTTTTTGTAACAAAGATTGTGTAACACTTAGTTTCTAAAACTAAGACAATTGATCATTGAAAAAAACCTGCGTTGTTTGGAAAGTGATCTTTATTAACATTCACATATTTATATTCTGTTTGCTTGCAAAAAAAAAAAAAAAACCCGACTTCCTACATCAACCAGTAATACAATGTAGGTATATGAAAAAATAGTAAACTAAATATCTGATTCCGATCATATTTAAATGAAACCAGATTCCAAGCACCAGCATTCATTAAAAAAAAAAAAAATCAAATTGGTACACCTACTAAAAGGTTCTGATATAACACACAAAAAAAAATTATAGTCAAATTTATCACATTTACATTTTACAATTTTACATATTACAAATATCCTGCTGTATGTGTTCTGTTTTTGGCCGACACAGGATTTTTCCTATCAGGAAGTTGTTGAGAATTGGTGTTTATTTGTAGATACTTTAATGATATGTAGTTTTATCATTTGATTAAACGCACTGTGTGATATTATTATACTGTGTGGCTACGGCAGTAAAGTATATAGCAACCCGCTCTCTTCCCGTGGGTGTAGTAAGAGGCAACTAAGATATAACACAGTTCCACTAACACTTTGGAACTTATAAAGCCGACCGATGGCGGGATACCCATCTAACTTCTGGCTTTGAAATACACAGGCCTCAGACGGACAGCAGCGTCTTCGGTACGACAAAGCTAGCCCTGCGGTCACCAACACGCCTGCACAGCGTGGTGACTATGGGCAACACACATGAGTTCACGCCATTTTTGGCGCGAACTTGTGGAGACCTATGTCCAGCAGTGGACTGCAATAGGCTGAAGTGACTGTGTGAAAACCTGTGATGATATTTATAGCTTACTGAGCTGATCCTATGAGTTTGACCACAAATTATAGCCTATAACTTCCCATTTAAACAGTTTATTAACAAAGGAAAATGAAATTTAAAATAGGGTAGATAAACTATGATAATAAAATTATAAACCAATTCTTTAATTATATAATGTTTTCTATTAATATTTTTGTAACGTACAAGCAATTTAAGAGTAATTTTTCATTTACTATTTTTATTGGTTATTTTTCTTATATGTATTACTGCATACTTAATCGTATACAACTTAAGTTAGGGACAGATAAGCTACAGCTACCAATTGCTCTGGTATAGTGGTCCATGTAGGCACCTAAACACCGATGGTTTGCGATTTAAATTTCTGTTCGTGATGGATCTTTGTGTGCTTTTGGGTCTCCCCACTGTGCCTCGGAGAGCATGTTAAGCTGTCGGCCCCTGTTGTTATCATGTACACCTGATAGCGATTGTTACTCATAGTAGGGAATATATCTGGGAACCCGCAGTGACCAGTATGGTGAATTAAGCTCCGATCCTTACCCTATATGGAGAAAGAGGCTTATGACCAACAGTAGCTGAATGAATACAAGTTATAAACATCAATACACACGGACAAAGGACAACAAGATTATTTCAATATTCAATTCAATTAGCACATAATAAGTATAATAATTCTAAAAGTTATTGTATTAGCTGCAACATAAATGTGGTTATTATTGTGAAATGAACATAATTATTTACTGTCGTAAATTGCTCTGACTATAATATGTATTTATTATATAGGAAGGCAACACAATGTGTAATTTTAGACGTATTTAACTGAGGTAGGGCAGAGCAGGAAATATTTAGCTCAAAATCTGGAGCAGCCCGACTGGGGAAGTACCTCAATGTTATAGAAAATCACAGCTAAATAATACTGCTTTCAAGGAGTGATGTGTTTTTGTGGTAAGGTGACCAGAGCTCCTGTAGGGATTGGGGGTAAGCTCATGCTTGCGATGCTTCTGGTGTTGCAAGCGTCTTTCTCCATGCATGGTAACTTAATCCACCAGCCTGCTCTGCTGCGGGTTGGCAGATGGATATATAAATGAGGTGTAATTTTTTTCAAAAATAGAATATTATGTTAATGGAAAATAATTAAATTAATGAAAGAAAGAAAATAAAATTAACTATAATAAGGATTAACTAAGGAAAGAAGCGACAAGTATGTATGTATATATGAAACAGGAAACGATAAATGAGATAATGCTTATTGAGTTTTTCCTAGAATGCAAACATGTTGTCTAAGAATTGAACAACGGTATATGTTGTGTGTGGTACCTTACAGCTTTTACTGGGTGGACCGATTTCAATGATCCTTTTTTTAATCGAAAGGTGGGTCTTGTCATGTTGTCCGATTTACATTTTATCGAGATCTAACAAGTACTTTTTGAGTTATATCTAATAATCCGTATTTATTTGATTTAATTATAATATATTTGACTCCTAATTTTTTTGGAAGTCGGTTTTTTTACCGACTTCCAAAAAGGAGGAGGTTCTCAATTCAATTGTATATATTTTTTTATGTATGTTAAATCAGAACTTTTGACTAGGTAGACCGATTTCGATGAATTTTGTTTTTAATGAAAGGTGTTGCGGATCAGAACTTTTGACTGGGTAGACCGATTTCGATGAATTTTGTTTTAATGGAAAGGTGTTGCGTGTCACGTGGTCCCATTTAAACTGTTGTGGCGATTGTTGCGATTGTGCCTTTTCGTTTTTATTGTATTATGTTACATTACATTCATCACTGCTATGTGTAATAGTAATCTGACACTGCGGGTATCAAATCAAGCAGGTTGTGTGGTCGTCATTAAAAATCATTTTTTTAATGCTTTAATTTGTCATTTGACATAGTTTGTTAAAATCACAGATTTACGTAAGGTTAAAATTGAAAAATTCATAAGTGTAATGAAGAATTGAACCGATAATAATGGGGAAGTTATAACAGTGAGTAGAAGAAGAAGACGAAATATACTTTATTGTGAATACAAGTTAACGTACAATAGGTAACTAACTTTAAAATAATATAATGCACAAAGGCGGTTTTATTCCTAGGTAAGCGATTTCTCCCAAACAACCTTGGTAGAGGAGATTTCAAAAAAATACAGAGTAGTCATCCAAAAGGCAAAGCAAAAATTAAAAACAAAGTGAATCCTACAATCTAAACAATATAATAAATCTTATATATAAAATTCTCGTGTCACAAAGTTAGTTACCATATTCCTTCGAAACGGCTGGACCGGTTTTTATGAAATTTTTTGTGCATATCGGGTAAGTCTGAGAATTGGTTAATATCTTTTTCATACCCCTAAGTTACAAGGGGAGGATTAAGGGGGTTAATAACATATATGGCAAAACAATGTTTGCGGGGTCAGCTAGTAATATATAAGACTAGCTTCTGCGCGCGACTTCGTCGGCGTGGACTCCGCTCCTGTTGGTCTTAGCGTGATGATATATAGCCTATAGCCTTCCTCGATAAGTGGGCTATCTAACACTGAAAGAATTTTTCAAATCGGACCAGTAGATCCTGAGATTAGCGCGTTCAAACAAACAAACAAACAAACAATCAAACAAACAAACTCTTCAGCTTTATTATATTAGTATAGATAAAAATAAATAAATAAATACAAATTGTTAACTGAATGAAACACATAGAAACCAAAAGTAATTTATATTTCCATTTACTTTTCATTATAAATTATACCTCACTAATTGAACTGATTATTATACTTTTTTAATCACTTTAAAAATATACGACCTTGTTGAATAAAGTACATTTTTTGATAAAGTTTATTTAATATAAAAATGTATATTATCTATATAAATAGTAAATTAAAAGTAAAAACCTTTTTAAAAAAACAAGCTTTTATTTGAATGTGCTAAAACGAAAAAAATAAATTTTTACTTTAAAACTTTTACTATCTACTTATAAAGTCATTACACACAATCTATATGATAGAAAAGCTTGTCATATATGTATATAATTAAAAATTGAAATGTTTAAATTATTCTGCTTGTGTGACTCTGTTTTTGTTTACGTAGTTATATATAAGTGTATTCTGTGTGAGAAAAATGATTCATCTAAGAAATAAAAATAAGTATTTTAATTGAGAAAATATAATTGAGAATAATTGAGAAAAAGTTAATTGAGAAATGAATATTTTAATATTTAACATAATTTTGCAATATAAAAATGTGTATTAATCATGTATTAATTCCATAAAATCACATCAATAATAATCATGTCTGTAGGATCATAATTATTAAATTTGAAAAACATTTGGTAAATATATCTTTTAACAGACAAAACATGAAAAGGAATGTGTGAGCCTTTTTTTGTATTTTGTATTAGAATAAATTGAAAGTAGGTGTACTAATAAAGATAACATATTTTTGAAGTTATACTTCTTTTGGCGCGTTAGAGAAAAATGATGAGAGTAAATTTTTGCATGGTGTGGATACGAAGTAGTTCAAGCATGCATGAATAGATGCCGCTAGTTTTGCAGACAAGAAAGTAGTCTTTATCATTTCTAAGAGATGGCGTTGTGGACTTATTGTCTAATTATTAAGTGGTAGGTTTTTTTGGAAGTACATATTTTAATACTCTAGCCGTGAAGTATAACTTATTACGTACGTACATAAGTACACACACAATTTTTTTTTGTTGTAATTGTTATCTAACTGCAATATTTTACATTGTATGAAGTATGTAGTAGGTACAGATATATCTCTATTACTCATTGAAATATGTATTATAAGAACGTGCTTTATCTTCAAAATGCAACTTATTGTACATTTTAATAAAATATAACGGAGCATAGTTAAAATTAATATGACTTAAGAAATACCGTATTTAGTTGAGAATAAATAAAAAATCCTTGCTTGAGTTCTTAAGCTTTAAAAGTACTATTCCATGCATTCTAAGTACCTATATTATAAGAGATTTCCACCCATATATTGACTCATCACGATATCTCTGGAACCATAAGTCGTAGAGACTTGAAATTCGGTAGGAATATTCCTTTCGCCAGTAGAGGTCAGCTACGGATTCCACGAAATTCCACCCACAAAAGGGGGTTGCGGGGGTTAATAACATATATGTCAAAACAACGTTTGCAGGGTCAGCTAGTCTCATATATATAAGATATGAAGGATGATTCTGCTTTGTTAAAAGATATTTCAAAATCGGTTATGTTAAACATTGATAACAAATATATTTTTCCTCATTTTAAACGTTATAAAATGTCCGTTTAAATAATTAAACAAATATTATTAAGTTATCTTAAAACCTCAATTGAAACATTGAAGTTATTTTGATTTTTCGGAGTCTATAGCCGTTGTTGAAGGTATTTTTTCCGTGTGTCTGTATTATGTAAAATTATTTACTTAATTTGAATGAATATTTGCTTCATTTTTTAACCGACTTCAAAAAAGGAGGAGGTCCTCAATTCGACTGATTTTTTTATGTCTTTACCTCATAACTTTTTTACCGGGTGTACCGATTTTGATAATTTTTTAATTGAAAGCCGGTGCTAGCCGTGTGGTCCCATTTATATTTGTTCGAGATCTGACTAGTACTCGCCTACTATCCCGAAAAATCTATATATATATATATATATATATATATATATATATATATATATATATATATATAAATGTATATTAATACGTAAAGCAAAACTGTGGCGACATCAACTTCGCGATATACGTAATAAAGAAAAACTGACGTATCCTACATCGCGCTATCAAAGTTTTCAGAGAAAATTGAATATAATTATGTAATTATGTATATATAAGAACCCGACAATAACCGTCAGGGCAGTAGCCCGCCAGACACAACACCCGTCTGGTCGGAGGATCCTCCCTTTGCGGTGGTGGACGAGGAACTTCAAACCCTGTTCCTCTCACTACCAAACCCCTTTTTACGAAAATTGCCCGGACGGGGGAGTATGAAACAGATGAGTGCAGAATGGTAATATTTTTTTAAATTATGAATAAAAATATATGAAATCACGATCACGATTCAGCCTGTAAGGTTTCTTCCCCATGTAGGAGAAGGATCGGAGGAATCAATAATAATAATTAAAAAAAAACATTACACACTACCATGTATTTGACACACACACGCATATTTATATTCCTTTGTTGATTATTAAAGTCAAATTGAAAATTAAAAAAAAAAGGTTCTTTATTGTCATTATTTTTTGTTTTTTTTTTAATTTAAATTTTTAATTATGGTCGAATTTCGACCACTGGGCGACCACTAACTAATTAACAATTTTTTCGTTCACTTACACTGTAATAACTTGTCGACATAAGTTGGCGTCTGTTTTTTTTCATTTGCGGGCAAACGCAGTAATATAATATAAGTATAGAAATAAAAATACTTTTAATATTTTTGGCTGGCATCCATTTTCACATCGATTAGGCGTATCGTCGCCAGCTTGCTTGTTTACCTCCTAGCTTCGATAACAACAGCCATTTCTGTTTGATTATAATACAATGGTTCAGTAGAGTTTCGCACAATTGATTCACTGTAGATTTATCGCATAATGCTAGTTATTCAAGCTGAGTGCACGTGCAAGCCTTCGGGAAACTTCGGCCATCCGTATATTGGCATGTAACATTTTTACAGGCTTCTAAATAGCATTTTTTTATACAACTAGGTCGGCAAACAAGCGTACGGCTCACCTGATGGTAAGCGATTACCGTAGCTTATAGACGCCTGCAATACCAAAAGCATTGCAAGCACGTTGCCGACCCTACCTCCGATTCCCCACAGGAGCTCTGTCACCTTACTCACCAACAGGAACACAATACTGCTTGAAAACAGTATTATTTAGCTGTGGCCTTCTGTAAGGTCGAGGTACTACCACAGACGTGCTGCTCCATATTTTGAGCAGGATATTTCCTGCTGTGCCCTACCTCAGTTAATATATTCTATGTAATAATAATATGGTTATCTGTATTATGGACTCTGTGATATATCGTAGGGGATTCTTTTGAGGAAAAGTTCTCCATTTCTTTTTGTAAATAGCTTAGAAATGGCATATGGAACATATTGTTAAAATAAATAAGTTGTATCGGGTTTGTTCTATTATCCAATCAGATGGTTAGGTATTAATTATTATTATTAAAAGAAATATTAATAACTATAAATAAATAAATTATTTATATATAAATTATTTTTATTTATTTATTTATTAATAACTATATGAAAGGCAATCTAAATAGTTCCAAATCAGAGTGGAAAAATCCACTAAAAAAACGTAATTCCACGCAAATGAAATGATTGAATTTTTGGTCCGACTTTTAGAAATTCGGTGAATCATTTTATTTGAATGTTATTCCGGATTTTGAATACATAATTATTTACACTTTTTGTAATACATTGTTTAAATGTACCTAGTTACCTACTATGTATATGGGTAACGTTTTTCGATAAGATAAATATGAAAACAAGCCGTTTGGTTCGTGTTGATCAGTTTCATATAAACTTATATAGGGAAAAACATTAATAATGTCGGTTTTATAATTTTATTGCTTATTTATTACATTTAAAATACAAAGACATAACGATTTTTCTCCTACATGGAGGCCTGTGGGTTGGCCTATGCCCAGCAGTGAGATGTTACGGGCTGAATCGTGAATTGGGAAAACGAAGGTGAATTTTTTTAAAGAAATTAGTTTCATTCAAATTGAAGTAGTGAGAAAGAGTGTTATAAAATAAACTAAAAACGTGAAGTAGATAGTATTCCACTGCTGAGCATAGGCCTCTTTCTACACCTAGGAGAATAATCAGTGTTCTTGAGATCTACTTGAACAAAAAAAAAAAAAAAAACTACCCTCACTGAGTCTTTAATACTAAATTCGTTAAGGCGGTATGCCAAGCAAATAACCTTGAGCATTCGTTATTTCGTTCCCTCTTTGCCGCACCCCACCTCTCGCGGCACATCTAGCGGCATTTGGTGAACAACTTTACGAATACACGTAAAAATTACAGATCTAGGGATCCGCAGACCGCACGGCATTCAATAAAAAAATATATTATTTTTTTATAAGAAATAAATGTTAATTGGTGCGTATATATTTTAGGTAATGAATTCAGTGACTACACTTACGTTCAATAAATACTAACAATGAAGTATAATTACTTAAACTTATAAATAACTAGCTGACCCGGCGAACTTCGTACCGCCTAACAGTCGATTCTTTAATTATTTTTTTTAAATACTTATTTTGCTATTCGGGATAACGGCAATTTGGGTCAGCTAGTAAGATAAAAAAAAAGAAAAAAGAAAGTTGATAAGTCAATAATTACATTATGTAAAAAAAAATAATTATAAATTAATATATTGACAAATATTGAGATTAATATTTATACGATACTAACGTCACTCAATTGCTATTCGGGATAACGGCAATTTGGGTCAGCTAGTAAAAAGATTAAAAAAAAGAAAAAAGAAAGTTGATAAGTCAACAATTACATTATGTAAAAACAAAAAAATATATAAATTAATATATTGACAAATATTCACATTAATATTTATACGATACTAACGTCACTCAATTGTTTTGTCTTACTGAAACCCCTTCACTAAAACTTAAACTTTATGGTATGGTATTAAAGTTCAAATTGACTTTTAAGTATTATTACGAAACTTTTGTATGGGAATATAGAATAGTGTTGTTTTCAGACTTTTCAGGCAATTTTTCTAATTTTTCGTAAGAAAAATCTGTTCAGCTGCTCTCGAGATTTGCTCTTAGCAACACATTCATCACATTTCATTTCATTTCACAGACATTGTAAGTAGAAAAATAAAATGAAAACAATAAATTAAATTTTATTATATACTAGCTGATCCGTCGAACTTCGTACCGCCTAACAGTCGATTCTTTAGTTTTTTACCGACTTCCAAAAAAGGAGGAGGTTCTCAATTCGACTGTATTTTTTTTTTTTATGTATGTTAGCTCAGAACTTTTGACTGGGTGGACCGATTTCGATCAATTTTGTTTTAATTGAAAGGTGTTGCGTGTCATGTGGTCCCATTTTTTTTAAAATAAGATCTGACAAGTACTTTTAGAGTTATATCGAATAATGCGTTTTTACTTGACTAATTTTTCGTCGACCTACGTTGTTTTATACCGCATAACTTTTTCCTCGGTGTACCGATTTTGATGATTCTTACGTTAATCGAAAGCTAATACTTGTCATGTAGTCTTCGTGAAATTAGATCGAGATCTGATTACAACTTTTTGAGTAATCTTTAATAGCGCGTATTTACTTGACATTTTTTCGTCTTATTATGTTGTATTACTTGTCGATGTAATTGAAGTCGGTTTTTTTTCGTTTTAACACAATTATTAATTTTTTAAATACTTATTTCTGCTATTGGTGACACCGGGTTACTGGTTAGCTATAAAAAGTAAAGAATATATTAAAATATGGACAAATATTGACATTAATATTTATACGATACTAACATCACTCAATTGCCTTTCCGGAACCCCTCCACTAACTCTTAAACTTTATTGTATGGTATTAAAGTTCAAATTGCCTTTTAAGTATTATTACGAATCTTTTGTATGGGAATATAGAAAAGTGTTGTTTTTAGACTTTTCAGGCAATTTTTTTTAATTTTTCTCACCGTAACAACCATCCTCGTACTTCAAGGAATATTATAAAAAAAGAATTAGTGAAATCGGTTCAGCTGATCTCGAGATTTGCGCTTAGCAACAAATTCAGCGATTCATTTTTATATACATATATAGAGATTTTTTTATTTTAACATAGGTCTAGGTAAAAAGTAAAAACCTATACATGGTCAAATTAAATTAGCTAGCAAAACTCTTTATCATGGGTGTCGTTTCTATAATTTTCAAAGGTGCTAAAACCATTGTTTAGATACCTACACAACAATAGCGTTTTTAAAAAAAACTCAATAGTTTTAAATACACACACAGAGCAGCGTCCTTTCACAATAAATAACAAACAAAAAAAACTAACCCAAACAAAAGTCAACAAAAAATGCTAACAATATGCTAATAAATTATTATTGTTTACTAGCTGTGCCCGCGACTTCGTCCGCGTGGAATTAAAAAAAATTATTGTTCAGTTCGCAGAGATACAAAATAAAAATAAAAGTAACACAGCCTATTACATCAGCTATCTGTCTGTGAAAGTCCCGTCTGAATCGGTCAAGCCGTTTCAGAGATTAGCCGGAACAAACTGACAGACAGACAGACAACAATAAATTGTAAAAAATGTAATTTTGGTATATGTACCGTGTATACATGGATATGCATTTAGTAAAAGGATATTATTTTATTATTACAAACGGACACTCCACTTTTATTTATTTGTATGTATAGAGTATAGACGTATAGATTTATAATATGACGTGAGCGTGCGCTAGCCGAGACGGTGACAAACGACTCAAGCTTCTCCCTCCAAACCTTGCGGCAGACTGAATTCCAATACAACCGCGCTTGAGTACAGTAGTGAATACGCCCAGATTTTAGAAAAAAATCAATAACACATCAAATTTAGGTCTTTTCGAAAAAATTTTTCATGCGAATTGTTCCTTATTAAATTGTCAATGCATTAGTGTCGGTAGCAAAATAAAATAATGTTTACTTCACGAGGGGACGCACAGTATCAGTAATTATTTCTCATTTTTGTGGTTTCGTTGTAAGGCGATTATTTAAAATGTAATCCTTTAAAAAAATAAAAAAATGCACCATCATGTAATCAAAATTATGTAGAAATTAAATGTGTTTGTATTAGTTTGATATTTCTTTCCAATAAAAAGTAGATAGCTTCAAAAAACTGCACAAAAAACGGCTAGCGCGGCGTTTTGCCCCCCCAGGCGCCTTAAGCCTCGTGTTCGACGATGAGGAAAAACATCCGGACGCACCCTGCATGCTCGGATGAAATCCTGAGATATGTTTATCCGGTAATACAAAATAGAGCAGTTTGATGGATTACATTCAGATCCTGCAGATGACGAATATTTCAATAGGACGTACAGATGTTTTTCGTGTCTCTATAAAATTATTTTCATCATTTATGGGACTAACAAAATGCTTGATACATATGTAATTTGTGGAATTTTTGTGGGATCTTTAAGTCGCGAGCGATTAGGCTACTTCTAGACGAGCGTGCTCCATTTGAGATCGCATTCTCACTTAACATCAGGTGAAATAGTGGTCAAACATGTGAAACATGTGCAGTTAATTAAATAATAACTGTTTGATCGTTGTAGCGCAATACCTTTAAGTTTAAACTTTATTAATGTTTACCTAACAGTGAAAACTTGTTATTGGCCTTTTAGTAGTAATTCCAAAACTATAATATAATTGTCTAGCTGTAAGTTTTCCTAAAATAATAAAATAAATAAATAAAATAAATAAATAAATAAACGCAAGCCTATCTAATTATATAAATAAACAAAAGCGTACATTTATAAAGCCATTTTATGAATGTCCCAATACAGTATAATATTAGGTCGGCGAAAAAGTTTCTTCGTATTATAGAAATTCAAGGTAAGATTTCACAAAATTTATTTACATTAATTATAATATTGATGTTCCTTTTTTAACCGACTTCCAAAAAAGGAGGAGGTTCTCAATTCGACACGTATGTTTTTTTTTTTTTTTTTATGTATGTTAGCTCAGAGCTTTTGACTGGGTTGACCGATTTCGATCAATTTTGTTTTAATTGAAAGGCGTTGCGTGTCATGTGGTCCCATTTTAATTTAATTGAGATCTGACAAGTACTTTTAGAGTTATATCTAATAATGCGTATTTACGTGACTACTTTTTCGTCGACCTACGTTATATTATACTGAATAACTTTTTACTCGGTGTACCGATTTCGATGATTCTTACTTTAATCGAAAGCCAATACTTGTCTTGTAGTCTTGTTTAAATTAGATCGAAAACTGATTACAACTTTTTGAGTAATCTTTAATAGCGCGTATTTACTTGACTATTTTTTCGTCTTATTACGTTGTATTGCTTGTCGATGTAATTGAAGTCGGTTTTTTTTCGTTTGCGAGCAAACACAATTATGTTAAATAACTTACTCCCATCTCGTAGGTAGTGACAGGATTCCGTTGCTATAGAAATTTTGGGACTACCTATTCTTTAAAAAACCGCGACAAGTAGTTTTGACAGTCCTCTTTTGACGTTAAATATTCAGTACCTAAAAAATTCTGAAGAAACCAAAACAGGTTTTCGTCAGTTTTTACTGAGGTAGGGCACAGCAGGAAATTTCCTGCTCAAAATATGGAGCAGCCCGACTGGTTTAGTACCTCGACCTTACAGAAGACCACAGCTAAATAATACTGTTTTCAAGCAGTATTGTGTTCCTGTTGGTGAGTAAGGTGACCAGTGCTCCTGGGGGGGATTGGTGATAGGGTCGGCAACGCGCTTGCGATGCTTTAAGACTTCCCAGTCAAACTCACAATGAATCGGGCGTTGTCGTGATGAAAGACCACACTTTTTCTGTTGATCAGTTCTGGCCGCTTATGCTCAATTTTTTTGTTTAAGAATCATCACCTGTTGACAGTAGAAATCTGAATCGATGGTGGATGGATCGGCAGTACAAACTCATAATGAATGATCCAATTCCACCATACACTCAACATAACCTTCTTACGTGTCAACCTGTATTTCGCGATTGTCTGTGCAGCTTTGACTGAGCCAACCATTGATAACGATCTCTTTCGTATATTCTTATCGTAGGTGATCCACTTTTCGTCACCAGTGACCAATCTCTTTAAAAAGGGTTCGATATCATTACGTCTTAAGTGTGAATCGCAAATGAGTACAAGGTCCATTAGGTTTCTTTCAGTGAGTTCATGTGGCACCCATATATTGAGCTTTTTTTGTATAGCCAGCCTTTTTCATTTGGGTACAAACTGTTTTATGGTCAGATCTTCAGAAATGACTTTTTCCTCGACCTATAAATTATTATTAATTTCAACCAATATTATCCAAAATATTAGAAATTGTTTTGCTTCACTACATAGTATAAAACAAAGTCGCTTTCTCTGTCCCTATGTCCCTATGTCCCTATGTATGCTTAGATCTTTAAAACTACGCAACGGATTTTGATGCGGTTTTTTTTAATAGCTAGAGTGATTCTTGAGAAAGGTTTGTGTATATAATTTAGTATACTTTTATGTAAATTAGCAGAATTACGGCGATAAATGTTGAAGAAGTCGTAAAAAATCGCGCCAACTGGGAGCTTTCCACGCAAACGCCGCGTAAACTAGCAAAGATACAGTGGAGTAATGTACTAGCGAATTCAAAATCTATAAAAATTCTACAAAAAAGTCCGCGAGAGCATATCTCTATCTCTTACGGTTGACTTACAATAACCACGTTTATGTTCAAATTTTTAATTATACATAATATTTACAATTCACACCATAAGAACTAAATATTTACAGATAATTATGTATTTAGTTTTGATACAAATCGTGTCCGCGTGGAATGGTGCAAGAATGCTGGCAGCATTTCCCCGTTGAATCGCTATGCCGATTCTCTGGGCAAAAAATGCACCAGCCCTCTTGTCACCAGTGGAGGCAATAAGGCGAGGAGTTATCTCTTTACTTTATATGTTGATAGTAAAATTTTATTATATTCTATTTAAAATAAAACCTTATATTTTTTTACACAAGAATAACTTCTGACAGAGGGCGATAAAGGGCAGTTTAAGAAATTACGATCTAACAAAGGAACTGAATAAAATAATCTATACAATAAAAATGAATGTTGCTTAGCGCATAACTGGAGAATGGCTCGACCAATTCGGCTAAATTTTTTTTTGTTAAATCCCACATAAAAAAAAACATTACAGACAGAACGAAGTCTGTCCGGGCAGCTAGTTTTCAATAAATGTTTTTATTTTATACTTTACTGTGCATCAAATTATACATAAAATACACCATTAAACATAGTTATTAGATAGTTACATATTGTGTACAATGGGTGAAATTATGGCTATTTAGCAAATTTTTCTAGATAATTTAAATTTTTTCCGGTCAACCAACCTAATATATTCAGTATCATTACGTAGTATAAAACAAAGTCGCTTCCCGCTGTCTGTATGCTTAGATCTTTAAAACTACGCAACGGATTTTGATGCGGTTTTCGTTAGTAAATAGAGTGATTCCAGAGGAATGTTTATATGCATAATACATGCATAATATAGTAGTGGAAAACTAATAGTTTTTGCAATCGTGCGAAGCCGCGGTGGGTCGCTAGTAATTATATAATTTCAGTTTTAATGTAGGAAACAAAAGTAGAATCCATAATATTGACGAGTTCAGTGATTATTATGAAGTGTCTCTGAAAGGAAGGACCGATTTAAATCTTGGACACGAACCGTTTATCTTATTGAAGTGTTTTTATTTAGCGGCAGTAAAAATAAATCGCTTACTTCCATTGTCATATGAATTTTTCCAATGTCATATGAATCTATACTAATATATAAAGCTGAAGAGTTTGTTTGTTTGTTTGTTTGTTTGTTTGTTTGTTTGTTTGTTTGTTTGAACGCGGTAATCTCTGGATCTACTGGGCCGATTTGAAAAATTCTTTCACTGTTAGATAGCCCATTTATCGAGGAAGGCTATAGGCTATGTATCATCACGCTAAGACCAATAGGAGCGGAGTCCACGCCGACGAAGTCGCGCGCAGAAGCTAGTATTCTTTACGGACGGTATCACATCACATACCTAAAATTATCTTTTTGAAGTAAAACTTCTTTACGCTCGCTTGACTTGGGGAGTAAGCTGGTGAATGCGTGACGAGAGCGTTACGAAAAGTGTGATCGGGCGAGGCGGATGGAAGTTGAGAGAGAGAGAGAGATATATATAAGTTAGAGAAGATAGAAAGAGAGAAAGTTACGTTTCGTAAGTTTTAGTTCAGTCGTTTGGTATTTTGTGAATGTTTGTTGTTCTTCATTCCTATTTAATATAGTTTTTCTGTTTAACTTGATTTTTTATGAGCTGATTCATTTGTTGATATTTCTACGCTATCAGCTGTATCAATACAAATTAAAAATATCTCTTTACTTATGCAGTGTACTATGACATAGGACATGAAACATTTTGTGAGTTTTATTATTAAATGAGTAAATTATTACAATATCTTCTAAGTAAGGTTAATTAATGATTAGGCATGTCTTAAAAGAATACAATTGACTTGCACACACACAAACAAAAATATCTATGTTGGGTACATCGCAAATACAATATAAACGATTCATAGACGAGACAAGAAACAAACATTATGGAGGGTAGGATAAAATATCTGTACACAAAGGGAACAGAAATAGGAAAACTGGAAGTGGCATATCTCTATATATTATATAAAAATGAATCGCTAAATGTCTTGCTAAGCGTAAATCTCGAGAGCAGCTGAACCGATTTTGCTAATTCTTTTTTTATAATATTCCTTGAAGTACGAGGATGGTTCTTACGGAGAGAAAAATTTAAAAATTTCTATATTCCCATACAAAAGGTTCGTAATCTATATATATATAAAAGAAAGTCGTGTAATCGTGTTAGTTACACTATTTATAACTCAAGAACGGCTGAAGCGATTTGGCTGAAAATTGGTAGCAAGGTAGCTTAGAACCAGGAAACGGACATAGGATACTTTTTATCTCAATTGTACCCGGTAGGTGGCGCTGCTATAGGTATCTAACTCCGAAACTACTGAACCAATTTGTATCAAATTTTGTAAGCTTCTGTAGTTTGGTCCAACTTGAGAGATAGGGTAGTTTTTATCTCAATTGGACTCGGTAGGTGGCGCTGCTATCGGTATGTAACTCCGAAACTACTGAACCAATTTGTATGAAATTTTGTAAGCATCTGTAATTTGGTCCAACTTGGGAGATAGGGTACTTTTATTCTCAATTAGACCTGGTAGGTGGCACTGCTATAGGTATGTAACTCCGAAACTACTGAGGGGGCGTTCAAGTATTACGTAACGCTAATTGGGGGGAGGGGGGTCTTGTTAAACGTTACGATGCGTTACAGGGGAGGGAGGGGGGTTCGAACAACGCGTTACGTAACGTTGTTTTTTGTTTAATTAAAAAAACCAGGGTATTTAAATCTATTGTTTTATTAGTTTATTACTACCACAAACGCGATTAAAACAATAACAAAAGTAATTTAGTGACTTTCCGGTTAGTTTGCGCAACATATTTGTGATATTTGGGTAAAAATGTGGTAAAAATGGTCAGTTGGGTGTTACGTAACGTTTATAGGGTAGGGGGGGGGGTGTACAGGAAAACGTTACGGTGCGTTACATGGGGGGAGGGGGGGTCAAAAATCTTCAATATTTGCGTTACGTAATACTTGAACGCCCCCTGAACCAATTTGTATCAAATTTTGTAATCTTCTGTAATTTGGTCCAACTTGAGAGATAGGGAAGTTTTTATCTCAATTGGACCCGGTAGGTGGCGCTGCTATCGGTATGTAACTCCGAAAGTACTGAACCAATTTTTATCACATTTCGTAAGCATCTGTAATTTGGTCCAACTCGAGAGATAGGGAATTTTTTATCTCAATTTGACCCGATAGGTGGCGCTGCTATCGGTATGTAAGCAATCAAATTTGGTAGCTGTTTTCCGGGCAGGACAACGTCTGCCGGGTCCGCTAGTAATACATAAAAGTCAATTTGAACTTTAATGCCATACAATAAATTTTAAGTGTTAGTGGAGGGGTTCCGGGAAGGATAAGTATTAAAAAATCGACTGTTAGGCGGTACGAAGTTCGCCGGGTCAGCTAGTTATATATATATTTAAAAAAAATTATACCTATAAGCAATGATTACTATTAATTTTATATAATTAAATTATATTAATGTGTGTTAGTTCGTTTTAGCCGTCACACTTATCACTTGCCAGATCAGCACCAATAAAGATAAGTTACAAATCAAATATAAAAATCCTTATCTTGGTTCGTATTTGTAATGATAGTTGAAAATGAATTAAGTTTGTTTCTATTTGACTTGTGATAGAATAACGCGATTAAGTCATCTTAGCATTTAAAAATATAAAATATCTTATTTAGAAATTCATACATTCACGCAATCCGTTCGTAACAACTGAATGGACTAAACTTAAGTTCACAATTTGATGTACTTTTTTATGTATGTAAACGATTATTTGAAATAATAAATCAATAATAATAAATAAATAAGATAAATAAATAAGATTAATAATAAGATAATAAATCGTTATTAATCGAACGTTATTTATCGAACGATCCAGATTGTTGAAATTTATCGTTGCGTGTAGACCGGAGATTGTAACGATTTATTGGGATTGGAGTTGGAGTGACTCTTTCGATTTGTTGGAGCGATAAATCGTTCAATAAATTGTTACAATTTATCGTTGCGTGTCACCCGGGCTTTAAACAACGTGGTTGAATTTTCTCAAATAACAATGTCTCTCTATTTGAAAGTTGTTTAGTTGTCTGTTTGAAAAAAAAAAGATATTCTTGATTTTGATTTTGACTCATTTCGACGTAGAATTGACGCAAGAACTATATCAGTACCTAATCAGCAATACAGACGAGACCATGTACAACGACTCGTATTACTAGTGTAAACATCGCAAAACATTGCTAAGTGATTCACATGATCTCTTTACGATCCGTTAACTGGAAATCGTGATCAGGTATGGTCAGACCGGCTGTGGAAGCATGACTGAGCTCAGTTTGTTGTTTTTTAAGTTATTCATAACACATTAAACTTCAAGAGTACTTGATTCTTGTTTATCTTTGCTGTTGGGTGATGTTTTTTTTTTATATATCTACTACTGATGGTAATCGATTACCGTAACTTATAGACGCCTGCAACACGAGAAGCTTCGCAAGCGCGTTGCCGACCCTATCCCCAATCCCTCCAGGAGCTCTGGTCACCTTACTCACCAACAGGAACACAATACTGTTTGAAAACAGTATTATTTAGCTGTGGTCTCCTGTAAGGTCGAGGTACTACCCCAGTCGGGCTGCTCCATATTTTGAGCAGGAAATTTCCTGCTGTGCCCTACCTCAGATGATTCTAGATTCTTGATTCTAGTTTGGTTACATTTATCTTATTTTCCTGATGAAGTTACGTAACGATCAGCGCATTTCATTGTCCACGAGTGAAATGTCTTGTCCTAAAGCGAAAGGCGTTACGCTTAAGCGGTTATTACCGTAGCTTCTCGATTTTGGTTGCTCCAGATGTGCTGCCGCTGTTCTCGCCACCTCGGTCTGAAGTTGAAGGAACTTTTCAGGAACTTTCCGCAACGAACTGAAGGCGAAATTATTATAATACATCTGTTTTGTTTGTTTCATTCTCTATTATAATTGTTTCTTTAGGAACGAAGTTCCTTATGGGGCGTTGCGGAGGGGTACCATAGCTGGCAAAAAACGTCCATAACGTTAAAAAAACATAAGATTTTTTATGTATAGTCTATGTATGATGGTTATACAGTGTCTAATTTATAGTCTACGTTACATCTACAAATAAAGACATCTCTAAGTTTTTGTCTTAAGTTTTTTTATTGTTGCTTTATAACTGTTAATTTAAAATGATGCTTGTGATAAAAAAAATTCTATGATCTCACAATAAAGACAATATTCTTACAAATACATTATTATCGTCAAAACTTTCTAACTTTATTGCTAACGAAGGTTAAAATGTCGGTCTAAATCTTAATCCTCCTTTCTGTATGTTAATACAATTATCAAAAACAAAGTGTATAATGTAAATACACACAATAACTGTTTAAAATATTTCAGTTAAAAACACGTACAAAATTGTTTGGAATGTTCTCGAAACGTTTGTTAATTAACTCGAAGTAGTGTGACGTAAAACGAGCTGTAGTAACGTGAGGCTTCAGTGCGGTTAAGACGTGAACTAATCAAATATTGACCCCGGATTACATGACCGCTTCATCGGATTTGAAAAGCGGTTCGACAGTCTTAGGTTTTAGCAAGAACTATCTACTGCGCGCGACTTCGCGTGGAATAGAATAAATTCTGTCATACATGATTTGTGCGAAATTTGAACCGTTTACGCAGCGAAAGCTTTTAAAAGAAAAAAAAAAACGATTTTGAAATATTCTTCATTGGTTCTACGCTCCTATTGGTCTTAGCGTGAAGATATATAGCCTATAGCCTTCCTCGATAAATGGGCTTGACAAACACAGAAAGAATTTTTTAAATCGGACCAGTAGATCCTGAGATTAGCGCGTTCAAACAAACTCTTCACCTTTTTAATATTAGTATATTATATTCTGGACAATGTCGTGGTCATTTTTTTAAATTCGATCGCTTTCATTTTTATGATAATCTTATCTCATACAAAGTTTAGAACGCGATAAATTTTAGTATGATCCATACATTCATTTATAGTTAGTGGGTATTTATACTCGCGAGTGTTGGCGCAACAGCCAGATTCTCCAAAGATGTACAACAGTTGTATGGTCCATACATTCGTTGACGGACATTCAGACCAAGAAAGACATCTGAAACAACATTCATATTCGCGAGTGTTGGCGCAACAGCCATTTTCTCCTAAGATGTCCATACATTCGTTGACGGACATTCAGACCAAGAAATACGAATTAATCAAATAATCATTGGTTAATGAAACTTTATTTTCTGTACTAATGCTTTGTGAAATTTCGTGAAAAGTTCTGTTAGATATGAAGTGATCAACTCTACGTAACTGATGTTGTACTTTCATAAGTTTGTTTAAGTCATAAAAATATTTTATTTTTATTTAAAGCCGTTTAGTGTGACATGTTTATTTCTTTTATTTTTATTACGCAATACAATGAAAAGCTATTTTTCTAATAACTTATTTGATTCGTTTATTTACCATTTGATTTGGTATTAATCTTTTTCTTAGACTAGTAAGCCTTATTTGTGCCTACTTAGACAGTCGATCTGAAGGAGTAAACTCCAGTCGTGCATGGGAGCTGACACACACACACACAATTTTTTATCATCAATGTTTATTTTGAAATTATTATATGATGTTACTTGAGTATCATGTTTTTATAAACAAACAAAAAGTACTAATTATTCAAGGTATTTTGGTACGCTGTTAAGATGAGTGATGATGGATTAATTAATTTTATTTTAAAAACATTCTTAGGCCTTGCTACGTATGGCACACTAGGTGATACACGCGTTGTCATCTTTAAGGTATAATGACACAGCTTAAGTCTCTTCTAAAAATTATCCACTCTTGAACTTTATTCCATGACCTTTTTTTACGTGGGGAAAATCCATCATGGATACCCTCCGGCGCGGGGGCGCCAGAGGGTTATGTCAGACTCCTACTGACCAAAAACTACCCACGTGTGAGCAGACCTCCGCCTGAGTGGGGCGAGATGGGGTCGCGTTAGCAGTCTCCACCCCGCCCCGGCGGGTTGGCCCGAATGTAAACATCCGGGTCCCGGCACCCAGAGGGGCGGCACCCATAAGACCACCCCTCCCGATGACGTGGGATTTCAAGCCAGCCGAGGATCCCCCGACCCCCAGCCGGCCACCCCACTTAGGGGACGCTCAACCGGACCAGTCTACCGTCTGCAGAATGGGGACACATGTCCAAGAGCGTCCCCCCTCCAAGTCAGGCAGGCCTGACCTCCAACGCCCTGCATCATGGCGTTGGGGGTCAGGCCTGCCCGACCTCCAACATGACCTACATTGACTTAGTCTTACCTGCCTCGTTAATGTTAATTTAATTCTTCAATATACCTTATATAACAAAGTTCGATCCTAAATAAACATCATTATGTAAAGTACAGATCGATTAATTTTATGTAGGATAACATTTTTGGCTCTTATCTGTATCAACGTAAAAAAAGAAAAACGAATAAGCATTAAAGACGCACAGAATATTTCAACGGAAAAACCAGATAGATTGCCGCCATAATTGCTATTGTCATAGATATGTATTTCTTTGTTATTTTTTTATGTTTTCACTTAACGTATGTATGTCACCGGGACAAGATGTATGGTAGACTAACGGTACTGCATTAATACAGTTGAAAAGTATGAATCAGATTTAACCTAAATTATAACAATTTATTTTTCGACTTTAAGACATTTTGACTTTTGCGGAATGTATGTATAGGCTGTAATACATTACAATGTGAATAGGTTAAAAGTAGATGGAGGAACTGAGTCCTGACTATTAACGTCTCAATGTGGAAAAGTTTTTTTTTTAATTAAATTTTTTAATTTTATCTGTTTGTTTTAAAACCTAGTTAAGTTGGAATGTAGTCACCATAACTTATAGTTTAGTCTCCTATATAATCGTATGTTTAAATTATAACGTAAGCTTACACGACAAGATGGTGGATATTGGCCAGGATAAAGGTACTTGTATTGATTGTTCGCAATGGACCACGCTTTTTTGGATCAGTGCCAAGATACTGATTATTCCTCAAACGAACATCTTTCGAGAAAATCTTAGTGTTAACGTACTTGCAATTATGTACCTGGATAAAGAGACAATGAAATATAGAGGTAGTAGGGTACGGCAGAAATAATATTGCATAATATTTCTAGTAGTTCGACCAGGGATGTACCCAAACCCATTGGAATATCACAGATAAGTAATTCTGCTCTCAAGTAGTGATGTTTTCCTGTGACGAAGAAAGTAGTCAGAGCCGTGCTCTTGGTGATAAGCAAGTTGTAATATTATTAGAAATCGATATTAGTGATAAAATGCGATAGACTGAAGTGAATGTGAACATTCACTTCAGTCTATCGCAGTCCACTGCTGGACATAGGCCTCTACAAGTTCGCGCCAAAAATGGCGCGAACTCATGTGCTTTGCCCATAGTCACCACGCTGATCAGGCGGGTTATTGCCGCAGGGCTGGCCTTGTCGCACCGAAGACGCTGCTGCCCGTCTTCGGCCTGTGAATTTCAAAGCCAGCAGTTGGATGGTTATCCCGCCATCGGTCGGCTTTTTAAGTTCCAAGGTGGTAGTGGAACTGTGTTATCCCTTAGTCGCCTCTTACGACACCCACGGGAAGAGAGGAGGTGGCTATATTCTTTACTGCCATAGCCTTACAGTAAAGTGGTAACATTGTGTTAATCCAACTCTTACTGTTTTGAACATTCTGTTGACATTGTAATTTCGCCCGCGCTGTTTGATCATCTTCGTGTTTTCTCCATTTTTCACTTATGACACTGGTGAAATCAATTGTGCTATTTTGCATTAGTTAAAACCATTTATTCTAATAATACTGATAATGAAATTTTTTAACAGTATTGAATAGATAAGCACGTTATTTTAACACGAGTCGAACTTCAGGTTGTTTTCATTCCTAAAATGTTTATCCAAAACTACATCTATGTAAGTGTAATGCCGAATGTAACCTGCTAAACTATTTAATTGCAACTTTACGCAGTACATTAATACCAACTATGAAATTGCATAGAACAATTCCAATAATACAATTATCGAATATGAATAACGGTAACACGAGCTGCAAGCAGAACGCATGACTCATAGAACACGCCGCGCTTGCAGATATTATTGTTGATTCAGAACTTCAAACTGTATCGACATGAAATGCAGCTGTGATAGACAAACTTTGCAGTTAACCTTGAAGTTGTTTGGCCTCAGAATTATATTAATGGTATATGATTAGGCTTAAATAAATTAAAAGTAAAAAACCTTTTTAAAAAACAAGCTTTTATTTGAATGCACTAAAACGAAAAAAATAAATTTTTACTTTAAAACTTTTACTATCTACTTATAAAGTCATTACACATAATCTATATGATAGAAAAGCTTGTCGCGAGATAGTACTCGTATTTCCTTAGTTTGAAAATTTTAATAGTTAAAATCAATCACATCAATTTATTTAATTTACTTGTTTACAAGCAAATCTTGCGACAAGCTTTTATATCATATAGATTATGTGTAATGACTTTATAAGTAGATAGTAAAAGTTTTAAAGTAAAAATTTATTTTTTTCGTTTTAGTGCATTCAAATAAAAGCTTGTTTTTTAAAAAGGTTTTTTACTTTTAATTTATTTTTTACTTTTTAGTCGGTTATCACGTCACTTTATTCGAATTATTCTTAGCAAGCCCTTTCATTTGATACCCATATTGTAGAAGTGCACTAAAAATAACTAGTCCGCACTCTTGGATATGCCGCCATATTGGATTTAGAATGACATCACAAAGGTAACCATGCATTGGCATCCAAATTGAACCTATATACAAAATTTCAGCTCAATTATTTGAAGATGTCTGCTTCAAAATTGAATTGCAAGATTTCACCTGAACAAACATACATACATACATACAAACCATGCATTGTCATCCAAATTGAGCCTGTATACAAAGTTTCAGCTCAATTGCTTGAAGATATTTGCTTCAAAATTGAGTTGCAAGATTTCACCCGAACAGACATACATACATACAAACCATGCATTGTCATCCAAATTGAACCTGTATACAAAGTTTCAGCTCAATTGCTTGAAGATATTTGCTTCAAAATTGAGTTGCAAGATTTCACCCGAACAAACATACATACATACATAAATACATACAAATCATGCATTGTCATCTAAATTGAACCTGTATACAAAATTTCAGCTCAATCGGTTAAAGATATCTGCTTCAAAATTGAGTTGCAAGATTTCACCCGAACAAACATTCATTAAATTTACATACATACATACATACATACATACATACATACATACATACATACATACATTGCAAGTTAAATAAAAGCTTGTAAAAATGGTGGTTCTCAATTCAAAATCAAATTCAATTCGAATTTAAAAATCTTCAAAATTTGCGTTACGTAATACTTAAACGCTCCCTTATTCATTTCAATGTTTTCTAACGAACATAGTTTAAAATAAATTTAGAAATTCAACTTCTGAAACGAAGGAAGAACGAAATATAATAAAGTCAGACATTTAAAAGTTCCCACTGAGACTACTATCAAGGCTCTCAATTCGGTTGGTATTTTTGTAATTTCAACCCTTATAAAGTTAAAATGGACCATACAATTTTAAAAAACAAATTTTGTTTTAAGCTAACGCGATCGCTTTTAAATTTAAACATGAAATGTACAAATGGCATTAATTTGTATATGAACAAACATTTACAGTAAATGTTAAATGTATTTATAGAAGCTATGACAGTGTTGTTTGTGTAAATATGATATGCTGTGAAGGGAGTTAGATTTGAACACGAGATATTGTGTTCAGGGTTAATGAACATTGATATTTAGGCGTATTTATATATACATATATTTAATTATGTGAACAGAAATAGAACAGTTTTCTTAGAATAGAACGTTTTCTGTGTGGGTGGGTATATAGTCCCAGTAAAGGTTATATATTACGGTAGTAAAAAGTTGTTCATTTGCTAGTTACAACTAAGCAAAAGATTTTCGTACGGTTTTAAGATAAACTACCGTCAACCGATAGGATAGGCTAGGACAGTAATATAAATAAACGAAAAACATTGAGTAAATAATTCCACGAATGGGGCACATGTTCACCTTGGCGTTCCTGATCCTTCTATATTATCGCTCGAGTTGTTTTCTCCCAGAGTAAGGCAAACCCGTTTGAAGTCACTTATTTAATCAAAAGTTCATTTATTACGGGGTTACTAACAAGTCAGTCGATTGGATGATTGGGAGTTTTCGTTTTCGATTCAGTTAGCGGTTTTTTTTTTCTGGCTTCGTACGGGTGCAATTTATTATTAAAAAAATAGGAGTTTAAATTTTTTTTTTTAATATTGTTAAATAATAATTTTATCAGAGCGAATTTTTTATGGTTACTAGCAATATCTTTTTATGTGTTGTTATTATTATATTTAACACAAAAAAATTTAATTGTTTTTATATTAAATCAAGGAACATAATTAATTTTCTATTTTTTTTTCTAATATAAAATTCGTTTCTAGATAAGGGATGCATTTTATAGATTTGAATTGTCCCTTGAGTGTATGTGTGATAAATTGATTGCTAAAATTACTAAATGAAATCTAATACTACCCTCTGATCTCATTAAAAAAGACGCAATTTGGAGATGTAATACTAATAACGTGAATTGGTCATTGTCAAATTGATCAAATTAATTGGACCGTCGAAAAAGGGAGGGAATTTCCATTGCTAGTATTTTGTCTTCATTATTTTTTTTTTGTCTAAGTAAAATTACTATATTAATTGAAAATCAAAAATCCAAGGGGTGATGTCAGTTTTAAACATTTTTAAACGAATTCTAAGTTGATGGTACTTTTAATTTTGACTATTTTTTTTTTTTTGTATTTATATTTTTTTGGTGAATTATTTTTAATGATCGAATTACCTATGTGTATATGCTTAACTCTAAGGTATCATATAAATTTTAAGTAAAAATAGTTATTTTATCTTTGGTACAAAATCTCGAAGTTACCATAAGAACTATAAAAATAACGAAGTAAGGAGTAGATAACCGTAACCAAATCGATTGACTCAACTCGGTTCTTGGAAGCAATGCATCGCGACGATCTCTTTCGTAATACAATATTAACGGTTACGAGATTGCACCAGTTTGTATCGGTTCATACTAATTTTTTTTGTGTGCTAACTTGTTTATTGTTGGGTAGTAATATTTTTGTAAATCTATACTATAATATGTAGGAATCAGAAGTGAGGAGAGGATGACGGATGGCCAGAATGGTTAATTAACAATGTAATTTAACAAAGTAACTATCTTGTGTTGTTACTTAGTATTCAATGTACTCACCGAGCGGGCGCCGGATCTATCGCGTGGCAGAGGGGCAGCTCGGAGTCAGTGCCTGGGACTTGCGACCCAAGTGTAGGGTTAAGGAGGGCCCTCCAAAGATACGTATCAAACGCTCCCCATCCACTGCTCGAGCTGCCCACGCTGTCTAACTAAATAAGTAACAATTAATTCGTGTACACAAACTAACTATTAGAAGAGTCGAGGTTAAGCTACTAGCAGGATACACAAGTGCACTGCGCCACGCCAGAGCCAAGAATGCCTTAGCCGACGACAGAATGACTCGAATAATTACAGGTACTGACATACACGTCAGAACGACTCGAATAATAGAATGATTGAGGGTAGGTAAATATCAAAAACAGCGTAGGTAGCCTAGCCTACACGGCCGTCCTGATGTGCGCGCGTCCTCGCGCGCTATTTATTAAAATCTTAGGTATCTGTAAGCAAAAACAAAATATCGCTCGACTATCCTGACAAAAATCTATCCAACATCTTAATATCTGATTCCGTCCAAGCTGGACATTCCGACTAGAAATAATTGGTTTCAGTTAGTAAGCCACTCAGTCACACCAGTCTGAATATGGTTAACATCATCATCATTACAGTCATATCAATATGGTAAGTAACACTAGTCTAGTTTTACAATAGAAAAACCCCTACAATTCAAACCTGCTGGTCTAAATCGTCACCCACTATAGAAGGTGAGATTCCAGCAGCGCATCACTCATCATTACAAACAGTCTGGTCTTCAGTTAGTTCTCTCAACAACAAACAAGCAAGTTGGACCGGACGGGTGTGTCCTCACAGCCAACCGCGGACGGTATGACCCGGACGACACTGTCCTTTCGACCAACCTAAACCAACAGTATGGCCCGGACGGGTGCATCCCTTCAACTAACCGCGCACGGTATAGCCCGGATGGCACTGTCCCTTCAACCAGCACAAACCAACAGTATGGCCCGGACGGGTGCATCCCTTCAACTAACCGCGCACGGTATAGCCCGGATGGCACTGTCCCTTCGAACAGCACAAACCAACAGTATGGCCCGGACGGGTGCATCCCTTCAACTAACCGCGCACGGTATAGCCCGGATGGCACTGTCCCTTCGACCAGCACAAACCAACAGTATGGCCCGGACGGGTGTATCCCTTCAACTAACCGCGCACGGTATAGCCCGGATGACACTGTCCCTTCGACCAGCACAAACCAACAGTATGGCCCGGACGGGTGTATCCCTTCAACCAACCGCGCACGGTATGGCCCGGATGACACTGTCCCTTCGACCAACTCAAACCAACAGCATGGCCCGGACGAGTGTATCCCTTCAACCAACCGCGCACGGTATGGCCCGGATGACACTGTCCCCTCAACCAGCGCAAACCAACAGCATGGCCCGGACGGGTGCATCCCTTCAACCAACCGCGCACGGTATGGCCCGGATGGCACTGTCCTTTCGACCAGCGCAAACCAACAGTATGGCCCGGACGGGTGCATCCCTTCGACCAACCGCGCACGGTATGGCCCGGATGGCACTGTCCTTTCGACCAATGCAAACCAAAAAGCGTTCTCACCTACTAAACAGCTCTGTCTAGTTCAGCGTGAATTTCTACATCGTGTAAGAGTCATGAGATCAAGTCAAGTCAAATAGTCATGATGATTGTTCGTAGGTCGAAAACATTATAGAACTTAGTCTCTTCCTCAGTCTTACCAGGCAAAAGTTACACAAGTTAGTACTACTACTACTACTACTAAATCGGTTGTACTAATCACTTTGTACTTATTACATACTCTTAGTTTTATTTGCCACCTTTGTTTCTTAAAGTTATCTCATTTACTGAAATCAATTGTCTCTTTGTTTTTCATTTTACCATTCATCTCTTAAGTACTGTCGTTAGTTCTGTAAACATCAGCTTGTATCATAATGTTGACAGGTTCAGATCGCACAAAATACGAGTTGGCAGACAGTATCATAGTTGTTACAAATAGTATCAGATGTAGCAGTCATAGTATCAGAGTTGGCAGTCATAGTATCTGAATTATTCTGGGATTGCTTATTATCCAAAATCGACAGTGCTCTTTGGCATAACTGAAAGCCATTAAACTCAAGAATTAACTAATTATTACCAGAATAGGCCAGTATAGGTCAGTGTGGACCGGTTTCACCTCAATTAATAAACTATATAAGTAACAAAGGACAAGTCACGACCATCCTGCTAGCACACGCCCTTGTGTGATGGTCAACCTGGAGTAGAAGAAAGGCCACAACAGTACTTTATACTCAGTCAAACTCTACGTAAAAGGGGAAAGTAGACAAACTCTACGCTCAAAACTTAGTTTGTTTCAAGAACTTTACAATAATCTCAATCATAATATTGTCATTAAACCAATTATAACTAATCACTTCACTCAAATACCACAGCCATGTACCATCAAAATCATCACAGCCAAAACTATAGACGTACTCTACTTCGACAACAAGCTTGCGAAAACCTCGAGTAAAGACTTCTAACACCACGGTTCTCTAGGCGAAGAGTAATCACAGTACATGTTAGTTAGTTATACCGATTACCTTCGAGAACTTTTATTACGTGAAAAGGGCCTCAATATTTCGGATCAAGTTTCGTTTGATTACGCTCCTCATTTTGTAACAGAACAAGATCGCCAATAGGATATTAAAAAGCCTAGCTGTCTCTATGAAGGAATTATCGAAATCATACAGTTCCATTTACAACCCTTGCTTCGCAAAGTTACTCAACAATTTTTAGCATAGATGGAAACATAAGAATTTCAACAGTTACCTACAACGACTGCCTTAAAATGTACTACTCACGCGTTAGTGTCATTTAACTTTAAAACGCGTGGTTAATAAGGTCGAAATCAAGTTAGAAAATCACACACCTGTCTACTTATTTATTTAACAAACTAGCTACGTAATTAACTAAAATAACTAATAACGGAACAATTAATTTTTTTTTTTTTAACTAAAAATATTTCATTAAATCGATTGAAATTTCTTCTTAACTAAAATCGATTTCAAATCAAATTGGTAACGTGTGAGGGAGTCACTAATTTCAAATTTTCTTGAACTGTTAAAAGAAAACAAACGAATATAGTAAGAATTTTCAATAGTTACCTACTCATAAACAAAATTATTAATCTTAGGTGACCTACCTATAACTATTGTTGTAATAGGTTTACGATTGTACCAAGGTGTTATCAATTAACTCTCTGTAATTTAAACGTTCTTAAACAGAACAACTAAAACAACTTTTAAACAGTTTAAATAAATCCATCAAAGGTAGAAAAAGACTAAAACCCTCAAAGAAACACTCATTTCTCACTTCAAATCTATAGTTCACGATACACACTTTTAACTATATCGAATTAATTATTATTATCACAGTAATCACTTATACGTCACGTAATAATTAAAACTACGCAATTAAACAATAACTGCTTACTCACTTGCAAATTACAAGAATCCCGCCAATAGATGATAAAAATGGTGACTGACTAAATCAGAAAATTAGTATTAACTATTCGGAAGATGGCATCTTTAATTTTACGCTCTTTCGGTACTTCGACAAATAATATTAGTTAAAATATCGTGTAAGATATATCGTGTAACAAACACAAAAAAATATTCGGGTAATCGGAAATACTCAAGCTAAGACGATATTAACACTTTATCACAAACAAGTGGGTAACCACAAAAACTTTAACAACCTAAATACTACAACTACGCTCGCAGCATTTAATATTTTAACTTTGAACTGAGTTCAGAATACTACAAATTACAATTATTTAAAACTACCCTATGGAAACAGATATGTTCTAGTTTCCGAAAAATAGCTTCGATACCATAAGCGAAGAGAGTCATTAAAGTGAGGGTGGACCTTGTCGCGAAATATGAAAAATGAGTATTCACTCTTAAAAACTCGGATAGTACGCAACGAATCGGTTCGATACGCTTTGCCTTTCGCTAGATCTGGACCTAGAACGCGCTGCAAGCTCGCACTACAATCACACTCACAATCTAATATTGTAACTGAATCGAAATAAAAACAGAATCGCAAAATCTATTAGCAAAAATCATTAACTATAAAATTAAATTCAACAAATAACACTGAATAAAACCCTTGTACACCGATAAGAACACAACAGAACGACCGAAAAGAACTAAAATATCGATGTACCTACTTATCACCACGAAATATTGCAACTTAATTGCACACTGCTTATTGTTCGGCGCACGGCTTTCGCGATGTGGGTCGTTAAGGTTGCATCCCACTTCTGATGTAGGAATCAGAAGTGAGGAGAGGATGACGGATGGCCAGAATGGTTAATTAACAATGTAATTTAACAAAGTAACTATCTTGTGTTGTTACTTAGTATTCAATGTACTCACCGAGCGGGCGCCGGATCTATCGCGTGGCAGAGGGGCAGCTCGGAGTCAGTGCCTGGGACTTGCGACCCAAGTGTAGGGTTAAGGAGGGCCCTCCAAAGATACGTATCAAACGCTCCCCATCCACTGCTCGAGCTGCCCACGCTGTCTAACTAAATAAGTAACAATTAATTCGTGTACACAAACTAACTATTAGAAGAGTCGAGGTTAAGCTACTAGCAGGATACACAAGTGCACTGCGCCACGCCAGAGCCAAGAATGCCTTAGCCGACGACAGAATGACTCGAATAATTACAGGTACTGACATACACGTCAGAACGACTCGAATAATAGAATGATTGAGGGTAGGTAAATATCAAAAACAGCGTAGGTAGCCTAGCCTACAAATATAATAAAGCTGAAGAGTTTGTTTGTTTGATTGTTTGTTTGTTTGTTTGAACGCGCTAATCTCAGGATCTACTGGTCCGATTTGAAAAATTCTTTCAGTGTTAGATAGTCCATTTATCGAGGAAGGCTATAGGCTATATATCATCACGCCAAGACCAATAGGAGCGTACCATCAATGGACAATGTTTCAAAATTGGGGTTTTTTTCCTTTTGAGAGCTTCCGCTGCGTAAACGGTTAAAGTTTCGTAAAAATCATGTTTGACAGAATTGGTCCTATTCCACGCGGACGAAGTCGCGCGCAGAAGCTAGTTTTTATTTATAACTAGCTGACCCAGTGAATGTTACCTTCGTCTTATTTTCTTTGACTTTTGTATATCACAAACTGGCTGTGCCCGCAACTTCGTCCGCGTGGATATTAACAAAAAAGTTATTGTTCAGTTCGCAGAGTTATTGTATAAAATAAATAAATTTATAAAATAAAAGCGGCCTAAGTTACTACTCCTTATTACATCAGCTATCTGCCAGTGAAAGTCTTGTCAAAAATCGGTCCAGGAGTTTCAGAGATTACCCGGAGCAAACAGACAGACAGACAAAAATTGTAAAAAATGTTATTTTGGTAAATGTACTGTGTATACATCCATGTGCATTTGGTATGAAGCACTTATTTTAATAATACAAACAGACACTCCAATTTTATTTATTTGTAGATATAGGTACAATATCTTAGTACAGATAATAATTAATAAAAAACTACATTTTGCGTATCCGTGCATGCAGTAAGTTTAATGAAACTAATGAACCTTTAAATAACTCAAGAGCCTTGATTTTTTACTACTTGTGGCTGAGAATCTTGTTTTAACTTAAAAGTCTTTAAAAGTATTACTTATCTAAAACCTGACTGCAAGTTAGGCTTATTGACATTAAATATTATTAGAATCAGTCTTTTTATCCTTAAATATTAATGCTAGTGGTCGCCCAGTGGTTGAAATTCGACCATAATTAATTTAAATTATAAGTTTGAACATTATTAAGGTTCTGTTGTCAAAGACTATACTACTATAATAATAAATAATTGTGTTTGCTCGCAAACGAAAAAAAACCGACTTCAATTACATCGACATGTAATACAACGTAATAAGACGAAAAAATAGTCAAGTAAATACGCGCTATTAAAGATTACTCAAAAAGTTGTAATCAGTTTTCGATCTAATTTAAACAAGACTACAAGACAAGTATTAGCTTTCGATTAAAGTAAGAATCATCGAAATCGGTACACCGAGTAAAAAGTTATGCGGTATAATATAACGTAGGTCGACGAAAAAGTAGTCACGTAAATACGCATTATTCGATATAACTCTAAAAGTACTTGTCAGATATCAATTAAATTAAAATGGGACCACATGACACGCAACACCTTTCAATTAAAACAAAATTGATCGAAATCGGTCCACCCAGTCAAAAGTTCTGAGCTAACATACATAAAAAAAAACATACGTGTCGAATTGAGAACCTCCTCCTTTTTTGGAAGTCGGTTAACAAAAGAGTTTATGTATGAGTTATGCGTGTGTGTGTCAAATACATGTAGTGTGTGTAATGTTTTTTTTATTGATGTTTTTTATGCATAATTGAAAAAAAAATTAGCATTCTGCACTCCTCTTCTATATAAACTATAAGAGTGCGAAATTTCATACTCCTCCCGCCCGCACAATTTTCGTAAAAGGAGTACAAAGTTTTTGCTTCACATATTAATATATAGATTTCTTAGTCTATATATATGATAAAATAAATTGTCAAGTATAAAATGCAATATTATCTTAACTAAACAATCTGTGAATTCATCTTGGGCAAAAGCGTTTTTTATATGGATGAAGTTAAAAAAATGAACCTACCACGCTGCGTATCAATGGATATTTTTTCTAGAAATAATAATTCGTTAACAACTTAACAGCTGTTTTATAATAAATAAGTATCATTGTGTGAAGAAGGTTAATCACCCGTAAAAAAAAAAATGTATGTCGATACAAATGTTCGCTTCGAGACGGAATCGAACACTAAAATAAAATAAAATATTTTGATGTATTTATTTTATACAAAACTTGCTCGAAACCTCAAAAAGGTTAATCTAGAATTCTAGAAGAAACATATTTAACTGAGGTAGGGCACATCAGGACCTGCTCAAAATATGGAGCAGCTCGACTGGGGTAATACCTCGACTTTACAGAAGACCGTTGGCGCAGCGGTCACAGCAATGGATTGTGATTGGCTGTTGCGCGAGCGGTTGCGGGTTCGATCCCCGCACACGACAACATTTGTATTGGCCATACAGATGTTTGCCGTGGTCTCGGTGTTTGTGCTGTCCTTGTGGGTCTCTCCACCGTGCCTCGGAGAGCACGTTAAGCCGTCGGTCCCGGTTGTTATCATGTAAACTTGATAGCAATCGTTACTCATAGTAGGAAATATATATTTGGGTTGTCTGGAAGAAATGGCTAAATAGCCATAAGTCCGCCCATTGTACTTCACAGTCTGTAAATGATATTTGTAGTTGTGATGTACAATAAAGTATAAATAAATAAATAAATAAATAAGACCACAGCTAAATAATAATGTTTCCAAGCAATGTTATGTTCCTGTTGGTGAGTAAGGTGACCAGAGCTCCTGGGAGGAATTGGGGATAGGGTCGGCAACGCGCTTCCGATGCTTCTGGTGTTGCAGGCGTCTATAAGCTACGGTAATCGCTTACCATCAGGTGAGCCGTACGCTTGTTTGCCGACCTAGTTATATATTTAAAAAAGACAAAAAATTTATTCAAAAGAAGCATTTTAAGTCGAATACCGCAAATGTTCATTATTATAATATCCTTATTTGTGCTTTTTTAATGTCTGTCCACATTTTTTTTAAGTACGAGCGTAAAAATAAATATATTCTCCTATCTTTCCAGCTACATCCCTCGCCTACGTAATCCTCAACGTCCCGACAACAGCGATGGTGGTCGACGGTAACTGCAATGGCACAGACCAGTGGTTGAACATCAGCTGGCCGGTCAGCAACGCCACTGACACGACGTACAACAACATGGTCTTCATATTCCACAACAATGAGACGACGAAGTCTTACTCTCTCAAGAACCTGAACGTCTCATTGGCGGCCGAAGCATTCCCTAATGCATGTAAGTGATTATTTCATTAATTTAAATAAAATGATTTTAGACCCCGCGTTGGCTGTTGCGCTGGCGGTTGCGGATCCGACCCCCGCACATGACAAACATTTGTACTGGCCATACAGATGTTTGCCGTGGTCTGGGTGTTTGTGCAGTCCTTGTGGGTCTCCCCACCGTGCCTCGGAGAAGACGTTAAGCCGTCGGTCCCGGTTGTTATCATGTACACCTGATAGCGATCGTTACTCATAGTAGGGAATATATCCGCCAACCTGCATTGGAGCAGCGTCGTGGATTAAGCTCTGATCCTTCTCCTACATGGGTATAGCGGCTTATGCCCAGCAGTGGGATATTATAGGATGAAGCGTAACGTATTATAAAATTATTCTAATGACACAGTTGAGTTATCAACTTATAACCTTCAACTGTTATTTTTTTTGTGAGAAGTTTTTGTATGATCTCTTTTATACCACTAGATATAATATATCAAGGTCGTATAAGGATTTATTTTCATAGTTTGTTTGATTGCGTTTAGGCTTCTTGGTTTGTAAAAAGTAATAAGTCTCGGTTGTTATCACCAATCACACTCGCTAGCGATCGATACTAATGGTGAGGAAATTATCCGCACAGCCGCAATGAAGCAATGTTGTAGATTAAGCTCCAAACCTCCTATATTCAGAAAGTTGTTGAGGTAGGACACAGCGTGTACCTGCTCAAAATCTAAAGCTGACTGACTGGAGAAGTACCTCAACCTTAAAGAAGATCAGGGCTAAATAACATTGCTACTAAGTGGTGTTATGTTCCTGTGGTTCCCTTGTGTCCTTATGTTAGTGTGTGTGGATCGGAGTTAGGGTTGGCAACGTGATGCTTCTGGTGTTACAGGTTTCTATAGGCTACGCTTAGTCGTGTGCAGTAGTGGTATATTGCAGTCTATTTCAACCAAAAATACGTAATTTATAATTCCACCATGTGTGCGAAACACAAAAATGAAAATAATACGAATTAAAAAATAGCACGGTACCGTCTCTTGTCAAAGAATTCATTGTAATATGAAACTTTGAATAGTTAAATGCTGTAAAGGACTCGCTATAGACGGCACAACGGTTGCTTAAAAACCGAATAAAATCATATCAAAAATTTCGATCCGGCCGGTACATCGTTCCATAGCTTAATTGGCTAGAGCACCGACTCGGTATGTCGGGGGTGCGGGTTCGAACCCCGCTGGATCGAAATTTTGATATGATAATAATAAACATTTCAAAAATACCTGATTAAAATTATTGAAATTATTATCTCAATTTCCACAGCATCCAAGGAGCCAATAGAGCTATGGCACGGTGAGGGTTGGAGGACACCTCTCGCAACGTCCTACCGCTGCACCCCGGCCACTCAACTGAACATGACCGCTGACTCAACTAGCATGGTCGCCACGCTCACCCTTTCACAACTACAGGAAGAAGCCTTCAGGAACTCAACTAACAAGTCATTCAGTGCCGGTGAGTTATACTTGTTACTATTTCTATTCTAGTACCACTAACTCATAGTGACGACCCCAGGCCCTCCAATTTTGGGGGCCCCAACTAAATAAATTTAGTATAAGCTATGGTTACAATAATTAATTTATTGTAAAGTATCAATTAGTCTTTAGTCATTAACTTATATTGAGGAGGCCCTCTAATAATGACGTCCTCGACTGACTAGATTTGGTATAAGCTATGGTTACAATAATAATTAATTTATCGTAAAGTAATTAGTCTGTACAAATTAATTCAAAGTGATGTAGTAGACCCTCGAACAACAGGGGCTTCGATTGATTAATTTTTTTGTTTAAGCTGTTACAGCTAAGGTTTTAAAAAATGTTTTACTAAATTACTTTTGAGTCTGGTTACTAATAAGTCTTTTTGATAGCTATTGCTATACCAGGCCCCATTGTAACAGGGGGCCAGTGGCCTGAGTTAATAACGTCATTTTACCGATACAAATAAGTACAAGTTGCTATTCAGTAGCTTTGTGTGCAATGCATATGAATATTTTAATGGACGCAGTATTTATACTTTTTCATGTGTTAAGTTAACGATTTTTAGGGTTCTATTTTAATATTAGTTTTGTACAAAAAAAAAAAAAAATTCGCCGTTGTTAGTATTAACAGTGAATTACTACCTACTGTCAAATTATAACTTAGCCAACATTAACGTGTACAATTTTAAAGGTATGTAAAAAAATGGTCTCATCCATAAAATAAGAGAACAATACAAGCACGTTGAAAAGTGAACATAAATACATTTAATAATATTATGTAAATTAATTAGTCACATTTATGACGTCACAATGTCATACATATTATTTTACGTATATCATAATAAAATTATCTCATGTAGGTACTTCGCTCTGAATGAATTAATACAACGTAGTACTGGATCAGAACAGAAGCTAATCTATGTATATATTTAATTAAACTGTGTGTGGTTTGTCTGTACATAGGAGTTATTTAAGAAAAAAAAATGTATGAAGGATCTATCTAGCCAATAGAAGCTTATCACGCAAAAAACTAAATCAAATTATAATATTTACAAATTTTTTTTGGAGAACAAATTCGTGGCTCAGAAATATAAGTATGATTAAACCTATATAACTTATATATTATTAATTTTAGAGGAACTTTAAATAATCACTTACACATAGAAAATAGTTCTAATATAATTTTAAAATTACATAAAACATTATTCGTTATTTATCAAGATAGACTTCACTATTACTAACCAACTATAAATGCTATATTACAGACGTTATCAATTATTTATTTAAATACATGCAAAGTATATAAATAAACTATCATAGAATATTTCTAACAAATAATCGAAATATATATACATATTTATTTTATGCAACAAGGTCAGCAAACAAACGTACAGCTCACCTGATGGTAAGCGATTACCGTAGCTTATAGACGTCTGCAACACCAGAAGCATCGCAAGCGCGTTGCCGACCCTACTCGCAATCCTCCAAGCAGTATTATTTAGCTGTGGTCTTCTGTAAGGTCGAGGTACTTCCCCAGTCGGGCTGCACCAGATTTTGAGCAGGATATTTCCTGCCGTGCTCAACTCTATATACATAAAATCGTGAGATAAAAAAGTTGTACATATATGTATGTTATTTTAAAATGATTGATAACTAGGTACTGTTATTTCCGTGGGTTTTTCATAAGTGATAAATAATGTTATTTTGTTTGACGCATTAGCGCTGTTGGTATTGATCCTATTTGATTTAAAGTTATATCAATACTTATTTATATATGTATGTATTAATTTGTGTGTAATTTGTTATACGAAAAATGTGTTTTAATCGGCACTTTTCTAAACCATGGGGATATACCTGACTCGTTAACTGAGGTAGGGCACAGCAGGAAATTTCCTACTCAAAATATGGAGCAGCCAGACTGGGGTAGTACCTCGACCTTACAGAAGACCAAAGCTAAATAATTTTGTTTACAAGCACTATTGTGTTCCTGTTGGTGAGTAAGGTGACCAGAGCTCCTGGGGGGGGGGGTAGGGTCGGCAGCGCGCTTGCGACGTTTCTGGTGTTGCAGCCTGCAGGCGTCTATAGGCTACGGTAGTCACTTACCATCAGGTGAGCCGTACGCATGTTTGTCGACTTACTAACATTTAAAAAAAAAATTACCTAGGGGTTCCTTATTCGGGGTGGAAATACCTCGTCCTCGGGAACTGTCAATTTCGTATGTATGATAAACTAAAGAAAAGTTCCTACTTTAAAACAAAAAAACAATTACTAAAACTATGTATTCGAAAACGGGATGTTTACCATGTTTATTATTTTCGTTTTGCGGAGCTCGATATTTCGACATTAACTTTTCGCATGTTCAAGAGATTCTTAGCGTAAATATCCCGTTTCGAATAGTTTTAGTAATAGAAGTAAACCATGTTAATCTAAAATCATACATAAAAACAATTGTTTTGTCTTTCACCGATTCTCAACAAAATTTATATTCGTTTTCGGTAGTTACTTCATAATAACTAATTAATTAGGTAAAAATATGCTTGATGAAAAAAAATTTTTATTTAGAATATACTCAAATAACGAAAATTTACATTTTTTCACAATAAAAACATACAATTAGAATGTATGATATTAGTACAATTGTTACAGTTATTATTGTAACCGTTATCGGCATCCTAACAAATACGCTTCTTATCACACAGTCGTCATTTCAGTATAATTAAATATTTTACAAATTAATCATGCTAACATTGCAAAAGGGAAACAAACAACGCTATTGAATCCATCGGATGACAGTCCATACACATTCAAAATCCTAAAAATTTTCATGTATTAGAAGTTCTTTGTATAATTACACCATTATTTTAACAGAATAGTTACTTGGAAGATTCATAATTTAGTAAAATAATTTAATGTTAATATTAGCCCTGGCTTCTGCGTATTGCGCTGGCTGTTGCTGGTTCGATCCCCGCACATGACATACATTTGTATTGGTCAGCCTTTCCCAAAGTGGGCGATAACGCTCCCTTGTGGGCGCTGCAGGCCTAAAGGAAGCGGTAAGAGACCCAGAAAAGAAATGGGGGCGTAGGCTTGGGGTTTACTAGAATGAATGTTTAATCTATGCTAATATAGCTCGCAATAGTTAATTTAATTTGAAGTTATAGTGGTTTTTAAATAGGTGAAAAAATGGGCGCACTAAAAAACAATTTATTCTCGAAGTGGGCAGTAGATAAAATTACGAAAAGTGTGATCGGGTGAGGCGAACGGAAGTTTGGTCTAAAGAACACTTGTTTTTTTTGTCTAGCTCGTGAGTGCGGCGGCAGTGACGTACCGGACGCGGTCCCGATCGCGGTGGGCTGTGCCCTGGGCGGGCTGGTGGTGGTGGTGCTCGTGGCCTACCTCGTGGGCCGCCGTCGGTCCGCCGCCCGGGGATACCTCTCCATGTAAACCGGTGAGCACTCACACTTTCACACAACACTACCCACATTACCCAATTTTTAAAAACTTGAAATATGTCCTATAGTGTGTTCACCGAAAGGAGATAGCAGACGTAAACAATGCCCATCATTTACTCGTAGCGACGACTGAATAAACAAAATATAGTCCATCTCTTTCTATCTTGTTTGTTTGCTATCTGCTGCACGGCTCTCGGCTAGGGACGGACAAGGTTAAAAGAGACTATAGCTGGGTTTGAAAACATTCGGACGGCCCTTTGATTTTGCAGTTATTTATTTTTATTTAATTCCGTGTCTCTGAAGCGATACATAGAATAAATAAATATGCATTCAAGAATAACTAATTGTTGGTTTAGATAAAATAGTTATATATAAGACTAGCTTCTGCGCGCGACTTCGTCCGCGTGGAATAGGACCAATTCTATCATACATGATTTGTGCGAAACTTTAACCGTTTACGCAGCGGAAGCTCTTAAAAGGAAAAAAGGCCCGATTTTGAAACATTTTTCATTGGTGCTACGCTCCTATTGGTCTTAGCGTGATGATATATAGCCTATAGCCGTCCTCGATAAATGGGCTATATAACACTGAAAGAATTTTTCAAATCGGACCAGTAGATGCTGAGATTAGCGCGTTCAAACAAACAAACAAACAATCAAACAAACTCTTCAGCTTTATTATATTAGTATAGATTCAATACTTTTTAAATAGAAATTATCAAAATATAAATTAATTTTACATTTTAAAAATTTTTGTAAGTAAAAAAGGTTACAAAACCCTGCATAGGCGAATGACTTGTTGACATTTGGTTTGTTTAATTCGTTGAACGCACTATAACTGATATTATAATGCTGAAAATTTAGTTTATTAATTTCAGGAAATACGGGTTCGAATAAAAAAAAATGCGTTTGTGTTGGATAGCCCATTTACCGAGGAAGAAGGTTATATAAAAAAAAAAATTGAATTCATTGAATTTTATATTTTCAGATAGAACCTGGAGAATCGACGTTCGTAGTAAAATAGGCGTAGAAGTAAAGAAAAATATCATCTATCATTTCATCGCATTCGTCATTCACGTTCATGGACTTAATTTCAATTAATATATAAATAAATGACTTTTAATTTCTTTTAACAAGTAGAATTGCTCAATATTCGATATGGCAACACTCGCATGTGTGTTACCACTAAAAAAAAAATTCATACGTGTTTATAATCTCAATTTGATGTGAAAACTTATTGAATATGGATCATTTTGCAATGTTTTTAATTTGAGTCTACTTATAGTATCGAAAATGTAACTTTTTACACTGACTTTTCTTTGTAGTGTATATCTACATTAGGTTTTAACGTGAAATTCGTCCTGTCGATTGCTATTATTATCAAATGGTAGGGTATGTAATAAAAATAGCTAAATAGGCATCTTTTAAATCGATTTTGCATTTTCGATACTCTATTACGAATTATTAATTAAAAATTGAATTTCCTTTTTTAAAAATTATTTTAAATAAATGCACGATATTCGCAAAATGTTTAAAAATGTTTTTAATCTGATTCACAGAGTAAAAATAAGACTAAAAATGTATAATGATAAAAATAAATACTATATAAAAATGTGATGTTATTTACTATTTACAATTATATATCGAAACTTCCTTTTCATTTTTAAACTTGTCCTTATCGTCTCAATTCCAAAGATACAATTCGATATGTTATACCACGGTATAACAGAATTAATATTCTGTGATTTTTAAATCTATACAGTTTGCTTATAGACAGAATACGTTACTTTGATTAAAAAAAAAAAAAACAAAAAAAAAAAAATATTCGAATGTTTCATGCATTTTATGTAATGGCAACTTTTTTTTCCGTGATCTTAACCTTCTTTAAAAGAAACGTATTCTGTATAAAAACATTCTGTATACGAATAATTAAATATAAAAACCATTCAATCCGTCTGGACGATGTATCTGTTGATTTCATTTAAGCATTAGTTTATTAACAATATTTTTATTATATCCATAAGTAATAATATTTTGAACTGTATGTCGTACGTGTAGTTACTGTGAAGATATAGTTTATCTATCGGTTTATGGGTTTTTAAAATAAATGTCCAGAAACATCTTGATTGTTGTGTAATGGTCGGGGAATATGGGGGAGCAATAGGGTTGATCGCTTCGATATTAGAAATTTTATATACTTAATTGCTTAAAATTGCGCATAATGTACCTTTTACACATCCTTGATTCTTGACAATATTAAGTTACTGTGTCAAGCTTGTGTCAAAATGGACCAAATGCATACAATACTTCCGGTTTCCGGTGTATTTTTTGCGATAATAACGGTTTCCAGTGTATTAAGCTAAGCATTTAATAGAAATTATAATTTTTTTTAAATATATATTTAAAAGATATTGAATTGTTTAGAGCAGGTAATATGTTGTAAACTAAAAGGAATTTATTGTCAAATTTGACAGAAAAAAGTTACTTTATTTTGTTTTGAGTTTTTACATTTTTGTTGTCGAGGAGTCAAAATATATTTTTTGTTTATATGATGTTAAATTAGTATCGAAGCGATCAGTGTGATAATTGTGAAGTGCACATATAATAAAAATAAATGTTTTTTATTGCCAAAACCGGCTTTTATTTCCGAAATTCATACAATAAATACCGTACATTATTATATACACTTAAAAATATTTACAAATAATTTATTGAACACGAGCTTATAAACTAAATTTAATTAATTTGAACGCATTTTTTTTTTAATTTTAGAGCACAGATTCTGTATAATATATACAGAATAACTGTCAAAATTGACAGACTACTAACTACTGTATTTTATTCTCAACCACACCAATTACATAATCTCCTTCTAGTCTTCTCCATTCTATGTGACATTGGCGAATTAATCTGTGCTAATTTGGCACTGTTGGAAGCCACTAATCTGAATGAGTGAATGACTACTGTGTTGGGAAACATGTCAACTGCAAAGCAGTTATGTTTATTCGACAACCTAGGGGATTAAGTTCCATTATTTCTTGTAAAAGGAACCTATTTCCGACACAGATACTTTTTAGGCTAGGTACAGTGTATGTACTCAACTATCTAATGTCATACAGAATCAATTGACTCAAACACACATTTTAAATTTGCACAGCGTCATGAGATTACTCCTTTTTTAACTCTTAATTATATGATAGTTTTGTGCATATATCGATTATTTCTATTAAAGCTGAACCCTATTTTAAAATATGTACATAAAACAATCGGTACATAATTATAACAGAAACATTACGCGTTACAATTACAACTAATGATACAAATTAAAATTAAATGCAAATAATGTGATGTCATTTTGTGGTAAAAATAACAAATAAACATTTACAAGAGAGAATCTATTTTTAAATTTAACACTAAAGTAGGTCGATTTAATTGTATGGTTCCTTCACTGCTTGTAAGTCGAAGTAATTTTATAACGTTGAAGATAAAAGTTAAATGATTTTTTTAAAATGATAATCAAAATGAATATCTAATTTTTATGACAATATAATATTTTTATTACTGATATTTATTATTATTTTTAATATAGGATTATAACTCATGTATAATTAATAATTTTATATGGCAACAATTAAAAAATGTTGAAGGGGTCTTTAAACCTCAATTAGTAACGCTTACTGGAGAGTGGAGTTTTACACTTGATTAAGTCTGTAACGTAATATGCATTACTTCTTTAACTATAACAAAATGTTTTAAGAAATTTTTACAATGAATTAAAATCGGTGATGCATTAATATCATTATCATCTATTACAGGAAGTAACGTTCTGAAAAATAAGTATATTGATATAACGCTAAAATGGTATTAACAATATTATTTTTCGTGCATCAAGCCGAGTTTGTACTACGTGTAGCAATGATTGAAGGATACCAATATTTTTAATTTCCCCCACTTTTCTAGTTCAGCTTTCAAATATTAGACTATTATAATTAATACAAAAATATAAAAAAGTACTAAAAATATTTACAATTATGATACGAATACTGCTTGTCGTTAGTAAGTAGGTACATTATTCTATTTTATTTACATTTATTTAGTCATGGCAACACTAATTATTATTTATTATACAAGTCGTAAAACTACAAAGGAAAAACGTGTTCAGAATTTATTTTTTAACTGTGCAAACGGAAGTCCATTTGTAAGTTAAATTTTAAATAAAAAAATGCACAGATAAAATAAACTTTGATTCAAAAATTAATATTTAATTATTTTATTATTTGCAGAGTATTTACACTAATACGATCGCTTTATCAGCCTCTACAGATAGCCTCGTTCACTTAATTATTATTCATTACAAAACTTCTGAAATATTATAATTTAATGTTCATAAAATACTCTCTTTTCATTTACATTGATGGCACTACTTATATTTCATTCCTTATGTACGAATTTGTGTTTAAGGCACTTTGGTTAGATCTTGACAAAAGCTACGTACATACACACAATATTATGTGTAATATTGGCATAAAAATATAATTTTATGTTTGTCTGTAGTATTAGGTCCTAACCACACTAGAGAAAGGTCAATTTTATATAACAAACAAAAATTAAATACCGAATTATGAACAGAAATGAGCGGCCCTGGATAACAGCCCTTTGCGTACAAGTTAAGTAATTATTTAATAAAAATTTGTTCTTTTCAAGAGTGTTTCCATATGTAATCGATCTTCATCGTCTTTTCGACCGGCGTTATTTTCACATCCTGTTAAAAATATAAATTATTAATTAGTTACTGGTCTATAGTCTATGTTATTGATAAATCAATTGAATCTATTGAACATGTGAGGCACATACATTTTTAATCTCACTAACTATAACAATTGTGGGTTTAATTTTAATTTATATATTTATTATTTATGTGTATATTTAAAAAAAATATCAATAGTAGGCATAATGTTAAACTATGTGGCATATGGGCATAAAAAAGGCCGAGCAAAAATATAATATTTGTAGTTAGTTAAATAACCATTTGCAGTTATTAGTTATATAACCTTTTGTAGATTGTTCACGTCGTAACGGGACACGAGTCGAGCAGTACATTTCGCAAAGTACGCGCGTGTTTCCAGTCGCGTGGTCCGCCGCCCACCACCACGTCGCGGATACAGCCCTTGAAGTTCTCCCGCCCTTCCGTCAGCTCTGGCGCGCCCTCTGGAAGTGTTGAATTTCCTTTTTATTATTTAAGTTTTATTAAAATTGTCTCGTGTTTTTACATTGTTGAATCAAAAGGACAAGATTTTTTTTTACTCTTGTTAGGGCCACGTGGATTTTACCAGGTTCACGTTGATAAAAGATAAATAATAAGCAAGCAATTCAGTGCCTCTAGTAAGAAAGGGCATAACTCGAGTTATGCCAAAAATTTTTTTTTATTTTATTGGAATCAGCGCATCGAGTTACCTAACATATCAAAAGGACATAACTCTAACAATACCCTAACCCACTTTTTGCGAAGCGCCTAAGGGTATAAGTGGTCGTTCATAACGGTGTAAGTAAAGTTATTGACAAAAAAAACTCTTGTCATTGGCATAAGTGGCAATATAACCATATCAGTTCGAGATAAAGTTTGCCAAAAAGATATAACGTTTCTTATGCCGTTAGTAATTTTTTTTGCATACTGGAATATGTCGACTTATCGACACCTCCTACGCATAACTATGTATCTGCAAAAAGCAAATTTTACAGGAGAGCCATTTAAAGTTTTCGAAAAATTAAAATCGTCATATCTCAGCAACCGTACCGACTTATAACCTGAAATTCGGCAAGTACCCTTAAGTTGACGTAAATTTAACATAAACAATGAAATTTTATTGTTAAACCTATAGGTTGTTGTGTTTTAGCACATACATACTTATACGTTGTTCCGAAAAATTTATTAAATCTTGTATGTGCCCTATACATATATTTACATTGGAATATTCTTAAATTTTAATGGTGAACTGCCAGATATACAATTAAACTTAGTATAAAATCAGGAAGTATATAGTGTAACTGTAAAACCTGACCAATAAAAATAAAAAACCTGCTCTGAGGGCGGTCTATTTCTATTACAGCATCATTACGAAAGCTCTCCTGTCAAATTTGGTTAAAATCTCAAAGTTTTGACATTATTGACATTTTAATTTACTTCGTGAATTATCCGAAATATTTCGAGTTTTTTTTTTATATTTATGGTCAGGCTTTAACATACATACATAGGCCTTTGCGTCTGTTACAGACGATTTAAACAGTGCCTGAAGAGCATTTTTTCTGATGGCTGTACAAGCCGATACGGGAGCGGAAGACTCTACCACACACCGAACAGGGAAAAGATGCGCTAGTGTCATTATTATAGCTTTTTTGATGTTTATTTTTTCTCCTGTCCGATAAGAGTCCAAACCAGGCTTCATCATGATGTTTTTGACCATCCTTCACGCTCTTACGCCATTGGTCTCTGTTCTCGGCTAATTTGTCCCAGCTATTGTGGTTTATGTTAAAATCCACCATATCGCGCTTGGCGCAGTCTTTGAAACGAAGCAAAATCCTAAGCATGATCTGCCGTGGAAGTCGGGAGGTATCCATTCGGTGCACATGCTTCAACCAAGGCAGCCGACCCTGTATAAGCATGGCAGTTAGACTGGGTAGCTGTGGACTGTGCTATTTCTGGAACCTTCTCGTTGGTCACTCTGTCTTTCCAACTTATACCCAGGATGTTCCGTAAGCAGCGCATATAGAAAGTGTTGATTTGGCGTTCTTGCTTCGCATAGGACGTCCATGTTTCCGCTCCGTACAAGAGTGTGCTCAAGACATAAGCCTGGAATACACTCTTGACTGAGCCGCCTGAACATAGTCGCCGCTTTCCCGATACGAGTATTGATCTCTGCTTCTAGAGAAAGATTGTTCGAGACAGCCGATCCTAGGTAGCAGAACTTATCAACCACTTGTAAGGTAGTGCTATTCAGCATTACTGCAGGTATATCTGCACTGCTTTGCGCTAGCACCACAGTTTTTAGGGGCTTATGGACATGGAAAACAGAGTGCATGCTTTGGAAAATTTGTCCATGATTGTTTGAAGCTCGAGAACTGAGTTTGCCACAAAGGCTGCATCATCAGCAAATAACAAAGAGTCAAGGTTGGCTGGTAGAAAGCGTTAGCGTTAAGCCCGCCTTTTGTACACACTTTTTTTGTACAATAAAGAATTAAAAAAAATAAAATAAAGAGTCGACGAAAGGGTCATCACGCTTTTGTTTAGCTTGAAGCAGTGAGATGTTGTATAGCTTTCCGTCTACTCTTGTATGAAGGTGGATACCCTGTTGGCTGTCGCCGAAAGCATTTTTTAGGATAAGCGAAAAGAATATACCAAACAGGGTAGAAGCTAACACGCAGCCTACGCATTTCGAACTGATCAGACGTTTGGCAATCAAAAACTACAGCGCCTTTCATACCCTCATGAAAGGATTGAACGAGGCTCAAGAGTTTTGGTGGACACTCAATGCATTTCAGTGCAGTATAAAGACCTTTCCTGCTGACGGTAACGAAAGCCTTATTCAAGTCTAGTCTGTTTGTAGAAACACCATATAAAATGGCGTTTTCTGTTCTCTGCACTTCTCCTGTAGTTGACGAAGGGAGAAAATCATATCAACTGTGGAACGCTAGGGACGAAAACAACACTTTGCCTCAGGATATACGCGATTTGCAAGTTTTTGGAGCTTTCCTAATATGACGCGTGCAAATAGCTTGCCGACTAAAAGGGAAATGCCACGGTAGGAGTTGCAATCGCCGCGATCTCCTTTCCCTTTGCATAATGTGATTATGTTAGCATCACGCATATCCTGAGGCACGCACCCCGCTTTCCAGCACTTACTCAGCAGATTGTGCAGAAGAGGTGACACATACTTAAGTTTTAGAATTTCTGCTTGAGATTCATCACTACCAGGACTTTTTGCTTTACAGCAATATGGTATTCCCCTATAGTAGGTAGGTCGTCTAATTGACTCCAAGTATCCAGTTTAGGCATGCTCTGACCAGCCTCCGGTTCGATGCTGACTGGAATCGCATAGAAACTGGTGAAGTGTTCTACCCAACGTTCCATTTGACGGTGACTATCTGTAATAACAGAGCCATCCGCTTCCTTAAGGGGAGCTGTCTTTCTGGAAACAGGGCCAATGGCCTGTTTATATTCAATAAAGAATTCATCTTTTCTTTGGTTAACGCAGCGCTTTTTTCTTTGATTTAAAGATAGGGGGAATTCTAATGATTGGTGTTCTGGTGGCATAGGTGAGCTAACTGATAAAGTCATAGGTGTTGAAGTAATTGTTGAGCCATTAGAGCCTAGTTGAGCTATTTCTTGAGCTATTAAAGTTGAAAAACTTGGTGAATCTGAGCACAAATCTTTTGTTTCAACGGAACTAATATTTTGTATGATAGGTAAATACGGCAATGTAGGGTCATTAAAATTACAGTCTGTAGACAAAGCTACTGAAGCTCGTAGTTCGCTTGGCGCCCCAGAAGAGCTACAAAACATATTTTATTTGCTGTCACGCACAAAAGTTTGCTAAAAAACCACCGCATTGAATCGGTTAAATGATTTATTTCTGATATAATTACGATGTACAATTAGGTAACTGCCATAATCTTTTTTCAATCTTACAGGATTCCAACGACTAAATGTTTAACTGTACAGGTACATTTTTTGATATTACTGGATTCCAAATAATAACTGTGTAAGTGCTAAATACATATCAGGATAAAAAGGAACTACAGTGAATAACTGTGTATCTACGTAGTTACATACTTAAACATCGGGATTACATCAAATACAAATTAGCAACATTGTTTATTAAAATTTACTGCAGTATGTGAATTACTTGTGATAAAAAACAGAAAACAATTGAATCATGACTTTTATAAATAAATTTAATCATATTTGGTTGAATACAACATGCCTTGCCTTGATGGTACCTACTCTTGTTGGTCTAATAATAAATCTTCTCCGAGATTGCAGGAAGATTTACGCCTTTTTATTACATCTTCTTACAATGTTGCTAAAAATTGGAACCTATTACTCGACATTTTTGAAATTAAAGCTGATCATCACGGAGAGCGTCCACACCCGCTCGATCGCCGTAGTACAACTGACTAACGGGTAGTTGGACGTCGCCCGCGCACCTGTGCCCCCGCGAATTATAGTGCAACTGGTACTTACTTATTTTATCAGCGTCATTGTTTAGCAACATATGTAGATACATACTTATACGTCTGACAAAAATCAATGTTCTGGTCAAAAAAAAAATCTGATATTTTTTTACGTGATAGATATAAGTGCATAAATACCAAAAATGTAATAAAACCGATTTCGTGTATCTGGCAGATACATCCAAATACGTAGGAGGTGTCGTTATGCCCTTTTACTTACATTAACCCTAATGCTCTAAAGATATATAAGTACTTATGCCGTTAGTTAGTTAGTTTTATTTTTCAAAAGGTAAACAAAGACCCGCACGTCAGATGAAAGAATTGAGTATTTGCAGGTTTAATTGTCAAGGAAAACTTAGCACAGAAGCAAGGGAGGACCTATTTAAAAGCTATTGGAAACTAGGCACGTATGAAAGAAGGGTTGATTATATAAGTTCTTTGATAGTAGTAGAAGAAAAGAAGGTTGAGAAAGTAAATGCAAAAAAACAGAACTTGTAGTTTTAGCTATTATATTCATTGGGGTAAAGAATTACACGAAAAAGTATGCAAAAACTGTTTTATACAAATATTTGGCGAAACACACAAGTTTGTAACCACCCAAGCGAACAAGAAAAAACTTGCATACTCTGGCGCTATTCCAACTAGCATAAGAGGCCTTCATTCGCACCCTAAATGGAAAGAAAATGATTTGGAAATAGTTCGTCAACACATTTTATCCTTTCCTCAATATGAAAGTCACTATGGACGCAGCAAAACTGATAAAAAGTTTCTTCCTAACCATCTCAATTTAGATTTGCTGTACTCGTTGTACTGTAAAGACCGACCCAAAGAAGAATGTGTTTGTAAAACTATATACAAAAAAATATTTTCAAGTTTAAATTTATCATTTAAGCCACCAAAAGTTGATACCTGTACAACATGCGATAAGTTAAATGCGCAGATAAAATACGAAACATCTTCGGAAATAAAGGCTGCGCTTGTAAATAAGCTTGATAAACACCAGACTGACGCTCAAAATGCCTATGAAGAAAAAATTAAGGCCAAAAATATGTCTTTGGATGACGACTCTTTACTGGTGCTGACCTTCGATCTACAACAATGTTTGCCCACACCATTACTTTCTTCGGGAAGCGCGTTTTACAAAAGAAGTTTGTGGACGTTTAATTCAACAATCCACAACTGTAAAACGAAACAGGCAACGTGCTACATGTGGCACAAAGCAACTGGAAAAAGAGGCGGAAACAACATTGCGTCTTGTTTGTATGATTATACAGTGAATTTACCGCAAACTGTCTCAAAAATAATATTATATTCTGATACTTGTGGGGGTCAAAACAAGAACTCGTTTGTATCTGTTATGTTTTTGATTGCAATGAAAAAATGGCCACATATAATATGCATCGATCACAAGTTTCTTGTCCCCGGTCACACACACATGGAGTGTGACTATGACCATTCCGTAATAGAACGGGCAAAAAAGAAACATTCCACGATCCATCACCCCAGAGACTATTACCAGATGGTACGATCTGCTGGGAGAAAGGGACAGCTAACGGTAAAAGAAATGAATCTTCAAGATTTTTACAATTTCGAAAAGTTGCTAAAAGGACCATTAGTTTTGCGAAAAACAAACACAGACAGAGAAAAAGTTCACTGGCCTGATATCCGCTGGTTCCGCTATGAACAAAATGATTTTATTGTTAAATATAAAATTGATTTAGAAGGCGAGGAAAACTTCAAACAGTTATCTTTCAAGAGAATAAGCAAAAAACCTTTCAGTATTGAACTAGAAGTTATTTCTGAGACTCAATATTCTGCTGAGGCCTATAAGTGACGAAAAAAACGGGACCTTTTGATGCTTTTGCCCTTTATTGACTCTTCCTTTCATAGTTTTTACATAAATTTAAAAACTGATTCTTCCATACCTGCCACTGAAGATCCGGACTTAGACATAATGTTTTTTAAAGAAGAATAATGTTTTAAAATATTTAAGTAATTGTTTCGGCTCGAAGAAACTAATAATAAATAATTTTGTTAAATTTAGTTTTATGTGATAATGTATAATAATAATGTGGTATTTCTCTGCCTAGCTAAGGGTTGGAGATAATATTTTCATGAGCAAGAGAGCTTTTTTTGTTTTATTTTCTAAAGTAGGAGCGCTTTATTTGTTTTTTTTTTTAAGATAGCATTGTAATGGTTAATAAAAATACTCTCAATAAAACTTTGAAAACTATTCCTTCTTTGATTTATAACCTATTGCAAAGCAATTTCTACAAGTAATGTTGGATATAAATGAACTTATTACTTTTTTCTTTGATTACACAGCGAGATTAAGATGAGTTATTTCCTTAGCAAATTCGTAAGTAAAGTCATAAGTCAACAAAATCATGAAAAAAACACAGAAGTTATAGCTAAACCTATTAGTTTTTTTTACAAAATATTAGCCTTAACATTCCTCAATTACATATATGAAAATCAAAACATTACTATGTACCCTTCTTTAAAATTCAATGATTGTTTAGTTTTTTCGCTCTCCTGAAAAGTAGCTCATTTTGAGTTATGCCCTTTTTTACTAGAGGCACTGAATTATTAGGTCCAAAATATAATGCCGTAAGTGGTGCAAGATTAGGTACAGGATTCCGATTCAGATACTTTACGATACCTATATCAAGTTGGAGCAAATTTGCGTTGTCAAAAAAGATAAAAAGAACCCTCAAAATCAAACTTATAAGATAATATCTACACAAAAAAGTACAGATGAATTGAGAGCTTCATCCTTTTTTAGGCTTCCGTATCCAAAGGGTAAAACGGAACCCTATAATTATGACTCCTCTGTCTGTTCGTCCGTCTGTCACCAGACTGCATCTCATGAACCGCGATAGTTAGACAGTTGAAATTTTCACAGATGATGTATTTCTCTTGCCGCTATAATAACAAATACTAAAAAACCGAATAAATATTGAAGGGCCCCACACAACAAACGTGATTTTTTTGCCGTAGTTTTAGAGATAATAGTACGGAACCCTTCGTGCGCGAGTCCGACTCGCACTTAGCCGGTTTTTTAAATTGAAGTTAAAAAGTACAAAGTTGATCATCTCACCAGGCAGTCCGCCCACGTAGAGCGCGGCCCGGGGCGCGGGCTCCGGGGCGGCGGGCAGTAGAGCCGGCGGCGCTCGCTCACCGGGGGCGGCGTCCAGTGCTAACCACGCCCCTGAACGCGCCAGACGAGCGCGCACCGCGTGCCATTGTCCGTCACACACAGACACCGCGGACTCTACCCGTGACCCACCCTGCGTGATCATCACCTGGAAATTCATATTTTAACATTATGTATCCGATGACAATTTGACGTTTCTTCTTGGACCTAATTTAAGCTCAGCGGGAAAATGACTCGTTAAGCCGTCGGTCCCGGTTGTTATCATAAATACAGAGATCTTTACTCATAATCAGGAACATATCCGCCAACCCTCAGTGGAGCAGCGTGAAGGAGTAAGCTCTGATAGTTCTCCTAAATTGGGAAAGAGGCCTATGCCCAGCCGTGGGATATCGCAGACTGCGATGCGATGCGTGAGAAAATTACTCACCAGCCCGTCTTTAAGTTCTAGCAGGGCACCAGCAGCGGCTGCCAGGATGCCTGAAGCCGCTGACGCTCGGAACTGAAGCTTGATGTCCACGGCCTCGCTTTCACCCTCGCCCTCCCCGCCTGTCGGACTGTCCGGCCATTCGGCGTACGCGTCACCTGAAATAAAGTCCCAAAGTCAAACTTCTTTAGTTGCCCCTACAGTAGATAGGTAATATACGAAAGGTAACTTTCTATCTTCTTTAACTTATATCTCCCTCACAACTTCTCTCGACATCTCCTCGCCCGACGACGCTTTTCATAAAGCTCTCGTCACGCATTCGCCAGCTTACTCCCCAATTCAAGCGTGCGTAAAGAAGTTTTACTTCAATAAAGAATCGTAAAATGTAGTTACGGGCTGAATCAAAGTTCATTTTTAAGAATATTAGAGTAGGTAAGGGTGAGGCCAAACGAGCGTTATTTTGTGAGTTCTGAGTCGCGTAATTTCGGTCATTTTGCGTCATCGGCAAACAACTCATTTTGCATCGCCCCGTCCAGTCCAGTCCGTGCCACATGGCGACGCAAAATGAGTTGTCGCGCGTGTGTCAAAATGTATGAAAATGAACGCGTGTAAAATCGCTTCTCCGTAAACGCACTCATCCAACGCCCTACATTTAAATTTAGTGCGTTCCACCACGCCACACGCTACGCACGACGCCCCGCGTCTCTTTAAATGAGGCCTTAGTGAGGCCGCACACCACAGCTACATTTGTATTACGATAATTGTAGCGCCACATTTGAAACGCGACACATTTATCGCCCCCCTATATTTGTATGTAAACCCGCACATCAAGGACACATATTATGTAGTAGGTGCGGTTTGTGGCAAGATGTCTGCCACGCCACACGAATTCAAGATCGAACACGTTCGTTTTATGTGGCGCGAACATAGAATAAAAACGCGCGAAAATGAAAGAATGTTGAATTTTATGTTGAATTTATTGCAGAGATTGAAAAAAATCCCGTTTAAATAAATTTATTGAACTGATTAATTGAACAATTTATAAATTATTGAACAATTTGATTTGATTGAACTAAATTTAATAATAATTGGTACGTGTTTTCATATTCATTCTATGAACTTTTCTTCTTCGAATCGTAATTCTTGCGCAATTTTGAAATATTTCCGTAAACTACAATTTTGATTAAAAGGGTGAACCCAATAACGTCTTTTTTTTCTCATTAATCGCCTCATCAAAAAATCGTCATGATGTCGACATTGTGACTTCTGTTGTTAGTGCCACGCTACAATTGTGCTTCCGATGTGCGCACACACGACACATTTGTCTCCGCTTAAATTGTATCGTAGTAATTGTGGCGCCGTAAATGTATGTTGAGAGTAGCGTGTGGCGGCGGTGTGCGGCCTCACTTAGTCTACGACACTGAAGTATAGTTTGAGTCTATATCTCACCAGCGAAGTAAGCGCCACGCTCAACGCGCGGGAAGCACTGCCCCACTGCGGAGTGAGCGCGCGCGTCTCTCACGAGGTCCTCGACGCGTCCGTTGAGCGTCACGCGCCGCACGCACCCCACTAAACCGCCCGCGCGCACCGCCTGCAAGTGCGAGTGTAGTGGTTGTGTCAGACACGGGAGTATTAGTGTCATGCAAGGGTATTTCAGCTTGTTTCACCAGTATTAAAGAAAGACTATCCTGCAAATAAGTTACGATTAAATTTTAAAGCAGTTTTTGTGCAGTCCTTCTGGTTCACCCCATCGTTCCTCGGAGAGCACGTTAAGCCGTCAGTCCCGGTTGTTATAATGTACACCTGATAGCGATCGTTACTCATAGTAGGGAATATATCCACCAACCCGCATTGGAGCAGTGTGGTGAATTAAGCTCCAATCCTTCTCCTACATGGAGATAGAGGCCAATGTCCAGCAGTGGGATGTTATAAGCTGAATGCGTGTGTGAATGCGATAGACACAGGGTTTTACAATATTTCAACCTGTTATTATTGAAGGTTTCCTTTTATTTTGTAATGAAACTGTACTTAGGAAGCAAACTGTAAATATACTATAAACAATATATTCTACAAATATAGTTTAGTCTTGATAAGTCAAGTTGAAATCGTTAACAAACTAAAACATAACTAAAATGAACGATGCTCTCTTATTATAATAAAACAATTTTTTCGGATTTTAACGATGCCCGACGTTTCCACGCCCTCCCGTGACCATGGTTGCTGTAAAGCAGTGGTCGGCAACCTTTTGGTAGGCAAGGGCCACGAGGTGGCCAAATAAACTAAAGGCGGGCCGCACTTATGATTTAAACCCTAGACTCTAGCTGATACCTACATATAATTGGTCATATCCCATAGAAAAAATGAAAATGCTATTAAATTTTTTAAAACATATGGAATTTTATACGTACTCGTAATACTTACATTATACATAGTCCATTGAAATGTTACATTTTTTTGGGCTTACCTTGCGTTTGTCAGAGGACGCAATTTTATTTTTTAGATATGAAGGGGGGGTTAGTCTAATGCTAAATCCAAGTTTGTGGGTTTGTAGTCCTTGTGCAACGGCCGCCATCTTGGAAAAAGAGGTTCAAATGGTTTTTATGGTTTATCTGCCAAACTATAAGTGTCACAAAAAAAATTATTAAACATTTTTTGTTGCAAATAAAATTATCTACAACTTATGTTCAGTAATTTTTAGTCGTAGAATCATAAATAAAAAAGTTATAAGTGAAAAACCATAAAAATTTAAGAGAAAAAATCTATTTGTCGATAAAACTTTATTTCTAATCATTTTACAAAAAAATAATATTAGACCATTTTTATAGACAATATTTTAAGGAACAATTTTTATTCGCAACATTTTTAAATTTATTTATTATTTAAGGTTTTACAGCGCTGCGAAGCGAATACTATTCTTCAGTATTCATAACAATACGTGAATATAAAATATAAATATTCATGATTTGCCCTAATTTTTAATCATCTTGTTATTTTTTTAATGATGATCTTTTTAATTATTGATAATAAAATATTGTTAATATATAAATAATTCGGGATTTGACACTACCTACGAGGTAGAGTCTGGAGACGCGTTTTTTTTTTACGCGCGTGATTTTCTAAATTACAACTACTCTGTCCTCGGTCTTTTTGATGGACCAAGCTGCGGCTCAGCGGCTGGTTGGCTTACTATATTAAATACTTGAGGGAGAACCGGAGAAGGAAGTGAGAAAGAAGTGTGAAGTGGTTTTATGTACGGAGACGTAATTGCGTATAACTTACTGTTTCTCCATGCTTTTTCAGGATGTGACACAACTTTAGGTGCTTACAATATGGGTAAACTCAAATTTCTGAAAACCCTGGAGAAACATCTAGAGTTAGCAAGTGGAACGGCGTTGTTCCTCAACAAGAGAGTTGACCCTGCACTGCTTACTGTCATCGGTGAACGTTTTTTATCATTATTTATGGGGAGACTTGCAGCAAAATAATGGAGCCCTCGTAATTAATTGAAGAAAATGATTTGGAAGATGAACCACCGACATTGACGCCACTTTCTTCTCCGGTTCTCCCTCAAGTATTTAATATAGAAAGCCAACCAGCGACTCGCCGCAAGACCGAGGACAGTAGTTGTGATTTAGAAAATCACCGTGGATTATGCCTGCTGCGGATACCACGTAATATAAAAAGCGCCTCCAGACTCTACCTCGTAGGTGGAATGTCAAATCAAGAATTATTTATACAATTTAAATAATTAAAAAATCGTCATATAAAAATTACAAGATGATTAAAAATTAGGCCAAATCATAAATATTTATATTTATTTTCACGTATTGGATTTGTATGAATAGTGAGGAATAGTATTTGTTTCGCAGCGCTGTAAAACCTTAAATAATAAATAAATTTAAAAATGCTTAGAATAAAAATTGTTCCTTAAAACATCGTCTATAAAAATGTTCTGATATTATTTTTTGTAATATGATTAGAAAAAAAAGTTTTATCAACAAATAGATTTTTTCTCTCAAATTTTTATGGATTTTCGCTTATAACTTTTTTATTTATGATTCGACGACTAAAACTTACTGAACAAAAGTTGTAGATAATTTTATTGGCAACAAAAAATGTTTAATAATTTTTTTTGTGAGGCTTATAGTTTGGCAGATAAACAATAAAAACCATTTGAAACTCTTTTTCCAAGATGGCGGCCGTTGCACAAGGACTACAAACCCACAAACTTGGATTTAACATTAGACTAACCCCCCCTTCATATCTAAAAAATAAAATTGCGTCCTCTGACAAACGCAACCCCAAATGTAACTTTTCAATGGACTAACAGCACAACAGCATTTTTGTTGTATGGATTTTTTTTTATGGATCTAGCTGCATTTTCTACCCTAATTCTAAATTTGTACTCAGATTTTTGCTAGCAGCTCTACATTTTGAGATATGAAGGGTAGCTATTTTTGTCAAAAAAATATGGTTTCCCGTCATATAACAATTTATTTAAACAACATTTTCTTTTATGTAACTTTCTTGAATAACTTGGAGTTTTACTACTATTCTGGATAATCCAACAGTAGTCAGCCATCATACTTTCACTCCAATAGCCCTGGTAGCGCTCCTCCGTGAAGCGAATATCCTGATGAAAGCGTTCTCCCTGCTTCTCGCTTAAATGTCCAAGATTTACAGAAAATCGATCAAGGTGGCTATAAATGAAATGCATCTTAATGCTCATGTTGTATCCAAGGTGCTGAACGTATAATGGTAACTGCTTGACGTGGTCAGGAAAGTCGACGGACTTCTTATTTCCCGAAAATTTCTTTACAAGCCAAAAAAACTAATTTCAGGTATTTTTTCAGCATTTGTCATGCTTTCAGTAAAATTTACGTCGTTTACTAGGTAATTTTCTAATTTGTGGTCCTTCGAAAATTCCAGCTTTTTAATTCTCAGCACTCACAGTGGCGTGCAAAAGTTTTGGGCCACCCTGTTTTTTCCATATAACTGACAAAATATTTTTTTCTTTCACTTGTTCTTTGTTCGAGTTGTTTGAGAGAACCATAATAAAGATTATAACGTTAATAATTATATAAAATATAATATTGTACGACGGTAAATGACTTTCAACAGTGCGCAAAAGTATTGGGCCACCGCAATTCACAAATTTGCCGGACCTTACTGCACAAGATTTATTGATATTTTTTCTCATTGGTTTCTAAAAACGCTATGCACAAGGAATATGTTAATAATTACTATTATTTCTGCCTCAATGCCGAAAATTTTTAACAATAAAACTTGAAATATGCAAACATTAAGCTCTGTGCGTTCAAACGTTATTCAAAAAAACTTCACACGTTTTACACACTATATTGGGTATCCAGTGCTTTTGTTTATTTCCAATGGCCGTTGATAGTAAGTACTCCATGTAAGCATTTTTAACGAAGTCTGACACATTTAAACAGAATTTTTTGAATGTATAGTTGCCACAAATGTAACAAAATCTATTTGGATTATTTACACAGATCCATCACGTTCATTTGTAAATGACTCGGTACTTCCTGAATATCACAGGAAAAAGAAATTTTTCAAACTCACCAAATTTGTCGCTGAATGAAAAATGTCACATCATAATTATATCTGCCAGTTTCGTTTTAATTCTACGTGTTACGCGATCGCGGTTCGTTCATGCATTTATTTTGATATTTATAACTTATTTACAAAAGATTCGCGGGCCGCAAGTAAGACCTACGCGGGCCACGTGCGGCCCGCGGGCCGCGCGTTGCCGACCGCTGCTGTAAAGTATCCGAAACGTCGGGCATGTAAAAAATCGAATAAACCACACTTTTCTTTTAATGCTCTCGTAAAGTATAATAAAATCCGAAAAACTTGTCTCATTATATTGAATGAAATTCGCATTAACATTAGAAAACAATATACTTCACCACTTTTTTTAATTAAAAAGGTATATAAATTTTTTATATTATTAGTCATTAGAGCGGGTGTATTTTTTATTATTTTATATTAAAATATGATAATGAGATAATCTCTTATATTTACCACTTGCGGCACGTTGGGCGCCAGCGCGGTGGGCGGGGGGCCGCCGACGAACAGTCGCGCGGCGCGGGAGTGCGGGGGGGCGCGCGCACCCGCCGCCGCGCCGCCGCTCGACAGAGACACGCGCCCGCGGGAGATGCGGACCGACAGCTGGGGACGAGACGTGCACTCGTTTAGTATTACTTCACACAATATGCGGTATATAACTGTTCCTATATAAAAAATCATGAGTATGCTTTAGACCACACCACTGACGTAAAACTAATGAAACGTATCTCTCTCTCTCTTTCTATCTTCACTAACTTATAACTCTCGCTTAACTTCCGTTGGCCTCACCCGATCACGCTTTTTGTAACGCTTTCGTCATGCATTGACCAGCTTACTGCCCTAGTCAAGCGTGCGTAAAGAAGTTTTACTTCAAAAAAAAAAGTGTGTGTCAGAAAAAAAAAGTATAATATGTGTCAGCTCTAACGCACGACTGGAGTTTACTTCTTCAGATCGACTCTCTAAATATGCACAAAAAAGACTATAGTCGTAGCCGGTACCGTCGTAAACTTCGTAGCAGATAGATAGCGCACAAAAACGTAACGAGGTCAGTCGTTCAGTAGATCTCACTCCTCATATTTTTTCCATACCGGAAAAAAAGAACATCGCATGTTTGATGTTAGTATATAATTATTACTGCCATTGATATAAATAAACGAGTATGCTTTAGACCACACGACTGAAGTAAAACTTCTGCACTATAGGCCTGCACTATGTTTTAGATATACGAAACGTCTGGCTATGAGAGAAAGAGAGAAAGAAAATGTGTGCTCGCACCTCTCTCTCTAGCTCCGTTCACCTCGCCCGATCACACTATTCGAAACGCTTTTGTCGCGCATTGACCAGCTTAATCCCCAAGTCAAGCGTGTGTAACGAAGTTTTGCTTCAATAATTTTAATGGTAAAAAATAATTTTAAAAATAACAGTGAATTGAAGTATTTTTACTATTCAAAAACAAATCTTCATGTAAAACTGTATCTTCGTCATAACAACTGACCGTGTGCCACAGTCCATCATCAAGTCTAGCAGCGAGCGCGAGGTCGCGGCGACGTCTCCCACGCAACACGAGTCGCGCGCGACCCTCACGCAACGACAGTGCCATGTAATGCTTTGGTTTTAGCTTCGATCCCTGGAAAAGAGAATTAGAAGTACCTACCTATAAATTATTTCCACATTTAACGAAAAGTGTATATTTAGTTCTGGTACATTCTAGCTGGAACAAAAAAACCGGCTGGCTAATAATGTGATAGAAAGTTGCCGTGTAATATTTCATCCATCATTCTTTAACAGTCCACTGCTGGACATAGGCCCTAATGTTCTCCACTCCGCCCGGTCCTGTGCCTTCTGAATCCAGCAGCTTCCTGCTGTCTTCTTAAGGTCGTCAGTCCACCTGGTTGGGGGGCAGCCTGTGCCCCTTTTGCCGAGACGTGGTCGCCATTTGAGAACCTACCTTCCTCATCATTTTTAGTAAATATTAATACTAGCCTGCTCACAATAAGAGATATTTGAAAGCTATTTTCTGTAACGCTAGATGAAATAATCGACTATGTTATATTACTCCTCACAAAAACAAAGAACATTGGTTCCTTTAGAAAAGTAGGTATGAAGGCATATCTTCCTATTAACGTATTTAGATGCCATATTGATACAAACCGGTAACAACATTATCAGGCCTTCGCTGGCGAAGGTGCGCAGCTGAAGTGAAAACGAGAACTCGGACTTCGCCCCCCTGTCCTTGTCCTTTCCAAGCCGTAGAGTCGCGTAGCTTCCCGGCGTGTCTCCGAACTTCACCGCCCCCGCTTCCACGGTGTATGATGACATCTGAAATTAAGTTACGAAACCCTTTGTTTATAGATCATTTTATAATGACTCCTCAGTCGTAGATATAAAATACATAATTTGTGGAAACAGTCTTGGCTAACGTGAAACTTAGCATTTTATCAAATGTATGTGTATTATTTTATGCTGTTTATTTTGCAATAAGATATACGACAGAATAAGTGCAAAAATAGAAAAAGAGAATCTACTTATCTATAGTTAGTTCAAGTCATCTTTGCGCGGGGCTCTATGTGTGCGTGCGCTTGTAATTATAACACTTTGCGCGCACTAGTGACTTTTGTTTAAAGAATTTATTGGCACGGTGACAAAAGTCACTAGTGCGCGCTTAACCTTAATTTGTGTAGCAGTGACGCGACCGCCGTCATTCGAAATTTCAAACTACACGTCTTCTTATTGGTCATTTTTTTCACCGGTACAGTCGTTAAAGAAAATGTCTAGTTCTTCACGGAAAAAGTGTTTAAGGAGTCAGGTAAATATTTTCAATGTGCTAATTTCGATTTTATTAATATTTTAGCGAACGTATTAGTTATTAAACGAGCCAATCAATAATAATCAGATCTTCGCTATCTTCGCTGACTCTTTATTGAATAATAAAATAAGGATATAAAAAACAATATCCACATTGATAATGATATACTTAATAGAACTATAATATTATTAAATAATTATATTATCTAATAGATATATTAATATAATAGAATACATATAACGTTATATAATAGAAAAATATAAAATAGAATTCATAAAATGTAAAACTTTATTTGTCAAGAAGAATTTCTAATCTAATTCTTTGACGTCTATCAAAAAATATTTTCATACAAAATATAAAACTTAAAAGAGGTTTCATTATTATCTATCTATACTAATATATAAAGCTGAAGAGTTTGTTTGTTTGTTTGTTTGAACGCGGTAATCTCTGGAACTACTGGGCCGATTTGAAAAATTCTTTCAGTGTTAGATAGCCCATTTATCGAGGAAGGCTATAGGCTATGTGTCATCACGCTAAGACCAATAGGAGCGGAGTCCACGCCGACGAAGTCGCGCGCAGAAGCTAGTACTAATATAATAAAGCTGAAGAGTTTGTTTGTTTGATTGTTTGTTTGTTTGTTTGTTTGTTTGAACGCGCTAATCTCAGGATCTACTGGTCCGATTTGAAAAATTCTTTCAGTCTTAGATAGCCCATTTATCGAGGAAGGCTATAGGCTATAATTATATCATCACGCTAAGACCAATAGGAGCGGAGTCCACGCCGACGAAGTCGCGCGCAGAAGCTAGTTTCTTAATAAAGTCTATATATATGGAGACGCCACAGTAAATATTTATTATGATTAAATAAATTCTTCTTAAATAAATAAACAAACTTAATAAAATAAACTCTTCTTAGGTCTTCTAAAATTATATTATTTTTAACGTTAACGTATTATTATTGTTTTAGACTCGTGAAACGATTGCCAAAGTGTTCGAATATCTAAAAAAGGAAAACACAGTTATATAGCAGCTAGTAAGTGATCCAGTTTGCAATGCAAGTCCAATTTTAATATCAAAATTAAATGAACATTTAAACAGTGTACGAAAGAGAACAGCAATGGCAGTAGGGGTATCAGAGAGAACAATAACAAATATATTGGCTGAAGGAAACTTACTCCAAATTTAGTTCTCCGTATAAAGGCCGCAACAAATGTGCAAAAAAGTTGGAATTAGACAATTTTAACATTGATGTTATACGTTCAACTATTCAAAATTACCATTTGGAACATCACCAGTTACCTACCTTACTAAAGTTAAAAAGAATATTTCAAGATAAACTTAACTATGGTGGAAGTATTTCGACTCTGCGTACAGTTTTGCTAAGATTGAGATATAAATGGCGAAAAACGGTGGACAACAGAGTAATTGTAGAGAGGCATGACATTCAAAAGCTACGATTTTATTACCTGAAAAATTTACTCCAATGCCGTCAAGAAAATCGGTGTATCGTATATACAGATGAGAGCTACATCTTAACCAATCATGAGCTAAACAAAGGATGGGGAAATTCAGATGTACCACCGTTAAAGAAAAACCTGTCGAAAGGAGAAAGAATTATCATTGTGCATGCTGGTTCAGAACAAGGTTTCGTACCTAACGCACTATTAACATACAAAGCTAGTAGTGTTTCCGATGATTACCACCCTAACATGAATTCAGAAAACTATGAAAAGTGGCTAAAAGAATGTCTGGTACCGAATCTTCCACCTAACTCTGTGGTTGTGTTTGATAATGCGCCATACCACAATATTCAAAATGATAGAGCTCCAAATTCTAATGCAAAAAAAAAAATAGAAATGCAGAGATGGTTGAAAGAAAAAAAATTGCTTATAATGCACATATGAAAAAAATTGAACTATATGACTTGATAAAAAAAATAAAGAAGACCATATTTGTTATAAGATTGATGACATACTTCAGCCACACGGCATAAAAGTTCTTCGACTACCACCGTATCATCCTGAACTAAACCCGATAGAAACTATATGGGCAATTTTAAAAAATTACATTGCTTCGCATACTATCGAACAAAATGTGACGGGAATGATGAAATTAATAAATGAACGTTTCAGTCAAATTGATGAAGAGATGTGGCATAATACTTGTCAACACGTAAAAAAAAAAAAGAAGAAGAATACTATCGACATTTTGATATGGAGTCTGAATTAATAATTAACCTTGGTGAGAGCAGCGAATCCGAAAATTCATCATTTTATTCTTTTAGTAGCGATACAGATTAATATGTTCGATAAACATCATCATTACCATCATCATTTAAAAAAGAATTTATATTATTTAAGGAATTATTTGAATTTCAACTAGTTTTTTTTTTGTATTTTACAAACAGTACACATGTCAGAAGACATATGTACTATGTGTACTTTTATATTTTAATTTTTTTGAAACAACTGTATTTATATTTTGTACTTCACTGTACTTCTTGTCACGCACAGAAAGTCACTGTATATACAGGGTGTATTTGGAACGCATTGAAAAACGAAGAGGTATGATAGTGTTGGCTTAACCTGACATGATACAAGTGAAAAAAAAGCGAAAAAAAATTTTTTTTTTCCTGTTTTCATCATTTTTTTTGGTATAGTCCGGTTTGGAAAAAATAATGAAACAGAAATTTGAAGATAATGCTTTAAAATAATCGTGTTTTTAACAAACTGTCAATGTAATGCAAACCGTTCATACGCGCCATCAGCTGACAGAGGTCAACGGCACGCGGTAAACGTACTCGCCACCGCGCGCACGTTTAATTTTCGTTCCGCCGCCTCCCGCGCCCCGCGCGGCATGATACATTGCTGCCTCACATAATACAGAAGTCGTAAAATGTTCTTAAAAAAACGTTTCTGGGATAAATGGTTATATGCATTATATAGTATATAAATAGTATATTACGTGGTTTAAATCTTACAAAGCGTTCCAAATACACCCAGTATACAAGGTTTACCCACACAAAGCGCCGCGCGCAAAGATGAGTTGAACTTACTATAATTCGCTGTTACTAGTGTCCAACCAAAACTGATTTTTCATCCGAAATTAAACTAAAAGTTTCGGCCGTTTTTTGGCGGAACCCCAATTAAAGTAGAAACTAGATTCAATCCATCCATCCATCAGCCTTTAATAGTCCACTGATAGACACAGGCCTCCACTAATGTAGATAAATACCAATCATAGCTCTCTCTATCGCTTGCTAAGTGACCTTGAGCCTATGGAAAAGGATAAGGATAGGAGGATAGAAGGATAGGTAAAAGACCATGTCTCAACGCCGTAGATGGCAACATACACTGCTCAAACACTTGACTTCAGGCAATGAGGTATACTGGACGAGAAGATACTTTGTAAATTCCTGAACGCTGTCTAGAAGAATTAACCAGAGTATCTGGTCAAAACTGGCTGGAGCCGAAACTGTTCTTTCGTTAGAGGTGAAACCTTACCTTGGCGCAATCCCGATCGCGGTCGGGTTGCGCGTGCAGCGCACGTGGCTGCGAGGGCGATGCAGCTCGCAGCTCACCATCCGCCCGCCCTAGCCTCACTCCGCGTCGCCTTAAACTGCCCTCGAGCCCAACCCAACTGTGGAATAAACGCTTGAATGTAGTAGAAACATACGATAATGGAACAAAAATATTTAAAATATTAAAATTTAAGCTTTTATTTCTATATATTTTATATCTATTATTATTTTTTAATTTCATGCCCTAGACGATTATTTCATCGTTTTTTAAATTTGCCGCCCTAGACTCCTAAAAAATAAATATTTAAAAATAAATATTATATTGAAAAAATCTATTTAAGTCTTTTCTAATACATATTTACCTATACATTCTTTATGCTAAAAGAAATGACTAAATTCATAAAACAATTACTGAAACAAAACTCACGTGGAGTCGACAATGAGATCAGCAAGAGTGCCCGTGAACCCGCCCACAGTGAGCGGCGGGGCGGCCGTGTCCCCGGGGGCGCCGCCCACGAACAGCCCGCGAGGACGAGGCGCGAACGCCGCGCCCGGAAGCACACCGCGACCCACTTGCTTCTCGTCCACCCACACTTCCATCTACAAACAAATTGACATACTCAAACTATACTAAAATATATCTATACTAACCTATAAGCTAATCACTACAAATTTTCATTGATTTTCATTTAAAACTGACTTCAAAAAACAGAGGAGTTTCCCGATTTTTGGAGTTTACTCCTTAAGAATCGATTTTCATATAAGGCTCCCGGTATGAAAAAAATATGAGGAGTAAAATCTACTGAACGAATGGCCTCGTTACGTTTCTCTCAACGCCATCTGTCGCTGACGTTATTTGATTCATTTATTTACCATTTGACACGGTACTAATCTTTTTCTTAGACTAGTAAGCCCTTTTTGTGTCTATTTAGACAGTGAATCTGAAGGAGCAAATTCTAGTCGTGCGTTGGAGCTGACACACTCACTTTTTTACTGGAGTTACCGAATTTCATGATTTATTTTATTCGAAATCTGGTGCTTGTCATGTAGGTGCGTTAAAATTTGAGTGAGATCTGACGAGTAATTTTTGATTTATGCCTAATATCCTAATAATGTGTATTTAATTTAATATACTTCGACTAAGTTGTTACAGTTCTCATTTTATTATCATTATTAAAAATTCAATTATCAATATTATTATAGAAGTCATATAGGTTTTAAAGTTTTCAAGCAGTGTTGTGTTCCTGTTGGTGAGTAACGTGACCAAAGCTCTCGGGGGGGATTGGGGATAGGGTCGTTAACGCGCTTGCGATGCTTCTGGTGTTGCAGACGTCTATAAGCTACGGTAATCGCTTACCATCAGGTGAGCCGTATGCTTGTTTGCCGACTGAATCTATATTTATAAAAGATATTTCCACCCATATATTGACTCATTACAATATCTTTCGAACCATAAGGCGTAGAGACTTGAAATTTTGTAGGAATATTCCTTTCGCCGAGTAGAGGTCAGCTAAGAACGGATTTTTGCGAAATTCCACCCTCAAGAGGGGGTTGCACGGGTTAATAGCATATATGGCAAAACAACGTTTACGGGGTCAATAGTTATATATAAATAAAATACCTGTTTGTGTGCCCTAACCAATTGCACGGTGTGTAAGACGCCGTCATCGTACTTAGTATCGTTTATTCTCAACACCAGCTCCCCTTTTCCAACGTTCGCCTTTAGTTCCAAATCACCTGAAAAAATTGTGTTACGTAAACTTTAGTAAGTTACGGCCAATATTCTATCCATCTCTGAATTTGCTTACTAGAGACAGAATTTGACGCAAGCTCCATTTAAATCGTGTCAAAAAACTATTGCTAGTAAGCAAAATCAGACATAGATTATTACTGAAACCGGCCGTATTTACAAGTCATTTTAAGGTCCTAATTTTTAGCTATATATCTCGATAACATTTGGATTTAACAAGAAAAAACAATTTGATCCTATTATACGCCATTACTCCAAACATTATAGTCCGCAGGAGAATATATTTTTTGCCCCTCCATAGGATATTTACTATCACTTTACTATCGACGACGCGTTAGCGCAACGGTCACAGCACTGGTTTGTGACTGTTGCGCTGGCCGTTGCGGGTTCGATACCTGCACATGGTAAATGTTTGTATTGGCACATATTTGTATTGGTATATATTTACAGATGTTAACGTGGTCTAGGTTGGGGGTTTGTGCTTGTGTATTGTGTGTGTTTCCGGACCCCCGACACAGGAGATAATCTTAATGGTGGCCGTTGAGTATGAGGCGTTAATTAATTAATTAATTTACAGCCTCTAAAGTGATGTGTTTTTGGTCTAACTGGTAAAATCTTAAAATATGATGTAATGTAGAACATACCTTTAACAAGAGCCAAAATGAGATAATTATGGTCGTCATCGTCTTCTTCTACTTCGTTATCATTCAAGGCCCCGGAAGGCGCTCGATACAACAAGAGACCAGAGGACGAGCGGGCTCGGAATGATATTCCAATTGAAGTCTTACGGCGGATGGCGGGAGAGGGTAGCTCAATGTAGCCTTCACCTTCCAGAACCGCTGAGCGAAGAGGCTATATAATGTATTAAAACATTAACTTAATTTTGCTATTGGTATGAAAATATGAAATAGTGAATTAGAAAGAGTGAAAGTACATATAGTTATACTATGTATATACTTGGTATAATACGTGTATATGGCCATATTTTTTTAAGTCTAGAGGAGATCGTTATATTTTTAGGAGTTGTTGATAGTGGAATTTTACAATATTTAGTTATTTTAATATATATTTATGGCTGTTTAATGCGTTACGGTTCAGTTCTCTTTGATGAAGCGGGTGAATATAGAAAATGCGTGTTGTCTTGACAATATCTTTAATGAGACTAAACCATAGAACACTTTTCTCTATAGACTAAAATACATCTTTTTATACTATGCATTATAAAGTATCGAACATTCCGCCCACCAAAGCGTATACAACGGTTTACATTAAGAATCAATATTTTTACTATCAACATTTTAACAAACAACATTTTAACTAGTGGACTGTATAATTATATATATATATGTTTACAATGAAATACATACAACATTAAAAATTTTAAACAAATGCAAAATTTAAATTTCTCACAATGAATTACAAACAACATTGATAACTACATAACTTACATGATTACATTGTAATAATACCTTAATAGAACATAAGTTTTATTGTAATGACTGACATTCCATGAACTAAAATGTATAGAAAGTAATAATGCTTTTAAATTTGGATATTTTAGATTTCAAATTATTAAGTTAAGTTAGAATTTACCTTTAGTTAAGTTTAATCTTTTATTTCTTTAGGAAGAATTATAAGTTTGGATAGAGGTCTCTTCAAAATATTATTACCCTTACACTGGACAGATACAACGCGAACTAAATTGTCTGATCCTGGGTGCACATCTTTTACACGTCCTAATAACCATTTGGTTGGTGGCAAATCATCTTCTTTGATAATAACAATGTCTCCGATATTAGGTGATGGTATGTCAGTTTGCCATTTATAGCGTTGTTGCATAGTATTTAAGTATTCTGACCTCCATCGTCGCCAAAAATCTTGGGTCATCCTTTGTATCATCTGCCATCTGCTGAGTAGGTTAACATTTCTTAGTTCATAATTTACATCAGGCACAGTAATTAAGGGTTCGCCTATGAGAAAGTGTCCTGGTGTAAGTGGATTTAGCGTTTCAACGGTATCATCAAGTTGACACAATGGACGTGAGTTTAAGCAAGCTTCTATCTGCGCCAATAGTGTAGCCATCTCTTCATAGGTCAATTTTGTAGATTTGTTCACTCGTACTAGGTGTCTCTTAGCTGACTGTATGCCTGCCTCCCACAAACCGCCATAATTTGGCATTCTCGGAGGGATGAAGTGCCACGTCGTTCCATTATTGGCCAACAATTCTGCAATTTCATCTGTGATGTTATCTTTGCCCTTTTTGAAAAGCATTTTAAGTTCTTTGGCAGCACCGATAAAGTTAGTACCATTATCACTCCATAAATGTAGACAAGGTCCTCTTCTAGCAACAAATCTGCGAAATGATGCAATGAAAGCTTGTGCTGTGAGATCAGTTACGGCCTCTAAATGAATGGCGCGAGTTGCCATGCAAACAAACAAACAGATATATGCCTTTGTTGCATGGTGACCACGCCCCTTGGATGTTCTAATGTATATAGGACCAGCATAGTCAACACCCGTGTTTAGAAAGGCTCGATGTTCATTAACTCTTACGTAAGGAAGTTGTCCCATTTTCTGTGTTGAGATTTTTGCTTTATCGACTATACAGACTTTACACATTCTTATACATTTTTTAACTTCATTTTTTAAGTTAATAATCCAGTATTTACTTCGAATATATGCCATCATCAACTGAATACCACCGTGGAGAGTCTTAATGTGCGCCTCCTTGACTAATAGTTTGGCAACATGAACCTTTGGCGGTATTATTATTGGATGTTTTGATGACTCAGCAATGTTTGCATTTTGCAATCGTCCCCCGACTCTTATCATCTCGTTCTTATCCAAGAAAGGAGAAAGTGTTACAAGGGAACTTCTTTTCTTAACTTTTCCATCTTTATTAATGTCTTCTATCTCTTTTTCATATGCTTTCCTTTGATAATATTTAATACAGTTTTCTAAAATAATTTCCATTTCTTCTGTCGTTAAATGTTTTTCATTGCTTCTTTTATTCTTTGCCTTTAAAAATCTTCTGCAATATGACAATACTCTCTTCATTTTAGATATACTAGAAAATCTCTCCCATATCGGTGCTTCTTCTTCAAGTAAACATGTGTGAAAACTTTTTCTTTCTAAATCTGTTCCAGGAATTTCAACCCTTGACCTTTCTATATATCTGTGATTTAGCCACTCTGGCCCATTCCACCACAACTTGGTATCCTTTAGATCACTAGCCTTAACACCCCTTGTAGCAATGTCTGCAGGATTTTCCTCTGACTTAATGTGGTTCCATCTACTATTATCTAAAACTCTTAATATATCAGCCACTCTATTTCCAACAAATGTGCGCCAACGATGTGGTTGTGACTGAAGCCATGACAAAACCACCATCGAATCTGTGTAAGCATAAATTTGTTCAATGGGAATCTTAAGCAAACCAGATATTTCCTCTATAAGCTCAGATAATAATGCCGCTGCACACAGCTCAAGCCTTGGTATAGTGAGTTGTTTTAAAGGAGCTACTCTAGTACGAGATGCAATCAATGTGATGTGGACATTATCTTCTTCGTCAACGACTCTCAGGTAAGTGACTGCAGCGTAAGATGTCACTGAAGCATCTGCGAAGCCATGGATTTGAATTTCCTTAGTGCCAGCGGTTGTGTGGAACCATCGTGGTATTTCTATAGTCTTCAATTCAGGTAAGTCATCTCTGTAATTCTTCCATTCTTCCACTAATTCAACAGGTAGTTCATCATCCCACCCAAGGTTGCTAAGCCAGAGTTTTTGAATTAGAACCTTTGCTACGATCACTAAAGGAGATAGCCAGCCAAAGGGATCGAAGAGACGAGCAACGTCAGAAAGAATGGACCTTTTTGTTATCGGATACGTTAATTCAGGTAAGTTTACTGTTACTTTAAATGTATCATCCTTTCTATCCCATGTAAGACCTAGAATCTTAATAATTTTATCTAGTTTAATTTCAAATGTATCTTTTATATTTTTATCCTCTTGTATAAACTGTAACACCTCTTCAGAATTACTAGACCATTTTTGCATTTTAAATCCTCCCCTTTTTAATACAGTTTTAATATCTTTACATAGCTTCTTAGTTTTTTCTATATTATCACTTCCTGACATGTAATCATCAACGTAAAATGACCCTTTTATTTCAGGTACAGTATCTGGATATTCTTCTGCTTCGTCATCAGCTACTTGGTTTAAGGTTCTTATCGCAAGGTAAGGAGCTGCTGCCGTGCCGAAGGTAACAGTTGTTAAGTCATAACATTCCAGATTTTCATCAGGATTATCCCGCCATAGTATCCGTTGTAATTTAGTGTGTTCATCTGTTAGTTTGATCATTCGATACATTTTTTCGATATCACTTATCACACAAACTTTGTGTGTTCGCCACGTTGTAATTAAACTTCGCAGGTCCGGTTGCAGCACAGGTCCTACCATCATGGTATCATTTAAAGAAAATCCTCCTGACCCTTTCGCCGAAGCATCAAACACCACACGAACCTTTGTTGTGTCTTTCTCTTCCCGTATTACAGCATGATGAGCGAGATATACGGCGTTCATATCATCTATTGTTTCAGATTTTTTCATGTGTCCTAGTTCCTTGTACTCGTGTATTACTTTCTTATATTCTTCTTTCAGCTCAGGGTGTTTCTGAAACTTCCTTTCTAATTGTTTAAATCTATGTACCGCTTGATCCTTTGTGTTTCCACATAGCTTTACCGTGTCTTCGATGCTTTGCTTTAAAGGTAAGTGTACTATGTAGTTTCCAGTATCGTCTCTCTTCGTTGTATTCTTGTAATTCTCTTCACACCGTTCCTCTTCCTTTGTTAGAATCTTTCGTTTTTTGTATAAATCTGTTTCTACTTCCCAAAATCTCTTTAAAAGATTGTTGTCTTCCTCGACTTGTCTTAATACATGCAAACTCTTCACATGTTGTGTATTTGAATCACCTAATCGGCCTGATATAATCCAACCCAACCGTGTACATTGTGCAACTACTTCACCTGGTCCCTTTATCAACCCTACGTCTATTATTTTACCAAATACGTCGGCACCCAGTAAAATGTCTATCCTACCAGATGAGGCAAAAGTTGGATCGGCTAGCTTAATATTACCAAGTTGAGACCAATTATGATAATTAAGATTTACATTTTTAGGAGGTAGCATATTAGTTAATGATTTTAAAATAAAAGCATTCACCTTCAATGAAAATTGTTCACATCTAGAAATTATTTGTAACTGTGTTGTATGATTAATACTTATTGAGTTGTCACCTACTCCAGAAACAACGCCGCTGATTTTGAATTTTTGCAAACCCAGTAACTCCACCACTCTCGCAGTGACGAACGATGCCTCTGAACCCTGATCAATGAGCGCCCGGAAGACGTGTGTTTGTCCTTCACTTGTGCTGACGTCCACCAGTGCCGTTGCCAATAATACTATTTGATCAGGTTGTTTATCTCCTAAAATGTGTGTCACAGTTACCCTCGTATCGTTAGGTTGTACTAATTCATCCTTTTGTTTGGTTCTCTCTAAGTCTCTGTGCAATAAGGAATGATGCTTTTTCCCACATAACCTGCATGAAGTCTTGCGTCTACATCTGAACACAAGATGATTAGGAGCTAAACAATTAAAGCATAAGCTTTTATTTTGAATAAAATTATATCTTTCTTCTACCGATTGATTTGTAAAATCCTTACAGTTAAAAATATAATGTTCTCCTTTGCAATAACTACAGGAAGGCTGTGAATTTATTTTACTATGTGAAAATTGTAGTGTATTATTTTGCTCTGCCTTCGAGTTAATATGAAAAGTTTTGTGCTCCTGAGGCTTTTCTCGAGTAGTATAAGTCGTTGTTGGATTAATTAATTCAAGTGTTCGAAATTTGGACTCAAGAAAGCTCTTTAACTTGTTCCAAGTAGGTAGATCATCCTTATTCTCCTTAAAAACACTTTCCTCCCAATCCTTAAGTGACTCGGCGTCTAATCTTTGTCCAACGAGATATATTAGTATGGGATCCCAGTTATCAGTGCAAATCTTCATATTATTAAGGCTATTTAAACATTCTGTTGTAGTGTCGAGCAATGACTTTATTTGATTAGCTGATTGAGTAGTTAATTTCTTTTGGTTGAATAATCTTTTCATTAATGAATTTACAATAGCTCGTTTATTACCAAACCGCTTAGATAGTAATTCCCAGGCTGGGGTATAATTGTCATCCGTAATAGGTATATGCCTTAATAATCTCTCCGCTTCTCCCGATACACTCGTTTTTAAATAGTGTAGTTTTTGTACATTGCTTACATTAGTATTGTGAACAAGTGCTGTGAATAAATCTTTATACGTAGGCCAATCTTCATATCTTCCAGAAAATGTAGGTAATTGTATCCTCGGTAGCTTAGCGAACGACGCTTGCCCGTTTTGTAACGACGCGGACATATTATTTACTTCGGTCGTTCGTTTCGATTCTAAACTTAAAAGCTGATCCGTCAAATCTCCTTGTAAACAGAGAAACATTTCCTCACATGTATAGTATTGTTCATTAAGAAAATATGGCAAAACTCCGCGATGCTCTTGTGGTGTACACTTTAAAAGTTCATTGTGTGTTTGTCTAAACATACTCCAATAATCCTCAATTGTTTTCAATCTTCCTTTAATATAACCTTCTGTTAACCGTTGTTTAGGGCATTTCTTTATATTAATTTGCGCCTTTTGTATCATGTTGGCTATGTCTTCTAATGTAGTTAAATATTGAGATTGTTGTTGAGTAGGTGGCGCCATTTTGTATATTGAATAACCTTTAATTTATTTAACAAAACGCAAACGTCACAAATGTTCAGTGTTCACTATTGATTTACGTATAATATAAGAAAAGTTAATTGTTCGTAGTTTTCTTGCAACAACGTATAAAAGTATATAAATTTTTAAACCAAAATATTGTTCGACTGTTCTTTTAAATCACACACTTATTAAGTTCTATTTTAACCACTAAACAATAGCTGTAGTTCAAAATCGTCTTTAATCAACTTAAAAGGTTATGTTTTTGACGTAAATTGCATTAATAACTTTAATTATTGTCCACCACAATGTTTTAAGCACTTATTATTCAATAATATAATGTTATGCAATATAACTTCTTCACTGATTTTTCGTAAAACGAGTTTTTACGCAGTCTATTGTATTCAAACGCTCGAGTCACTAGCCGCTTCACCGGTCGATCCGGCTCGATTTTCGACCATATGTTTAATGCGTTACGGTTCAGTTCTCTTTGATGAAGCGGGTGAATATAGAAAATGCGTGTTGTCTTGACAATATCTTTAATGAGACTAAACCATAGAACACTTTTCTCTATAGACTAAAATACATCTTTTTATACTATGCATTATAAAGTATCGAACAATGGCAAATTGGATATTTCTGGAAAAAGAGCAATTTGAATTTAAATGGCACATTTTCAATAACCAAAATTGCAATATTTTTGTCTCATTGTTACAATGCAGTATTTTTAACAATAGAACATTACTTACCCTTGCAGCACATCCTGGTTCAAGCCCATGTCGCGTCGGTGTATCCAGCAAATCGTATCCCTCTCTATCCACCATTAGTCCACCTATGCAACCCAGCAGTGGCAGAGAGTCGTAACCCAGGCCTTCACCCTCAGGAGGCAAACCTCCCACCCAGTATGTGGAGCTAGAGAGCTCGGGCAGTTCCGCCGCAGATTGGACGGGTGGGGATGGTGACCCGAGGGTTTCTTCACCGTTCACGCGCAGGCTGCCTGGGGACCAGGGCCGCTTACATATCATATGCCATCAACATTTTTTTAAGTGTACATAACCTTTATAATAGGAAAATTTATTCTTAAAAGTGCATCTAGAGTTACACAAAAAAATATATCAGCTATAAATGTAGCAGCTTTAAAAACTGATTTTAATTTATTTTTCAACGAGTTTAGTTCAATGGCGTAAGGTTTACTATATACATACGTACTACATACGTACCTACATAATAGTCAAAAATAATTAAAATTTAAAAAGGTGAACAATAAAATATTTGTTTAATAAATACGGCAATTAGAAAGCATACATTTTTGAAGTGAAACTTCTTTAGGCGCATGAGGGGTAAAATTTGAGCGACTGGTAACCCGGCAGCGTCATGACGGTCAGTACCTGGATGGATGACCGCCTGGGAACACCGCGTTGGCTTTTTGTTTTTTTTTTTAAATTCATTTTCTTTAATTAGGTTTTTTAATTAGTTTATTAAATTAGTTTGCCAAAGAAGTTTTACTTCTGACATGTGTACTTTGTACGCACGCAATTTTTTTTTTATTAAACTAGGTTGGCAAACAAGCGTACGGCTCACCTGATGGCAAGCGATTATCGTTGCTTATAGATGTCTGCAACACCAGAAGCATCACAAGCGCGTTGCCGACCTTATCCCAAATTCCCCCCAGGAGCTCTGGTCACCTTACTAACCACAGGAACACAACAGTGCTTGAAACTTCTGTAAGATCGGGAAACTATTCCAGTCAGGCTGCTCCGTATTTTGAGCAGGAAATTTCACGCGGTGCCCTAACTCAGTTAACAATTACGTCTACGTGTCTATTGTGTATTTAACTATGACCTTAAGTCACTTATGTGTGTACTCCTCACAAGCACAGTACCTCTCTCCAAGCCGTTGAAGACGCGAGTGGCCTGCACGTGCGCCGGTCGCCCGTCACAGTGGCGCCCCCCGGCCGCTATTTGCAGTCTTGCCGCTCCGTACACCACCAGGAACACTACGCGGCAGGACCGCACCCACACTGATACTGAGCGGTTCTGCGGGTTGTGCATTACTTAATACATTACATTTGAATCATTGATGGGATGATTTTTTTTAAAATTGGAATTTCTATAATATATCTCGTGTGAGTATTATAATTATGAACTGTTAATACATATAGCTTCTTGTGCAATTTTATTTCAAAAGATAGGACAAACGATCAAATGATCCATCTTATCTTATATATTATCTTCTCCGATCACGATCACGATTCAGCCTGTAATATCCCACTGTTGGGCATAGGCCTCTTCCCCATGTAAGAGAAGGATCGGAGCTTAATCCACCACACTGCTCCAATGCGGGTCGGCGGATATATTTCCTACTATGAGTAAAGTGCACATGATAACAACCGGGACCGACGGCTTAACGTGCTCTCCGAGGCACGGTGCGGAGACCCACAAGGACTGCACAAACACCCAGACCACGGCAAACATCTGTATGGCCAATACAAATGTTGTCGTGTGCGGGGATCGAACCCGCAACTGCCCGTGCAACAGCCAATCGCAACCCAATGCTGTGACCGCTGCGCCAACGCGGCGTCAGATTTCAGTTTAGACTTCTCCAAATGCGTCTAATTTAGATTATTATTAATATATTACTATACCAGGAAAACAGGAGATAACAACGCAATATTAATGTACATAAGAAAATTCTAGTACTTGTAATCATATAGTAAATAAATCATTGTAAATATCGCTTACGTTGGCCCGATCGTGTGCGAGGAAGAGCAGTGCATCAGCGTCAGTAGTGCGGAAGGAGAGCGCGAGGCTGAATCGGCGGCGGTCGGCGGCGCGGCGCGAGCGGCGCAGCGCCACGTAGCCCGCGCCCCCGAGCCACACCAGGCCCTCGCTGCCACGGCCCTCGCTGAACCATCTGCAGCGGAACGACTCATGTATGCATTATCCCAAATTGTCTCATGCTAGATGATCAAGCTAGCTACTGTTCTGTTCAAATTCTTACGATTCAGCCTGTAACATCCCACTGCTCATCATTGGTCTTTATCTTCATGTAGGAGCAGGATTGGAGCTACTATGACTAACGATCGCAATTAGGTGTACATGATAGCAAACGGGATCGACGGCTTAACGTGCTTTCCAAGGGACAGTGGGAAGACGCAAAAGGACTGCACAAACACCCAGACCACGGCAAACATCTGTATGGTCAATACAAATGTTTTTCATGTGCGGGGATCGAACCTGCAACCGCCAGCGCAACGGCCGTGCTGTGACCGTAGCACCAACGCGTCGTCAAGCAAAAGTTTCTTAATGAGATGCAATACAAAATATTTTAATTAACTCTTTCGACCACACTATAATTCACTAGAAGTATCGAAGGAATCTTCACCTTTGCGTACATCCAGTACATTGAGCAGTAGGAGGCTGTTTTGTGAAGGCCCAGAGTCCTATCGCAGCATGATCGGCGTGAAGGGAATGCACGCAGCCTGGTAGTGGTGCGTTTGCTTCACCGAGCCACCACAGGGCTGGCCTCAGCAGACCAGCGCCTGGTGCAGTGCTGGTGCTGTTGGTAGATGTGACCGCAGCGCTACCTGATCTCTCCACTCGTAGTCGGACTGTGCCCCACACTCTGAAGATTACCAACTGACATGTTAATTAAATATTGTCTCGCTTTTGGATTAATACAAATGCCAACTTAGAGTAATAATTTTGAAGTAGGTAGGTAGGTACATCAAATAATTTTAAACATTTTTGTAACATTTTGGTTTATAATAATATATTAATATACATAATTGGGCAAAGATACCCACTCCAATGATAGATGAAAAACTTTAATTAGTTTATAATTGTACGGAGAGCACAAAATTGGGTTTTTTTCTGGTTGCGTATGGTGTAGTCACCTCTCGATGTAGAGACGGTACGTGGTATGATCTGCGTCATCCATGGTGGGCATCAGCGGTTCAGGATGTGTCACGACGCCTTCACCACCGCCGACATCCCATCGAAGCGTCAACTTGCCCTTTTCTACTGACAGACGCATGTAGCGTTCTGAATCCTGTCAGGAAATTTTCATATTTGGTTTCAGTTATACTTGTGTATATGTGAAAAACAAAAAGTAAAACAATATTAGAAATAATAAAAGTTTTTCATTTCTGTGTCGTCTTTACTAATAAAACAACAACTTTCCGCTAACGAACAATCGATTTTTTCATAAGAGAAATAATAAGTGTCTGCTGAAAATCAACTAAGTTGAATGGCTTATAGCAAATATGTGTTAGAGTGCAATGACGTAGCAAGCTTAACTCGCACCCGAGGCACGATACCTTTTTAGCACCTTTAACTGAGGTAGGGCACAGCAGGAAATTTCCTGCTCAAAATTGGAGCAGCCCGACTGGGGTAGTACCTCGACCTTACAGAAGACCACAGCTAAATAATACTGTTTTCAAGCAGTAGGTATTGTGTTCCTGTTGGTGAGTAAGGTGACCAGAGCTCCGGGGGGGGGGGGATAGGGTCGGCAACGCGCTTGCGATGCTTCTGGTGTTGCAGGTGTCTATAGGCTACGGTCTTACCATCAGGTGAGCCGTACGCTTGTTTGCCAACCTAGTTACATAAAAAAAAGCACCCCTCCCCCATTCGAAAGCCATATAATATGTCCTAGCCTAGTCAAATTTGCTAGAAAACGTACTGAGATTTACAAAATTGGAAGCAGCAATTTTCCTTCGGAATTCATTGGAGAGGGTCACTGGTAGCTTAAATTCAATAAGTAGGGAAACCAGGCTTGTTGCTTCATCCGCCATCTTGATTTACAGGGTTATTTTTTGTCTCTTGAATAACTCGTTTATTTTCAATTTTACACGAAAAATAGTTATTACAAAAGTTTTTGTAATTTTTTAAAATTAAAATTTTTGTAAATCTATAATACTTATTTGACTGGGCTATCCAGCAATTTTTTGTTTTGCGTACCATTTGGGCTTTGGCACCCCTTTGTGAGTAGCGCCAAGGGCATTATGCCCCCCCCCCTGACCCCTCTCACTACGTCACTGTTTAAGTGTCGTCGGACACATAGTTTGTGACAAAAAACGTGTAGTTACCGTCTATTGTATAGAAGATGATATCAAGTCCAAATACCTGGTCGGGCAGGTAGAGCAGCGTGCCGTCCCGCACGTTGGCGTCGAAACTGACTGCGAGTGTGGCGCGAGTGGCGGCGGGCGCGCTCCACGTCGCGAAGGCGCGTGCGCAGCCGCTCGCAGAGCGGAGTGACACCGTTATCTATTTGTGTCATTATTACATTAAAGTCAAGGATATAGGAATGTGTATGCTATTTATAAATCTTACAGGCAACGGCCTGATAATGTAACCTACAGTTCTACAGTCATGATTTGTTAAATAAGTATTTGAAAATTCAGAAGAGCTAGGTCAATATGAAAAAGCATCATATATAATTATTATATTTTAATAGCCAAGACGTACATATCCAACCTAAGCCTAAACTATATAGATTTTTAAAAATTCGTGATATGATCATATGAGTAACGCTAGTTAATAATAGATTAATATCTAGCCGTTTACTCTATTCCTCTTTGTTAAATTTCGACATTTTCATATTTAAAACTCGAAATAAAACATGTTAACCCCTATTTAGTGTAACTGACATATATAGATGAAAAATTGAGTGTGCATTAGACCACACGACTGAAGTAAGACTTTTTTAGCAATAGGATTGCACAATAGGCTTGCAACAGTGCAAGCCTATTGTGCAATCATTACGTGCATCATTACGTTTCGTATAACTAGGACACAGGTCCTAGTTATACGAAACGTAACTAGCTATGAGAGACAAAGAAAAAGAAAATGTGTGTTCGCACCTCTCTCTCAGGCCTCGTTTACGGAGACGCGGAGCGTAGTGCGTAGCGTGTGAAATGAAAATGAAAATGTATGAAAATGAACGCGTGTAAAATCGCTTCTCCGTAAACGCTCTCATACAACGCCCTACGTTTGAATTTAGTGCGTTCCGCCACGCCACACACTACGCACTACGCTCCGCGTCTCCGTAAACGAGGCCTTAATCATACATTTCGTAACGCTCTCATCACACATTCACCAACTTACTCCCCAAGTCAAGCGTGCGTAAAGAAGTTTTACTTCAATAAACTCACAGTGGTAGCAGCGTGCCTCGCCCTTTCAACTTGCTCCCTCAAGGCCCGTAGCGCGGGGTCGAGCGCTCGCGCCGCGGTCTCATGTTCGCGAGCGCGCGCGCTCGCCGCCGCCGCCAGCGCCTCCGACACCTCGCGACCTCGGAGCGTGTTGCCGCGGATTTGGGATACTGTGACGATAAGTTTGATTGAGATTATATTAGCTATAAGAGCAATGAGCAAAAGTAATAAAAAAACTGAATAAATATTACATTTTCTAAATGTAATTTGTTCGTCTAACAATAGATGGCGCTGATAACATTTAATTTGTATTCGTAATTGACGTTTCAAATCGTAGCTTGATGTTTTACTAATATTTGATTATACATAGCTCACGACCAGGGCCGCATATAGGGGAGGGCAACCGGGGCTACAGCCCCGAGGCCTCCAAAAAAGAGGGGCCCCGAGGCCTCCAAAAAAGAGGGGCCCCCCACAATAGACATGAAAAAAAATCCAAACTCAGACTAGTTTTCCTTTCATTTTTTTTCGACTTTTACCTTTTTAAAAAATGCCCATTTTATTTTAGGGCCAAGGGGCCTCCACTCCTTTGTTGCCCCGAGGCCTCCAAACCTCTAAATCCGGCCTTCCTCACGACTCTCATGAATAAATAATTTTTTTGACTAAAAATATTTTAAAACTAGCCGACCTGTGCCCACTTCGTTGGGCGTTAAAAGATTTTTACAGTAATTTGATATGTTTCAAGTTTTTTAAATTTAACTATTACAGAATAATAACGACTTTTAAAATGAAGTATACTTTGGTAAACGTCGTGAACACAGTCGTTGGGCGCGCCGTCCGCTGCTATTTTACATCGATGTTTATTTAGTTGGTACCTACAGTTCGTCAAGAGATGGCGCGATTCGTAACACCTACTATTATTTTCACTGAATTTTATGTTCAATTACAATAAAATATAGCCTATATCACTCCTGAATATTGTAGCTTTCTGTGAGTGAAAGAATTTTCATGATCAGATCAGTATTTGCAAAGATTACCCCGTATATACAAACAAAGTTATAAACTTTACCTCTTTATAATATTAGTATAGATATCTACTTCTAATTCTTTAATTATTAAATAATTATTACATAATTATGCGTACCATGTTCTTCAGCAGCTCCAAGAGCTGTGTCTCCAAGACGCTGTAACGCGGCGAGATTTCTCCGCAGTTGGTAGCGTACCCGACGCCTTGTCTCTGCCGCTTCGTCATAGAGGGCGCGAGTACTCGCAAATACGCGTTCAGCCTGAGTGCTCGCGACTTTCAACGCGCTCACAGCGCTCGCCCCCGCTCCGTTCGCCGCTCCGCTCTCCGCTCCCGCTGCTAGTGCTCGCTCTCGCCAACCCAAGGCTCTTAGTCCAACGCTAACTGCGTCTGTACCGCGCTGAGCAGCTTCCAAGTGACGACGGAGCTCTGTTAGATAAGATATAAAATAAAATATTGAATTAAGTTGAACACTTGACTTCATTTCGGAAGTAAGGAATTCTTTTTAAATTAGCAATTTAGCGCTTTTTTTGTTTTAACTGATTGGTGATGTCAATTTGATGAGCAAACGGATGAACAGTGACAGTGTATTAGTACCTATTATAATTGTTATAGTAGTAGTATAAATAGCACTTTTTAAAACTATTCATTAGATTTTAGCATGAACGATTAAATAAAAGATCAACCACTTGAATATATTGTCAGTAATTTAATTTGTATGTCTTACCGTCAGCCTTCGCAATCAATTCCTGTCCCCGCCTCTTTAAGTTGTCGGACGCCGCGTTCTCTTTCTCAGCTGCAGCCAGCAGCGGTTGCGGGCCTCGCGCTAATTTGTTAGCAGTGGAAGCAGCAGTACTAGCAGCGAGTGAAGCAATGGCTGCCTCACGAACACGATCCGCGACGTCGGTCCAGGCGCGAGCGGCTTGGACCCCAGCAGACGCGACCGCACGCGTGCCCGCGAATAGACTGCCCATGAGATCATTATTAATTTTGAGTTTCTTTTGTTAAATATAACAAGGTAGGTAAATAGGCTGTAACGCCGCGTAGGCGCAGTGGTCACAGCACTGGTTTGTGGCTGTTACGCTGGCGGTTGCGGATTCGATCTCCGCACACGACAACATTTGTATAAGCCATACAGATGTTTTCCGTGGTCTGGGTGTTTGTGCAGTCCTTGTGGGTCTGAGTGTTTGTGCAGTCCTTGTAGTAGGGAATATATCCGTCAACCCGCATTGGAGCAGCGTGGTGGATAAGGCTCCGATCCTTCTCCTACTTGGGGAAAGAGGCTTATGCCCAACAGTGGGATATTACAGGCTGAAGCACTAACTAGGTTGGCAAACAAGCGTACGGCTCAGTTGATGGTAAGCGATTACCGTAGCCTATAGACGTCTGCAACACCAGAAGCATCGCAAGCGCCGACCCTATCCACAATTCCACCCCAGGAGCTCTGATTACCTTACTCACCAATATGAACACAACACTGCTTGAACGTAGTATTATTTAGCTGTGATCTTCTATAAGGTCGAGGTACTACCCCATCCAGGCTGCTCCATATTTAGAGCAGGAAAATTCCTGCTGTGCTCTACCTTAGTTAGTTTTTACAAAGGTGTCAAGCAAGCAATCTGTGTTTCCGGAAAGCTACCATCTGGGCATCTTCAAGTCGCGAATGAATAGGCTATTTCTGGGTAAAAGTTATCTGAGCGATTCTAACATGTATACAAGATCCCGACAACAACCAAGTTGCAGTAGCCCACCAGACACAACACTCGTCTGGTCTGGTCTGGTGGATGAGGAGCTTCACAACCAGTTCCTCGCACTTCCAAAGATGCCAGAAACATGCAACAGGGTATGTATAAAGTAATCGTTTCAGTTTGTATACCTATATATTTTATTTTCCGTACTGAGATTTTTAATTCTGGGTACTAGAATATTTTTTTGTTTATTTAATATCTTTTTATAATGTTTGTCTGTTACATCTTTGTGTAGTTAAGAATAGTAGTGAAAGTATTCTATCACGATCACGATCACGATTCAGCCTGTAATATCCCACTGTTGGGCATAGGCCTCTTCCCCATGTAGGAGAAGGATCGGAGCTTAAAAAAAGTATTCTGTATATCTATGCAATGTACCTATATAATTCTAATTTATATTTATTCATATAACACAAAGAACATTACACGAATAGACGTTTCACTTACTTTTTATATTCCTTCGCTTTATCCCCCAGCATCGTAACGTGCTTCTGTACCGTATCAAGGTACTTTTCCTTGTATTTGGGAGTCAGGTTATATAAGATGCCCTCTTTTTCTTCGGCTTTTGAAGTGAGGTTCTGCAGTTCAGACAGCAGAGTAGGAAATGCCACAGCCAAGTTTTGAGTATGAAGAATGTCGGCACGCGTCTGGTCAGTTAGATTATGTGTTGATAGCTTTGTCATGTCCTGTTAAAAAAAATAAAGATACTTAGAAGGATCATTGAACGCAATTTAAAAATTTTTAGTCTACGAGGGTAAGTCAGTAAACCAATAGATTGAAGTGATTTCTGTTAAAAATTTGATGTGTTTAAATAGATATCGACAAGTTTAAGTTGTATCCAAAGCACAATAGAAATACTTATGTAGAGTAGAACCATAGACGTGTACAAGAAGATTCCTCAATTTACTTTCAACATTTTCGCACTTATACACAAAAACAAAATAAAAAAATCGACCTAAACAAACACAATAATTCAAATATCGAATTTGAATTTAATACCGAGTAAATTTTTTGTTAAAAAGCTAAAATTCAGGGCATAAATCACCAAATATAGTATACCTCTAACATCAAGCGACACCGTAGACCCATGTCTCTCACATCAGCCAGTCTTGGTGTAACTCGTTTCTTAACCTCCGCCACAACGTCACCTGCCCCCCACACTATCTCCCCTAATCGTGGCAGATCCTCTGCTTTCCTCTCCCATTCCTCAAGGGCAGACTGCAACTTACTTATCCGTTTCAAGGTATCGTCAATACGGTAATTGTATTCTTGTACGGATGTGGATAGCAGATTTGCCTGAAACAGTAATGATGTATGTAAAAGATATAGGCTAAGCTTAATGATGATCTTCGGCGTATCTCGGTCTGGACCAAAAATTTTGGAATTAATGTCAATCCCTCTAAATGTCAGGCTATGATTGTTGGGAGTTCTCGTCAACTGTCAAAAATTCAACAACCTACATCACCTCTCTTTTTCAATAACGCGATTATCCCGTTTTCCTCTAAGGTTAAGGATTTGGGTATGACTTTGGATTGCTCTCTCAGTTGGGCAGATCAGGTTAGTGAGATATCTCGTAAGTTTTATGCATTCTTTCGTTCTATCTTGCGCTTTAAAAATTTTCTTCCCATGAAGGCCAAGATTAATTTAGTTAATTGTTTTCTTTTACCTATTATTGATTACGGCGACGCTTGCTACCCTGACTTAAACGAGGAGCTCCTGATCAAGTTGCAAAGACTACAAAATACTTGCATTCGCTTCATTTATGGGCTGCGCAAATACGACCATATTTCGTCCTACCGGTCCCAACTGCAATGGCTGCCGATTAAAGAAAGGCGAAAATTGAGAATTCTTAGTACCCTCTATTCTGTAATTTCCAACCCTTTTGCTCCTTCTTATTTGAAATCTAAATTTAATTTTCTTTCTAACACTCATTCTAGGGATCTCCGTTCTTCTCATAACCTCACCCTAAGCATACCTTCTCATAATTCTGGTTTTATGTCTAATTCTTTTACAGTTAATGCCATCAGACTGTGGAATGAGTTACCGGTAAACATCAGGAACTCTCCATCTCAACTTTCCTTTAAAACCGAGGTTAAAAAGTGGTACTTAAACAAACTTTTTCAATAGCCCTTCCTTATTTATCATTTTACTCTCTTCATCTTAGGCTTACCTACATTAAATATAATTTCATGTCATGACATTTCTTCGTGTGTTTACTTTTGTATAGACGTATTTTTATTTTATTTTTTTTATATCTTGTTTGTAGTATGTACATATATATGTATATATAGGTATATCTCTGTACTTTTATGCATAATTATGTTTAATTTGTTTTTTTACTGTTGTATAGTCCTACCTTAACACTTACTTTTTACTTTCTTTACGCCTTAAGGTTGACTGGTAGATAAGGCTGTACGGCCTTAAGTCCGCCTTTTGCGCAACCTGTTATCTCGAAGTGTTGTTGTTGTTTTTTTTATTTTTTTTCTGTGTTGTGTAATAAAGTTTAATAAATAAATAAAATAAATAAAAGATATAGGTAGTTAAAAATGTTATACCACAAGAAAGAGATCAAGATATCTCTCTCTATGGGGTAAATCTGTGCTATATATACATATTATGCGATCTAATAAATGTGAATATAATATTCAAGCTGTAGGTTCGTAGATTTTTTAAAACTTGTTTAAGTTTGTTTTCTTATTAGTAAAATAACTCAATAAAACTCACCGAATCTGAAACGTCAGTAGCTCCTGCGATGTAATCTATTAGACTAAGTTCCTTTATAGCCTTCAACAGATGCCTAGCCTCTTTCAAAGCTCTGTGAGCACTCAAATGTTTTTCCCCTCTAGCGAAGTCATCTAATGACGCAACCTGTTGTCCTATCAACCGCCTTTGTTTAAGAACTTCTTCTAACCCACTCATACTCTCCAAACTTAACGATTGAGCCTCCATTTCTCTTTTAGATGCTTCTAGTTTCAATTTATTTGCTAATGTGAACAATTCATGTTCTGACACCTCTAAATGCGCAATAGAAAGGTTTACACTTTTGGCATCATCTAGACTTTTCTTGGCATATTGGAGTTGAGTGTTTAATGAAGATGCGTTATTAGAAAATTCTCGTAGCGCTGGAAATGGCTGAGGAATCCTGCTTAGCTCTGTGAGGTCAGCTTGTGTGTGTAGATCGGATGTTAATTCTTCCATCGTCTTCAGCAGCGTTTGTGTGCAATTGTCGCAAGCTGAAAGTGATTATAACATGTAATTATGAGTCGTGTTCGGTGAACGTTTCGTAACGGCTTAAATCAGTAAAATGGGCTTACGTTTGCATCCATCCTCGTCCAAATAGTAGCCAGGTCGGGTGCATAGTTGGCAGCGCTCACCCGTAGCGTGCGGTCTACAGTGGCAGTGCGCGCGCGCGTCACAACGAGGCGAGAACGCTCCGCGCGCGTCGCACGAACAACGCTCGCAGTCACTGCCGCGTCGCCGCCAGCCCGGCGCGCACTGCTCACACGTGGCCCCCGTGTAGCCTGTGACCAATGTGCCATGCGTTAGGTTCGAGCATTAAAATGGTTACTAGTACCACAATATAAATTACTACGAAAACATTACTCGTATAAAAGTTACATTTTTTTTCGTATTATTCAGGCTGTTATTTTTATATTGATATCTAGACTATAGGACAAGAATCATGAAGAACACTTCACCAGATGACAAAAGTATACGAAACTTTAAAGCTTAGTGTACGGGTGGAGGTAAACTAAATTTATAATATCAGTAACTACATGAAAAGATTTTTAAAGTGAAACTTCTTTAGGCGCATGAGGAGTAAAATTTGAGGGACCGGTATCACGGCAGCGTCATGACAGTTTTAAAATCGTTTTTTTTTTTTAAATTAGTTTTTGAATCAGTTTTTTTTATTAGTTTGCCAAAGAAGTTTCACTTCTGACATGTGTACTTTGTACGCACATAATTTTTTATAGATAGATAGTAAACATTACCAGGTTGACAAAAGCATTGCAGCCTTCCGTGCATCACCGCACAACCGGCAGCTCTTGACAACTCACGCGTGGGACACGGGCAGGGCTCGCAGCCCAGCTCTGGAGTCCCGTAGAAGCCCTCAGCACAGCGCTCACAATGAGGGCCTGACGTGTTGCTCGTACAGTTCTATGAGTAACATACATATTGAAGAAAAACAAGAAATAAAAGAATTTATGAGCAAAAAGCAGATTTTTAATTACCAAACAATGTCCAGTATTTGGATGGCAGTGATTAGCTCGTCCGTGGCAGTCACACGGTCGAGAGCCTTCAACGTCAATGAGGATGGTGCCTGACACACGTAGCAGGCGTGGCGTTGTAGGTGGCATCCAGAAACCTGGAGCTGGTCGGTGGCAGGAAGCTGCATCGTACCCTCGTGGGCAAAGACAGCGCTCTACACCTGGTGCTGGAGCACCTCGAGACAACCCCGCTACCGCCGTTTCCAGTGACACGTTTAGTAGCCTACGTTGATAAAAGAAGAACACACGTATAAATTACTTATTTGTGTACTTCAAAGTGTATCCATTATGTAAGTTTTTAAGACCTTTCCTAATAAACACAAAAGAGTTGGATGAGTAACACATACAGTACGCATTAATTGGTACCTTAAGCAATTTTCACCCTAAGGATGAACGTATGCGAAGCAGATTTAGAGGAAGAGAGAAAAAATCACAAAAAGCGTCTTAGGATACTCACAGTACGTGTAATGGTTCAGACGCAAGTGGCGCCCGTGTAGAAAGTCGTAATAGAAGGCGCCGCACATCAGAGAGCGCCAACATGAGCGCCCCTCGTGAGGCAGCGGCCCCGCCCCGGGCGCCATGCCCCGTTCGCCCCGGTCGCCCTCCACGCACCTCCCATAGGGACTCATGCATGTGTACTGCGTGCGAGCCATTTATGGCAGGAACGCGCTATTTGGTAAAAATTTATAAAGATTTAAGGAAACATCTTGGCAAAGCCTTCGAGTTCTATGAAGGAGAAGATTAATATTTAATTAGCTATGCTGCTAAGTTTGAACAATTTCGTCTGAAAATGTGCGTTAATTGGTAGGTACCTTAACTTTATTTAATTTAAGATGACTTTCTCGTTCGTCTGAGACTTACCGTAGCAAAAAATAATGACTGAAATTAGGTTCTCAGTTTTAACCGACTTTCAAAAAAGGAGGTCTCTATTAAATTTTTTAATGTATGTTAGGCACCTCAGAACTTTTTACTAGGTGGATTGATTTCGATGATTCTTTTTTTAACCGAAAGCTAATGCTTGTCTTTGTTCATTGTCCTAAATTGATTGACATATAATGACTACTTTTTGAGCAGCCCGACTTTGAAAGTACCTCGACCTTACAGAAGATCACTGCTACATAATACTGCTTTCAAGCAGTGTTGTGTTCCTGTGGTGATTAATGTGGCCAGAGCTTGTGCGGAGGGTCGAAGGGGTAGGCAACGTGCTTGCAATCCTTCTGGTATTGCAGGCCTATATACAGGTAACAGGTAAGCCATACGCTTGTTTGCCGACCTAGTTGTATATCTAATAGAAAAAGTCAAAGGACCTACCTCATAATAATCCAAGACGATATTATTTCCGTATATACTGACGAGCGGGAACCTAGACATCACATGTGGCGGAAGCGGCTCTCCCCCCTCTTCTTCTACTCGAAACCGCAACGCACCCCCATAAGATAGAACGTGGTCACCGAGGAACAGTTCTCCGAGCTCTGCGTACACAGGAACTGGCGGTCGGGGGATGGATATCGTAGCTTCCAGGATGCTGGTGCGAATCGCGAGGAGAGAATCTTGATCCATCTGTTAGAGAAATTATTAAATTATTAAAAATAAATTGTTATAAACTTTTATTGGTAAGAATGCCACCAGATTTTAGGTGTAGGAGCAATTACTAGGTACTGTACAAATTAGTCACTTGAGATACTAAGATAATAACTGCTTTTTTATTGAAGTAACAATATAGGTAGGGATCCCTAGTACATTTTTTTAACCTGATCAGTATCAAGCTAATTTTCCGTGAGTAGCTGAATTTTGATGAGACGAACAAAAAGTTCCTCTTCGAAAACTCTCGATCGTGGTAGATAATAGAGTTAGCAAGAGGTAGAGCAGCAGTGAGCGTAGGACCGGGATAACGTACCACGCAATTTGGAGAACAATATTACCATCAAATTATATAAATATTAAGTAACTAAAAGAAAAAAAAAATCAGCTGGTTAGTAATACTTTTTGATGACCTTACGAGGTTCAAAATTGATTTTTTTTTCTGATTTTTTTTTGCTTTTAGTTACTTAATATCTATATAATTTAATAGTAATATTGTCCTACAAATTGCGTGGTACGTTACCCCGGTCCTACGCTCACTGCTGCTCTATCTCCTGCTAACTCTATTGTCTACCACGATCGAGAGTTTTCGAAGAGGAACTTTTTGTTCGTCTCATCAAAATTAAGCTACTCACGGAAAATTAGCTTGATACTGATCAGGTTAAAAAAATGTACTAGGGATCCCTACCTAATACTTTTTAGCTGATATATCTTGTCTAAATTTTACAGGAGACAGCCAAGTAATAGTCTTAAGTACTTTGTATTTCTTTGGTAAATAAAATAATCAGATCACCTTAGAAAAGTCGGAGGTAGAGTCAGCAACTTGCAATACTCCTGGTTGACGCGTCTATAGATTACGGTAATCGCTTGCCATTTAGCTGACCGTAAGTAACTTACGATCGTAAGTAAGTAGACCATAGTAAGTTTATAAGAAGTACCGTAGCCAAGTCCCCTCGAAGCAGCTTCAGATGCAGCGGTGCTGCAGCGTGCAACGCAGCGCGCGCAACCTCCGCTTGCGTGCACTTCGCACTTCGCCCAAAGCAGAAGCATGCCGTACAACCCACTGGGTTGCTGGCTGTCAGACCAAAAGTACCGTCCAGACACTTGTCACATTTTTCACCTACTACATTTTCCTGAAACGATTGTATTGTAAATTTTGCAGTCCTATTTAATTCGTATTATGTTACCCACACATGAGGAAATTATAAACATTTTAAATCATATCAAATTTTTTCGATCCAGCGGGGGCGCTATAGACAGCGCTATAGACGGCGCCAAAGTTTGCTTAAAACCATATAAAAATTATCATATCAAGAATTTCGACCCAGCGTGATGTGGATCCATGGCTCAATTGGCAGAGCGCTGATGCGGTATGTCGAAAATTTTTGATATGATTTAAAATGTTTATAGTCCTATTTATTTAATTTAATAATTGTAATGTTGATAATACTAATGTTTTGAAAGAAAGCCAAGATTTTAAAAATAAATAAATAAATATCATCGGATTTATTTTCCTGACTGGCAATGGCGAGAATTGAAATAAAACAGATAGTTTTAAAATATGCAATTTTTCAGACATAGTGTTAAATAGTTTTGCAGTCGTAGTTAACAATAATTGTATTCTGTTACATATACTGAAGCTTAAGAAATACACACAATCAGACAAAATCAAAAAATGTCAACTTAAAATTACTATAAACTTAGTAAGTTTCCCAAATAACGATAAGTCAGAATTCTTGAAAATTATTTATAATTACAATATACCTTACCTTGCAAAGACACTGTCCTCGTTGGTCACAATCGCACACGCCATTCTCACAGCCTCGCGTGCCAGCGGGTGTGCAGCTACACGGTCTGCAGCGGGGTCCGAAGTACCCGGTAGCGCAACGCCCACAATCACGACCAGCCCAGCCGACGCGGCATCGGCACTGGCCAGTTATTGGATCACACCCATCTGGGAGAACAGAACTGATTTTATACGTTATGGAAGGATACCCTCGGTTTTCGGCTTTTCGGATAGCGGCATCATACTTATGATACTTTTTATGTGGGTAAGTATAACAAAAAACTTCTTTGGCAAACTAATAAAAAAAAAATTGAACAAAAAAGTCAACGTCACGCGGTGTTCCCAGGCGGTCACCCATCCAAGTACTGACCGTCCCTGACGCTGCCGCGTTACCGGTCACTCAAATTTTACCCCTCATGAGCTTAAAGAAGTTTCACTTAAAAATGTTCGTCTAAAGTTACTGTCGCATTTTATTTTTAGTGTTCAATTAGTTTTATTTAAACTTTTCATTTATTTAAAAAATTCCAAGGATTGTAAAAAAAGCCTACTCAAATAAAGTAAATTTGACTAATATATCTCAAGCTACCAACCAGACATAGCCCCAGGTCCACAGGCACAAGGTCGGCAACCCGCCGCTCGGCCCCAGTAACCACGTGCGCAGTGCTGGCAACCGGGCCCACGCGTGCGCGCCGGGCACACACAACGTCCCGTTATAGGAGAACACACGCGTCCCTCCGTGCATTCTGGACACGCTGGAAATGTCAATATTTCGTGAATGACAGTTCAGCTTACTACTAGATATGGTAGAACACTAATGAATAAAAACTTGCCCCCTTAGCCAAGTTGCATAAAAGCTAAACGAAATAAATATAACAGAATTCTCAATGTATGGGAATGACACTAGCTTTCGACATAAGTATATCGAATAAGCTATTGTCATTCCCATACATTTGGTTAGTTTTCTAATAGCGTTATCGATTGTAGATGGTCAACTTGGCTAAGGGGGCCGGTTATAGTTTTTACTTTGAACTTGTTCTCAGAAATTAAATATGAAATTTGGTGACGTGGCTAGTTTTAGGTTCCGAATCAAAATTTGTTGGAAGACCCTTAACCAACTATGATAATAATTTTCAGAAACAAGGATTATTAATTGTTCATTTGACGAGTCATGACGGCCATTGTACATTCTGGTCTGAAATAGAAATGGTAAAAAGGCCATCGCTACAAATCCAATAAAATATAAAAAGTTCTGTTTTACATTCTGATATACTTGTCAATAATCTTACTAAAAGAGTAACAATTTAATATCCTGTTTTTTTTTTTTTAACGAAAGTAATGCTCCGAATAGAAGACACTTGCATATCTCAAATGTATTCCAAATATCCCTTCTAATATGAAAAACTCACGTAAGCATCCAGTAGGTCCAAACCCATAGTACCCAGACAGGCACCTATCACATCTTGGTCCGCCCACACCAACGGAGCAAGCGCAGAGCCCTGACACGGGGTCGCAGGCAGCAGCACCGGCTCCACACTCACAGCGTCGACACCCCCCCTGCTCCAGACCCCAGTAACCTTCCTGAGGACGATAATTTATATGTTAATACCATATGAAATAATCTATACTAGTAATCTATACTAATATATAAAGCTGAAGAGTTTGTTTGTTTGGTTGTTTGTTTGTTTGTTTGTTTATTTGTTTGTTTGAACGCGGTAATCTCTGGATCTACTGGGCCGATTTGAAAAATTCTTTCAGTGTTAGATAGCCCATTTATCGAGGAAGGCTATAGGCTATGTGTCATCACGCTAAGACCAATAGGAGAGGAGTCCACGCCGACGAAGTCGCGCGCAGAAGCTAGTAGTCTATAATAGTAATAATTATATCCGCCAACATTGGAGCAGCGTGGTGGATTAAGCTCTGATCCTTCTCCTACATGGGGAAAGAGGCCTATGCCCAGTAGTGGGATATTACAGGCTGAAGCGATACTGGTAATCACCCAGAGGTCGAAATCGACCATTATTAAAAATTTAAATTAAAGAAAAAAAATTATGAAAATAAAGAACCTTTTAAAAAAAAATCTATAGTACTTTATTGTACCTTATTGCAATCTATAGTGCACTAGAATATTTTTTTACACAATGTAATATGTCAAGCCTTTAACAGAACACTTGACTTGCACTTGACAAGTAACCCACATTAACTTGGCGTTGGCCCTTGTTCAAGTCACATAAGGCATCGTAATGATCCCTACCGAGTTACCGAGTTGTATGTAAATCAGTTAGCACGGAGCTCCGCAGAAATGCCGCCGTGACATTTTGCTTAACATGGAACTTTGAACGGGTTGGGACTTGGGACAGATCACAGAGGTAGTATGCTATGGTATGTATACAAAGAGTATTAATCTTTTTGTTTATTTCAAAATAACAGCTAACAGTATTGATAACAAATTAAAATGTAGATTAACATTTTTTAAACAATTTCTTTTTATTCATATCTTTGCTAATCGTTTTTGGCTAACATTTGAAATGGTGACCAATTTTAAGAGGATTTATTTAGGATTTTTGTTTTGTTGTAACAATAGAAATGAAATGAATGTGTATTATTATACTACAATATTGGACTGGGGGGACTCCTAGGGGGGGAACTGAGGGTAGGGTCGGCAACGCGCTTGCGATACTTCTGGTGTTGCAGGCGTCTATAGGCTACAAATAGCTTGTATATAACTATACAAGCTATTGCTGTATACTATGTAATTGCTTACCATCAGATGAGCCGTACGCTTGTTTGCCGACTTAGTGATAAGTATATATAAAAAAAAATATTGGATTAAAAAAGTATAGTTTAAAATTTAATAACGTTACCCCAGGGAACATTTAATAGTAGACGTTAACCACCTTACATAATCATCTATCTATATCTATTCACCATGCATTCCCTTTGCCAGGCGCGTGAAAATTTTAAGCCAATAATTGGCGGTGGCATGAAATAACACTGTTTATTCAATTAAATACCATTCGGTTCCTTGTGATTTGTGCGGGACATTGTAATTTGTTCGCACGGATTTGTGGCTTGTTGGCGATTTTAGGCATCGCGATGAATTAGGTGTTACGAATTGAAGCTTGAAATGCCAACGAGATTAAGCACATGGAATTGTATGAAACTTGACTTCGAAAATTGTTATTATTTCCCTTAACATTTAAGCATGAAACACGTTCTTGCATGCAATAATATAATACTTTTTACTAACCGACTGCAAAAAAGGAGGTTCTTAATTCGTTTGTATTTTTTTTAGTAAGTATGTTACCTCAGAACTTTTGCCTGGGTGGGCCGATTTCGAGGATTTTTCAATGTCCCATTTAAAATTTAATTGAGATCTGATAAGTATTTCTTATACTGTTCTAATATTATAAAACTGATGTTTTGTTTATTTAAAAATAATCTCAGTAACTACCGGTTCTTAATTGAAAAAAAAAAGTTTGGTGTTAGACAAACCATTTATCGAGGAAAGCCAACATCACGCATCAGCCAATAGGAGCAGAGCATCAATGAAAAATGTTTCAAAAATTGGGAAATATAATATTCCTTTTGATAGCATAATATATGGGATCATATTTTGATACTATGCGGACGAACTCGTGGGTCAGCTAGTCTTGTTTAAGAAACAGGTTAATATGGAAAATTGATTTTATTTATTCTCTAAGCATTCAAACAATTTTGTCAAACCTACTAGTAAGTATTAATTTGTAGACACTCGTTTGATCGTTGGTAAACATTTTAACAGTTCTGTTTTATTATTTTTTTATCTAACAATTTATGTACACTAGGATAACAATAACAATGTGCTGTGTGGTTACGGCACTAAAGAATGTAGCCACCCCCTCTCTTCCCGTGGGTGTCGTAAGAGGCGACTAAGGGATAACACAGTTCCACTACCACCTTGGAACTTAAAAAGCCGACGGATGGCGGGATAACCATCCATGCTGGCTTTGAAATACACAGGCCAAAGACGGGCAGCAGCGTCTTCGGTGCGACAAAGCCAGTCCTGCGGTCACCAACCCGCCTGCCCAGCGTGGTGACTATGAGCAAAACACATGAGTTCGCGTCATAATGTCGGGCGCGAACTTGTGGAGGCCTATGTCCAATAGTGGACTGTGATAGGCTGTAGTGGTGGTGGTAGTGGTGGATAACAATAGGAAATACCTAGCACTTACTAGCTTATACGCGCGACTTCGTCCCCGTGGAATAGGAATAATTCTGTCATACATGATTTGTGCGAAACTTTAACCGTTTACGCAGCGAAAGCTCTCAAGAGGGAAAAAAACCCCGATTTTGAAACATTTTTCATTGGTGCTACGCTCATATTGGTCTTAGCGTGATGATATATAGCCTATAGCCTTTCTCGATAAAAGGCCTATCTAACACTGAAAGAATTTTTCAAATCGGACCAGTAGTTTCTGAGATTAGCGCGCTCAAACAAACAAACTCTTCAGCTTTATAATATTAGTATAGATTACAAACAGATACTCCAATTTTATTTATTTGTATAGATAAAAGCGAGTGTAGCTTACCTCGCAAGTGTCGCAGGCGCGGCCGGTGACATGCGCCCGACAGCGACACTGCCCCGACCGAATGTCGCAGACACTGCTCTCCGCACCGACCGACGAACAATTGCAACCTGTAACAACGTACATAAAGAAAAATATAATTTACAATTTTTTTTTAATTTGAATTATAATTTTGTGATATCATTCTTATTTAAATTGTATGCTCAGGAATGTTTAATTAAAATGTGAAAATTTTACTGGTCAGATTTTATTTGTGACATTCTTTGGTGGAATATGTTCGAAACGGTGATAAAAAGAAAAGAAATATAATTGTTTTACATTTATACCCATTAATAAACAAGCACCTCGACGCCGTTTCAATAAACTACATAACAACAAATCACTAGAAATAGGAGAGAATGACTAGTAGGAACAATATAGATTAGCAAGGAATGCAGAAATTAATTAAAGGTATCAATTGAGTACTACCGGTCGCTATTGCTATCTATACTATGCTGAGCGACTGAACTCATTTACGAGTACATGTATAACATAATTTTCCTATGCTATTAGACTGTGCTAGTGCGAGTCGGACTTGGGCACAAAGGGTTCCGTATCATTATCTATAAAAACGGCAAAAAATCATCTCTGTTGTATGGGAGGCCCCCTTAAATATTTGTTCGTTACACACATTTTTTCTTCGGGTGTTATGAGAGTCATTCAGTTCAGTTCAAGTCCAATAGTAAAAAGTATAACATATTTATTTTTAGTTTAGTTTCATAATTATGAATAATTTTGAAATAAAATTTACGTAATATTAATCAAAATTCATACTTAAAAGCACCGGTTACTTTGTAATATCTCTGTCTGTCAATGTGAATTCTATTTAACTTAATAACTGCTAAATTCATGACTTGTTACCAGCAGAGCTCGTTTCGTACATTAGCAGTGAGATAAAATATCAAAGCTTAAGTTACAAATATTACCAGTAAACAAACAACAAAGTTCTCTAACTTAGAATACTTTGAGACAATTATTACTGTTTTCATCACCTTCTACATATATATTATTACGTGAAGCAAAAACTTTGTACCCCCTTGTGTTGTTGTGGGATATATATATAGAGAAGGAGTGCAGAATGCTAATTTTTTTTAAAATTATGCATAAAAATACATTAAATCAATACAAAAACATTACACACACTAGCATGTATTTGAAACACACACGCATTTATAATAAGTATATATACTCTTTTGTTTATTATTATAGAAGTATAAATATAATCTTTGGCAAAAGAACCTTCAAACTTATAATTTAAATTAATAAATTGTGCTTGAATTTCGATCACTGGGCGACCACTAGACTATGCATCCTGCACCAAGTAATAAGATTTAGCTATTCATTTCTTTTTAATAAAATTACGATCCACTGCTTGCCATAATCTCACTCTATTTTCGTTTTCTCAAAAATCATCACATTTTCGAACTTATTTTCGAAATACATTCCACTAGATATATTCCAGAGAATCTATACATATAATAAAATGGTAGGAAAGTCAAAACTGTACATTGAATATTTTTTTAAAAGAATACTTGGGGTGTGATCTACAATCGATACCGAAGCCAAAAATATAGTTTTTAGAATTTTTGTCTGTTTGTCTGTTTATCTGTTTGTCTGTTTGTCTGTATGTATGTCCGGGATAAACTCAGAAAGTACTGCATGGATTTACTTCAAATTTGGCACGAATATTGTTAAGAAGTCGGGTCAGAACATAGGCTATATATTATCACGCTATCACCGACGGGGAACGAGCAGTGAACCTTTATTTCTTCAAATGTATGTCCGGGATAAACTCAAAAAGTACTGCATGGATTTACTTCAAATTTGGCACGAATATTATTAAGAAGTCGGGTCAGAATATAGGCTACATATTATCACGCTATCACCTACGGGGAACGAGCAGTGAACGCACGCAGACGACGTCGCGGGCAGCAGCTAGTGTTAACTAAAAGACAAAATTTCGATACAATTGTTAAAACAAAAAAAAGTAAACGTTATTTCATTCAAAGCATTACGAATAGTAACTTAAAACGCACTTAAAACATTGAAACAATGTAACAGTCGGAATTTAGAAAACAATGGAAATAAAAATCGTAGTAAGTTTTTGTTTCATATCACATTACTTTGAACATACATTGTAACTGATTTCAAAGTAAGGGAATAAATTCATATATTTTACTTGAACGCGTCATACTTTTACACTTCGATGTCTGAAATGTGCTACGGTCATTCGCGTGTTCGATGCTTGTGAGATTTTTGAAGTAAAACTTCTTTAGAATCGTTGTGATTTCAAACCGGAAGGCAATAACAGGGAAGGTCGAGCCGCGTTACACGCCGCTAATTTTAAATTAGTTTTTTTTTTAATTAGTTTGCCAAAGAAGTTTCACTTCTATCGTGTGTGAATCGCACACACCCTTTTTTTAAATATACCTACAACAAGTCGGCAAATAAGCGTACCGCACACCCGATGGTAAGTGATTACCGTAGCTTATAGACGCCTGCAACACCAGAAGCATCGCCAGCGCGTTTCTGACCTCTTTGGTAGCATGTATACACAATATCTATATCTGCTTACAATGTACTTTGAATAAGTCGTTGTTATTATAAAGCAAGTACTGTCGACACGTCGTAATTAACGGACTGACATTCGATTTGACGCGTAATTGCTAGGCCGTGTAACCTGGTTACCCTAAGGCCTTACACTGTTAAGATTGATTCACACGAAACACGTTTGCAGCAAACGCACAAGTATCAAAGATGATAAAAAACAGTCCTAATCCGATTATCTATAGTTCTATACTAATACATATTATAAAGGTAAAAAGTTTGTTTGTTGAAACGAGCTAATTTCCGGGAGTACTGGCTCGAATTGAATATTTGAGAATTTTTTTGTGTTAGATAGCCCATTTAACAAGTAAGATAGGCTATTTTTTCCTCAAATTAATGCATATGAAACCGGGGGCACAGCTAGTTAATTATACTCGTAAAATCTAAGACATTTTTTTTTGTACTTGAGATTGTTTTGGAGGCTTTTGGGAAAACACTGTGATGACCGCTGTAGGATCATCCCCAGTAATAGTAGTTTGATTACTTTTGAAGCGCACAAAATTTTTATTGGCGTAAATGTACTAGTTTTTGTGAGATTCACCGCTGTACTTAGATGTTAAGCCAATGTGCCTCAGATCTGATCGTATGAATTTATCAACGAAATCGCAAGTTGCAAGACGCTCGGTTTTGATTTCAGTGTGTTGAGTTCTTAACAAACTTCAAAGACAGCTCAATTCCTAGAACCTAACGTTCATCATATTTCCTTAACTAAGTATTACTTTTAGATAAATTATTGTACTTAATGCGTTGTTCTCGTAAGTTGCAATTTTACTGGTTTTTCTGACATTCTGAAGTACAGAGTAAAAAGAAAGAGGTAATGAAATTGAAAATATTCTAACCGTTTTGCGTTTCGGAGCTTTTTTATATTCAAATATTTCATTATTTTAATAAGTTGAAAAGTAAGTTATTAGGTATCTAAATAATTTCAAGCGTTGCGAACATGATTAAATACCTAAGAAGGTAAGCGGTTCTGTCAAAACCCGGTAATTCATTGAAATTAACTTGTCACATTAATTTGCAATAATTTGACTAATTTAACAGCTTGCTAAATTGTATTTACAACCGCTTTGCGTTTATACGATAAATAATAATTATTATGTAGGTACATAGTAAATCTAACGCTTACTGACATTTAGATGATGCATAGTACAAAACATGTATACCTATAGAGTCAAGTGGGTCAAGTGTGCGCACTTAAGCTTTGAAACCTCTTTGAAATAAAAGTTATATCCTAAATGAAACTAAACAGTATTTATTAGTTAGACTATTTATTAATCAACAATTTAGGTATGACAATAATCAGCTATAATAGCATAAACTCTTTGAACTTAAAGAATACAAAAGTAATCAAAATGCGCACACTTACCCGAGTAGGGGGGTAACTGTGCGCAGTGGTAGGGGTAAGTGTACGCCGCATAAATCAACAACAATTATGTTGTTAACGTACTCTAAAGCTTATTATTATAACTTAACTATCAAATTATGTTTCAGTAACGGATAAATTGAAAACAAAATTTTTGTTTATTTCAGCACATTCATAAATCAATTTCCGAAGGCTGATCATGGTAAGCCCATAGTAAAGATCGTCAGACTTTTTTATGTATTGGTATATTTCTTGTTCTTGAGCCTTTGTAAATGTTGAACAATGTCTTCCCATAATCTCCGTTGTCTTTCCAAGTTTGAGGCGTTTTCTCAAAGTACTCTCTTTTTAACCAACTTCTAAACCAGCTTTGTGCTTAGTAGCACCTTTAGTAATTAACACTTTGGCAGCTTCTAGCTGTTTGTCTGTCACCACACAGCTTCGGGAGCCTTCCGTTGGTAATTTTGAGGCATTTTAAATAGTTATTCCAGATTCTTAAACAAAATATTGCAGTATTAAAACAGTGCGAAAATCACACTTAGACGACAAACTTGTGCGTACACTTAACCCCACCTATCAAATTGAGACTCAATCAAAATTGTTAATTATTGCGTCATCCAAAACATTCAAACACTGTCATTTTTTAAACCTTAAAATATCCAAATATTGATAACAATTACGAGATTTTATAAAAGCATACACAACTACAAAAGTTTACACTGTGAAAATGATAAAATATCGTAAGAAATTAAGCAAAATAATTTACTCGCCTGCCAAAACAAAATAACCAGCGGTCGGTCGCTGAGGAACTAGCACTTCGTTGCACGTTGTGTGGGGTTCCGAAGAGGGGGGATGCCGTCTCTTAATTACAATTAGTTGCCGAGATACTTAGCGTTCGCACACTTACCCGCTGCGTACACTTGCCCCACATGACCATACTATAAATAATTTAGAGACAAACAACACATTTTAACTTTTTAAAGCATTGGTGGTTCTTATTAAATAAATATGTAAATAAATTAATATGAGTGTAAGACGGTAAATACTTGCTTCAAGTTATTTTTTTATACAGCTATTAGTAGGTCGGCAAACAAGCGTAGGGCTCACCTGATGGTAAGTGTCTAAGTGATTACCGTAGCCTATAGACTACACCAGAGGCATCGCAAGCGCGTTGCCGACCCTACCCCTCAATCCTCCTCTCCTCAGGAGCTCTCAGGAACAAGACACTACTTGAAAGCAGTATTATTTAACTGTGATTTTTTGTAACGTTTAGGTCCCCAGAAGTCAGTTAGCATTGAAACCTCAATCGCAGGCGTTAAAACATCTCCTTGTGCTACTCCACCAGAACGGTAGTCAAGTATTTTATTAATAAAACATTACGTAATAGAAAAGGCGTTGAACATACCGGTAGTCGCATTTAAATATATGTTTACAGCGAATTAATTTACGAGCCATCGACCGGGATCTTAATATGTTGGTCGCGTAAACAGCTACGGGTCTAAACATACAAACTGGAGCACGAGAGCGTCTTAACACAATACGACATTTTGTCGTAGACGATATTACGCTAGCTGTGATATATATGATGGATCGCTTCATATAGTTTATGTCAATTTTTAAGATTCAATTATTGTGGTTTATGACTTAAGATTTTTGTTGTTATTCATTAAAATTAAGCCTTTTTTCATATCATCATAATCATCATACAATATTTCATATTTTTATGGGTCATTTGGTAGCTGAAATAAAGAATTATTTATTTGTTTATTATAACATTTTTCCTAAAATAAACATTCTTTTTAATTATGGGATTTACGAAGTATTACATATTATATAATTATGCTGTAAATATTTTATTACTTCTGGGTAATATAATCTTTTTGGCGGATGAAGTGTATTGTAAAGAAACAAAAATTGTATTATTTTTAAAGCTTTAAGGGGCACAAATGCGATTTTCGGGAATTAAAAAATACTGCATATATTGTTTTAAAATTTTGTGGGGTATATTATATGCAAAATATACACTTTTACATATGCCAAAGTGTCTTTATGTATCTACCAATAAGTATTAGATTTAGCCACGATATCGTATCGTCAACGCTATATTTAAATTCATAACGAATTTTCATATAATTTGAATAAAAAGACACTTCTTGTCGACCGGAATCACTACGAGTGGTAGTAACGACTGTGAAAGGGCTTTGAGACTTTCGCGAGCGAACTAACTAGACTTAGGACCTGCTTTGCCAGTTCTGAATAAATTTTATCCTGCGAATAGCGCTTTAGGACCTACGCTTACGTTACGCTTCAGCCTGTAATATCCCACTGTTGGGCATAGACCTCTTTCCCCATGTAAAAGAAGGATCAGAGCTTAATCCACCACGCTGCTCCAATGCTGGTTGGCGGATATATTCCCTACTATGAGTAGCGATCGCTATCAGCTGTACATGATAACAACCGGGACCGATGGCTTAACGTGCTCTCCGAGGCACGGTGGGGAGACCCACAAGGACTGCACATACACCCAGACCACGGCAAACATCTGTATGGTCAATACAAGTGTTGTCGTCATTAGGACCTGTGTCACCATAATTATAAACTACAGCTTTAAGATTAATATTTTCGAATAGAAACAACACATAAATTCGAAAAAAACCCAAAACTTATCTGTTCGATATCACCATCGGTCAAAATAGCGTTATCCACAAGTGGTGTAACAGGCCCATACTGAGCTGGTTTATTTATCAGCTATAAAATCACATGTTTTACACATTTATATAGCTGAGGATTTTATTTACTAAAACAAGGAATAATTAACAGTTTAAACAACATTTAATTGATGTAATTTCTTAGAAACGGCACAGTAGATAGGTAATTTTATGCTTATCGTCTGGATTAGTCTGACTGGGGATGTACCTCTACCTTGTTATAAGGTTTATGTATCCATAGTCCATTTATCAAAAAATGATGAATGAAAAAAATATCACAGCTAAATAACACTGATCTCAAGAAGTGTTGTGTTCCTGTGGTAAGGTTGCCAAATTTCGTAGGGAGTGTTGGAGCTAGAACAAGTAACGCGCTTGCTATGGTTTTGGTATTGCAGGAATCTCTAGGCTTTTTTATACAACTAGGTCGGCAAACATGCGTAAGGCTCACCTGATTATAAGCGATTACCGTAGCTTATATACGCCTGCAACACCAAAAGCATCGCAAGCGCGTTGCCGACCCTACCCCAATCCTCCCCCAGGAGCTCTGGTCACCTTACTCACCTACAGGAACACAATACTGCTTGAAAACAGTATTATTTAGCTGTGGTCTTCTGCAAGGTCGAGGTACTACCCCAGTCGGGCTGCTCCATATTTTGAGCAGGAAATTTCCTGCTGTGCCCTACCTCAGTTACCTTATTATAAGACATATTGTATCTATAGCAGGGTTTCTTAACCTGTGGTCCATGGACCCCTAAGGGGTCATCATCATCATTTCAGCCTGTCGCAGTCCACTGCTGGACATAGGCCTCCACAAGTTCGCGCCAATAATGGCGTGAACTCATGTGTTTTACCCATAGTCACCACGCTGGGCAGGCGGGTTGGTGACCGCAGGTCTGGCTTTGTCGCACCGAAGACGCTGCTGCCCGTCTTCGGTCTGTGTACTTCAAAGCCAGCAGTTAGATGGATATCCCGCCATCGGTCGGCTTTTTAAGTTCCAAGGTGGTAGTGAAACTATGTTATCCCTTAGTTGCCTCTTACGACACCCACGGGAAGAGAGGGGGAGGCTAAATTCTTTGCCGTAGCCACACAGCACCCCCTAAGGGGTCCGTGTTATGAAAGCTGGGGGTCCATGGCAAGTCTACTTATGTTGTCAGTAAATATTTTCTCTTTGCGCGTTATCAAAAACAGCTGATCAATTTGATATTCTAATCCAGCATAAGCAGCAGCAACCGTCAGACTAATAATTATTTATTAATTTTTATGCAAAGTTTGATTGCAACCAGTTATAGGTGATTGAAGTAAATCATCGTTGCTTTTTTTTTGGAAAGGGTCCGTGGACTCTGAAATTTTTAAAGGGGTCCATCAAAAGAAAAAGGTTAAGAAACCCTGATCTATAGAGTAGTTATAAAAATGATGAATGAAAAATAAACAACACTGCTTGAAAGCAGTAGGTATTATTAGCTGTGATCTTCTGTAAAGTCAAGGTACATCCCCAGACGGGCTGCTCCAGATTTTGAGCAGGATATTTCCGGATCTGCCCTATATCAGTTACATTATTCGCTTAATATCAAATGGACCGTGGTTTTGTTACTCTTTATAGCATAAAAAAACCAAGTCAGTATCGAAAACCGACGCGGGGGAAACTACTTCGAACCATTAATCATAAAAGATGTTTAAGATAAATACAATGTATTATGTTTATTTTAAAGTCCGTTTGTAATGTAGATGATGCAATAACTGTACAATTATCGCACAAATTTACAATTTCATCAATATTCATTTTAAGGTTAGCAACTGGTGGTCGCTTTGAATATGAAACGAATCTTGTGGTACAATTGTCGTTTAAGAAAACTAAGCGTTTCAGATATTATTGTGTTCATTTGAAACGACTTACCTGTCAGACGTTGTCATATCTTGCGATTTGTCGAACACGTGAAGTCTAAATAATCGTTACTATGCTTTAATTTTTTAAAGTTTCTGCGTAATTTTTTAAATTTGTTATTAACCTTATACAAAGTATTATAAAAATAAAAATGTATCTATTCTAAAGCTTAGAAAACAGGGCCTATTAAATAAATAAACAGCTGCTGTAGACTAAACGATTGTTGTAGTTTTACCCGCGTCGGTTTTCAATACCTAGGTACTTAATATCTTTCATGAAATTTAATTAAATGTTTTTCAAATATCATGAATGCTTCCACAGTTTCCTAATATCGGTTAATATTAACGAGCGATGAGGTATCAGTTAACATGTTTCGTGTAAAGTACGTTATTTTGTAACTCTTTGAAGATTCGATAGAAACAATCTAACTGGAATATTAGTATCGTTATTAACACTACTTAGGTATTACCAAACTACGTGGTTAACGTTTATGGGAACTGCCTTGAAGAATGGGGTCAGTGGAATACGGTTGTACTTATTAGTCGATTTAAAAAAGTTTCACCTTTTTCAAGTTCTCTCAATTCGACTGTATTTTTGACTTGAAACTTCTTCTATCACGCTAAGACCAACAGGAGCGGAGTCCACGCCGACGAAGTCGCGCGCAAAAGCTAGTTTTATGGATAAAAGGGCAACGCGTTTTCATGAAACGGCAACGTTTTGCCTACTTCGTCCGGTGCAGACGTCACCCACCTCGTGTCCCACTTCACCTTAGTTTTCAATTCGTTTTTATTTTTTTTTTCAATTAGTTTGCCAAAAAGTTTCACTTCTGACATATTGTGTTCCTACTTTGTACGCACGCACTTTTTTTGTGACCTTATAACTTTTTACTGGGTTTACTAATTTTGATGATATGTATCTTTAATCGAAAGCTGGTGCCAATCATGTGGTCTCATTTAAGTTTGATCGAGATATCACGAGTACTTTTTGGTTTATATTTAGGTAGATACTACTTGTCGATGTAAAATAAAATTGGTTTTCTTTTTCGATTGCGAGTAAATACAATTAATATTGATGTTATTGTTTTGGTAATTTTGGAACAGTTTCTTACTTTGTCCGAATCTTAATTTTCTTTATCTTTATTGTTTCATTCGCGCCTTTTTTATTGGAGATAAAATTTATACAAAATTTTAAATTCAAATCTTAAAATTACAAACGTAATTTATGTTAATATTAAGTCCTGCTGTTTCTGTTTTTATTTTTATTAATTTTTCCATTAATATTTCAGACCACATTTATATCAATGGAATTTGAAAGATTCTCAGAAATATTTAGCTTTGGTGTCATAAATATTAAGACAAAATGGTTGGCTTCTTGTAATGTTTGGTTTTGCGGCTTAAGAGGATAATATTTATTATTCTTGCCAAAATTCCAAGAAGACGATGTTTATTTTTTATTGATTCTTACCTTATAATAAGATTTTATTCATTTAAATAGCCATAATGATTTTTCATCATAAATTTTAATGCTTACTTAATGTTTATTTTTTTTATATACCTAGGTCGGCTCACCTAATGGTAAGCGACGTCTGCAACACCAGAAGATCGCAAGCGCGTTGCCGACCCTACCCCCAATCCAGGAGCTGCGGCCACCTTACTCACCCAGGAACACAACTGAACACTATTGAGGCAGTGTTATTTAGCCGAGGTACTTCCCCAGTCGGATTGCTCCAGACTTTGAGCAGAATATTTCCTGCTGTACCGTACCTCAGTTAGTTCAATGTGTTTTAAAATTTTAAACTTAATATTAGGTATTTTATAAGTATTTAAGTTTTTCACTTATCTCGCTCGGTAAAATATTAAATGTACTAGCGACACTAAAGTTATCTTGGTTATCAAAACATGTCCTTTTTTAAATTCATTATCTCATACTTGTAAAACTTTTTCAATTTGTTCATTTTAATGTTGTACGTGTCTGTGTTATGATATCGAAGGTGGTTTTATCTCGTTCAAGTCGCTCGACCAGCACTAAAACCGACGTAAAATTCGGTCCATTTTATGGCTACCTTTCAAATATTTCCGTTATGCGTTTAAACTTTTGGCCCTGTATTTTACGAAATAACGATTTTATCTCCGGAATTTATCAAATATTCACTGTAAATGTTGTTAAGTTGTAAAACGTCGAAGCCACCCATATTTGAGTTGACTAGCTTTGAGTTTAATTGCTAGATATAGTCACTTAGCTGTTTTATTGCGTGTCAAGTACTTTGGCTGATTGGTTGAAATCTATACTAATATTATAAAGCTGAAGAGTTTATTTGTTTGTTTATTTGTTTGCTTGAACGCGCTAATCTCAGGAATTACTGGTCCGATTTGAAAAATTATTTCAGTGTTAGATAGCCCATTTATCGAGGAAGGCTATAGGCTATATATCATCACGCTAAGATCAATAGGAGCGTAGCACCAATGAAAAATGTTTCAAAATCGGTTTATTCCTTTTCAACCGACTTCCAAAAAAGGAGGAGGTTCTCAATTCGACACGTATGTTTTTTTTTTTTTTTTTTTTTTTTTTTTTTTATGTATGTTAGCTCAGAACTTTTGACTGGATGGACCGATTTCGATCAATTTTGTTTTAATTGAAAGGTGTTGCGTGTCATGTGGTCCCATTTTAATTTAATTGAGATCTGACAAGTAGGTACTTTTAGAGTTATATCATTCTAATAATGCGTATTTACGTGACTACTTTTTCGTCGACCTACGTTATATTATACCGCATAACTTTTTACTCGGTGTACCGATTTCGATGATTCTTACTTTAATCGAAAGCTAATACTTATCTTGTAGTCTTGTTTAAATCAGATCGAAAAGTGATTACAACTTATTGAGTAATCTTTAATAGCGCGTAATTACTTGACTATTTTTTCGTCTTATTACGTTGTATTACTTGTCAATGTAATTGAAGCCGGTTTTTTTTCGTTTGCGAGCAAACACAATATGTTATGAGAGCTTCCGCTGTGTGCGCTGCGTAAACTGTGCGTTGTGTAGTTTCGCAAAAATGATGTAGGTATAAAAGAAATGTTCATATTCCACGCGGACGAAGACACGGGTAGAAGCTAGTATAATTATATACTTAGATGTATATTTTTATTGTTTATGTATCGTTTGTTCATACATTACGAAACGAATATTTTCTTAGAGGACAGAAATAAAACTATTGATATTTTATATTTACATATATCTGAAAATTGTTGTTCATTTTAGTTCATCTTACCTCATTATACCGTAGTACTAATCTGTGATTATACTATTAGTTAAGAAAACTGTTATTCTTACACGACCTATTTTGTGACTACTCCGTAAAAAATGACTGATGCGTTATGTCGCATGTTCGAACTTTGCACAAGATAGGTATTTTTGTAGGCTATACAGATATTTGTCTTAGTCTAGGCATTTGTGTTTATATTTATGTGTATGTGTGTGTGTGGTTTCAGACTTCCGACACATAAATCACACTTTGGTTATGACCGTTGAGTGTGAGGCGTTTATTGTTTACTAACTCTATGTTTAAGTCGCTTCTGTAAAATATGCGGTAGGTACCTATTTTAATTATTGTTTTAATCAGTTTGAAATTTATGCCTCCCCGTCTTACCCATCATTATCTCTCTACTACCTTCCATACCCTGAACCAGCAAGGCATTTATGGCTCATTCATTGGAACTGTAAATGCTTATGGAACACTCGATCACAACATTAAATGGTCGCTAGCTTGCTTCCCGGCTATTAAAAAAAAATAATAAAAAAAATATATAAAATAATCTATTCTTTTTATTTTGGTATAATCAAATAAGTAGTACATAATAATATTCGTTTTTTTAAAAAGGTTTTTTTTTGTTGTAGTTAAATGACGAATCAAAAGAGTTATTGAATGCTATTTGAAGTAAGAAAATTGTAATTCTGAATTAGATAAGCCTTTCATTAATTTTAGGTTTATGAAGAATTTCATCATATTTATTTTCTATGCACCATACTAAGCTAGACTGCGCAGGCCAGCTGCACTACACTTATACGACGTGTTAATTGGACCTGTTCCAAATACGCTCGCTAACCTGGGGTCACACGGTTTAGCAAAAGCTTTGTAAGAGCGGGTAATAATCTTATTTAGCTTAAAATACAATTTAAACTAAGCTTGTTTAATCGTGTCAATAGAGGGCGTGATGTGTCGGTTAAACCACGCCTAAATTGTTTTGAATGTGGGATAGTATAGTTTATAGCTTTATATCTAATCTTTATATTTCGTCTTAATTGCACCATTGCTATATCAGACCTGACCTCAGGGTCGGCATGGTTGGCAAACTTTAGTGAGTATTATTTTATATTAAGGGGAATGTAAGCTAAAGTTAATGGAGTCGTAATATTGACTTAGTCATTTCTCATATACGAATACTATAGTAAAGAAAAATTTGACTGATATTATATCAGCCACTCGGATAAAGCAAATTATTTACACACTAGCGACCCGCCCCGGCTTCGCACGGTTGCTAAACCTATCAGTGTTCCTCTACTATATTATGCATGTACTATACATATAAACCTTCCTTGTGAATCACTCCATCTATTAAAAAAAACCGCATCAAAATCCGTTGCGTAGTTTTAAAGATCTAAGCATACATAGTGACAGACAGACAGCGGGTAGCGACTTTGTTTTATAATATGTATTAACTATAATGAAACAACTTTTTCGGATTTTATCGTGGTTTATTAAGTTCTTTAAATGCCCGACGTTTTGGATACTTTACAGTTTACAGCAACAATGGTCACGAGAGGACAGTCCTCCCGAACACGAAAAAGTTGTTTCATTACAATGAGTGAAATTTTAACACATTAGAAAACAAATTACTGACTTTTCTTAGTATTCATTCATTTACTCAGTTATTGCCATTCAACGTGCTAAAATAGCAAAATAGCCAGACGGATTTCACCAATGTCACTTGGAATGGAGCAGATAGGAAAAAGATTGATCGGTGCGTTCGAGATTACAATTGTCAATGCTCATTCAATCATTCATTCGCTTGGACGGCTTTCTAATGTGCTAAGTGTGATTTTCTACTATAGCAGTCGATTTTTTCACACGAATGATCCCTAACAGTACCGACAGATGGCGTTACGTGTCAATTAAAACAAGTTTAACTTATACAAATGAATAAAATTGTAGTGTCTGTTTGTAATATTAAAATAACCGATTTGTATTAAATTCATATAGATGTATACACGGTATACCAATTAACATTTTTACAATTTGTTGTCTGTCTGTCTGTTTGTTCCGGCTAATCTCTGAAACAGCTAGGCCGATTTTAACGGGACTTTCACTGGCAGATAGCTGATGTAATAAGGAGTAACTTAGGCTACTTTTATCTTAGAAATTTAGTTTATTTTATAACTCTGCGAACTGAACAGTAACTTTTTTCTCAAATTCCATGCGGACGAAGTCGCTGGCACAGCTAGTTTATATTATATAATTATTTAAATATACGATTAATGAAGATATTTCTTTTTTTCATGGTTCGCAACGTATGGTTTAAACTCAAGCCGAGTTGCTATTGTGTTTTAGTACCTGGTCATATTCATATAACTAGGACTCTAGTGCAGTAGGGCCAACAGCTAAAGTAGAAATGTTTCTTAAAGTTGTTCGATTATATTTTAACACATAAATTAAGATAATTAACGGTGGAATCGAAATGCATTTTAATTGAATTTATTTAGGAAATTATACATCAAGAAAAGGTTCTCAAATCGGACTGGTTTCAAGTTTTCGTTGCTCAAATTGGCCTCAATTTTGGGAACTATTAATGACTATAATAACTGTAGATGATGATGATATACTACTCTTTAGCTTTACAATAATTGAAATATATTTCCGTATATGCATGTTACGCAATACACGAAAATACGAATAGTTCTACTTGGGTCTATTTATAATATTAGATACAACTGTATTTGAGTAAGGTGACCGGTTATTAGTTAGAATCTGTGGCTAGAACGTAACTTGTGTTCTAGTTTTCTAAAATGAGGGACAGTCAAATTTGAATTTTTAATTTCATTTACGAAATAAAAAAGGTACTATTTTTTTTATGTAATGGCGGTGGTAATCCAGACTATTCCAGACCGCGTCAAGACAATTTCCTATCAATTTATTTAGAAATGGAAAATTGTAATTAACAATTAAAACTGTTATATTGCACGCGTCACACGCTTAAGCGTGTGGGTGTGCTTTACTATCGAAAGACGGCTCTGTGTCCATTTTCCAAGATAAAATCGTTCTTATACGTTAAGTTAGGCACTAAATTTTTAAAAAAAAGGTTGTTTCGGAAACTAGACATGTTGATCTATAAAGTCAGCGTATTTTCTTTTCATTTTGTTTAATATTTATAACAAAAAAAAAACGTAATTAAAAAGTGATATGTCAGCTGTCCGTTGGTCTGTGCCCTTTTGTTGTCTTCACGTTTTAGAAAAATATAAACAATTAATTGTAATAATTTCTTTTGAATAATACTTCAGTCACTCTAAGGATGAACTGTATATCTTTTTATGATTGAACTCTTAACCGTTTTAAAGATATTAACGAAATTCGAAAGATTTTCTGGGTTTCTTTCATAAATATTTTTTCTTTTTTAAACCCCGGCGCAAAACGAGGGGTGGTATAAGTTTAACGTGTCTGTGTATCTGTGTAACTGTCTGTGGTACTTTTTTCTAGTTGATGAGGGGATCTGACTACCTTCCTTATGTCATATCGATTCGAAATTTGGTACCGTGTTACTTTAATGATATTGAAAGTATATGGTAGGATAACCATGACTTGATCAGCCGTTCGAAGATCACCAGCTCTTTAATAGTTGATGAGGGAATCTAATTACCTTCCATATGTCCTATCGATTCGAAATTTGGTACCGTATTACTTCAATGATATTGAAAGTGTATGGTAAGGTATCGTATTATGTATAGTAAGGCATCCGTTAACCCGCATTGGAGCAGCGTGGTGGATTCCATTTTGGAGCCCTTTAATATATATATAACAAAAAAATGTAATCAAATAATATATCTACAGCTGTCCGTTGGTATGTGCACTTTTAGTTGTTTTCTCGTTTTAGAAAAATATAAACAATTTTAGCGAAATGTATAAGCTATTGAACGAGCGGATAAATAATAAGATGTTATCTATCTTCGCTGACTCTTTATTGAAGAATAATAATGATAGAAAAACAATATTCAAGTAGCAAAATATAAAAAAGTAGCAAAATACAAAATATAATTATAAGATAAAAGAAAAACAATATATTCACGTAGCAAAATATAAAATATAATTAATTATAAGATAACGTGCTACGGGTACGTACATAATTTTACTTACTAAATTGAAAAACAAATTATCAAGAAGAATTTAAAATCAAATTCTTTGACGACTATCAAAAACACGCCACATTACTCTCCTCCGAGACCGAAGGTCAATAGCCGGTTGGCGGGCCAGTGGAACCAGATGCTGCATAGCTCTCGGTGATTTGGAACTGTCTGCGGTGATGCTTGCGAAGCCTGCGTTGCCGTTCAAGCTGGAGGTTACCAGCTTAGCGAATGACCACCAGTTTAGCAAATGAGCTCGGTTTAGCGAATGGATGAGCGGATGATAAAATATTCGCTAACTCCGCAGACTTTTTATTAATGAATTGTTATTTTGTTATAATATAAAAATGAATCAAGTAGCAAAATGTAAAATATTAACAAGAAGAGCTTAAAATCAAATTCTTTGACAACTATCAAAAAATATTTTTATTAAAATGATAAAAAGAGGTTTTATTATTATTTTAATAAAAAGTCTATATATGTAGAGACGCCAATTAATTGTAATTATTCCTTTTGAATAATACTCCAGTCACTCTAAGGATGAACTGTATATCTTTTTATGATTGAACTCTTAACCGTTTTAAAGATATTAACGAAATTCGAAAGATTTTCTGGGTTTCTTTCATTAAAATTCATCAGTCGTCAGTTCAGCCTATTGCAGTCCACTGCTGGACATAGTCCTCCTCAAGTTCGCGCCAGACATCCCGGTGTCCTCATCCAGCCTACACCGGCAATCTTACGAAGATCGTCATTAAAATTATCACCGTCTATTTTTTTTTCTTCCTCTCTCCCATTACATGAACTATTTCTTTTTTAAATAACTTCTGTTTACATCTAGCGACATTATTGATATTACTGGCTGTGAATTTTTTAAATGACTTCTGTCTGCATCTAGCAACGTTATTGATATTTTTGGCAGTTAAGTTAAAATTGTATCTGTGTTTCGTGACGTGTCGACAGATTTTCTATAGTATAAAATGCCAAAAGAAAATAAAAACTCTGCAAGAAAACGTGATCAATTACAACGTGATTATAAAAGAGAACGTCGTAAAAATGATGAGTCTTTCGAAAAATTATAAAGATGATGTTATGATTGAGCTGAATAAACTTAAAAGCTGTCTTGGAAATAAAGATAGTGGGAACTATTCTGCTCAAATTGGTAATAAAGATGATATAAACCTTGCTCTAAAAAAAAAAGAAAATGTCGAATGTCTCAAGTTCGTCAAAACGATGATTTTAGACAAAGCGAACGAGAAAAAGATAGATTAGCTAAGCAGGCTCAGCGATAATTTAGTGCCTAACTTAACATATTTTAAGAACGATTTTATCTTTCAAAATCGATACAAAAAATAATATTTTTTTTTCAATTGTTTCTCTTTTAGGCAATTATTATTAATTTCAATTCGTAACACAATGAGCGTGTGAGGCGTGCACTTTTGGATTTTCCAAATTATTTTTAAATAAATCATCGTGTATATAAATTAACAAGTCGAAGATAAATGGTGTCAGGTAGTTTATGCTAACTTTACGAAAACTAAATGGAGAATTACAATCTGATTTTTTTAATGTTTTTGAAGTGATACTTCTTTAGGCACATGAAGGGTAAAATTAGAGCGACCGGTAACGCGGCAGCGTCATGACGGTCAGTACTTGGATGGGTGACCACCTGGGAACACCGCGTAATGTTGGCTTTTTGTTTTTTTGTTTCAATCAGTTTTTTTTTGTATTTTAAATTCCTTTTTTTTTGTATATTAAATTCTTTTTTTTCCTACTTCTAATGAACGCGTATCTATCTACAGCCTAAGGGGGCTGATTGGCAGATTCTCAGCTATATAAGTATCCGGAACCGTCACATTACACAAAAAAGAGAGTGAGAGAAAGTGAGACAGAGCCAAGGCATGTACCTAGACTATTATGTATATAAGAACTTTAACAAGCACTTAACATGCAGAATTAGAACTCAAATTAATTGAAAACACTCAAATAATTAACAGATATTCTTATCATCCTCAACTTATAGCAACTATCAAGGTAACATCTGTAGTCATTCAAGTGAAATGCAATCGATACAGGCGGTCGTTACAGTATCAAAGGAGATTAGACGCGGCAGACAGGAGGCGCTAAGTGGATGAGCCGGTTCCGCTAACAATCGCTACTCGGGAACAAGAGTGGGTTATTCTGACTTTGTGCAAATATGTCACGTTTGGTAGGTTTTACGCGGTAATAGAATCTAGATCTACCTTATGATTATGCACGTATCTAAGATTAGTATGGGAGGGCTTAGGTCGTTTATTGAGACGATATGTGAGATGAAGTGTTTATTATCAGCCAGTATGATATATTCGCATTAACTTGTTAACTAATACAATCTTCCCAACCTTTGACGACGCGATAGGGCTCCGGTCATAGCACTGCCTTATGGCGTTATGGCTGTTGCTGGCGATGACGGTTGCGGATTAAATTCCCAAACACGACATAGGTACATTTTTTTATAAATGCCAACACTCTTGAGACATCTTCCAAATGGAAAGAGGCCTATGTCCAGTAGTGGAAGGTTAGAGGCTGAATGCAACACTCTTGACACATAGGTACATTTGTATTAGTCATACAAACGTTAGCAATAGTTTGGGCGTTTATGTTTTTGTATTATGTGTATGACCCAGGGGTCAGGGGTCAGGGGTTAATGATTTTGTATTATGAGTGTGACCCAGGGGTCAGGGGTCAGGGGTTTGAAAATCTTTCTACCTTTCTAAAACATTAAATAAACATACCATTTATTAATGAAATCAAAGGGACAGTTCCTGTAACGTTCCTGCTTCGTCAGCGTCCCAACATAAATATCGCGATAATATTAACACATCACGAAACCAAAACTTCAGTGCGTTAATTTACATGCGCATGTTCATGTGCATTATTAATGACGTGTTTGTAAACATGTTTCACTAATTACACTAATGTAGCCACTGATAAACCGCGTTGTTTGTAGTTATGTAAAGAACGTGGATTTCGAAACAAATGCAGCAGATGAGTGAAAATTTTTGAGTAAACAATTATGATAAAAACGTTTTACTGACATTTTTTGAGGAAGCTTTTACTACAGTTGGCGTCATAATAAACACAATTCGATGTGAAGATTAATGATAAACCATTGGAGACAGAGATATTTTAAAAATGGATGTACCAAATCGCTCCAGTCTGCAATATCCCAGTGCTGGGCATAGGCATCTTTCCCCGTGTAGGGGAAGGATTAGAGTTTTTTTAAGTTCCAAGGTGGTAGTGGAACTGTGCTATCCCTTAGTCGCCTCTTACGACACCCACGGCAAGATAGGGGGAGGCTAAATTCTTTGCCGTAGCCACACAGCAAATGGTGTTGCGTAGTTTTAAAGAAACTACGCAACACCATTTGCTTACACCACTGCACCATTACACCACTGCACCATTTGCAACGAATTTTGATGCGATTTTTTTTAGTAAATGGAGTGATACATGCAAAATACCGTAGAGGAACACTGATAGTTTTAGAGGTTTCTAATGTGATGACGTAAATAAACACATTTTTTGCGTATATATTATAATAAGATTATATTTATTTTATGTTATATTTTATAATTATTATCAGCACTGACCCGTGCGAAGTCGGGGCGGGTCGCTAGTATTCAATAAATCAAAAACACACCTCCATTAAAACGTAATTTAATTTAATCCCATCGTTCAGAGCGCAGAATGGCTTTATTAAGAACATACAAAATTGGTAATTAACTGGGATCAGATAAGATACTTATCAGGCTGTAATAAAAGGCACATGGCTCGAGGTACTAAATGAGATGTTTATCTAGATAACGATAGATGAAATGGCCTTCCGTGACAATTTGCATCTATATTGAAAATAGACACTAAATTCCATAAGCCATAAGTATTATGATTACGGATTATAATATATAGTGCACCGTGTAGGCGATCACAAACCGGTGATTACGGGTTTGATTCCCGTTCGGGATGGATATTTGTATTTGTACTCGTACAATGATTCTTTCCAGTTGTCTGACCTTGTGAGTCTCCCCACCATATCTGGGAGAGCATGTTGAGCAATCCTAGTTGTCATCATAAACGCCTGATAGCGATCGTTACTCATAGTAAGGAATATAATATCTGCCAACCCATAGTGGAGCAGCGTGGTCATAAGCCTTAACCCTTCTCCTACATGGAGATAGAGATCTATGCCCAGAAGTGGGATGTAACAGGCTAAATCTATAATCTATACTAATATATAAGGCTGAAGAGTTTGTTTGTTTGGTTGTTTGTTTGTTTGTTTGTTTATTTGTGTGTTTGTTTGTTTGAACGCGGTAATCTCTAGAACTACTGGGCCGATTTGAAAAATTCTTTCAGTGTTAGATAGCCCATTTATCGAGGAAGGCTATAGGCTATGTGTCATCACGCTAAGACCAATAGGAGCGGAGTCCACGCCGACGAAGTCGCGCGCAGAAGCTAGTGGTATATACTTGTTCTAAAATATCTGGTAAAGATCTGGACCATGGTATCTGATGCGTCGTCAAAATATTTCAAAATTATAATCACGGTAAGTACCGTAGGTATGAGTAAAAACTTTTATAGTGGCCGTGAAAGCTTAAGAATGAGAATGTATGCTTAAGAATGAAATACAAAAAAAAGTTATTTACACAGATCGAACTCGAATTAGAGCTTCAGTAAGTTGCTGTGATCACTGCGCCGACCGGTCGTTGTCTTATGTTATACTAGCTTCTACGCGCGACTTCGTCCGCGTGGAATAGGTCAAATTCTGTCATACATGATTTGTGCGAAACTTTAACCGTTTACGCAGCGGAAGCTCCCAAAAGTAAAAAAACCCGATTTTCAAACATTCTACATTTGTGCTACGCTCCTATTGGTCTTAGCTTGATTATATATAGCCTATAGCCTTCCTCGATAAATAAGCTATCTAACACTGAAAGAATTTTTCAAATCGGACCAGTAGATCCTGAGATTAGCGCGTTCAAACAAACAATCAAACAAACAAACTCTTCAGCTTTATTAGGTACTAGCTTCTGCGCGCGACTTCGTCGGCGTGGACTCTACTCCTGTTGGTCTTAGCGTGATGATATATAGCCTATAGCCTTCCTCGATAAATGGGCTATCTAACACTGAAAGAATTTTTCAAATCGGACCAGTAGATCCTGAGATTAGCGCGTTCAAACAAACAAACAAACAATCAAACAAACAAACTCTTCAGCTTTATTATATTAGTATAGATATTAGAATAGATTTAATAAACGGTTTTATGTGGCGAAACAGATTACTTAGAGATAATCACCGTTGAGTCAGCGTTCAGTTCAATATCTTTTTACATGAATACACATTTGCGATGTTACACAGGCTCTGTTGGGATTTGAGATATTATTCACAGACGAAATAACAGTAGATAGAAAATATGAAACGATGAATAAAATGGTTATTGACTCAAATTAGGGCTACAACAGTTTTATGCTTGATAAGTAATCTGTACAAATTGTCACCACGGGCTTCATGATAATGGAAATAATACAGAAGAAACTTTATGACATTCTTCTTTGTATTGGTAGACTTAGAAAAAAGGGAGATGTATTTTGAATAGGCGGTGAGTAGTGTGTTTGTACCAGTTCTGGCTCACGAGCCAGAACTGGTACAAACGGTCGGTCCTCTGATCGAGTGATCCTAAAAAAAAAAAAAAAAAAAAAAAAAAAAAAAAAAAAAAAAAAAAAAAAAAAAAAGGTTTTGGGGTCATCTAAATCGATTGCACGCATCCATTTTGTGCTAACTCTAACGATTCGCGACTTAGGTTTCTACATTTGCAAACTCCAGTACCCTTAATTACCTCTATTGTCCGCTTATCTATCGTTCCTCGAGCATCGTCGCTATTGTGCTCCATCCATTGTTTCTCGAAAAAGGTCGTTGCCGCTCTTATCTGTTTCTAATGATGCACCTTGCTTATCTGTGCTATTGTATTATATTATTATCATTCTTTGTTATTCTCAATGTATATATATATATATAAAAATAAATAAAATTGGAGTGTCTGTTTGTAATATTAAAATAACCGTGTTTTACTAAACTCATATGTATGCATACTCAGTACATATACCAAAATATTTATTTATAATTTTTGTGTGTCTGTCACTGAACAGTAACTATTTTGTAAAGCTCCACGCGGATGAGGTCGCAGGCACAGCTAGTCATAAATAAAACTCATACTTTTTTTTTGTTACAATTTTTATTTCCAAAATGTTATTGTTGATTATGTATAAAATAGGAGCGAAACATCTCATCCACTAAAATATCGTTGTACAATGTGTTCCCTGTAAAAATGCTCGTAAAACTGTGCATTGAACATCCCCGAAACTTATACAGCAAATACATTAAACAATATTCGCCACAAACTGAAGTCCACTCATTCTGAATCATATCAACATTCCAGTCCCATCTTTTACAATTCCTTTTTAAAAACTCTAGATGATATCGTGCAGGTGATCGTCCGTATGAATCAAAATATTGACCGATGCCATTCGTATCGATATGTAAAGCTATCCAATGTGAGCCTGGTTTATCATCTGTATCTAAATTGCATATTATATACGTTGGTACGTGGGTATACATGGGCAGTCTATTAGCAGCATAAACATTATTTTCTAGACTGGGGTGAATCTTTTTCAGATGTTGTTGTACATCTAGTGTATCCATGATATTACTGCTATTAGTAGATTATTACTGTACCAATCTATTCAATGGTTAACATAGGAATGATTAATTATATTGATTTCTAAATATTAAATCATATTCCTTAGTGATAATTTGTATGATTCATCAGCGTAGCGCGTCTCGTCGTGTCGTCAATACGAAACATACTTTCTAAATATTAAATCACATTCCTTAGTGATAATTTGTATGAGAAATAAAAAATAATATATTACATATAATTTGTTTTATTTAATTTATAATTTTTACATACACAAAAAAATGCATTACACATAAATCTAACACACATTATAACTTTAACTACTATAGTCTACATTAACATTTCTGTTTTTATCTATTTCAATAATATTATCAAACTCAGCATAAACTATACAGTTAATTGTTTGTATTAGTGCGGATTCAAATCGTACTTCTAATCTTACACTACCATGCTTTATGAGATTCCAATGAGTTGATGAGTTAGCTGATAAATCAGGAGTTAAGTCAAATGCTAATAGACAGTAACCTTTGGCATACTGTTCACAAGAGATTCCATTTCCTTCATTAAGAAAGTGAATACCAGTTCCCGAGAATAGAGTATGATATGTTGATGTAAATATACTACTATTAAAAGATGGTTGCAAAGCTTTTGAAGGTATTTGTTGTCCATCAATATATAAGCTGAAAGAATTAATACCATAGTTTTCAAAGTTAAATGGATTTTTAGTAAGGGAACCATTAAATGCAGAATTGTTCACAAATCCAATTATACACCTTTTGGGTACCTGTCCTAGGAATATATTATCAAGAGTTTTTCCTTGAACACCCGATGGAATTGTTAAAACTTTTACTTCGGCTCGAGTAATAGGATATTTAGCAGTAGTAGCAGCTAAAACTTTCTGATGTGCGAGTAATACACTTGGATTAATTCTTGCTCGTCGAACAATAAGAGTTGCATCCGTAATACAAACTTTGATCTTTACATCGCTTGATCCAGCAATTAAATTAAAACTATCTCTTGACCGAACTAATTTTACACTCATTTCAACACCATTAATTAAAAATTTATCTTGGTTGAAAATGTCACCATGAAGATGTCCAATCATTTCTATTTCCTTACTTTCACTAGCCAAATCCTGTCTTTTAACAAATCCTAAGTTTTTATCATCTGTAGAATCCATTTTTCCTGATGTATCCTCATACCAAAGACTACAAGTAAGGTGAGATTGTTTAGCAGCAGGAGCATAGTTTAAAAGGGTTTCTATGTATGCTCGATATGCATAGGTATTATTAGGTGGTGATACAAGTTTTTGGTTTAAATAAACATCAAGTTGACTAAAAAGTGAATGCAGCCAATTATTTACAGGTGCTACTACTGTGGTCGATGTCAATTTAGTTGAATCTTGATTTAATACTTTTGCCTTTATGTGGAGTAATGTATGAGACAAATCTATGTAGTCATCGCCTGTCCCAGGAACTTGAAACTCTATAGGTCCATCATCAGCAAGAGACGAAATTGGTTTATAGTGAATCCACAATCCATTTTCAATGCTTGTTTGTGTAGACGGTAGTGCAAACAAATCTAATTCTGACTTAGCACACTCACAAGAATTATTATGAAGGAAAGACATATTTAATTTGAAAATATATCTTTGATATTTTTTGGATTTATACCAAGTTTTTTAGCGGTTTTCACTTTAGCAGTTAATGGTGGAATGAGCGAGGTCAATCGTTTTCTTTTAGTTATATACCCAGAACCTGTCATGTTTAATCGATCAATTTTGCCATCAACCTTTCGTTTTAAATTCGTACTAACTTGCTTTAGACGATCTTTTATTGATGCTTCCATAGGACGCGCTTGAATCATATCCGATAAAAGTCCTACTCCAGCGTTTAATGCTTCTTTACCAACCACTCGAGCCCCACTTGAAAGTAAAGGTAAAACTGATCTAAATAACCCCCCTAAGAAGCTTCCAATACCATGACCACGTTGGTATGGTGAACCCTTATAAATTACTCCTACCCCCGAACCAGCTTGATGTGTATAATAATTTTCATATGGGCATATATGATGATCACGAAGAGAATTCATTATCACAATTTTCGGAAATGTAGTTTAACACACACGGTTCCAAACTGGAATGGTATTTTCTGTCCTGTGCTCGATCTTATAACTATTTCCACCGTATCGAACTCTCTTCGCATAACAGGTAAGTAGTGAGGTGGAGAGAAAACGTGCATTTTATTTGCTCCATAAATGTATTTTGAAGGATCTAATGAAATTACTCTTAGCAAGGGAGTCATAACATCACCCACAATCTGAGGATCGATAATGTCGCAATATAGAAATAGTTGAGATGGTAACCCTAAGTGTAAATTAGCAGGACACTTTCCGAAATTTCTGTCTAGGAGATTTTTATTTGGTTCATAACCTAGTTGTAAACTTAATTTGGGTGATAATGTTATAGATGTTATATTTTTATCCAAAGCAGAAACAGAAACAAATTTTGTTATTTCATCATAGCGAAATTTTATGCTCTCTCCGATACCACTTAATGCTTTTAAAATATGCTCAACGTTAGCATAGCTGGTAGCTGGAATATGTTTTTTGTAGTGCACTGTGGATGGTTTATCTTCACTAGGCATTATCATGGATTTTGTAATGTATATAACATTTTCATGATCTTGAACAGTAAACATGGTACATGGATATTGAAACTCAACAACTCCAACCGACCATTCACCTTCTAATTTTATAACTTTTGGTAATTTCGTTGAAAAATTTGTGGTCTTGTTATCAGGAAAGTATTCCATTGAACTATTGCTGAGCAATGTTAAATAAAAACTTTCTTTATTCATATTTCTTTTAAACTAGAAGCTAAAATCCAACTGTTAAATTTATTTGGATAACCTCTCCACTTCACTAATACTTCTTTTCTGTTACCTGAATAACGAGTGTCAATTATTTTATCTATTTTATATTGTGAGGTGGGGTTGTAAGTGATTTTCTGTAATTCCCTTTCATAAAAAGTACCAACTATTGGTTCATTTTGTAAATCTGTTATTGTATAAACAACCCATGGAGATCTATCAATTATTGAAGTTATAATAAATATTTCATCACTCCAGTTTGATTCATATCCTTTTTGGAAAACATGTTTATATTTAGTTATTCGAACATAATCACCCACATTGAAATTTGGTTTTTGAAAGTTGATTTTGGAAAGTTTGTTTGATCGTCTATCATAAAGATTAGTCCAAACCGTCATAATATTGTTGGAATTCACATCACATGGACACATCTTAATACTAGAGTGAAAGCTGTGATTATAAGAATATATTAAATCTTGTAAAACATCTATATATCTATAAGTATTATTATGAGTGAAATAACGCCACATTTTCATTTTTAGAGTTCTTTGAAATCGTTCAACAATACTGGCCTTAATATCAGGATTGTTAGTGGTATAGTAATTAATCTTTTTGGATTTAAAGTATTTTTGTACATCTTTTGAAACAAATTCTGTACCTTTATCAGATTGTATGTGAGTAGGTGTTAAATTACTTTCAGTAAATATACTTTCAAAACATTCTTTAATAGTTTCTGAGTTTTTCTTTTTCATTGATCTTGCAAATGCATATTTACTAAATACATCAATAACACAAAGTATATAGTTGAAACCATCATTATATTGAGAATAAGTTCGCATATCACTTAAATCAGCTTGCCACAATTCATTAATATTTGATAGAATGTACCTATTACGTGGGAATTTTTTTTGAATGGGTTTATGTAATGTGTATGTTTCTTGTGATTGTAACCATTCCTTTACTTGCTTTTTATCCATTTTACCATTCATGGCTTTCGATAATTTATCAATACTACCAAAACCAGCGGGGTTAGATGGATCATAATAAATCCTGTTAATTTCTTCTAGTACGGGGTCCATTTTTCCCAATCAAACTTTTTACGTATTTTAGATATTTTATCTCGACTTCCCGGTGTAGAAAACTCTATTTTAGTTTCAGATTTTTTATCTCCACTTCTTGGTGTAGAAAACTCTTGAACTTCAGTCTCAGAGGATTTGTTTAGATCTTTTACTTGAAGCCGGTTAATAAACTCACATCTCTTTGGATTTCCAATATAAGTAAGTGGTACTTTAATATCTTTTAATGCTTTAGCAAATCTATCCCACCCTATCGGATCACTTCTTTTTAAGGGTCTTAGTGAATCATTTATTAAATCAACAATATTACTTCCAGGAATTTTTTCATTATCAATTATGACTGTGCCTTCATTATCCCAATTTATTTTACTTTTACTTGTTTCAACTAAGTTTAATAATAACTCACCTTTTTTATTATAAGTTTTTGGTATTAAACTGAGTATTTGAGCTGTTGTATAAAGTGGTTTTGTATCATTTTCTTTACTTTTAATGGAACGATTCTCTTCCAACAAAGATTCAGCATCAACTGAACTTTTTAAATCTCTATCTTTATTTTTAAATCCAATTTTAGACTCATTTGAATCTTCATTAGATGTATCAGAATAAATTGGTAATCTGAGTGGTTGACGATCCTCTTCGACAAAGTGAAGATATCTTTGTAGTGTTTGTAAATCCACTTCTTTCGGTCTTCTATCTTACTATTCATGATATTTTGCATTTCCATATCTAATCGAGACAAATTACTATTAACCTTATTTTCTTGTTTTAATTTTTCAATCAATCCAGGTTCAATTAGTATCATTTTCTTTGCATTTTCCATGTTAACTGACTAGTCCACTTACTAATCCACTCAATATTGCACCTAATATTACTGGTAAGAAAGCTCCTCCTTTTTGTATAATTATGTTTTTTCTTATTTTATGTTTACACTTACGCACCAATTTACGGAGTATATTTTTATGTTTATTCAATTTTTGTTTATCTTGATCTTTAAGAGGTACCTTTCCTTGTAAAACGTTATGAATACATTCACAAATACAATTTATTTCTTCTTCGTCACACGTTTTAAGTAATGCTCTTTGATATTTTGGTTTAAGCGTATGCAAAGCGTTTAGCAAATGCTTATGCGTTGTGAGTCGACGATGCATCATTTAGAAATGATTTGAATTGTTTGATTCTTGGTGTATTTAAACTCTTTTGTGGGGACGTAGACTGTACAGAAACCATTAAATGGGAAGACATTTGATTTGATACGACAAAAATCATTGGTATTCTGTTTTAAATCTACCATTAAATATCCATGTGCTTCTAGAGTTGCATCCCTGTAGGCATCTTCAATGAACTTTGGGTTATCCGGTGACACTTGTCGTGCTAAATATCTTATTTGAGTTTTATCTCTAGGATTTTTAAAATATATTATATAACTTGAGTTTAAAGAAATATCTCTTTGACCTTTACCCTGATGAAATAAATTTTGTGTTAAATAAAATACACTAAGATTCCTGTGATGACTACCTTTTGTAAATATATCCACAATTCTTCCATCAGACTCTCTCATCAGATCATCAATAATAACAAGATGTGGGTTTTCACCATCAAACATATTAAGATTTGGAATTCCTTGATGATAGTTAACATTTGGTAAATTATATAAAGGTTGCATTTCATCAAAGCACCATGTGATCTGATTAAAATCACAATTACATATTTCTGTAACTGATTTTATGAAATTTGTTACAAAATTTGACTTCCCACATCCACTTGGTCCTGCTACAATAGCAGTAAACGGATGGATAAAGTGAAACATTACACACGTCTAAGGTTCTAGGGGGTGAAATAAAAAATGAAAGTTTTGGTTTAAACAATTAATATAGATTTACAAATGATTAGAAAAAGAATATAATGAGTACAAAGAAGTAATTTAAGTAAACAGATTCACTAATGATCAGCTAATGACTGTCATTGTTAAAAAAGTATTTTTTAACTTTTTCACTTATCTCGCATTCTTTCGTATTGACGAGACGCACTACACTGATGAATCATACAAATTATCACTAAGGAATGTGATTTAATATTTAGAAAGTATGTTTCGTATTGACGACACGACGAGACGCGCTACGCTGATGAATCATACAAATTATCACTAAGGAATATGATTTAATATTTAGAAATCAATATAATTAATCATTCCTATGTTAACCATTGAATAGATTGGTACAGTAATAATCTACTAATAGCAGTAATATCATGGATACACTAGATGTACAACAACATCTGAAAAAGATTCACCCCAGTCTAGAAAATAATGTTTATGCTGCTAATAGACTGCCCATGTATACCCACGTACCAACGTATATAATATGCAATTTAGATACAGATGATAAACCAGGCTCACATTGGATAGCTTTACATATCGATACGAATGGCATCGGTCAATATTTTGATTCATACGGACGATCACCTGCACGATATCATCTAGAGTTTTTAAAAAGGAATTGTAAAAGATGGGACTGGAATGTTGATATGATTCAGAATGAGTGGACTTCAGTTTGTGGCGAATATTGTTTAATGTATTTGCTGTATAAGTTTCGGGGATGTTCAATGCACAGTTTTACGAGCATTTTTACAGGGAACACATTGTACAACGATATTTTAGTGGATGAGATGTTTCGCTCCTATTTTATACATAATCAACAATAACATTTTGGAAATAAAAATTGTAACAAAAAAAAAGTATGAGTTTTATTTATGACTAGCTGTGCCTGCGACCTCATCCGCGTGGAGCTTTACAAAATAGTTACTGTTCAGTGACAGACACACAAAAATTATAAATAAATATTTTGGTATATGTACTGAGTATGCATACATATGAGTTTAGTAAAACACGGTTATTTTAATATTACAAACAGACACTCCAATTTTATTTATTTTTATATATATATATATATACATTGAGAATAACAAAGAATGATAATAATATAATACAATAGCACAGATAAGCAAGGTGCAGCGGCGCAGCGGTCGCGCTGCCGCCGCGCGGCAAATTTGTAGGCGCCCTTAGACAGTACTCCAAATAAACCTAAGCATCGAGTAATAAAATCGATATGAAATAAAATTACTTGGATTTATGTTTAAATCACTATCTTGCCTGCAGTCGTTATTATTTCCAAGCAAATAGATTAAAGATTGTATAAATGTCCAATATTTCGTCGTATCGACGACTTTATTGTATAATTTACATAGAGCCATTACCGGAGTTGCGAGCAGTGCTGTAGTGCTTACGTAATTCGAGCAAGGTTTATAGGTGAGCCTAGGTATAGGACGTCGTGACTTGAGGGCGGAAATGCTTGCCTAAGTGACGGAACACGTTTAGCGCGTCGGGTTTTTAAAATTAGGATTACATATTTTTTTACATTGACTATTGTTTATCAGATACACAGTATTGTATTATAGTATCAACTAATACATAATAATTAACTAGTAATAAGTTGTTAAATATGCGATAGTATTAATTAATATCTATATCTATATTTATATATCTATATAATATTATAAAGAGGTAAAGATTCTAACTTTGTTTGTAGGGGGTAATCTTCGTAATTACTGATCCGATAATGAAAAATCTTTAACTAACAGAAAGCTACACTATTCAGGAGTGATATAGGCTTTATTTGATTGTTATTGAACAAAAATGAGATGTGCGAGCGAGATGAAAACTTTACTATATATTTGCATCACAAAAATAATTAACGCCCAACGAAGTGGGCACAGGCATACAGTACCTATATAAAAATTTCGTTTCACGATGTATGTTAACGATAAACTCCGAAACTACTGAACCAATTTTTATCAAATTTGGAAGCATAAGTATTAAGCTGTATTGGGAGATAGGCCAGTTTTTATCTCAATTGGACCCGGTAGGTGGCGCTGCTATCGGTATGTAAGCAATCAAAGGTAGCTGTTTTCCGGGCAGGACAACGTCTGCCGGGTCCGCTAGTTTATTTATAAAATTAAAACTAAAATATTCAATTTATAGTTTGATGTGTAGTCTGTATAAAATTTTATGTTTTATAGCATACTAGCCACCCGCCCCGGCTTCGCACGGGTGCAATTCTAATAATATAAAATAAATATTTGCGATGTAACCGCAAAAAAATTGTTTATTTACGACATCACATTAGAAACCTCTAAAATTATCAGTGTTTCTCTACTATATTATGCATGTATTATGCATATTAACCTTCCTCTTGAATCACTTTATCTATTAAAGAAAACCGCATCAAAATCCGTTGTGTAGTTTTAAAGATCTAAGCACACATAGGGACAGACAGCGGGAAGCGAGTTTGTTTTATAATATGTATTGATAAATTTACTGTTATAAAAGTATAGAGGTTTAAGAGTAAGCACATCCCGTATTTTCCATATTGTGAGAATAAAGCACAGCCTCCTTGGAGTCGTCAAAAGTAATTTAATGTAAAGGTTTTTAAAAAATCGATTTAGTATCATCAATATTCAGCCTCTCGCAGTCCACTGCTGGACATATAGGTAGGGATCCCTAGTACATTTTTTTCACCTGATCAGTATCAAGCAAATTTTTTGGGAGTACTAGGGATCCCTACCTAATAGGTCTCCACAAGTGCGCGCCAAAAATTGCGTGAACTCATGTGTGTTGCCCATACACATACATAGTTACCACGCTGGGCAGGCGGGTTGGTGACCGCAGGGCTGGCTTTGTCGCACCGAAGACGCTGCTGCCCGTCTTCGGCCTGTGTATAATTATTGTGTTAAACTACTGTGTAAAAAGCAATTTTTTTTTCAAATCGAGCTAATATATCTATTAGGTTTGTATATATGTTTTGTATTTGAAGGTCTTGTATAAAAATATAAATAAAACATTTATATAAAACAAGATGTAGTCAATAAAAAAAAAAAAAACTTTTATTTTAATGAGACTAATAAAAGCCACTAAAATGTCGTTGAAGGAATTATAGACTTTATAATCAATTAGTCATAATGATTCATAATAACAGCATTTTTGTGGCTAAACATTTCTTAAAAGAAAAAGGTGCGGTATTAGGCAAAGAGTATAACCACTACGTGTATTAGGAGAATTACTAAAGTTCTTTATTATATTTTAAACTTTTAATTATTTTATAGGTTAACTGTTAGTACAATAAATATAATTTATCAAAGTAGTACTTTGTAAACAAACCGACATAAATGTATACCTACATCAAAAATTGATAGGTAGTCACACTATACGAATGCAATACATTTTTCAAAGTATGAAAGGTCTATATAGGTTAGGAGAATTAGATTGGCATCTTGAAATTTTTAGAACAACTTAAACATCCATTAAAGGAACATAAATTATATACTTACCAGTATTATTATATACAAAATGGTTATAGTTGTGATAACGGATATAAGGAAATACCAGAAAATAACTTTCAGATTTCGGTATCCAAAAATAACGAAATTCCATACAAACTTTAATACCACATTCGACATATTTATTGAGAAAAATTCCTAAACCCCTTTCTTCCTACTAATAATTTATTTCCGAAACTAACTTCTATATCATACATCAAGTAGTTGAATGAGTGATTTACCTTTTGATTTCATTTATGAATGTAAGATTAATTTTGTAACATTTCGAAATAAATTTCTCATTATTATTTAAATAATGAACTAACTCACTGTGATAATATCAACCCTCATGTATAAAGTTTACTGTCAATGCTAATGTAGACGACGCGTTGGTGCAACGGTCACAGCACTGGTTTGTGGATGTTGCGTTGGCGGTTGCGGGTTCGATCCCCGCACATGACAAACATTTGTATTGGCCATACAGATGTTTGCGGTGGTCTGGGTGTTTGTGCAGTGCTTGTGGAGGCCCACCGTGCCTCGGAGACCACGTTAAGCTGTTGGTCCCAGTTGCTATCATGTACATATAGCGATCGTTACTCATAGTAGGAAATAGGGATTATATCCGCCAACCAGCATTGGAGCAGCATGTAGGATTAAGCTATGATTCTTCTCCTAAAGTGGGACATTAAAGGCTGAAGCGATCATGTAGAAAACTTTTCGCAGTATCACTGGATCACCAAAATGATACCAAACACTTGAACTCCAGCAAAATTTTCCATAGTGTTAGCATTTACTGACAATTATTACAATATTGGATTTTGTATTGATATTACTTTTATCGTATATTCGCTTAACACCGGAATAGTACAAAGATGTCGCCACCATCTTCCGAATGGTTAATATTTATTTACGATTAGTCAGTTGGTATCTCTATTGTTTAGTTTTACAGGATAGTTACTCAATAAATACTGTTATCGTTTAATTTATGCTTCTACTAATTTTATAAGATGGTTTATGTTATTTTACTGTAATTATTACTTGTTAATGTATCGAAAGAGCATATAGATGGAGACACCATCTTCCGAATAGTTAATACTAATTTCATGATTGGCCAGTCGCCGTCTTTGTGATCTATTGGCGGGATTGCTGTCCTATAAATACGATAATTTGTAAGTGAAGAGTCAGTTATTGTTTAATCATTGTGCGGCTAGCGTTGCTGCTCGATAAGTATAGTATAAGTGATTAGTGTGATAATGTTTAATGTAGTTAAAAGTGTGAGTTGTGAATAAATAACTATAGACTTGTAGTGAGAATTAATTATTCCTTTGAGTGTTTTCAGCTATTGTTCTACATCTCAGAAGTGGGATATCGTAACAATAGTGATTACTAATTTCCGTTCATAACATTTTAACCACTTAGTAGGAATTTTACGACTACAATCCGTAGAGCGTTGAATATTAAAGTTCAAGATTAAAATTAAAAACTAAAGCATATTTTATTTTTATCACATGTGTAATGTATTCATTTCTCCCAATTTAAATCACACATTACAAAATAAGTTTAATATTAAGTAAATAACATAAAATGTCTCGGTAACAGAATCTTCACGTCAATCGTGTTATCGGGGAATTATATCAATGTGTTAGATGTGTAACAACGCGACGATAAAAACTGAGATCTGACTCGTGCAGCGATCTGATCCGAATGCCATACCATACCATAGGCTACGTGGATTCTTACGGCATTTCTCGATACCTACTTGTAACTATTTTACAGGTGTGTTGCGAGGGCGTTTGGTTTATTCGAAATATTAAGGGCAACGTATACTTACAGGATGTCCCGCGATAAAGTGCAACCCCGAATGGGGGTGAAACTAGACCATAAATTATCGACAAAAAACATAGAAAAAACTTTAAAAAAAATTTTTATTTCTTATTGACGAATTAAGATTTTTATATCTTACGTAGACTCTATGTACAAAAAATGATGATTTCTTCCAAAGTAGTGGTTCGATTACTTTAAAATAAAATAAAATATTACGCCACGTACTTGGCGGTAAGGATAAAATAACAATAAGCTCGCAAAAAAGTGGCATTATGACTTTATTCATGCTTCTTCTGAAAAAAAATCCATTTTTATGACTGTTTTTTTCAATGATCTCTAATTTTCTCAGAATTATGCCCCCAATACCAGGAAATTTTATGATTTATTATTATTTCTTACCATATTGCCATTCAAATAAAAAAAATTTACGCCTGTATCCCAAAAAACACGTACAAAAATCATCATTTTTTGTACAAAGAGGCTACGTAAGCTATATAAAAATCTTAATTCGTCAATAAAAAAAATATTTTTTTTTTTATTTCACCCTCTTTCGGGGTTGCACTTTATCGCGGGACAGCCTGTATATTTTGAACTACCTACCTACTTACTTTTAATTGAGTAACCTCCTCCTTTTCTGAAATCGGTTAAATAACAAAGAATCAAAATTAGGTAACGATAATTGCTTGCATTTGCCACTGGCAAAAATGTGTCAACGTAGCATATACTTTCGTAAGTCATTTGATATTATTTTCACATTTCTACTTTAATAAAATTAAATAATTTACTGAATCAACAGACTTTAACAATAAACAAAAGGGTATACCTATATGCGTGTGTGCGTGTGGTATTGTATGTAATGCTTTTTTTATTAATTGTATATTTTATGTATAATTTTGAAAAACTTATATTACCATTCCGCACTGCTTCTCTATATAAACTATAAGTGTGCGAAATTTCATACTCCTACGTACGCGCAATATCCGTAAAAAGGGGTACAAAGTTTTTGCTTCACGTATTAATATTATATAGATGTACTTATATTTCTCGAAAAAAAATTTAGACATATTAGTCGGCTGTTACTTATAACACAAGCATTAAGTTGCTTACTTTACTCTGGAGCAGATGACTGTGTGTGTACATTAAAAAGATATTTATATTTACTTAACTATTAATTCTGTGTCGTTTAAGACGAGTGGAACTGTATGGATAGTCTAGTTTAAGAGTAAAGAAGCAAAGCGAATCAGTAACATAACTCTGATTGTATCTACGGCGCCTGTGCGGTGGACATTGTTACCTTTATTATTAAATTATACGCGAGCTTTTTGAAACGCCAGGGCTGTCACATAACTTATGTTGCAATTATTATTTATCATTCGTGAGATACGGTCACGTTTTTCTATATTTCATACTAGCTTTTGCGCGCGACTTTGTCCGCGTGGAATAGGATCAAATCTGTCACACACGATTTGTGCTTTCGCACAAAAGTCATTTACACAGATCGAACTCGAATTAGAGCTTCAGTAAGTTGCTGTGATCACTGCGCCGACAGGTCGTTGTCTTATGTCATACTAGCTTCTGCGCGCGACTTGACCAATTGGACCAATTGGTCAAGTCGGACGAACATCACTCGGACGAACTGTCATACATGATTTGTGCGAAACTTTAACCGTTTACGCAACGGAAGCTCTCAAAAGGGAAAAAACCCGATTTTGAAACATTCTTCATTGGTGCTACGCTCCTATTGGTCTTAGCGTGATGATATATAGCTTATAGCCTTCCTCGATAAATGGGCTATCTAACACTGAAAGAATTATTCATCAAATCGGACCAGTAGATCCTGAGATTAGCGCGCTCAAACAAACAAACAAACAAACTCTTCAGCTTTATAATATTAGTTATAATATAGATTTGCGTGGTTGCCTTTGAAAAGTGTGTTCATACTTCTGATAGATGAAATACTTTTGGTCTTTACTAAAAAATGAGATTCGAAACGCACAAATAAGCACTTAATTACATAATAAAGTACCTACACTAACAAAAACAGAGATTGGGCTTCTTCGGTGCAATAACGCTAATATTTTTAAAATATTTGAAATATAATGTCCCAACCACACCTTGGGTATGCTAGTTTCCGCAGCCCTGCTTCTAAAACAACAATATAACAGTATCCAGGTATAATCGCAGAATCAAGCACGAGCGCTATCCGATAGCTCACAGCCGACCGCGTTCCCCATCGCCATAGAATTTTAACTCGGCATTCAACTAGCTGTATAAAATTATTGATCCGAAACTCCATGAATTATTTATTGACTTTTTCAATCGGCCTTGTTTTCATTAATAGATATTATATATTTTCTATTGAATTTTCATTGCCGACAATTTATTTCTTGTCACGATCGACGGGAAATGATGATACACGCCCATAGGGAAAGATTTACGAGAGTTCTTGTTGGTTTTGAAACGGTACGCATCACCATAAGTAACATCACGTCTGGAAATACATCAATGACATAGGCTTAATGTAGGTTAGGTTCGTTATATCCTGTATTGATCCTCTGAAGTAGCTCTGGAGCTCGGATTGAAGGTAAAACGTGGGAGGAAACTTGATTTAGATGGCCTCCTCATAAATATGCCTATCATAGCCCTATGACTTAGAGGCCAGCTCTCATAAAACTAGTATTAACTGGGCAATGCCACGGGCGATAATCTTGTTATTAATAGAAGCATGAATGATGTTAGAAAGCACTTAGGAGCTGTTACTTGGTTCCTGCGTAGAGGACGGTCGAGTCTGCCATTGAGGAACGCGTGGGCGCGAACGCCTACAGGTCTAGCCTGGGAAGCTAGTTCAGGGACCGTGATAACTAGTATATTTATTGAATCCACAGAAATATTAATACCCCAATTGAATCATATCTTGATTTTAGTAAATAGAAACATTTGCAAGGTTTTGCACATCTTGAATGGAGCTCAGAATGTTTTATTGAATTCACTCGTATTGTTCTTGTATATGTTGGAATTTTATTGTAGCTTATTTCTGTTTTGTAGATTTTGAGATTGACTTTGTTCTTAGGGCGAGGCCACACGAGCGTAATTTTGTAAGTTGTGAGTCGTCTAATTTTGGTCGCGTAATTTCGGTTGCATTCGGTTTCATACAAAAGGCCAGTTCGTGCTACACGGTGACGCAAAAAGCGTTGTGCGCCGACTCACACGAATAATTCAACCGAATTGCTCACAGCGCAGCTCGCTGACTCAGCTGTCAGGAAGGTAAAGTAAAGTCGACACGTATTTTGCTAGCGAAACTCACAGCTCACAAAATTACGCTCGTATGGCAGGCGGCAGCCCAACAGAATTTCTGCTAGATAAATTTCTGCGACCGAAATTACGCGACACACAACTCACAAAATTACGCTCGTTTGCCCTCACCCTTACTGTTACTGAAAACTTCGCTCAGATTTTTCTTAATTCTTTTGTTCTTTAAGACAAATATTTTTGTGTTGCTAAAGAGTGTTCTTATTTTATTAAACTTGGTATGCCATATTTTTCAATTTACAAGGAATCACAATCCAAAGATACTTTTTAAAGATAAGATAGGTTCTTTGATTTAATTTCCATCTTCTGCGAAGTTAAACGCCTATGTTAACAACATCAAGTGACCTTTAAAGAGTGCTAAGATTCAGTAGGAACTGTGTGTCGGTCATTGGCCACCCACGCGTGAGCTCAGATCTAGGTCAGGTTATCCGCCATTGACTTCCTGTAGTCTTACAAAATAGTCATAATAATCGTACTAGAATAGTCAACTTATTTTTTTTCTAAACATTGCTTTTGACCTTGTTTTATCCTATACGGATGACAAAATTTATAGAAAAAAAAGTTCCTTTAAAAAAAAGAGTAACTGCAGTGTTTCTTGCTGATTCTTCTCTGCAGAATCAGCATTCCTAGCTATTCTTTAGCTCACAAAATCTATATTGACTATTATTACACGAATAATTAATTATATCTATAGTAAAAAAGATTCAAACGCACTATCATCGATTACCATTATGAGCAATACACAACAGTTCTATCAACCGCAGCTTCAAACATAACACCGAGAACTTGAATTTTACTATCTCATTCAAGCGCACTAATCGCTTTAACGTTTGTGGTTTCCGTACCATTACACGTTTTGTGTCTATTAGCTCTATTTCTGGTTAATTTTTTTATGAATGAACGTTCTTGATCATTTAATTCTTTCGGCCATTTTTTATTTGTTATGTAATGATAAAAAAAAACCAATTTTATAGATCAGAAATTAAAATGTCGTTACAAATCAAGCCATGAGTTGATGATTTGGTATTTGTTTAAATCTCTAAATAAATAAAAATAAATAGCCTGCCCAGCGTGGTGACTATGGGCAAAACACATGAGTTCGCGTCATAATGTCGGGCGCGAACTTGTGGAGGCCTATGTCCAACAGTGGACTGTGATAGGCTGTAGTGTGTGTGTGTGTGTGTAAATAGCCGAAACGTACTATGTACGCAAGTCGCAACATACATTTGAAAAACTGCAACTGGTTAGATAGCTCTTTTTTTGTGTTCTTTATTATCAAGATAAAGTTTGCGTTAAATAAATTAAAAAAAAAAATCAATACATTAACAAACACCACTGAAGTAAAACTTCTTTAGTAACAGGCCTGCACTGTAGTTATACGAAACGTAACTAGCTATGAGAGAAAGAGAGAAAGAAAGTTTACCGTACCTCGCTCATTTGCTCCGTTCGCCTCGCCCGATCACACTCTTCGTGACGCTCTCGTCACGCATTCACCAGCTTACTCTCCAAGTCAAGCGTGCGTAAAGAAGTTTTACTTACAATACGAAATTCGCCGAGTTATAAAAATTAACAGATACATTTTTCAACAAACAGGGAGCTTGATCATTTATCCGTTACTTCTGAGTGTAAGTAGAAAGTTTTCCTATAAGGAATTAAGATTGTTATCTCGTGTTTTTGGAATTAGAACAACGACTATAAGTATTCTCAAAATGAAAAGAATTACAAGGATTTAATGATCAAAATAAATGATGTCATGTTTATCTACATGTAATGTATTTTTATATAACGTTTTTAAATTTACAGCTTTATTATAGTTAAGTATTAGTTATGTACTGATATCTGTCGTTCTGTTTTGTTTCGTTAGTTTTATGACAATTGGCTGAAAAAGTGTTTGAAAGAGATCATTCTTTTATCGAACATTTTTTGGTCAAACAATTTCCTTTTCCGTACTATAAAGAGTTGCAATAATTTATTTTTCCATTTGATGATTACTTTAAACCTTATATTATATATGTATATCGTCCTTATATTGACCTCTTGTGTTACTATTATGAAAGATGAAAGAGACCATTCTTTTAGCGATCATTTTTTGGTCAAAATTTTTTTTGTTTCTGTACAATAAACATTTTATAGTATTAATATTTTCATTTGATGATTACATCAAACCTTATAGATCGTGTATATCGTCCTTATATTGACCTCTTGTGTTACTATTACGAAAGATGAAAGAGACCATTCTTTTAGCGATCATTTTTTGGTCAAAAAATTTGTTGTTCTGTACAATAAACATTTTATTGTATTAATATTTTCATTTGATGATTACATCAAACCATAAAGATCGTGTATATCGTCCTTATATTGACCTCTTGTGTTACTATTACGAAAGATGAAAGAAACCATTCTTTTAGCGATCATTTTTTGGTCAAAAAATTTTTGTTTCTGTACAATAAACATTTTTTAGTATTAATATTTTCATTTGATGATTACATCAAACCTTATAGATCGTGTATATCGTCCTTATATTGACCTCTTGTGTTACTATTACGAAAGATGAAAGAGACCATTCTTTTAGCGATCATTTTTTGGTCAAAAATTTTTTGTTTCTGTACAATAAACATTTTATGTATTAATATTTTCATTTGATGATTACATCAAACCTTATAGATCGTGTATATCGTCCTTATATTGACCTCTTGTGTTAATATTACGAAAGATGAAAGAGACCATTCTTTTAGCGAATATTTTTTGGTCAAACAATTTCCTTTTCTGTACAATAAAGAATTGCATTAATATTTCCGTTTGATGATTACATCAAACCTTATAGATCGTGTACATCGTCCTTATATTGACCTCTTGTGTTACTATTACGAATGATAGCGTTCTAGTCCACGGTTGATCTAGTTTTGTAAAACAAACGAGGTGCACCGTTAACATCACTTCTGCATTCCACGTGTGACAAGTAATCCAATGTCTCGGTCTATTGCTCAATGCATAATCTGTTTATTTTATGTTCATCGACGGTGCTCATAATTATTTTGTATTTAATTTATACTTGTAATAAAATCGTAACGGGCCCAATTTTGTTTTGAATGTAGATAAAAAAAATAATAATTGTACATGTAATTGAAACCAATCGGTTTTCCAGCTGTATTTTAGGAAACCGCTAAACCACATAGAAATAGTATACATAAAAATGTTATGACAGAATAAAATTGATTGCAATAAGCCCCTGTCATTTTTATGGCTTCATTCAGGTTTGCATTAATTCATTAGAGACTACCCTCAAAGATAAAGTAAAGATTAGTTTCTTTGTTCATGAGCATTAAATTGTTGGTGAAAATATAACAGGAACTATATAATATCGTTAAGAATCGATTGGCGGTATTTGATTCGCTTATTTACCATTTGATATGATATTGATCTTTTTCTTAGACGAGTAAGCCTTTTTTGCGCCTATTTAGACAGTTAATCTGAAGGAGTAAACTCCTGTCGTACGTCGGAGCTGCCACACACCCTATTTTAATATTAGATTTCTGATATTTACGGCATACACGATTTTTTCGTTTGCTTATGTAACGAATTCACAATAATCACGACGTGTCCTTTTGCTATTCGCTTATTAAATGCAGCAATGAATATTTTCCCATTCTAAGAATTAATTAAGGTCCAATTGATGTTAAGCAAGTTAAATTATACATTAGACTTGTTATAAAATTGGGTCTTTTGTAATTTAGAATAGGAATTCTCAAAGAAATATTTGTTAGAATCTAAAAACCTTGTAATAAATTTAGCAAACTATCCAGAATGTCTAACATGCAAAAGGAAAGGACATTCTAAACGCCAATTTACGCTTAGAACAACGTTAAATGTTTAACTGAACAATTATATTTGAAATATAAACACTAATATTGAACCAAAATGGCGTAAATGTTTCGTAATGGACTTATCGCTGATATCATCGAATGTCACGGAACGCGGTGTAAATTTTGACACAGCGGATGACGGAACCACTCCCGCGGTGTATTGTCAAAGATTAACATCGACCTAGTAAATCGCGGTGACAATCGTGCGTCGATTTATCAAAATGTAGTTTGAGGTATTAAAACGTTGATCTTACATAGTGATCGAGAGAGAAAACGTAAACCTAAATTTTTGTGATAGAAATTTTAGAAGTTTCAAATATCACTTTAATAATTCATCACTATATTATAAAAGAATATATTCCTTACTATGAGCAACGATTGCTATCATCTGTCCATGATAACGACTGGGGCCGACGATCAGTCACATTATAATCGTGTTTTTTTTTATGTAACTAGGTTGGCAAACAAGCGTAAGGCTCACCTGATGGTAAGACCGTAGCCTATAGACGTCCGCAACACCAGAAGCATAGCGAGCGCGTTGCCGACCCTATCCCCAATCCCCCCCAGGAGCTCTGGTCACCTTACTCACCAACAGGAACACAATACTGCTTGAAAATAGTATTATTTTTAGCTGTGGTCTTCTGTAAGGTCGAGGTACTACCCCAGTCGGGCTGCTCCATATTTTGATCAGGTTTCCTGCTGTGCCCTACCTCAGTGTCAGTTTACTCGCAAACAAGAAAAACTATAATATATATCGAGCAATAATAAAAAGTAGGTACTTAGATGAAAAAATAGTAATCAACTAAGTACAACTCAAAAAGTACATATCAGATCTCGTTCAAATTTAAAGGGCAGCACATGATAAGAACCAGCTTTCAAATAGATATAAAAACCATCAAAACCAATAATCTAAGTGAAACACTATGAGGTAGCATACAAAAACATAATCGAATCGAGATTCTCCTCTATTTTAGGACGGTTAAAAACATCACAATAACTTGCAAATATCATAAAGAAAACTCTCCTTTCATCTGATCATATGCAAGATTGTTTTCGTCTCCCATTTATTATTCAATCCATAATACCAAATAACTAAACATTAGACAACATATCCAACATTATACCGGCGAGTTACAAAATCAATTTATTATCAATAAATCGTCGATTACGCACATCATTCAATGGCTTGTTCAGATTTATTATCTGGTTAGATGAACCACACCCAACAGAATAGTTAAGCATGTTAAGACCCACTTAGAAACTGTACTGTACACTCAGAATACCGGATGTTGTTGAATCAAGTATCCTCGACTGTGACATTTGTCGTGACACGATCAGGTTTCAACGGGAGTTGATAAATTTTATTATAGGATATAGGACGCAAGTTACTAATCGGTTTTAATCACAATATCTATACTAATATAATAAAGCTGAAGAGTTTGTTTGATTGTTTGTTTGTTTGTTTGAACGCGCTAATCTCAGGATCTACTGGTCCGATTTGAAAAATTCTTTCAGTGTTAGATAGCCCATTTATCGAGGAAGGCTATAGGCTATATATCATCACACTAAGACCAATAGGAGCGGAGTCCACGCCGACGAAGTCGCGCGCAGAAGCTAGTATTAAATAAGCCTTGAGGCCCTGTTTTATAATAAACTAGCTTCTGCGCGCGACTTCGTCGGCGTTTACTCCGCTCCTATTGTTCTTAGCGTGATGATACATAGCCTATAGCCTTCCTCGATAAATGGGCTATCTAACACCGAAAGAATTTTTCAAATCGGCCCAGTACTTCCAGAGATTACCGCGTTCAAACAAACAAACAAACAAACAAACAAACAAACAAACAAACAAACTCTTCAGCTTTATATATTAGTATAGATAATAATTTTTATATTCACAGGTACGAAATAGAAATGTCCCATATATTAATTGAAATACGGGAATAAATAAGAGACCATATATCATAAACTTGAATCCGTTAAATACCGTCAGATCGCTTTAACGGTAATCGGTAAAACAGGCCCCCAGTGTCGCAATGTACTTTAATTGAAATCAGAACAGTTTGAATTAGTGTCTGACATTTGAGTCACGGTTTTTGTCGTTTTCTCTACGAAGGATAACATAGACGCTCAACAGCATTTTACGCTTTGAAGATGTTATCGTTAGTTGCCACAGACTCGCCCCTTTCTTATTTTGTTCCAGAAATTCTTACTGTCTCACTTAATTTATTTGAATTATAGTTTAGTACGAAATTAGTTTTTATACGCCATTTGGTCAAAGCAGATTTTAGTGTTTAGAGAAGAAGTAGTTCAAGATTTAATTTAGAATTTTAGGCAGTTGATCAGAATTTAGCTTTTTGGGAGTAAAGTTTGTATTTGTAGGTAAAAACATTGTTCCTTATAAATTCTCACAGCAGTCAACACACATAGCAGTAGTTTTTGCATTTCAAAGTATGATAAAGATTTAATGTTTATCGACACGGGTTTATTTTAGAATGCATGTCACTTAAAGCATTAGCCAAAGTAATTAACAGCAGCAATTACTCGGTATAAGTCATAGGCGTGCATGAAACAGTTTTTTATAAATCCGCATTCTACGATCTGGTAAAATATAAATAAAACATAAACATGTAAGTGACGTTGTAACGATTTTTCCATTAATTTTTTCCTTCTACAGAAACTCCGACATAATTACACATTCTGTCAATCTCAAATCATTTCAAGTCACTAATAACAACATTAACCAATTTGTCAGTAACGCAATCAGCGTACAATTTCTAATTCCTTTAATTATACGTCCGATTTGCCACACCATACTCAGTTTGGCAGTTGATTTACAGCTCCAAAAAGATTAAAACAACTAATTTGAACTTTATGATGTTGGAGATAAGGTGGGTGAAGTATTTGATGATGGTAATGCCTGTGTTGTTTTTGTAGTACCTTGTGCGGCGAGCGTTGACGCGGGGCCCGACGAATCGATCGATCCCGCACTATCGGGGACAGAGATGTTGTAATTCACAATTTTATCTTATGATTGTTACAAGTAATTTAACACTCTATGTAATTAGTTTGACTCTGTCGATGTTCGAATGTTGAGCAATTCGAAAGTCGACTGGAGAAAGTGCAATCTTACAAGTTCTAACAAAGCGTTATTAATTCAACTTAACAACAATGATAATAAACTTCGTGTAAATGATAATAGTGCTAGTATAGCTTACCGTTATAAAATCCAGATTATTCTTTCTGAATATTTAACAAAGTATACCGGAACAGATGTTTTCAAAATTAAAACATCATAATATAGTTTTTGTCGAATATCTTCATCATTGCGAAATACTTGGAACTTGATATCCTTTTTTGTATCCACATTTATCTTTTGGATCTAAAATTGTCAGAGATTAGTTTCAAGTACTGTATCAGCTTATGACGAGCGATGTAAATATAAAAATAAAATGATAGAGTCCGTTTGATTGCCACATCCATCACCGCTTGAATATAAATAGTGGTTATAAATAAAACAAAAAATTCTACCTAGTATGGAATGTCTGGTTTTAATTAAATTAGTTTAAATAAATGAGACTGCTTTGATTTAAATCGATGTGACACATTTTTTTGTAGTGTAATTGGGCATATCGTGGTGTGAAGTCCGTCAATTAGGTGACATTTGCTTAGTAACACCGTTAGAAAGAAAATATATATTTTTTTGTAATTAATGTAAGGTTATAAGATCGACAATCGATCAATGTCTTCTCCATTCTATGTGACTTTGACAAAATCGTCCGCGGTCTTTGCCCTTGAAAGCCATAAATCAAAAATAAGTTGAAATTGAATTTAATACCAGGAATAAATTTATTTAGATCATTTTTTACATGATAGTCAGCATTACTAAACCCATAATTTTTTTTACGAAATTTACATTTTGAAACTCGGGTACCTACTATACCTTATTTAATAATTTTACAAAGGGGTAAATGTAACAAAAATTAAAAAATAAAGTAAAACTTGATAAAACACTGGTCTTCAAAAAATTCTTTGTCTGTTGGGAAACAGAGCTGATCATCCGTGAAACAATACATTTGATACAAACAATTGCCTTGCTTGATACGCATCAGTACATTATTTCATTGATTAGGACAGTATAATACTATCAAAAGTATATCTACTCCCCAATACGTAGAAAGAAAATAAAACCAAACTCATTCTATAAACACGCACAATAGCAACTACTGTAGTTTAGAAGATTAGATTAATTCTTAGAATTAATCGACACTAAAGTTTATAGATTAAAATAGTTTAACACACAATGTTAGGAAATGAAAGGAACGCGTTACTGCCCACTTTCAAATTGCACTCCAACCTCGCGTTAGTCGTGATTGTAAATGCTTGTACCTAATTTAATAGCCTCTTAATTCACTTCAGTACTCTCTGCAGTGATTTATACTGTGGCTACTGGTTTAGTGACACTTTCGAATTAATGACAATTAAAATAAATAATCGAAATGGCTTTAATAAAAGTCGAGTACCTAATCATTTTATTGACCTATTTACTTTTATTAGATCGTTAATATTTTATAGGTTATTTTGAAATTTGAAGCATGTTTGCTTGATTTAAATCTAAAGGTACTACCAATACTGATCTTTACTGCACCTGCACCTGCTTTTGAATATTATATGTCGTCATCAAAATTGATTTAATTCGAAACAGCCTATAAATGTTCCACCACTGGGCCCAAAGCCCTTTTATTTACATAGGAAAAGTTTTAACTGCGCTACCACGTTCAGAGTCAGTGTTTATAATCTATACTAATATTATAAAGCTGAAGAGTTTGTTTGTTTGTTTCTTTGTTTGAACGCGCTAATCTCAGAAATTACTGGTCCGATTTCAAAAATTCTTTCAGTGTTCGATAGTCCATTTATTGAGGAAGGCTATAGCCTATAGGCTATTTTTTTCTTCAAATTAACGCGTGTAAAACCGCAGGGCACAGCTAGTATGATAATAAAAATAGATTTTTTATCTGTCCGAGGCAAAGAGGACCTAACTGACTTTAACTGAGGTAGGGCACAGCAGGAAATTTCCTGCTCAAAATATGGAGCAGCCCGACTGTGGTAGTACCTCGACCTTACAGAAGACCACAGCTAAATAATACTGTTTTCAAGCAGTATTGTGTTCCTGTTGGTGAGTAAGGTGACCAGAGCTCCTGGGGGGAATTGGGGTTAGCTCCTGGGGGGAATTGGGGTTAGGGTCGGCAACGCGCTTGCGATGCTTCTGGTGTTGCAGGCGTCTATAGGCTACGGTCTTACCATCAGGTGAGCCGTACGCTTGTTTGCCAACCTAGTTACATAAAATATATATATAGACAAAAAGATACAATCGTTTCGATGGAATCGAACCCGCAATACTACTTACTCGTCTCAGCGTTCTCCTTTAACATCAGACGCAATCACAAACACAAATTCATCAATTCATCTAATTGACAATTTTGTATCCTTAATTGGTCTTAACATGCTTAATCATATATTGAATATTGCGTATCTCACAAATATATCACTTAAAACAGTAATAATTTACCAAAGAAACAATGTAACATAATCACCGCTCGCGGGCTCGAACGATTTAACTTTAATTAAGTACAATCTATTACTCGTCTTTAACTTTATTATTGTGGGTACTTTAAATATCTCTTCGAGGATATAATTCAGTATAGAAATAATTACCGTGGTTGATTTACAATATGAAACGGAGTCCGCCATTAGTTGATATCGGTGTTGCGTGCGCGTAAATATCTCTACTCGATTCAGGATGATTTAATTCGAGATGAAACGCTGTATAAACATAATGGCACTAATAATACGTCGTTTGTGAACCTGATTGACGAACTTGTTAAACAATTTATGAATTTAACAATGTTTTAACTTGTGTGATTGGAATAGTTGAAAAGTATAAATGAAGTAGAAATATTATATTTAATTAGTTTGAAAATATTAAAAAATTAATATCGATCAGATCAAGTTATTTATATTAATTAACTAGCGAGCCGCTCCGGCTTCTCACGGGTGCAATGTAGACATGGGTAAGTCATGAGAGAAAGATATAAATGAAACATTTCTTTTCAATTGAGCTTATCTTTCACCAGCTCACTTGCATTTCAAATGTATCTCCAGCTCACTAGGGTTATGATTCATTTTCGAGATACTGACGGACTGAGAGAGAGTAAACGAGACCGGACGATGGCGCTTATCATGCGAATGAGAGAGACAGCTGTAACTCTGTTACTGAGCCAGAGTAAACGAGATCGGACGATGGCGCTTATCATACGAAAGAGAGAGATAGCTATAGCTCTGTATCTTTTCGATTCATATTGTATCATACGATGAAACACTTGTCAGTTGTCATTCACTGAGCCAAATGAGATGAAGAGACAATTGAGTGATATATTTATATCCTAAGATCAAAATGATATATATCTCTCTTATCTTTTCAGTGATATAAACTTCGCACGGCTAGTGCAATGCTGATACTAAATATAAACTATAAAATAAATGTTTGCAATCTAAGCGCAAAAAATGTGTTTATTTACGACATCACATTAGAAAACTTTAAAACTATCAGTGTTCCTCTACTATATTATGTATGTATTATAAATATAAACCTTCCTCTGGAATCACTCTATTTACTAAAGAACACCGCATCAAAATCCGTTGCGTAGTTTTAAAGATCTAAGCATATATACAGACAGACAGCGGGATGAGACTTTGTTTTATAATATGTAGTGATTTACGTGTTTATCTACATTGATAGATCTCGCGATAAGCCTTTATATCCTAGAAATTGTGTAATGATGTTATATGTTGGTAGTAAATATTTTAAAGGAAAATTTTATTTTATTATTTTAGCGTATTTTAAATAAAAGCTTGTTTGTTACGAGTTTCTTACTTTTAATTTATTTTTTATTTATTAAGTTATCGAAGACACATAATATATACACAAACACATTGAAACAACTAAATTAATTAGTACCTATATCTGTTTTATCATGAAATCATTTACCGACCACTCATCTACCATTCATTTATGACTGTAACAGCAGTATAGCAATATTCATAGCTTAGATTTATAATTTTCTTAGTGATAATTTGTAAATTTTGATTCAAAACCCAACAAGAGAATTTCCTTTACTTTGTGCAAATGTTAGCGAATACTTAGAAGTATTGACCGCTGAGTGTGCCTATAATGGAACTTTAACATTTTCATATTTATAACATTAAGTTTTGCAATCGTAATATATGAAGACGTTAAGTTTGCAACATCGATTTAAGTTGGTGACTTGTGCGCAATCAATCACATCGGCTTACGTCACTATTAACCGTGATTACTTGGATGCTATTGAGTGCGTGGTCATTCTCGAAAGGACTTAATCAAGTGTTTATGTGTGTGTCGATTCGTTGTGGATTTATAAATGGTTTCGTGTTGTCATAGACCACATTTGTGTGTTAAAGGAGCCGCTATGACCAAAGAGGTTAGACAGGGAGAAGGGATGAATGGATGGATTAATTTTTCTTTTACACGAATATTACAGAAACAATTGCAATATCTACCAACTATTTAGTTTTTACGGTTCCAGAAGGCATAGGCTAATTTTCAGTTGGAACCATTGGGTTGCAAGAAACGCCGATAAAACCACTCAGCGCAAATAGTAAAATCCATTTTATGTTCTTATTATAATTTTTTTTGGTACTAGATTTTTTTCCTAAAAGTAAATAGCAAATATGACACTTTTAAGATAGAAAATTGAATATTAAAAAAGGTTTTAATGTTCTTTAAGCATGAAGGTCTCACTTCAGTAAGCCCGCGATGTTATTCAAAACATAAAACGGATATTAGTTTAACCATAAGTTCTGGCCCCTTTTCGTGTTGACTGCACATACACAAAGATGGCTTAAACGTCGTAACTTCCATAAAAGGATACACTTTTATGAGGAGCAGATAAATTCATACTCTTTATTAAATGTAATTTTAAAATTAAATTGAAGTAAAATTGAACATCAATTTTTTCATTAAAAATTGGTACCAGTATAGTTTTGTTAAAAATAAGATACATTTTTGTCTTACGTTCTGGAACTTTGCGGGAAATTATTTTTTTGTTGTATTAAATATGAGTCACGTTTACCCCATATTTTTTCTCGAGAGTATAAGTTTTTTTTTTCAATTAGGATATATCCTGTTTACAGCCCGACTGGGGAAGCATCTCGACCTTACAGAAGATCGCAGCTAAATAATAATGCTTTCAAGCAGTGTTACATTCCTGTGGCGAGTAAGGTGCTCTTTGGGAGGGTCGAGGTATGGTCAGCAACGCACTTGCTATGCTTCTGGTGTTGCAGGTGTCTATAGGTTACGGCATTTTCTTACCATTAGGTGAGCTATACGCTTGGTTGTTTGCCGACCTAATTGTATAAAAACGCTACATTTGTCTATTTCCAAATATAAACACATATGGACAAACAAATTAATTGCTACATCATTTTATCACATTCCCATGTCAAAGGGCCTACAGGGTCACAAAGTTTGAGATACCGCTCCATCTGGAAATTCCTGCATCACTTATAATAAATATAAAAATCACAATATGCTTAAAAACTAAGCGGTCCGTATAATTTAAAATCTTGTACAAAGTATGGGTATAACAAAATCAGCATAAAATTGAATTAAATTACTGCCAAATTTTTAAATTAAGGGTTACGACCGAGTTGATGCTAAATCGGAGATTACTGAATAATAAGCTTAAGGTTTTGCGTGTAGTGAGATGCGGTAAATTAGCAACAACAAGGCGACCACAGACAGGGCAATCGTGCGAAATGAGCGGAACGAAAAAGCCAAGCAAGTTATGCTGGACTTAGGGATTTTTTTTATTGGAAGACATTTTGGGAAAATAAGAAAGGGAAGAGAGAGAGGGGGTACAAAGAAAAAGAGAGAAAGAGATATTCATCAATTTTTTTTGACCAAATGCATTCGTGTTTAAAGATTAGCTGTGACTTAGTAATATCTTTTATCTATCTATCTACTCGTACATTAAAACGTATTCGGCTTTATCTTTATTGAGATCTTTTTCTTCAATGGCGAGTGAAAGATTTTGGCTAACATAATGAGATATAGTGGCAACGAATACTATTCAAAGATAATCTGTGAAATTCATAGTAATAAAAACAGATATTAAAATAATTATTTTATGTGTATAGTACCTTCTTCATCGCTGTCGGGTAAGCGTCGTCAGTGTTTGATCATACGATTTTCGTTAACGTTTATTGGTGAGTTTATTTATTTAGATGGCTATAACGGTCGAATGCAATTTCATTGACGACCTGTTACAGTTTGTTATCTATACTAATATATAAAGCTGAAGAGTTTGTTTGTTTGTTTGTTTGAACGCGGTAATCTCTGGAACTACTGGGCCGATTTGAAAAATTATTTTAGTGTTAGATAGCCCATTTATCGAGGAAGGCTATAGGCTATGTATCATCACCCTAAGACCAATAGGAGCGGAGTCCACGCCGACGAAGTCGCGCGCAGAAGCTAGTTGATAATATAACTAGAACTTCATTTATTTTTTTCGAGAAAAATAATTTATTCATAATCGTAATAGGTAAATGTTTAACTTAAATAATTTAAAGTTAAACATTTACCTACTACGATTCTTCATTACTTTTTCTCCATGTAAGAGAAATATCGGAGCTTAATCCACCATGCAGGCTGCAGCTATACGGCGGGTTGAAGGATATATTCCTTACTGTGAATAACGATCGCCATCTGGGTGTGTATAATAACATCTCGTGCAGGAATCGAATCCGCAAACCGTCGGAGTTTAGGCGTCTACTGGCACCTCCAACCCACAGCGGTTGTTATATATATTAATATATTACGAATAATATTACTTCGTATATAAATAACTAGCTTCTGCGCGCGGCTTCGTCGGCGTGGACTCCGCTCCTATTGATCCTAGCATGACGATACATACCCTATAGCCTTCCTCGATAAATAGGCTATCTAACAGTGAAATAATTTTTCAAATCGGCCCAGTAGTCCCAGATATTACCGCGTTCAAACAAACAAACAAACAAACAAACAAACTCTTCAGCTTTATTAGTATAGATTAATTATAATAAATTGTTGATTATATTATTGTTTGATTTGTAAACATGGTTATTGTTATTAGAATTTTATAGACTGTAAAATACAAATAACATGACATATTGGCCATATAAAGTTTTATGTCGCTAATAAAATTAAATTCAATAATATTGACATAAATGATTCCTTGTAAATATGAATAATAAATTTTGTTATAAGTATATGATAAGTTTAAAGATGCGTTTAATGTTATATAATATACATAATACCTACCTAAAATATTCAAACTACAACTTCTTTTTAAGTAAGTAATAATCAATACGCATTGAGTGTTCTGCATTTTCTTGCTATTTTAAGCAAACCAGTTTTAATCTTTAAGATTTTTTCTCTATTAATAGAATTAATAAATTATCTATATACCTACTTATGTATATACTAGCAGGCTGCCCCGGCTTCGCTCCGGTAAAATAATTATTTTATGAACTTTTTTTAGATCTTTTTTAGTCCTATACCTAATTCAGTCATAGATCATTTTGTCTTATCTTAGCGCGCGAAGGAAAGAAATATTTGAGACGATTTTTTACACCTTGGTAAACATAACGCGTTTTTTTGCACATGTCTAAGTTTTTAAGAAATAAAATAAAGCCTATGCTACTTCCTAATAATGTAGCTTTCTATTAGTGAAAAAATCGTTAAAATCGGTCCAGTACTTTTGGAGCCTATTCAATACAAAGAAACAAAAAAAAAAAAATCTTTCCTCTTAATAATATTAGTGTAGATGTAGATTACGTAAAAGAGATGACGTTTCAGATATCAGCTAGCTTAGTCTAAAAATGTCACTTGTTTTTGTTAGTTACGATTTGTACTTATCATAAAAGAAGAACCTACACGACGTTATCAAGATTAGCGATAAAAACGTCCACGAGGAGAAAACCGAAGAACAAACCTTTAATTATAAAACACTAGAGATGCGCCGAATGTAGGTTTAACCGAATACGTTTGGGGGTCGGAGTTACTCGCGTCCGTAGGATGTACCAAGTCAGGTCTTAACCCTCTTTACCCTACACGTGACCCCTGGGTGGTGCAAAACGAGTAACATAGGTGGTAGGCTTCGGCCGTGGCTAGTGTGACCACCCATCGAGCAAAGACGCGCCGCCAAGCGACTCGTCTTGCGACATGACTTGTCGTGCCGTGAGGCGCTTCGTGTTCCGGAACGATGCTCGTAATAGCCAAACAAAGGGGAGTGGGTATGTACAGTTGCGCTGCGTTTAGTGAGAGGATCTCAATTTGCGTAGTCGCTGCGCCGGACGTCTCGATCTGGAGGGTAGCGGGATCCGAAGCACGGTGCACCGCTGGCCGACCGCAGGCAGTAGGGGGCCCAGTTAGTAGGTTCGCCACCTATGAAAGGCTGCCCCGCCACCTAGCGAAAAATCCAGGGATGGCCTCCATCGTGCCGGTTGGCGACCGGTGAGAGGACCCGATGGCGATTTCCTGGGGGGTTCGGGCGTCCCCGCAGTCTCCGGTCGAGCCGTCCGTCGGTGTGGTTTCTATGTGAATCGTCGGAGTCTATAGATGTAGCGCCTCGTACAACTGCCATTTCCCTTCCTATTCGCCTCTTGACCACATCAATGACGAACAGAAAAAAAAGTAACATTAAACAGCGGCGGCACCTCCTCTCTCTCAAAGTGCACCTCACCAACATACGAGGATTGCACTCAAATCTCATTGCAGTCCACCACCACCTGGAGACTGAGAGGCCGCATTTACTTTTTCTTACGGAGACGCAAATTGGTAGTCCCGCAGACGTAGCGTACCTGCAGTACCCTGGGTATACGCTCGAGCATAACTTTAAATCTCGCGCTGGAGTCTGTATGTATGCTCGTAATGATGTCTGCTGCCGGCGTCTACGTAATTTGGAGATACCTAACCTTTCCATCATGTGGTGTTTATTGGACACGGGCATGGAGCAGATTGTGTATGCCTGTTCCTATCGGTCGCACAGTGGGGATCGGGAGACGACTCGGATGTTTGACTATCTCAGTGAGACGGCAGACACGGTCCAACGTCGGTATCCAGCTGCCCAAATGGTATTTTTGGGGGATTTTAACGCTCACCATCAAGATTGGCTATTCCCATACCAGAATACCGACCATGCCGGGAGAGAGGCGCTCAAATTTGCCCTGTCGCTAGATCTCACCCAGCTGGTCCAAGAAGCAACACGAGTACCCGACGTCGACGACCATACACCTAATTGTTTGGACCTTCTGTTGACAACTGACCCAGACCGGTCTTCGGTATCAGTTGCAGCTCCCCTGGGTACATCTGATCACTGTGTGGTAAAGTCAGTATCTAACTTTCACCCTTTGGATACCAGTCCAACCGGAACCAGACGTGTGTGGCGATATAAGTCGGCAGATTGGGATGAAATGCGACACTTTTTTGCATCCTACCCTTGGCAGCGGACTTGCTTCTCTTCCTGTGATCCGTCGAGCTGTGAACAAAAAATAGCGGAAGTGATACGTCAGGGGATGGAATACTTCATTCCATATGCTGACGTATCACTAGATGCCAAGATCCCTAGGTGGTACAATGCAGAATGTGCTGAAGCTGCAGCCCGTAAGGACTCAGCGTTTGCAGCGTGGACTGAAGCCCGTACCCTTAAATCTCCGGACATCACTACGAGGAAGAGAGCGTTCAACTCTGCAGCCAAGTCCTACAAAAAGGTTCTTAAAAGGGCTCGTTTCAACCGCATTAATCGCATTGGAGCCAAATTAGCTTCCCATCCGAGCGGTAGTAAAGCATTTTGGTCGCTGTCTAAGTCGGTTGAAATGAACTTCTGCCGTCCCTCGCTGCCTCCTCTGCTGAAACCAGATGGATCACTGGCCATTACTGCGACAGACAAGGCTAACCTTTTAGCGAATCTGTTTGCGGAAAATTCGCTCCTTGATGCAGGTAGTGCCTCACCGCCTAGACATCCACCTTCCAACTCTGTTATGTCAGAAGTACGTATTCACCAAACTGTGGTTTTGAGAGTGCTCCGCAACTTGGATGTGAATAAGGCTAGCGGTCCTGACGGGATACCAGCAAGAGTTCTTAGAACATGTGCCCCTGAGTTGTCTCCTGTTTTAACGCGCTTGTACCGCCTCTCTCTAAAAACAGCTCAAGTACCTAAAGCTTGGAAGATTGCCAACGTACAACCTGTACCTAAAAAGGGTAGTCGGGCCGACCCGGCCAACTATAGACCTATCGCGATCACCTCCATACTATGTAAAACTTTGGAGCGTGTACTGAATAATAAGCTCTTGGCATATCTTGAGCTGCATGACCTCCTGTCGGACCAGCAATACGGTTTCCGGCGTAACAGGTCCACGGGGGATCTTTTAGTGTATGCCTCGCACATCTGGGGCGAAGCCTTGGATAAACACGGAGAGGCGCTAGCCGTCTCACTCGATGTATCGAAGGCATTTGACCGGGTCTGGCATGGGAGCCTATTGAGCAAGCTTTCAGCTTATGGAATACCCCCCAGCCTCTGTAACTGGATATCAGATTTCCTGAGCGGGCGATCATTTCGAGTGGTCTTAGATGGCTCCTCGTCTGACCTGATGGCGGTTAATGCCGGTGTCCCTCAGGGATCAGTTCTCTCTGCAACACTCTTCTTGCTTCACATTAATGACCTTCTTAAGCCCGGTATCTTTGGGTACGCGGATGACAGCACTGTTGCGGAGAGATACATGTCCGATCCCCGTGCTAGTGGGGCTGAAACTCTCGAGCATAGAGAGGCTCTGGTCGAACGCATAAATTTGGCTTTGAAAGAGGTATCCGATTGGGGTGACGCCAACCTGGTCAAATTTAATGCATTAAAAACGCAAGCGTGTCTTTTTAGCGCTAAACGGAGTCCATTTCCCTTAACTCCGACTTTCCGAGGTGTATCTGTACCGATCACCGATAGTATTGATCTTCTAGGCATAAATATCTCGTCTAGTCTGAACTTCGGACAATGCATAGAATCCAAGGCAAAAACTGCGGGTAAGAAACTTGGTATCCTCAATAAAGTTAGGCAGTACTTCACACCTGAACAACTTCTCACTCTATACCAAGCACAAGTCCGATCGTGCATGGAGTACTGCAGCCACTTGTGGGATGGCTCTGCCAAGTACCAGCTTGCTGCTTTGGATTCTGTGGATCGACGCGCCAGAAGACTCATCGGTGACGAATCACTAGTTAACTCTAGACTTCAAAGTCTAGAACACCGGCGCAAGGTTGCCTGTCTATCCGTATTTTACAGGATATATTTCGGAGAGTGTGCTCAAGAACTGCACAATTTGGTTCCGCCATCACCCTTCTACCATCGGACCGCAAGGCATCGTATGAATCTACACCGCTACGTGGTTGAAATCCCACGAACTCGTACCAAGCGCTTCGCTTCTTCGTTTCTGATACGCACCGCAAAAATTTGGAATGCCCTCCCGGCTTCCGTTTTTCCAACTAACTATAACCTGGATATCTTCAAATCGAGAGTGAATAGGCATCTTCTAGGCAAGCGCGCACCATCTTAGGCTGCATCTTCACTTACCATCAGGTGAGATCGCAGTCAAGCGCTGGTCTATATTTAATAAAAAAAAAAAAAAAAAAAAAAAGAATACGAATGTTCGGCCGAATATTCGGTCCAAAATGTACCGAACCGAATGTTCGGCCGAATCATTCGGTTCAATTTTGCGCGGCAAACATTGTATATTATGTCGGTACGACGCTCTGCAAGAGCCTCAGACGGCATCGCGAGATATGAGTACTCGTATTTCCTTAGTTTGAAAATTTTAATAGTTAAAATCAATCACATCAAGTCATTTGATTTACTTGTTTATCTAGACAAGTAAATCTCGCTACAAGCTTTTATATTATAATTAGAAATTATGTACTTAATGACTTTATAAGTAGATACTAAAAGTTTTAAAGTAAAAATTTATCTTTTTCGTTTTAGTGCATTCAAATAAAAGCTGGTTTTTTAAAAAGGTTTTTTACTGTTAATTTATTTTTGACTTTTTAGTTATCACGTCACTTTATTCGAATTATTCTTAGCAAGACCTTTCATTTGATACCCATATTGTAGAAGTGCACTAAAAATAACTAGTCCGCACTCTTGGGCATGCTGCCATGTTGGATTTAGAATGACGTCACAAAGTTAACAATGTATTGTCATCCGTATTGAACTTGTATACAAAATTTCAGCTCAATTGGTTCAAGATATCTGCTTCAAAATTGAGTTGCAAGATTTCACCCGAACAAACAAACATACATACATACATTGCAAGTTAAATAAAAGCTTGTATAAAAAGGAATGTTACTTTCATTTACCAAAAAACTATGTACAACTTTCGCAATAAACCACACTTAGGTATTTAGTAAGTAGTAACCTTACTATTTAATTATTCGGTAATTATTCGGCAAATCAACCGAATATTCGGCCGAATACGAATGTGACAAAATATGCCGAATGTACCGAATACGAATATTCGGCCGAACTTTCGGCGCATCTCTATAAAACACTATTGTTTACATATCCGTCGTATAAACTTAAAAATTAATGGTATCAAAGAAAATAATGAAATTAAAGTAAAAAATGTGTTTAAATAAAATATTCATATCGCTTTTAATGTATGTAATTAGAATGTTAAGACGATTGTTTGATTAAACTCGGCTATCTCACACTGTGTACAAATGTCTTAAAATTCTTTTGCGCAAGATGGCCAGTTAATGTTATATCCCTTTGTATTATTACTGAAAGTAGTGTACTTTGAGCTTTAATTATTTATTTATTTATTTCAGCTAACATTTACTGCACTTACAGTATAAAAACCAAGGCGTACAACAAACAAACATAAATAATATTACACCAAATACACAGCGAGTAAGGTGTCACTAGAGCTCCTGGGGAGGATTGGTGGTAGGGTCGGAAACGCGCTTGCGATGCTTCTGGTGTTGCAGGTAGGCTACGGTGTGGGTCTCCCCACCGTGCCTCGGAGAGCACGTTAAGCTGTCGGCCCGGTTGTTATCATGTAGATACACCTGATAGCGATCGTTACTCATAGTAGGGAATATATCCGCCAACCCGCATTTGAGCAGCGTGGCGCATTAAGCTCCGATCCTTCTCCTACATGGGGAAGAGGCCTATGCCCAACAGTGGGATATTACGGGCTGAATCGTGTCGATCGTAGGCTACGGTAATCGCTTACCATCAGCCGAGCCGTACGCTTGTTTGCCGACCTTATTTTGACCGTGATTACCGGTGGTAAGGTCGAAATTAAATATCAGTTGTTATCAGAAATTAAGTATGCGCCATTAAACAAAATAATATCTACATATAATAAGGATAAAAAACTAAGTAAGAATATTCTTTACAAAAAATATGAACCAAATATCAGATATTTTACGAGTTTATTCTAAATTCAGTATAATGAAGATATCTTCTCTGAATTAAAATAAAAAATCACATCACGGTGAGTATTAAAAAGTGCTCTTATCTTTAACATGCATGTTTTTCAGTTAATCTGTTTATTTATTTAAAAAATTTGTTTTTTCGTCGCTTGGACCTTAATTAAATGTAGTTTTTACTTTACATTTTTCAAGTTCTACTTGGTACATAAATGAAATGTTTGAAATTAAAATAATTCTATCTATAAATTGATTTGATATCGATAAATTAAAATGTCGTGTTTTATTTCAAGATTAATTGCTTGGTGGTTTAAAAAAACGTGCAATGATGTCTGTCATATTCATTTTCGCAATTGCGAACTAATTCAAAAATGATTTTATGTCTTCACATAGGAACCCAACGTAATGTACAGCTTTTCTATCATATAGATTATGTGTAATGACTTTATAAGTAGATAGTAAAAGTTTTAAAGTAAAAATTTATCTTTTTCGTTTTAATGCATTCAAATAAAAGCTTGTTTTTTAAAAAGGTTTTTTACTTTTTATTTATTTATTATTAAAATTTTAATATCGTATTAGATGCATAAAGTCACCGGCGAGGGCTGAACGAGAACTGCTGAGAATCGGCAAGTTTGACGCGATTTTTGGAAGGCCTATGTCCAGCTGTGGACTGCGATAGACGAAGCTAATTTTTTATCAAGATTTAATTACTCTTAATTGTTCAAATATTTTATTCGATTTTCTGTAAATAAACCTGCAATAGCGATATGTGATGTATGAATATAACCTTAGTAAAGTATAGTTACCCTTAGTAGGGGTAGCCCACTAGGGTAGGGAAAATATCTCGAAATTACGCCACTAATGTGCGTCTAGACTATTCAACAAATGTATGAAATACTAGTCACGAAGACCTGACTTTAACTACGAGTTAATGCCATCGTTATTTCCAGACGTCATAATTATCTGTTCTAATATGAATTGAGGGCGATACGCGTCCCACGTGCTGTGCGTTCAGTAGGTACTGGTAAACTTTATTGTTTAGAATTGTCTGAATAAATTGGTTAAATTCACGTTTGCTGAACGAATAAATTGGTTAAATTCACGTTTGTCGAACGAATCATTTGAATAAATATGTTTCGTTTTAGGTCAATTTGACTGCTCGGTTAAAATGTAATTTGTAAAGATTTTCGAATCACGTAACAGAGGCGTGGAACTATAAGGGCCTGTTGCACCAGTTGTGGATAGAGTTTATCCAGCAAATAAATTACGAATTGACTTTAACTATAACAATTTTTTGAATTCACATTAATTGCGTTTTGAGCATTTTGCACGGCGCTTACGACCTTTTTCCACGAGACCATAATCATGGTCAATAGAACAAGTCACAACAGCCTACTTCGCTACTACTTTTCGGAAATTTCATTTCTGTCTCGTGTGAATTGCACGCACATTTTTTTTTTGTACAAACCTTGTCGTTTTTAATCTATGTAACGATTACCTTCGCTTCAGCTTGTAACATCCCACTGTTAGCATAGACCTCTTTCCCCGTGTAGGAGAAGGATCGGAGCTTAATCCACCACGCTGCTCCAATGCGGGTTGGCGTTGAGCTGTGAGTAACGATCGCTATCAGGTGTACGTGATAACAACCGGGGCCGACAGCTTAACGTGCTCTTCGAGACACGGTGGGGAGACCCACAAGCACTGCACAAAGACCCAGACCAGGGCAAACATCTGTATGGCCAATACAAATGTTTGTCATGTGCAGCGATTGAACCCGCAACCGCCCGCGCAACGACCACAAACCAGTGCTGTGACTGTTGTCACTAAATATCTATACTAATATAATAAAGCTGAAGAGTTTGTTTGTTTGATTGTTTGTTTGAACGCGGTAATCTCAGGATCTACTGGTCCGATTTGAAAAATTCTTTCAGTGTTAGATAGTCCTTTTATAGAGGAAGGCTATAGGCTATATATCATCACGCTAAGACCAATAGGAGCGGAGCCCACGCCGACGAAGTCGCGCGCAGAAGCTAGTATTTAAATAAAAATAAATCATTGATATGTTTGACATGATTTGTATAAAATAAAAATTATTATTAAAAATCGATATACAGCTGGTAAAATATAAATTATATCATTACATAAATATCTATATTATACATTATTTACTTTTAAAATACTTAATCACATTTATAATGTTGTTATGATAAGTAATAGATTTTTTATGTAAATGTGAGCCCAATAGACATAACCCACATTTTAAATGTAGGTCAAATTGCTTAATAGTAACGAGATAACAAGAAAATGTTTATTTTGTTTGTTATTATTGTTTTAATTTTATCAAATGTTTTATTTACGTATAACGTAATTAGTTTTATTTGTGTGAAAAAAACCCGCCTTTGTTGTTGTTTTATCGATAACTAATATATATAACCTAGATAGTGGGATTACTCAATTAAAAACGCATTATTAGGGATAGCTCGAAAAGTACTCATCAAATCTCGATTAAACTTAAATGAGATCACATAACAAGCTATAGATTCAAATAAGAATCATTAAAATTGGTCCTACCAGTAAAAATTTACGAGGTAACACACATAAAAAATAAACTTCAATTGAGAACGTCCTATTTATTTTGAAGTCGGTTAAAATATAATAAGACTGAGTTCTGTAACTAAATTCACTTCGTTACTCCAAAATAATTATAAAAATAAAATTAATCATAAAAACGTGAAACTAATAAGATTACTTACGTAAAAATTAGAGCCTTATTCACCGGTTTCTAATAAAGCTATATCTATACTAATACTTATAATAAAGCTGAAGAGTTTGTTTGTTTGATTGTTTGTTTGTTTGTTTGTTTGTTTGTTTGTTTGAACGCGCTAATCTCAGGATCTACTGGTCCGATTTGAAAAATTTTTTCAGTGTTAGATAGCCCATTTATCGAGGAAGGCTATAGGCTATATATCATCACGCTAAGACCAATAGGAGCGGAGTCCACGCCGACGAAGTCGCGTGCAGAAGCTAGTGACGGATAAAGTTATCATCACGATCACGATCACGTTTCAGCCTGTTATATCCCACTGTTGGGCATAGGCCTCTTTCCCATGTAGGAGAAGGAAGAAAGAAAGTTATCATACGGGTAAAATATTACGGAATTTTTTTTTCGTTTTCACGAATCACAATATAATTAATTACATATAATGAAACAACTTTTTCGGGTTTTTATCGCGGTTTATTTGCTGTAAAGTCCTCAAAACGTCGGGCATCTAAAAACTTAATAAACCGCGATAAAATACGATAAAGTTGTTTCATTATAATGATTGAAATTCGCGTAAACATCAATCTATATAAAAAAAATGAATTGACGAAATGTATCACGCATAACTTCTGGACAACTGCACCGAATTGGACTGTTCTTTGAGTTCGTTATGATCACGATAAGGCTTCTTTTAAAAAAAAAGAGTCGAAATGTATACAGAAATAATATAGCAGTACGAAGTTCACTTGGTCAGCTAATAAGCAATCACTACATATTATAAAACAAAGTCTCTTCCTGCTGTCTGTGTGTCTGTATATATGCTTAGATCTTTAAAACTACGCAACGGATTTTGATGCGGTTTTCTTTAGTAAATAGAGTAATTCCAGGGGAAGGTTTATATGTATAATACATGCATAATATAGTAGAGAAACACTGATAGTTTTAAAGTTTTCTAATGTGATGTCGTAAATAAACACATTTTTTGCGCTTAATTGCAAATATTTAATTTATATTTTATATTTAGTATCAGCATTGCACCCGTGCGAAGCCGGAGCGGGTCGCTAGTAATTATAATAATTTATTTAATTTAGCTCAACTTAATAAAACAAACATTACAATTAAACCGCTCACTACAATACTACGGCACTTACCTCCATCGATGCTAATAATTACCCGATAATATTATTCAACTATCAAATAACATTCAAATCTCATTTCGGTACGATGACCTCTCGTCAGGTCCTGTCAATTTTAGGAACCCGTGGCAAAAGGCTGAAAGAATACTTGTTAAAAGCGTATAGGATCAAAAAATTGTAGTCATTTTTTAAACTATGACTAATGAACTAATTTAGTTACTTAATATTTTCCTTATTAGATGTATAGACAATTTTTAAATGTGCTATTGAGATGATTGTTTGTTTATTATCAATAGAATCTACGTTTCGAATCCGATAGCTTATCATTAAGCAAATTGTAATATGACGATCGAAAAGTGCAAGAAACTGTTTTGAATAGATTTGTTTTTGAAGTTATGTTTTGATACATTACGGATTCAAGGTAAACGCGTGCCATACTTCACTACATAGTATAAAACAAAGTCGCTTCCCGCTGTCTGTCTGTCCCTACATATCGCTCCTTCAATACAAAAGCACCACATGTCAAAAAAGGCAAATTATACAGGAGAGGCATTTGAAAAAATAATTTAGTTTATTTTATGATTTTTGTATAAACTATGTGTCTTACGTAGATTTTTTTGGTATCAAAAGATGCATAATTAAATAGCCTGTTTCTCAATAAAGCAATCTTAACCATACCTCTAATGGACTCTCGAAAAAATGCAGATAAGTTAGTTTTGTATATATACAACTAGCCGACCCGTGCCCACTTCGTTGGGCGTTATAATCCATTTCACATCATCATTTGATATGTTCCAATACACTCTCACTATTTTCAGCAAATCAGATAAATATAAATGTTTTAAAATCACCAATTAATTTCTAAGGCAAACAATAATGCTTGATTAGATTGAATTGTTGACACGGCACGTCAGAGGGCGCAGGTTCAAATCCTGCTGGGTCGAAAATTTTGATAATTTTTATCTTTTTCCTTTTATCTTGTCACTCCTGAATAGTGTAGCTTTCTGTTAGCGAAAGAATTTTCATGATCGGATCAGTATTTGCGAAGATTACCCCGTATATACAAAGTTATAAACTTTACCTCTTTATAATATTAGTATAGATATATACACTTTGACTTCGAGAACATTAAAATTTTAAAAATTAAACCACCATAATTAGAAAAAGTTGAGTTTTATTTTCAGATAACAACCTCACAAAACGTCAATTTAACAAAAAAAATGGCACATACTTACTTACTACATAGTAAACTTGCTAAGGGAAAACAAAAAATAGTTAAATCTTATCATAAGATCATCAATTAAGGGTAAAATTAATATTACCTATATCAGTTAATTTTAGGAAAGAGTTTTATGCATCTTCGTTTTTATAGCTTAAAAGATTTGTTTTGTTTTTAACTTAAATTTATTACTCTTTCCTACTAATATAGGGCTTGAATGCACAGACAAAAACTACAAAAACATTCAGACAAAACAACATAAAAACTACAATTAATGCTTTTTGATGTAAAATAAAATGTATTTATCACAATCACTTTCAAATACAAAAATACCACATTTCGAAATATGTTCAAAATACGGTAGTATTGGATACAAAAATAAGAGAAAAATATCAAATTTAGAAATGCGAAACTACCTTATTTCGAAATATTGTACTATTGCACATAAAAATGATAAAATACTTTCGTGTATGTGATCTGCAATACCAATATATTTTTGTATGTGGCACTTTTGAATATATAATTTCACCTGTCTTTTAGCAGTTGTTTGGAATGTGGTAGTTTTTCACAAAAAATGCGTGTGCTCGTGCCGAATCGTTGTTGACAACTCACAATGTGGTACTTTTGCGCGGAATTCAGTTACAGAAATGGTACAAAACAAAACTAACGTGTGTGTGTTTACGGGTGTTTTTAATCATAAAACAACGGCTGTTTTAGCAAAATATTAAAGTTTCATCGTTTAATATGCATTTTATGCAAAAAAAACCATTTTTGAAATTTGTTGAAATGTGTGACTTTTGTATTTAAGGAGCGATATGCTTAGATCTTCAAAACTTCGCAACGGATTTTGATGCGGTTTTCTTTAGTAAATAGAGTGATTACAGAGGAAGGTTTATATGTATAATACATGCATAATATAGTAGAGGAACACTGATAGTTTTTGCAACCGTGCGAAGCCGGGCGGGTCGCTAGTTAAACAGTATTAAAATCTTTTGAAAGGACGATTCATACAAAATAAGTTAAGTTTTGTCAGTTTATTTGTACGGAACTACGACTGTGTGATATTGTATTGTATTTTAATTCCTTTTTTCGTCGGTCGGTTTGGCTTTGTTGTGCGGATGAGGAAGATTACGAAGCGGGCTGGTTTGACCTCGTATCGGTTCACGGCACCGCCTGAAGGGATCCTTTGCGTGGGCCCTGATTGAGATGTTAATGTAAAGGGGCATTGTGCGCAATCGGAAGTTGGAGGGCGGATGCAATGCAAACTTCGGGATGGCGGATTTTCTGGTTTTGTTTTATTGCTATTGTGAATTTGCGTTTGAAACTTTGAATTTTTTATTTTGTTAATATTTTACAGTATATTTTGGAAAAAAAATTCTATTTATGTTACTTTTAAAACAATTAATGTATTTAAAGTGTTTTTCAATATAAAAGAAGTTATTTTTTAAATTATTTTACACAAAACCCACGGTCATTTAGTTGCCCATGCCTTTTGTACCACATAAAATATTTGTTTCTCATTGGAGCGCGATTTTTTCGATAATTTTAGTTCAGACCAGCAGTTATTATTGCCAAGAAACGCTAGGATAATGTGATACGAATCTAACAGCTTTTTTCTGTATAAATAAAATAATAGTTATGATAATTATAGAGTAGCAAATGTTATCCTATAAGGTTCAGAACTTAGATCAACTAAACATCCTATCACTAGAGGAAAGTCACGTCCAAATGGACAAGAGTGCATATTATTAACAATAATTGTGTTTGCTCGCAAACGAAAAAAAAACCGACTTCAATTACATCGACAAGTAATACAACGTAATAAGACGAAAAAATAGTTAAGTAAATACGCGCTATTAAAGATTACTCAAAAAGTTGTAATCAGTTTTCGATCTAATTTAAACAAGACTACAAGACAAGTATTAGCTTTCGATTAAAGTAAGAATCATCGAAATCGGTACACCGAGTAAAAAGTTATGCGGTATAATAATTATAACGTAGGTCGACGAAAAAGTAGTCACGTAAATACGCACTATTAGATATCTCTAAAAGTACTTGTCAGATCTCAATTAAGTTAAAATGGGACCACATGACACGCAACACCTTTCAATTAAAACAAAATTGATCGAAATCGGTCCACCCAGTCAAAAGTTCTGAGCTAACATACATAAAAAAAAAAAAACATACGTGTCGAATTGAGAACCTCCTTCTTTTTTGGAAGTCGGTTAAAAAGTAAGAATTGAATACACGAAGCTATCTTGTACCTATGTTACAAACAAAGAAGTACTGTGCTTTATTTAGTCACGAGCTTAAGCTTTTATTCGATAAGGTTCGTATTATCATTAAACATCTTATCATTGTCTATAACAGTGATTCCCAACCTACAGTACATGTATCCCTGGGGGTGCGGAGGATCCAATTGGTGGGTACGTGACAATTATACCAGGAATTGCGAAAATACTTAGAAGTTAAAACGTTAATTTTGTTATTAAATTAATTTATTAAAGTTATTAGGAAAATGTGGTTGATACGTGTAGAGCAGTAAGCGTTATATATCCTATTGTAAAGATAGCTTTTTATTAAGTATTGTAAAGGGAATGTTATCTGTGACCATTGATTGAACGCAGGTTACGTACGCTATTGTTAGTAATTAACATCTATGTATTATAAATTTTATAAACGATAATAAAAAAATAAAAAAAACGTATGGGACCAAATTTTTGTAAAAATTATATAAACATTATTTTACTGGACATTTCTACAAGACACACATAATGTAAAATAAACTTTATATGCGAAAGGAACGAGACGCATCTTTAGTAGTAAATATGAAGTTATCAGAGGAGAAGTATTTGTAAAAGAATCTTAACTTGATTACGGGTACAGATCGAAAAAAGATTGGAAAGCACTGGTCTACAATAACAATACAATTGTGACGCTAAGACGAGCGTGACGAAGGTGTGACGTCTTTGTTTCAACATAATTTCGTCTATAATTATCTGTTTACACTTGTACCATTTATTTATGCTAAATTCACATTGTCTAGAGTTCAAAGACTGTCGCTTTGAGCTTTTAGGACCTCATGCACTGTGTCGAAGTCCGTATCTATTAAAATATCTATGTAAAATAATGTTGTTTTAAATTGCTAGAACCGTACCGTATGACTTTACTTTTAGTATTAGCAGCAGATCTAAATAAATTTGTGCACAGAGATATCTTAAAGTACCTACATGTTGGTAACATGTGCCTAGGCTTCGTTTTTTTTTTCTATAAAATATTATTACCTATTTTGAAATAATGTTAAAATGCATCAAACATTCTCCGCTACCGAAGCCAAAAGCGAGTGTTATGGATTGGTAATGGTAATATATATCTCACAAAACCAGCTTAAACATCCAACCTGGTTTTATTTTAATTATTCTTTTTTTATATTTTAATATTCATTATCACAAAATTCCTTAGCGTATTTATTTTCTTTTGTAATTATTTATTCATCTGTAATCATAAACAGATAAAAAATAATACAATAGAGAATCTCAATTGTCTTTATAAGGCGGCTAATGTATGCCAACATTGTATAAGAATGAATGATTGACGGACTTTCCACAGCGCTGTGACCTTTCGAGCGATGCAGCGCTTCAAAGTTTATTTATTTTGATGTATTTATTGCTTTCAAGCTGTTATCTGTCAGGTGCAATAAATTATGATGTTAATTCTATTTGGATTTGTCTAAATATTATCTGGTTTTATGTTTTGCAATTTACAATTCGTTACGATATTAGGTATAATGGCGCTGATTTTTATGTACCTATATTTACATTAATCAATTTTTTAAATTTAGAATGCCATTCCTACGGAGTGCAGTTAAAGCCATTGAGATATTATGTACTACGTACGTACGTAGTACATATATCTCAATGGTTAAAGCAAAGAAAAAGTTTTTTTTTTCTGTAGCTAAAAGTAAGCACTAAATATTTGTGTCTGCTTTCTGCTCCGCGGGCTGCAGGTTCGATTACAAAAAAAATATCGATAATTTTTCATTAACTGCGTTGAATATTTTTTATTATAGAAAAATCACTGCTTAAAAACGGTATAAAAGGTAAATTTCACTCCATCAATAGTCGACAAACAGCGCTTTAAAATATAAAAATATAGATATTTATCTCAAATTGATGGACGTTTCCAGCATAAAAGCGCTGTCTGTCACTGTAGCGAGCCAGCGGTTGATGTATCGATAGCCGGGCCAGCGATTTGCGGATTGAAACAATGCATCACTAGTGATGTTCGGTATCGATAAATACTTCCCGTTGAATAATTTAGTCGGGTCAGGTTGTGACTTGTGACAGCGCGTCCGTCGTACCGGTTTGCGGACGACGTTAGGGATGTACCTTAGTTTGATGACAGATTATATATCCTATAACTTTTATAAATTGTTTGTAGACATTTAGTGTGGATTGCGATTACTAATAAAACTTTATTTTTTTTTTAAATTATAGCTTTATTCTGTTCCATATTTCCTTTTTACAAAATAAAAACTTATGACAATTGTCATTTTATAAAATTTATGTTAATATAACGCATTTTATACTTTTTATAATTACTTGGTTAAAAATTATGTTTGTTTTGTTTAGATAAATTTAATGAACTTGACAATCAATACTACAATTTAAGGATTAGCTAAAAATGCTAAAAGAGAATTAAAAATACAACTGATCGATCAGCAGTCTTAACTAATAAAAAATCCTCTAGGACAGGGATGTCAAAGATACGGCCCGCGATCGCAATGTGTCACAGAAAGAAGAATCATGACTTCACTCGATTCCTCTACGGAAGTTTTGAAATGCGCACACTACATTTACCTACACATTATAAATTTAATATATGGCCCTCTGCAAAATTGAGTTTGATACCCTTGCTCTAGAATAATTGTAACTATTATACATTATGTTTAAAGCATGGATATTTTAGAGCTTATGTATCTTAATTTAAAAAAAAAAATAAACTCCAATAAGTTTTAAATTAACTACTTAATTTTGCGTACCTTAGAAACCCATTACCGCGTGTGTATTAAAATATATAAAAACGATATAAAATTAGTCTCTATGTCAACCCTGATCTGCATACGATTTCCGTAAACACGCCGCCATCGATTGATAAATATAGCTCGTTGATTGAGAGCTCCAATTCAGAGATTGTACGTTATCTAGACTTCTAGGGACTAATTAGACTACGTTGTAAGTCCTGATAACGTTCCTAGCATTCAACATGACCATCTAATCTCATTTTATCGCGTTCGTTTTACTTGTAAGTAGCTACAATTAAGACTAGGTCTATAGAAATTTACTTCTAGTGTTCTCGTATGCTGTCGTTCTTAGGTAAAGGGGAGTAAGATAAATATCGAAATCTGAAAATTTTTAGGATTGAAGTTTTTAGTTTTTTGCTTGATAAAAATATGGTATTTCAATAGCAGTATGATGAATTTAAGATTGAAATCTGTACACACATTTGTTTTATTTAGACAAAATTAATTACTCAGTTCATATAAATGTGCTGTGTGGTTACGGCACTAAAGAATGTAGCCACCCCCTCTATTCCCGTGGGTGTCGTAAGAGGCGACTAAGGGATAACACAGTTCCACTACCACCTTGGAACTTAAAAAGCCGATGGATGGCGGGATAACCATCCATGCTGGCTTTGAAATACACAGGCCAAAGACGGGCAGCAGCGTCTTCGGTGCGACAAAGCCAGCCCTGCGGTCACCAACCCACCTGCCCAGCGTGGTGACTATGGGCAAAACACATGAGTTCGCGTCATAATGTCGGGCGCGAACTTGTAGAGGCCTATGTCCAACAGTGGACTGTGATAGGCTGAAGTGGTTCATATAAATATGAACAAACTTGGACACCATCCACCAGTATAAAATATTTAATTTTCAAATGATGTATTAACAATCCTCAAAAGAGTTATTCTTAAACCCATTCCAAATACGTTATTTACATCTGTACTTATAAGTATAACAAGTCAAATACATATGAGGCAGATAAAATGGAATGTGATGATTAAAAATATATCAAAAATGATATCTTTTGGAAACCGTTATTCGTCAGTAGATATCAGCCACCCACGTCAGCCAGTTTGAATAAGAAAGATATTTGATTCGATTTTAAATTATTTCAGAAGCTTATTCGTTCCGTGCTCATTATACCATGTCTTATGGTGTATTTATGGGCTTATTGTTGAGGCTGTGCTTCCTGCCGGCGTTGAGTGATCGATCGTTACAGGTCAGAGCGGTTTTGATCTTGCTGAGGGAACCGACCGTCACGAGTCGAAAATATTTAGATCAAGCCACTTGTAATAAGTACTATAAAGTTTTTTGTATAATAAAGTTTGTAATGTTTGTGCGACTTAAAAAAGTAAAAGTAGTATGCAAATATTTTAACGAAGATTGTATTCTCGACCCTTTCGACCAATTTAATGTGTGTTCTCTATCGTATGACTGTGTCATTGGCAAAACCATTCATGCTAAGTTGCTAACTAAAGCTACAAAATCTTTAATTATTAAACCAAACAACGTAATAAAACAAAGAATTCAATATTAAACGAGATATGTTAATATTATTTATCTTTTCATTTTTAAATAAGATTTATAGATTATATTTATCTCTATATATACAAAAAATAATCGCTGAATGTGTTGCTAAGCGCAAATCTCGAAAGCGGCTGAACCGATTTTGCTAATTATTTTTTTATAATATTCCTTGAAGTACGAGGATGGTTATTACGGAGAGAAAAATTTAAAAAATTCCTCGAAAAAGTCTAAAAACAACAATTTTCTATATTCCCATACAAAAGATTCGTAATAATACTTAAAAGTCAATTTGAACTTTAATACCATAGCATAAGGTTTAAGTGTTAGTGGAGGAGTTCCGGGAAGGATAAGTATTAAAAATTTTTAAAAAATCGACTGTTAGGCGGTACGAAGTTCGCCGGGTCAGCTAGTTATTAATAAAATGTTTATGCTTCTATTAATTTTGGTTCTGAGACGATTATTGTATTTTTTTTATGTCTTGAAAGATCGATTTCAAGATCGTCATGAATTATGAAATACTCCAAAAATCGTTCTACATACAAGTACACAATCTCAGAAAAAACATAGGTACCTATAAAATAGATCACAGCAAAGTAAAAACTACAAAGTAATAACTTTGCTTATTTTCATAATAGAACTGTTTTGAAGTCGGAACATCTAAGCTTAGCAACGAAAATGCATTGAAAACATAATTACATGTGTAGGTATTGTTTTAACAGCCCGCACGACTTCTAACGTCATTTTCTTCTCGGCTCTTTTGAAATTAAAATCTATACAATGTCTGTCGTCAGTGTCTATTGTGTATTGTCATTTCATTGAAGCTGATAGAATTCAAGAAAAATTTATAACCAATTATTCCACTAAAAATATTTCGATAGCAGGATTTAGCAAATATTCTAAAAGTGAAAAAATACTCATTACTTATTTCTCTAAAAGAATTTTAAATTCAATGTTTGTGGAGATGACAAATAAATTAATTCTTAAAGTAGAAGACATAACAGACGATGATGATATTGTCATTAAAAAAAAATGCATCAAAACCTTTAAAAAAATGGAGCCTTTAAGTTAAGACAACAAGGAATATTTTCAATTTACTGCCAAAAGTTATAATTTGTGCACATCTTGCGTCATATGAATATTTCAAATTAGGTATTTAAAAATAAAACTAAATTTAAAAAAAATCTGATATTATAAAAAAAAATCTACGAAAATACAAATGACAAATTAATAGAAATGTCCATTAGAAATAATGAAAAAAAAGATTCTGAAGAAGAAGAAGAAGAAGAAGGCAGCGATGAAGATTAAAAATAGAAATAAAAAAAAATATAGTATAAAAATAGTATATCACTCGTAAAAATTAATATTAATACAAAGATAAATGTAAAAGTTTGCGATGTCTCTTCTTGAATACTTAATTGACATTAAGTTTTGGACTTAATTTTTTCTCCATGATCCGCTTCTATCCATAGACTCTCTGTTCCAGAATTCGCATTTTCCATAAAGACTGTGACTTACCGTATCCTTCTTGTATGTTTGGGTTGATGCATTTTTAAAGTACACGGGATCAGGACACACTTTCCTTTGATATGTTCCAATCATTGGTGGTTTGTATTTAGGAGCGTCCTCCTTTTCTTTGTTCATTTGACTGCTACTACTGCTACAGTTCCTTGTTTACAAGCTTATTTTCAATATCACTTACATATTACCTCTGTATATATACCATTATTGATAAGAAAATTATCACTCAAGCACTTTCATTGATAAGAAAATTTCCACGTTGCATCAATCAAGTACTTAGCTCAAGCACTTGGAGTATAATTAAGCTGCCTGCCCGAGCCTGCCCGAGCCTGCCCGAGCCTGCCGGTCTTCCATATCTGTGGGAATCGGCCCTGCTGCTACAGGCAGTTGGTGAACAGGGCCCGCGTCCTGTAACCCATGCGACTAACATCGCGAGGCCCAGCACTTGTCCCGGCACGCTATCTGGGCCCGGGCCAGTGCGGTTCGATCTGAACCTCGCGATCGCCGCACCTAAATCTGCCTCAATGACCGGAGGCATTAAAACGATATCATCATGATACAGTTCTAGCGAATTGGATTGATTTTTTTTTTAAATATTGTTAGTGTTTAATTTTATATTTTTATTTTAATAAAATATATAATTATGTCGGTTACTTTCGTTCTCTCACGGATAGTCTCATTTCTAATCCTATTTGAGAGAGACCCCAAGCATAGCCCGTTCCATTGCACGTTGAGTGACTTTAAACTTGTGGACTAGTCCCCTCATCAGTGTCCACGTCTCGGCTCCGTATGTCAAGACAGGCAGGACGCATTGCTCGAAGACTTTTGTCTTTAAGCATTGCGGAATCTCCGAAGTGAAAACTCAACGAAGCCTGCCAAACGCCGTCCAGCCCAACCGAATTCTCCTACGCCGACGGATTAGTCATCAAATTAGGAGCGTCAATTCTAACTAAACTTTATTGAAAAAAAAACCATTGCGCTTATAAACTCGTAAAACTAGATCCTCAATCACTGACACATCGACAGTGCCTCTTTGAAGTTGTCAGCTAAAAATGGTGTCGTGACCAAATAAGGCTGCTGATTATTTCGGCGATGATTTCAGCTTATCACCGAACGTTCTAGAAACCTAAATACGAAGATTAAAGGAGATTAACTTTAAATATAGTTGGACATACAATTTGCATAATTATTTCTATTTACGAAGAGATATATTTTTAATTAGACTATGTAGTAAAAAATCAGCTAAAAAGTAGTTGGTGACTTAAAAAGGTTTAGTACCTGTTTAGATATTTAATATGTATGTAAATGGTAGGGAATAAAATATCTACGGGATTTACGCGGGTAAAACTGTATAAACAGATTAAATATTATAAATAGGCGTAGTATAAGAAAACTTAAAAACAGTTAACGTAAATAATTTAGAGGCGAAGGCAGCGCTTTTGCTGCCTTACCCTAAAAAGTTTATATCTTCATAAATATTAACTGACAAACGTACCTATATCAAAGCGTAATTAGTTTAAAAACATGTGCGTCGAGTAACTCAGTAAGTCAGTATTCGTCATTATGATTCTTATCGTAGTACTTATCAACGCAATTATTATAATTGAATGGAATCCTTCATTTTAATATAAATTTCAAGAAACATTTAATCCTGATTACGTGGGAACAATATTTTAAATGTAGTTTTTGTCGGCAAACACGCGCACGGCTCGCCTGATGGTAAGTGATTACCGTAGCTTATAGATGCCTGCAACACCAGAAGCATTTCAAGCGTGTTACTGACCCTATCCCCAATTCCCTCCAATGGGGATGTTCAGTCGTTTAAAGTTAAATAAAAATGTATTTTTTAATTAAAGATTTTATGATATATATACGAGTATGAAGGTAGGTATATTATAATGGATTTCTCTATAGGTACTTTATTATTGTTACTGTTGAGTAAAAGACAGATTGAAGATTAATGTGTGGAGTTTAGGGACAGTTGTGTCTGTGATTTTTAGATGTTTTTACTAACCGCCGAGCATGTACGTTATTAGTACCTACTACGTTTTTGTAAGTACGCGTGTTTGCCGACATAGTTATACCTACATATAAAAAAAAAATTGCGTGCGTACAAAGTACACATGTCAGAAGTGAAACTTCTTTGGCAAACTAATTTCAAAAAACGAATTGAAAAAAAAAAAACAAAAAGCCAACGTCACGCAGTGTTCCCAGGCGGTCACCCAACCAAGTACTGACCGTCCCTGACGTTGACGCTTTACCGGTCGCTCAAATTTTACCCCTCATGTGCCTAAAGAAGTTTCACTTCAAAAAAAAAACATCGCATGTAGTACATATTACCGCCATTGATTTGATATCATTTCCACAAAACCGTCATTCTGTTACGGTTGATGTCAGAGCGCTTTATGAATGAATAATTTTGGCAGCGCTGAGTCTACGGGTCAATGACTCGGTCTAGATAACCTGGTCTGGTCTCGAACGCAAAGGTCGCGGTCTGGATTTTAGACGCGTTCAAAAGTCAAATATTTTTAATTTTAGTAACTGTTGAGTTCCTTACTCAGCAGAATCTACATTCCAATCCTTCCAATAATTCCTTAACTATGATTAATTAAATAACAAGTAAAATGTCGATTTTCTAAGATCAATTGTCTCAACACAAATTTAAAGTATTTACTAATAAGAAATTATTAGCTAAAGCTTATTATTGGGTGCAGGATTACATAAATGATTAAGATGCGTGGACTTAGTGACGCTGTAGCCTGTATTTCATGCAAGATATTATTAATTTTTATTTTGTACTAAAACACAGTTTAAATACATTATTTACAAAAGAGTAACCGCGGAGTTTCTTGCCGATTTGCTCTGCAGAATCTACATTCCGAATCGGTGATAGCTCCAATTTTAAAAATAGTAATCACTTTAAAATATTAATTTGAAAAATGACGATTCTAAATTGCTTATTTGAATGAAGTAAATTTGTATTTTTATTTTTTGATTCTGTGTGCTAATTTGTGTGCTTTCGATATTGCTGATGATATTAAAATTATTATGTAATGAAGTTTTATTTGTTTACTAGCTTCTGCGCGCGACTTCGTCGGCGTGGACTCCGCTCCTATTGGTCTTAGCGTGATGATATATAGCCTATAGCCTTCCTTGATAAATAGCCTATCTAACACTGAAAGAATTTTTCAAATCGGACCAGTAGATCCTGAGATTAGCGCGTTCAAACAAACAAACAAACAAACAAACTCTTCAGCTTTATTATATTAGTATAGATAGATATAGAAGTTAAAGTGATTTAAACATGTCATCAAGGACGACTGGGAGACGCAGTAGTTATGAGCAATACATGCATACAATGCATCCTTGCAATTGCGATTTCGATTCTTGCTCATTACAAATTTTATTGTATGAGACAAGTAAATGTTTACAATTTTCTACGTGATGTTTCACCGTCTTGTGTCGGTTTGTTTCTTAACATAGGTTTCGTTCGTACTGCCATTAAACGGAGGCATTTATTATTCGTTGTTTCCGTAATCTATACCTATAAATAAGAATTAATCCCTGAAATGTATTATGGTACGCTAAAATGTTCTAAACCACTGCACCAAATCGGATAATTCCTTTTTGTCTTCGTTATTGTTAGGACAAAGTACATGCAGTGCATTATTAATTTTTAATAATTACTTCTAACGACGATATCTCAAAAACTATTCATCTGATTGATATAGTGTTATGGTCAATTTTAATCTGCATTAAATGCCTAAGCTAAATAACATATTCATTTGGATATGGATTAATACTGAACTAAAGAAAATAGCTTTGAAAATAACGTAATGTTTTTAATCAAAAAATTGAACATAAAAGTGGTTATTGTAAGTCAACCGTAAGAGATAGAGATATGCTATCGCGGACGTTTTTTGTAGTATTTTTATAGATTTTGAATTCGCTAGTACATTACTTAACTATATCTTTGCTAGTTTACGCGGCGTTCGCGTGGAAAGCTCCCAGTTGGCGAGATTTTTTGCGACCTTTTCAACATTTATCGCCGTATTTCAGCTAATTTACATAAAAGCATAATCAATTATATACCTCAACCTTCCTCAAGAATCACTCTTTCTATTGTTGAAAACTGTATAAAAATCCGTTAGGTAGTTTTCGAGTTAATCGCGTTCAGACAGACAGGAGGACAGAAAGACGCGGCCGGGGGACTTATATTTATAATATGTATAAAAGAAAATAAAAAAAAAAGATATTTTCACGAAAAATAAATATGGCGTATAGTATATACAGACAGTATATAGGATATACTCTGTATTGTACGGAGTTTACCAAGTAAGCTCGTGTTATTCACGTATCGCGTGTGTCGTGAGTTCAAAAAACTTTCAAAAAAATATTACCCTCATCGAGAACTTCCTGATTTTTTGAAGTCAGTAAAAAAGCCATTATCATTAGATTTGTTTTTTATTCGAAGTCATTAAATTAAGTAATTTATGTGTGTCTGTGAACGGTCTCGGATGACATGTGATGTTTAACACTTTATCACCAGATTTTGAATGAAAAAACTTTTTTTTTATTACTTTTTACTTTTTTTGTGTGCAAGTTAGTTGTAATAACGTTAATATATGCAGTAAGATATTAGGTTAATGTAAAATTAATGTTCGTTTTACGAGAATTTTTTGTAATTAATTTTTTAAAGTTATTTTTGTGAGACTCATGGGCGCTATGACTAATCCATGATTTAAGATTGAGTTTTTTTTTTCACTTTGATGATGTAATCATAGAACGGATAAGTGCTAAGTATTATAATAATATTCAATTATGTAATTTGTAATATTTTTGACATACACAGGCAGTGAAAGGGTTGCTTTACATGTCATATAAGTATAAGATAGGCTTTATTATCGTACCGTGTTTCAAGCCGTACCACGTCTTGTGGAAGGGTTGGTACCTCCTCGTGGTAGGTGGTGGTCTGATGCGTCGTGGCTGTGCGCATGCTGGGGCACAGCATAAGAGGAAGTACCTCTTGTCTCGTATCTTCTCTGCCGCTTTTAGGCGCTCACGGGCGAGACTTCCCGCACACCGCCTCTCCCCTGAGGGCACTACCGCCTCTGCCACCACCACCAGCGCCAGCACCACCAAACACAACCGCATACTGCTCAGCGAGCCCTCATCGCACTCATCACTCAGCTATGATCGATAACCCGTACACTGATTGAGGACCGACATTCTATCACTGTCAATTAATTCCGACACGATTGATTATATTTAAATGAGCGGAAAAGATTGTTTTTAATTATTTTTTTACACGTAACTCGATCGGAGCTTATTCAAATTTGTTGAATGGGTCGTTATGAATGGGATTCAATCGTGATTAAGACGGTCACTGCGTACGTGCGTCCGCGCCGACACCACCGCGCCGACTGTGGGCCTCTTTAGCTCATTCAGTGCCGATCTTAGGGCTCCGGGCTTCAGCCCTGGGATGCTAAAAATGCGCTTTTTCAAGTTGCTCCGATTGACGATTACGTTACGAACTCGTTTTATACACGAGTTATATCCGGGAAACCGTTATGCAGCCTGAATTGGGGCAACGACTCGGGCGAAAATACGCACTATGTAAATATGATTCAACTCATTGATTGCGGCCCTCATGTGGAGTACTAATGAAGATTGATACAATCGTTTATGATGGTCACTGACGTGTATTTTATACTGTTGAGAAGAAATAAGACTATAACTTACACATATTTGAATCAAAACTGGCTGACAGGATTGGCATTTCATACAAGCTTTTACTCTGCATTAATGCAAAACATAATGCCATCTGTCAAAAGTTGTAAAAATTGCAAAAAATAATAATAATTGTAATATATAATTTATTCGAAGCGCAAGATTAGCGGCCAGTGATCAGCTACGGTCCACTAATTAGGGCACAGTGGATCCACGAGATAGCTGATAGGAGTGATAAGCGTGCGGGTGGTCGGTACACCTGACACATTCCCATAGAGCAGTGGTCGGCAACGCGAGGCCCGCGGGCCGCGTGCGGCCCGCGGAGGTCTTACTTGCGGCCCGCGAATGTTTTGTAAATAAGTTATAAATATCAACAAATGCATGAACAAACCGCGATCGCGTAACACGTAGAATTAAAACGAAACTGGCAGATATATGATGTGACATTTTTCATTCAGCGACAGATTTGGTGAGTTTGAAAAGTTTCAAGCAAAGAAGATTTTTGCAAACCCTTTTTCCTGTGATATTCAGGAAGTACCGAGTCATTTACAAATGAACGTGATTGATCTACAATGTCTTTACATTGCAGATCAATCACAACATGCGTCTAGAAAGACCTGTGTAAACAATCCAAATAGATTTTGTTACATTTGTGGCAAATATACATTCAAAAAATTCTGTTTAAATGTGTCAGACTTCGTTAAAAATGCTTACATGGAGTACTATCAACGGCCATTGGATTGATTGGATTTCAAGTTTTATTGTTAAAAATTTTCGGCATTGAGGCAGAAATAATAGTAATTATTAACATATTCCTTGTGCATAGGGTTTTTAGAAACCAATGAGAAAAAAATATCAAAAAATCTTGTGTAGTAAGGTCCGGCAAATTCGTGAATTGCGGTGGCCCAATACTTTTGCACACTGTTTACCGTTGTACAATATTATATTTTATATAATTAACAACTCGAACAAAGAACAAGTGAAAGAAAAAAAATATTTTGTCAGTTATATGGAAAAAACAGGGTGGCCCAAAACTTTTACACGCCACTGTATATCCAGATCGTTTCCAAAATTGAGTGCTGAGAATTTAAAAGCTGAAATTTTCGAAGGACCACAAATTAGAAAATTAATAAACGATGTAAATTTTACGGAATGTATGACAACTGCTGAAAAAATACCTGGAATTAGTTTTTTTTGGCTTGTAAAAAACTTTTCGGGAAATAAGAAGTCCGTCGACTTTCCTGACTACGTCAAGCAGTTACCATTATACGTTCAGCACCTTGGATACAACATGAGCAGTAAGATGCATTTCATTTATCAGCCACCTTGATCGATTTTCTGTAAATCTTGGACATTTAAGCGAGAAGCAGGAAGAACGCTTTCATCAGGATATTCGCTTCATGGAGGAGCGCTACCAGGGCTATTGGAGTGAAAGTATGATGGCTGACTACTGTTGGATTATCCAGAATAGTTGTAAAACTCCAACTTATTCAAGAAAGTTACATAAAAGAAAATGTTGTTTAAATAAATTGTTATATGACGGGAAACCATGTTTTTTTTGACAAAAATAGCTACCCTTCATATCTCAAAATGTAGAGCTGCTAGCAAAAATCTGAGTACAAATTTAGAATTAGGGTAGAAAATGCATCTAGGTCCATAAAAAAATTCCATACAACAAAAATGCTGTTGTGCTGTATAATGTAAGTATTACGTGTTCGTATTAAATTCCATATGTTTTAAAAATTTTAATAGCATTTTCATTTTTTCTATGGGATATGACCAATTATATTGTAGGTATCAGGTAGAGTCTAGGGTTTAAATCATAAGTGCGGCCCGCCTTTAGTTTATTTGGCCACCTCGTGGCCCTTGCCTACCAAAAGGTTGCCGACCACTGCCATAGAGCATAGAATCCCATGCCATAGGGAATGTCCCGGCTAATATCATGGTCTACGCGTGTTGTCTATAATGATTAGGAGCTCGATGGTCGTAATTTTAAAGATAATTTTGTACTGTCTCAGCAAATCGTGGTCAGGTTTAGCTCATCAAATTGTACATAGGCAATTATTACTGGAAATGTTATTCAAGGATATATTGAAGCACGTAATTTTTCATGGAAAATATTGTTTTAAATGTAACTAGCTGCTAAAGCGTGATAATATTATGTAGCCTATGTTCTGACCCGACTTCTTAATAATGTTCGTGCCAAATTTGAAATAAATCCATGCAGTACTTTTTGAGTTTATCCCGGACATACATTGACTTTCCTATCATTTTATTATATGTACTACCCAAAGACATTACAAGCTACCTATAGATTCCGTATCAGATATGTAAGCATTGTTTAAGTATTTTAAATTATATTATAATAATATTTAGAAGCTTTCCTTAAAAATAAAAGATTTGATTTTTGGTTGAAATGTAAATTGAAATAATAACTACTGTTAATTTTTCACTGTTAGGTAAATGCTTCAACACAATTCACATTCAAAAATTGAATATCTTTTCACCATATTATGCAAAATTATTCTACTGTTGCGTCTTGGCAAACGCAGTGTGGGACGTCCTCTGGCCCGTTGGAACGACGATCTACGTAAGATTGCCGGTGTAGGCTGGATGAGGATTGCGGAAAACCGGGATGTCTGGCGCGAACTTGGGGTGGCCTATGTCCAGCAGTTGACTGCAATGGGCTGAACTTGATTACTACTATAATTCTTGGAGTATTCGAAAGCAGATTACCTACTTCATTATCTTCGAAAATATGACTGTGAAATATAGGATATTAAAAAGTATAAGTTCTACTTTCCTTCGATTTAAAAAAACTTAATGATTCCAGCCAATATTATAATTAACAATCTTTATTAAAATTCTTAGTTAAAAAGTTAAATAGAACATATTATACAAATATTCAGAGTTAGATGATCAAATATCTCAAACAGTGATATATTCGGTACAAAATTAGCGACCAAATCGAACAAGTCTGACAACTTTTTGCACACACACATCCATCACGCCACATCACTTAAATTATCTTAGCGAGAATTTTAATTGATCTTGAATCAAATGCCGATTGCTGACAATTAATTTACTAGTGGTTGTTAGAGAAGAGGCCGAAAGACCTTCAAGGTACACGTGGACGAAGAGAAAAATCAAGAAGTAAGAGCTAGCTGCCCGAACAGACTTCGTTCTGTCAATAGTTAATAGTTTTTTTTAAAGTATCAAAACCTTACGTGGGCCTTAAGGAATATACAAAAAAAAAAAAAAAAAAATTAGCCGAATTTGTCGAGCCATTCTCGAGTTATGTGCTTAGCAACATTCATTTTTGTTATATAGAATATTATGTATTGTTTATTGTGTACCAAAAAAAAAAAAATTTCAAAAACAAAAGTACAAAAGGCGGCATTATTACCTTATAACCTTAGGATATAAATAAAACAAAAGTTAAAAAGCAGAAAAGATATTCTAGAAAAATAAAAAACACAAATGAACATAATTATAATGAATATTTATTTCTATATTAATAATTTATTTTATTAATAATATTAATTGCGCCGATATTATTAAAAAGAGGCTAGCAAAAATTATATATATAGACAAAAAATTTAATGGATTTTCTGTTTAATCATCACCAACTCACGCATAATATTTTTTTTTTACAATCTGATTTGCATTTGAGCTGAGAACATCTAACCGATCGGACTACCTTTACCTTATACGCATCGATATTGCTTTTATAACATACTAGCAACCCGCCACGGCTTCGCATGGGTGTATAACAAAAATTTATTTTTCACAAATTTTTTGAAAATTAATATAGCCTATGTCACCCGGGGATAGTGTAGCTTCCACGTAGCTTCCCAACAGTGAAAGAATTTTTCAAATCGGTTCAGTAGTTTCGGAGCCAAATCAATGCAAACAAACAAACAATCAAATCTCCCCTCTTATAATATTAGTATAGAAAAGTGTCTACAAGTAAAAGGAAACAGTCCCATAGGCCCCTTTGACTCTGTTTTAAGTCTAATGATCTACAACTTTTGGTTTTGCAGGTTACGTATAAAAATAAGAATAGAATATCTGATAGATAAAGTCTAAGGGGCTGTCTCCACGAGCGAGCGTATCGCCGGCGATAGTATCGTCGTGCCACCTATTTCTATACACTCTCTATGGAGCAGCCCCTAAGGGTGAAACAGAAAAAAATATAGGTACGTAAAGCATATTTAAGTAATTTTATCTACTGGATACCGACCATTATGCTGATAAATCTCCAAATATTTATGAGCATTAATATTTTTTAATAATTAATTAATTCTCCTACACGGGGAAGAGGCCTATGCCCAACAGTGGGGTATTACAGGCCGAATCGTGATATTTTTTAATACTGTTTATATAAATATATACAGGGTGTCCCGCGATAAAGTGCAACCCCGAAAGGGGGTGAAACTAAACCATAAATTATCGACAAAAAACATAGAAAAAACTTTTTTTAAAAAATATTTTATTTCTTATTGACGAATTAAGATTTTTATATCTTACGTAGACTCTATGTACAAAAAATGATGATTTCTTCCAAAGTAGTGGGTCGATTACTTTAAAATAAAATAAAATATTACGCCACGTACTTGGCGGTAAGGATAAAATAAAAACTAGCTCGCAAAAAAGTAGCATTATGTCTTTAACTATGCTTCTTGTGAAAAAAAATCCATTTTTTATGACTGTTTTTTTCAATGATCTCTAATTTTCTCAGAATTATGCCCCCAATACCACGAAATTTTATGATTTATTATTATTTCTTACCATATTGCCATTCAAATAAAAAAAATTTACGCCTGTATCCCAAAAAACACGTACAAAAATCATCATTTTTTGTACAAAGAGGCTACGTAAGCTATATAAAAATCTTAATTCGTCAATAAAAAAAATAAAAATTTTTTTTTAATTTTTTTTAATTTTTTTCTGTTTTTTGTCGATAATTTATGGTCTAGTTTCACCCTCTTTCGGGGTTGCACTTTATCGCGGGACACCCTGTATATTTCTATTTATTACTGACATAGGCTACATTTTAACTGCCAACGTCATCTTATCCATGTTGGCGAAGACGCGAGCGGAAAGCTATTCTACAATTTGCTGACTATTTTTTTAGGGTTCCGTACATCAAAAGAAAAATCTTTCCCTTAAAGGATTACTTTGTTGTCCGTCTGTCTGTCAATACCCTTTTTCTCAGGAACGCGTGGAGGTATCCAGCTGAAATTTATATCAAATACTCAAGTCTACTTTCCCTTGGAGCTGTGATAAAATCAAACTTCTAAGCTAACGCAATCATACAGCCGTTTATGCTGCAAATTTTGACACTCGCAAGAGAAGCAAAACCTACAGGGTATTTCCCGTGAACTCAGAATCTGGAAATTTGGTACGAAGCAACGTCTTACAGCACAGATAAAGAAAAAATTGTGAAAAGCATTAACTTTTTAGGTCCATTATTTATAATAAAAATATTTTTAATAATTTTTGTACGGAACCCTCGGTGCGCGAGTCCGACTCGCACTTGGCTGGTTTTTTTATAAAATAGCCAGACACGTGTTCTTTGAGGCCATTATTAAAACATAGCGAGTCGTCAATTCGTACACGCGGATGCTGTGACTCGGGTTACGTCACGGTCATACGATAAGACGTAAGATGACATCTCAAGGTAGCTATTTTCGGTAATACAGCAATCAAAGGAGATCTGTCGAATACTTTGTTATATTCTAAGAAAAAAACTAAAGAGAGTATTATATTTATGTCGTAAAATTTTATTAATGCGTAATTTTGATTGTGTGTATGTATGAGTAGCTTGTTGATATTGTATGAACGGTTCTGTGTAAATCTTGTAAGTAATCTTTGTTTTCGGTGTCATTCACCGACAGACACGTGTTTGATACCCACTCGGACCTGTAGCCTAAGTGATACATACATATAACTATTATGTTAATATGTTTATCTTAGTATATAAGTTATGACGCCGCGTTGGCGCAGCGGTCACAGCCCTGGATTGCGATTGGCTGTTGCGCGGGCGGTTGCGGGTTCGATCCCCACACACGACAGCATTTGTATTGGCCATACAGATGTTTGCCGTGGTCTGGGTGTTTGTGCAGTCCTTGTGGGTCTCCCCACCGTGCCTCGGAGAGCACGTTAAGCCGTCGGTGCCGGTTGTTATCATGTACACCTGATAGCGATTGTTGCTCATAGCAGGGAATATATCCGCCATCCCGCATTATCCCGCATAGGGATCGAACATTTTGATATGATAGTAAAAAACATTTTCAAACATATTTGATTTCTCAACATCCATACTTTACATGGCGACATTGCAAGTGAGTGAGATTTCTCAACATCCATCCTCTACAGACCAATTGTTTATATTTGCACGTATATTTATTTCTAACCTGGGTGTGGGTACGTCCGTATCTAAGAAAGTACCTCGACCTTACAGAAGATCACAGCTAAATAATACTGCTTTCAAGCAGTGTTGTGTTCCTGTGTTGAGTAAGGTGACCAGAGCTTTTGACGGGGATCGGAGAAAGGGTTGGAAATACGCTTGTGATGCTTGTGGTGTTATCGCTTACCATCAGGTGAGCCGTACGCTTGTTTGCCGATTTAGTTGTATAAGAAAAATCCCCACTGTGTCTCCGAAAGCACATAAAACGGACGGTTCCATTTGTTATCATAAACCCTTAATAGCAATCCTTACTCATGGTAGATAAGTTATCCATCTATCTGCAGCAGAGCAGTTTCTTGGTTTGTGTTATGTTTTCTTATATGGAGAGAAGACCTTTGTCCAGCAGCGGGACTGTTATAACCAAATTCATTTTCGATATTATACAGTTAGGCTTTGTATACTAAAATATAAATAAGAAATATACTTACAAATCCTCTTGGATTTGTAAGTATATTTTTGTCAGAGGGTGTACTTTGTACATTTATATTAATATCATAAACATATGATGTAGCTATAAATGTTAACAGCTGATTTAATAAAATACCTTGCAACACAGGCAGTTAAAGAATGATCCTCCAAAAAAAAATATGTTTATATTTCTGGCAACGAAAGCCACACTAGTCGTGGAATAAAATACCCGTTAAAAATTATAACAAGCCGTTAAATTTAACTGCACTTTATGCGTTTGTTAAATTTTAAACGACAGTAAAGCAGAGAGAACATCGGTTGTAACCGCTTAAATCCGGAAACGCTTTGGCAATTTATTGCACAGATCGTGGTTTATGTCATATGTGATTTATAGTTTTTTTATTAGGAAGACACACGGATAGCTAAATGAATGAATGAATTATATTTGTTAATCTGATCTTTGATAAATGTATTTTTAATTCGTTTTTTTAATCACATATTTTTTTTATATTGAAGGATAATTTTTTTTTTATAATTAATTCAATTTGTATTCTGATTAATTTAAAATTTCGACTTTTCAAATGACGTGTCTGTTTATTATTGCTAGTGGAAACTTTATTCATAAATATGCTTCGTAAGAAATTTAATTGTATGTTACTCAAATTAGACCAAATAATAGGGGTTAGGCAAAACTAACCGTTTTGCTGAAAATCGCGAAAAACCCGTTTTTGTGACCTTTGACCTCGAATAAAAAAAAATCCTTATGTCGGATCGATGAGGACTTTTCACATTTCATTTATAATAGTGTTTTGAACAATCCTACCAATTTTAAGTCAAGTGTGAATTATTGTAAGCTTGGATGTCTAAATTGACCGGACTATGTGATGTTCATATTGTTTGTTTCCCAAATACAGGCAGTCCTCGACTTACGTCGTTTCGATTTACGTCGTTTCAAGTTACGTCGAACAAAATATTTTTGACGCTATTTCTCAATCATACGTCAATTGTTTCGATTTCCGGCATAGGAGAATTCACTTGTCGTACATATAAAGAAACTAGCTTCTGCGCGCGACTTCGTCGGCGTGGACTCCGCTCCTATTGGTCTTAGCGCGATGATACATAGCCTATAGCCTTCCTCGATAAATGGGCTATCTAACACTGAAAGAATTTTTCAAATCGGACCAGTAGATCCTGAGATTAGCGCGTTCAAACAAACAAACAAACAAACAAACAATCAAACAAACAAACTCTTCAGCTTTATTATATTAGTATAGATAACTTTTGATAATAAAGTATGTACCTATATCCTTTGTTATAAATGCAGTTATTTTTTTTATTTTGAGTCCGTGTGGATCCTAGCCCTTGAGTTTTACGTGTACTTAAATTAACATAATAATTATGAAAAAATATGTCTCGACATACGTCATTTCGATTTACGTCGCGTATTTCGAGAACCTAACATGCCGTAAGTACGAGGTCTGCCTGTAAATAAAAATAAAAATAGTTATTTTGTTCACAAAAAATAGAAATAAAAATTATCTGAAAACTGTAAACTGTTTACGAAAATCTTTCTCGCGAGTATTTGATTGGCGCAGTTGGCAATGACCCAGCTTTCTCCTCCAGGATTGTGGGTCGATTCCCGCTTCGAGTATTAGTGTAATAAATTTTTTTTCATGTGCCTTCACTACAAAAATATATCTATCATATAATTCATATACGATTACTTTAACCTAAAAAAGAGGCATTAAGTTACCTACCCTAGGAACCGGATGGCCATTTGTGGATACTAAAAAACAAGTGTGCTTTAGACTTAGACCACACGACTGAAGTAAAACTTTTTTAGCAATAGGTCTGCACAATAGGCCTGCACTGTGTCTTAGATATACGAAACGTAACTGGCTACGAGAAAAAGAGAGAAAGAAAATGTGTGCTCGCATCTCTCTCCCTTGCTCTGTACGCCTCGCCTGATCACACTTTTCGTAACGCTCTAGAAAGTTTTACTTCAAAAATATTTAATTACTTTCTTATTTATATTTACAACTTCATTACATAAAATAACTACATATCGGGAGAAGACTTGTTTCTATGTAGTGATCCCTTTTAGTCCAATATCTTTCATCTGACATATGAGTCGATTACTTAATAATAAAAAACACAAGATGTTAAGAAAATCTCCGTATAGAGTTAAGTCTTTACCACACATGTGAGCGAAGTAGAGCGGTATAATTATTGTTTGAACACGCTGCTTGCGGCGCGGCGGCCTAAATGACCGATTTTTACTTATTTTAACCAACTTTCCGGAGGAGGCTCCTTTTTTGGAAGTTGGTTAAAATAACTGATCTCCGAAAATGTAGATAAAAAGATATCGCTGTAGGTACACAACTGATACAATAATAAAGAAAACCGACTTCAATTACATCGACAATCGACAAGTAAAACATTGTAGGTAGACGAAAGATAGTCAAGTAAATACGCGTTATAAGATATAACTCTAAAAGTATTTGTCAGATATCAATTAAATTTAAATAGAATCACATGACAAGCACCTTGCGATTAAAAAACGAATCTACGAAATCGGTCCACCCAGTTAAAAGTTCTGGTGTAAAATACATTAAAAATTACAATCGAATTGAGAATCTCCTCCTTTTTTGGAAGTCGGTTAATAAATTTAGATTACTGTTGAAATTGAACCAATTAACATACAATAATGATAACACCGTAGAACAGTCAAACTTGGGTTTTTTCGACCCGATACCGCTGTCAAAGTGTTAATGCATATCGAGAAGGCCACACAATACATGATCTCATAATGTCTCACAACCTTATAAAGCATTGACTGTACTATACGCATTAGTATAATGATCAATTTGTTTTTGCTTTGAGAATAATAATAAAATATATATTTAACTAGTAGTGTCTTACGATTTTAACCGCGTAAGGTTTAATAATCTTTTTTTTTTATACAACTAGGTCGACAAACAAGCGTTACGTACGGCTCACCTGATGGTAAGCAATTACCGTAGCTTATTAAACGCCTGCAACACTAGAAGCATCGCAAGTGTATTGCTGATCTTACCCCCGAACGTCCCCAGGACCTCTGGTCAACTAACCATCGGGTGAGCCATACGCTTGTTTGCCGATCTAGTTACATAAAAAAGCACCTTGGAATCGTCATCCTACAAATAAAAACTTTAACTATCGTTATAAGTGAAGCTAACACCGATATGGAATGTAGATTCTACAAAGAAGAATAGATAAGAAATTCCGCAGTTACTTTAAAGAAAACTGCATTTAATTACAAAATTGATAATACGAAATACAGCGTCACTAAATCCGCACATCTTTATCACATACTAGCAAGCCGCCCCGGCTTCCCTCGGGTAAAATAATTATTTTGTCAACTTTTTTGTAGATCTTTTTTAGTCCTATAATTCAGTCGTACATTATTCTGTCTTATCTTTAAGCATTTCAGTAGCGCCCGCGAAGGATAGAAATATTTGAGACGATTTTTTACACCTTGGTGAACATAACCCGTTTTTTTTTGCACATGTCTAAGTTTTTAAGGAATAAAATATAGCCTATGTTACCTTCTAATAATGTAGCTATCTCAGGGCCGGACCGTGGGGTCAGGGGGCCCTGGGCTAATACTAATTAGGGGCCCTGGGCTAATACTAATTAGGGGCCCTGGGCTAATACTAATTAGGGGCCCTAGGCTAATACTAATTAGGGGGCTCTGGGTTAATACTAATTAGGTGCCCACGAAATTTGACCACGATTGAAATGAATGTGTAATGGCAGCCGAACATTTTAACTGTCAGTTAGAAGTTATACAACAATAAAGAATAAAGAATTTAATAAAATTATTGATTCTTTCGCAATGTCGTCTATTTTTGACCTTGAATTGACTTAGCTGGGGGCCCTTGAATCCACGGGGCCCTGGGCTGAAGCCCAAAAAGCCATATGATAGATCCGGCCCTGAGCTATCTATAGTGAAAAAATCATTAAAATGGTCCAGTATTTTTGGAGCCTATTCAATACAAACAAACAAAAAAAAAACAAAAAAATCTTTCCTTTTTATAATATTAGAGTAGAAGTGTAGATTAATTATATCTTTATATTTATGTAATTCTGCATTGAATAATAAGCTTTAAATATACTTATTTATTTCTTTAAAAATTATAAAGAGTTTTGGAACTACAAAAAACATTAGAAGACAGCAAAAAAAAAGTTATTATCGATATTTACATTTCTCTGTTAGGATTGTTTTGCAAAACAGCCCAATTATCTTTGATTGTTCAACAGCATCACATAAGGAGTAGGAGGCGGCGTGAGTCAGGATTTATGAGTTCAGACCAGATTACTGCCCTGGAGACGTACCGTATGAGCACTTAACTTAAACGCTGTATAAACGCCTTTGAGCGTTGTGAGCTAGCGAAAACTTGAGTAAGATCTTAGAAATGGATTATAACTATCTATATTATAATATTATATAGCTGAAGAGTTTGTTTGTTTGTTTGAACGCACTAATCTCAGGAACTACTTGTAACAGCTAGTATGAAAAAACTATATGAAAGTATAGCAGCTAGTATGAAAGTATGAAATATAACTCCATTAAGTAATAAAGTTTGTGTGCTGTGTGGCTACGGCACTAAAGAATGTAGCCACCCCCTCTCTTCCCGTGGGTGTCGTAAGAGGCGACTAAGGGATAACACAGTTGCACTACCAACTTGGAACTTAAAAAGCCGACGGATGGCGGGACAACCATCCATGCTGGCTTTGAAATACACAGGCCGAAGACGGGCAGCAGCATCTTCAGTGCGACAAAGCCAGCCCTGCGGTCACCAACCCGCCTGCCCAGCGTGGTGACTATGGGCAAAATACATGAGTTCGCGTCATAATGTCGGGCGCGAACTTGGAGGCCTATGTCCAACAGTGGACTGTGATAGGCTGTAGTGGTGGTGGTGGTAGTGGAAGAAATAAAGTTTAAGTCTTAGTTTTTAAGTGTTCTTTCAGTCATAATGGACGATATTATAGGAGTACAAAATATTGTCATATTGTACTTGCCGTATAATTTTATAGAATTTATAGGACCTATATTCAAAAATGCAAAGAAAAAGTCAAAATATTTTATTCAGTATAAAATTATTACAATTTCTTACTGAACGTCATCAGTCTACTACCAGTTCGGAAAGAAGAAGCCTCTGACCTGAGAAGAACTGGCGAAAGAAACTCAGCGGGACTAATATCTTTTTTTATGACGATAATAATTAAGTCATTAAGTTTTGATTCTTTTGCCAGTAATACTGCTGTAATATAGCCTAAGCCAGGATGACCAAGGGCGTGAATATTAGAAACGCACAGGAGGAAATATCTTGCTCATGGAGCAGCCTAACTAAGGTATTGCCTAGCCTTACAAAAACTTACGGCTAAACAATACTACTCTCAAGCAGTGTTGTGCAATGCAGGATATCAACGTTTTCCACTTTTAAAAAATTAAGAAAAACTATAATTATTTTCTGTATAATAGAATGGTTTAGTTATTCATATACTTTTTTTCTAAAAAGTAAAACTTTAAAAAAAAAACTTTTTTAACTTAAGTAAAACTTTTCTACGCACACTTGAACTGTACACCAATAATTTCTTTAAGATTTTTTTTTTTATATTTTTGCAACACGATTTAGATCAACTGGGATTAACATTAAATAATTATTTTTTCTACCATTTCCATTATTATTTGTTCTTTGACTAAATAAGCATGTTTTATGTGGCATTCACTTCAGCTCAATACAACTTGTACTTATTACTATACAACTTGAATTACTTGAAAGAGCAGATCGATCTAACATTAGGAAAATTTAGTAGTGGCATTGAGAAAATACCTAATTTATCATTTTGACTTAGATCGACTTAGACGGACTTAGAAAGTACTTAGTACTACTAGTAACATAAAAGCGGTAAAGCGTCGAATTGTCGCGCAAAAGTTTCTAAACGACAGGAATGTATAACAAGAAACTGTTACTATAAACATTTTTTTTTTATAATCTTATCAAAAATTTTCGATCCAGCGGGATAAAAAAAAATTCGATACGATAATAATAATAATAATAATACTCTTTATTGTACACCATTAAAAGAAACAAGAAAATAATAACGTAAAGTAAAAGATGTACAAAGGCGGTCTTATCGCTGAAAGAGCGATCTCTTCCAGACAACCTTTGGGTATAGGACACAAAGCAGAAACTGCAGTTAGGAAGTAAACGAATAATAACTGGATACGATTTTAAAGAAAAAAAAATTTGATATCATTTAAAAAATGTTTATAATTTCCTCATGTGTGGGTAACACAAAAATAAAAAAATAAAACGAACTGTTATTATTATTGGCTGACTGACTTAACATACGTTGTCTTGTCTTGCGAGCTGTCAAACACGTGAACTTTAAACAATGGTTTCGTTTTTGAAATTTCCCAAATTTCAGAGCAATTTTCTTTTCCTTTAATTCCATAAAAACTTGCACAAAGTATTAGAAATAAACTTAAAAATAAATCAAAGCAATATCATCTCAACATACATTCAACAATTCATTTCTATTCATCTTTTTAATAATAAAATGAATACCTAATAATGGATTTAGCTGATACATTCTTCTTTGTGGTCGGGATTACAGTATTTTGTTAAATTATAAAGACAGAAAAAATAGTACTAATTGTTTTAAAATGTAGTCCAGTCTAGTCAAGTGATATTAAGTTTGGCACCAATTGACAAAGATAAATTTGGATTAGCGCTTCTACTTCTTGTGAAATAAAATATTGGATTTAATTTTTTAGTTAAGATATGGAAACTTTTTGGTTGAGCTTACAGTGCATGTGTAAATAAGTGCAAATTCAATCTATTTTATAGAGAGTGCTAGTAGTGAGAAATGTAGAGACTGTTAAAGTCCTCACTGTTAGTAATTTATCAGATAGTTTAACACCTAGTTAAGGGGTTTATGGGGTAATATGAATAATTGAATATCCCATAAAATTATAAATATCAGTAAAAGAAGTTGGCAACCCTATCTCAAATAGGAGCAGACGGAACGACGCCTGCACTTGTCGAGGTAAATATAGCATGTGCACGCGATGGGTCTTATGCGTTCTTATATAGTTACTATTAATACCGTAAATATATACTTGCATACCTATATATATTTTAATTAATTTAGATATTATATTATTAGACGATAATTTTTTTTCATGTTTAATAGGTAATTACATTTATACATTTTGATTTTTGGTACACAATATTCATAACTAGAAGAGGAAGTTAGAACTGTAATTGCCAATAAAATTACGTCCTACAGCCTGGCTAAATTTAACCCTTCAAGTACCAACTTCGAAAAATAAAGGGTAAACTTAAACACTATATTTTTGCGTTTTTATTTTTGTTACTTTTTTATTGTAATTTTATAGTTATACTAGCGACCCGCCCCGGCTTCGCACGGGTGCAATGATGATACTAAATACTTTCAACAATAAAAGATGCGTCATGCGGGGCAGAGGGGATTGACTCACGCCGCGCAGTAGGCATAGCATAGTAGGCGCTTTAGGAACTTTAAATGTTTCGCTGCTAATTGCTTCTAACGACGATATCTCAAAAAATATTCATCTGATTGATATAGTGTGAAAGGCAATTTTAATCTGCATTAAATGTCTAAGCTAACTAACATATTTATATGGATAAGGATTAATACTGAACTAAAGAAAATAGCTATGAAAATAACGTAATGTTTTTAATTAAAAATTTGAACATAAACGTGGTTATTGTAAGTCAACCGTAAGAGATAGAGATATGCTCTCGCGGACTTTTTTGTAGAATTTTTATAGATTTTGAATTCGCTAGTACATTACTAAACTGTATCTTTGCTAGTTTACGCGGCGTTTGCGTGGAAAGCTCCCAGTTGGCGCGATTTTTTACGACTTCTTCAACATTTATCGCCGTAATTCTGCTAATTTACATAAAAGTATACTAAATTATATACACAAACCTTTCTCAAGAATCACTCTAGCTATTAAAAAAAACCGCATCAAAATCCGTTGCGTAGTTTTAAAGATCTAAGCATACATAGGGACATAGGGACATAGGGACAGAGAAAGCGACTTTGTTTTATACTATTGTTAGCATTTACTGACAATTATTACAATATTGGATTTTGTATTGATATTACTTTTATCGTATATTCGCTTAATACCGGAACAGTACAAAGATGTCGCCACCATCTTCCGAATGGTTAATATTTATTTACGATTAGTCAGTCGGTATCTTTATTGTTTAGTTTTACAGGATAGTTACTCAATAAATACTGTTATCGTTTAATTTATGCTTCTACTAATTTTATAAGATGGTTTATGTTGTTTTACTGTAATTATTACTTGTTAATGTATCGAAAGAGCATATAGATGGAGACACCATCTTCCGAATATTTAATACTAATTTTATGATTGGTCACTCGCCGTCTTTGTAAACTATTGGCGGGATTTCTGTCCTATAAATACAATAATTTGTAAGTGAAGAGGCAGTTATTGTTTAATCATTGTGCGACTAGCATTGCTGCTCGATAAGTATAGTATAAGTGATTAGTGTGATAATGTATTTAATGTAGTTAAAAGTGTGAGTTGTGAATAAATAACTATAGACTTGTAGTGAGAATTAATTATTTCTTTGAGTGTTTTCAGCTGTTGTTCTACACTATGTAGTGATTATTTAAACTTAAAAAAAAAACATTTAATACATTTTATGTTTAATATATCACTTTTAACCTTTAAAGAAATCTAATAATTAGACTTTAAACTATACCCACACGAACCATACTAGTAACTATAAATAGTTATTAATAATCTGTGACCATACAGTCATAAATGATAAAATAATAACAAAATTAACTTCTGCATACATCTTCAAATAGTTAATCACTTGACAGCAGCTGTTTAGTATGAAATCTGATGTATCTGATCATTCACCCACATTCCCGAAATAGACACGAGGAAGTCGGTTCATTTATTAGTCGAATGCAACTAAAGCGTTGCAATAAATATTAATAATACGCTGGCAATACTCGTTATGTTTACGCGGTATATCATCAAAGGCAATGTGCGTTCCTGACCGCGTTAAATTATGAGATGTGAATACTTAACAGGTCTTTAAATGATGTGGATATTGTAAAGATGATAAAATTAAAAATAGCTATAACAAATAAAACTAATAAAAAAGTGTGTGTGTCAGCTCCGACGCACGACTGGGGTTTACTATGGGTTTACTCCTTCAGATCGACTGTCTAAATAGGCACAAAAAGGCTTAGTAGTCTAAGTAAAAGATTGATAACATATCAAATGGTAAATAAATGAATCAAAACCATCTATTATCCTATTGGGTTCCGAATTTCCGATAGATGGCGTTATTAGAAAACGTCGTATCGGAAACCTCGTCGATACGTAGTAAGAAGAAGAAGATACGTAGTAACGTGTAATATCCCACTGCTGGGCATAGGTCTCTTTCCCCATGTAGGAGAAAGATCAGAGCTTAATCCACCACGTTGCTTCAATACGGGTTGGCGGATATATTCCCTACTATAAGTATCCTACTATAAGTAATGATCACTATCAGATGTAGGTACATGACAACAACCGGGACCGACACCTTAACGTGCTCTCTGAGTCACGGAGGTGAGACCCACAAGGACTAACAATCAGATCGGAAATAAATATTTGTATAAACACAAATATCCACTCCGAGCGGGAATCGAACCCGCGACCGCCAGTGATTAGACGCCGCCGACATGGCACAGACACCATTACATCAAAGCGCTCCTCAAATTCATATCAAGATACAATTAAGTCATGCAATAAGAAAAAACACATATCGAACGAATCTATATAAAAAAATCATTAATAATAATAAACATTCTCACCACATCCTTAGCAATGATATATTGGTTCGCATCAAGAACAATTTTATACGTTTTTGAACGTGTGTCGATGTTATTTGAGACCGAGCTTTGAAGTGATCCAACACGTGCTTACTCGAACGATTGAAAATAAAACCGCTTGGTACACTTTCGGCCAAAATACATAAACACAATAAAAATAGTTTTAATACTACTTTTTGAAGTAAAACTTCTTTACGCACGCTTGACTTGGGGAGTGAGCTGGTGAATGCGTGACGAGAGCGTTACGAAAAGTGTGATCGGGTGAAGCGAAAGGAAGTTGAGAGGGAGATATAAGTTTGTGAAGATAGAAAGAGAGAGAGTCACTTCAGTCGTGTGGTCTAAAACACACTCGTTTTTTTATCTTTTATTTACTTTTTATAGAACTTAAAGAAGAGGTAAATATAATACTGTTTTAAAATATAAGAATTACGTTCGACAAGTAACAACACGCGCACGCACATACGAACACCAACGCGTGGACTAAATCTGATTAGCACTTAAATAATTATTTTATCTTAATACGATCCATCAATAATTATATTATACATAATAAAAAAGTGCGTGTGTGTGTGTCAGCTCCCGACGCACAACTGGAGTTTACTCCTTCAGATCGACTGTCTAAATAGGCACAAAAAGGGCTTACTAGTCTAAGATAAAGATTAATACGTATCTATCTATTTATTAATATCTTTTGGAACACTATTGAGTGCCATAGATGGCGTTATTAGAAAACGTCGTAACGTAAAAAAAAACGTAACGAGGTCATTCGTTCAGTAGATTTAACTCCTCATATTTTTTTTCATACCGGGGGCCTTATATGAAAACCGATTCTGGAGTAGTAAACTCCAAAAACGTTTATGATTTTAGATTGTTAAAAAAAATGTGTACCTATGTTTGAGACTAAAAGTAAAATAAAGAATAAAAATATTTTTTCAACGTAATGTATAAAAAATTATAGTAAACCTAAAAATACATAACCAGTGCTATCATACTTAGGTAGCGGGTACCTACTGTATCACTTACCTTGGCAACTTTTAGAAAATTATTATAATTTTCCAAAAGTTAGTTTAGCCTACGGAGCGTGCAAAAACGCACCTCGGTATTCAAATAATCAAATTAGAATATTTAATACTTAAATAGACACCATATTTATGTGTCACACACAGCCCATAACTCTTAAAAATTACACTTAAAACTTATAAGCAGTACTTAGTTAACACTAAGCAAAATGTGCAAAAACTGCTTATCATAACGTGCCAAAAGAGCAGAGTACTTACCTAGGCAGCCCGTGCTCTGCAAGGCGTAGTGCTCAGGTAGACATGTGTGACAACGCGGAGGAGCAGCGCCCGGGGCGCATGAGCACTCTCCGGTATGTGGGGAGCACGCTTGAGATAACGCCGCCTCACCACACGCGCATACTGGACAGCCTTCCTCCACACCTGTGTTAGAAATATGTCACTATACCTACTTATATGCAAGTATGATTCTTGCGTATTGTTTTACATTTGTATTGGCCATACAGATGTTTGCCGTGGTCTGGGTGTTTGTGCAGTCCTTGTGGGTCTCCCCACTGTGCCTCGGAGAGCATGTTAAGCCGTCGGTCCCGGTTGTTGTCATGCACACCTGATAGCCATCGTTACTCATAGTAGGGAAAATATCCGCCAACCCGCATCGAGCAGCGTGGTGGATTAAACTCCGATCCTTCTTCTATATATAGGTATGCCCAACAGTGGGATGTTACAGGCTGAAGCTGTATAGTTTATTTATTTGATCTTACCTATCTATAATTGTCATTTTATTTAAAAGTTTAATTTCCTTAGTCCTATAGTTAAGTTCATTCACTTCATTCACAGTTCACTTCGAAGATTCTGCAATGCCTGAAAACAAAAGTCTTTGAACAATGTGTCCTGCCTGTGTTAACATACGGAGCCGAGACGTGGACACTGATGTAGCGACTGGTCCACAAGTTTAAAGTCGCTCAACGTGCAATGGAACGGGCTATGCTTGGGGTTTCTCTCAAGGATAGAATAAAAAATGAGACTATCCGAACGAAAGTAACCGACATAGCCCAAAGAATTAGCAAGTTGAAGTGGCAGTGGGCTATTCATCTATGACGCAGGATCGATGGCCGTTGGAGCAGACGTATCTTGGAGTGGAGACCGCGTATTAGCAAACGCAGCGTAGGAAGTCCTCCGGCCCACTGGACCGATGATCTACGTAAGATTACCGGTGTAGGCTGGATGAGGATTGCGGAAAACCGGGATGTCTGGCACGAACTTGGGGAGGCCTATGTCCAGCAGTGGACTGCAATAGACTGATATGATATAGTTAAGTATACATAGGTACGTACCTCCGTGCCCCTCCGCGCACACGTCGCACGCATGCCCCGTCCAGCCGGGCGCGCACGTGCACTGCCCCGAGCGCGGGTCGCACGCGCCCGCCAGTGCCCCAGCACCGCATGTACATTGCACACAGGATCCATTATCCCCACCCGCCCAGTAACCCTCCTATTGTAACAAGAAATTTTACTAGAGTTAATAATGATAGATGAGAATTACTTAAAATAATGCTTAAAATCTTTATTTTTAAACGACTTCCGAAAAAGGCAATCCTTCAGATCGACTGTCTAAATAGGCACAAAAAGGCTTACTAGTCTAAGAAAAAAGATTAATACCGTATCAAATGGTAAATAAACTAATCAAATAACGCCATTTATCGGAACCCTATTGGCTACAAAAACGTAACGAGGTCATTCGTTCAGTAGATTTTACTCCCCATATTTTTTTCATACCGGACGCCTTATATGAAAATCGATTCGGAGGAAACTAAAAAAACCGACTCTTCATTTATTAGTATAGATAAAATAAAACATTAGTATCTTTTTAATGAACAAATAATAAGCGATAGTTCAAAATCACATATAGGTAAATAAAATTTAAAAAAAGAAAACTTAACAAACCTGACACTGATCACATCGTTCTCCTTCAGTATGCGGTGGACACACTAGACAGCGGCCGGTGCTTGCATGACACGGACCACCGCCACACTCGCACGGTACACACGAACCCCCCAGCGTGGTGGGTGAGCCCCAGTAACCGGAATCACAACTGGTTGATAGCAAATAATGATGATGAATAGTACTGTAGTAGTGATGAATAGTAGTATAATATAATATATGTACACCTGATAGCGATCGTTACTCCTTCTTATCGTAGGGAATATATCCGCCAACCCGCATTGGAGCAGCGTGGTGGATTAAGCTCCGATCCTTCTCCTACATGGAGAAGAGGCCTATGCCCAACAGTGGGATATTACAGGCTGAATCGTGATGATGAATAGTAATCACGTTTGTCAATGTCTGGATGTGACAGTATTCCATTGTAATCAGACCTTAATTGAATTTTAACTGTAAAATATGCAGATACTATTGTAGTTACCTAGCACCTTAATGATTTTTTCTGAAAGTATAAGATGAACGTTACTGCTCACGATTAGTAACCATGATTAGTAACTCCAAAGGAAGTGAAGGAAAGTAAAGGGATAAGATGGGCGCAGCGGCGTAGCGAGCTTAACTAGCGCCCGGGGCACAATACCTTTTTAGCGCCCCCCCCCCCCCCTCATTCGAAAACCATATAATATGAAGTCCAAAAATTTTTAGTTTTGTGGACTATTTGGCGCCCCTTTATGCGTAGCGCCCGGGGCATGATGCCCCCCTTGCCCCCCCCCCCCTCGCTACGCCACTGGATGGGCGCTAAGGATGGGGGCAAAATAGAGGGAGTCAAGGCTAGTTTTCAGTTTCCACACTCAAATAATATTTTTATGGACAGTTTCGATAGTGTGGGATTATATATTGTTAATATAAAATATAGGTTATATCTGTACTTACAATTCACAATGATCTCCCGTGTACCCATCCGGGCACTGTGTGCAGACGAATTCATCGCCCTCTGCAGACGCAAGTGCGCAGTTGGGGCTGAAATTGTTTGACGCCTCGTACAATGGACAAGCGCATGGCTTGCACGCACCCTAAATAGACAGAAAATGGATGGAGTTGAAAACTTATTTTCTTTCTTTGAATGTTATAAAATTTACTTATCATTTTTCTACTGTACAAGATATACAATTGCTATTGTGGAATTGGAGATAAAAATACACTTTGTTTTTCTATCATTTTTGAAAATGTATATTTGTATAACAATAGCAAGTGTGTACAATTTACACAAGGCAGAAGTGAAATTTCTGATAATTCGTAGGAAGGTAAGCCGTTACGATTTCTTCTATCGACGAAGATCACGGTCTCGTGAAAAAGGTCGTAAGCGCCATGCAAAACGCATCACTTATGCGTTTTGAGCAGTAATGTATTCTATCTCATTCTCTCCTATGTACGTTTATGTGTTTCTATATTTATCGTGACGTATTTCGTTTCATTGAGTTCCAAATCACAACGAATGTAAACAAGTTTCACTTCAGAAATATGTTCATCACTCATCATCATCATCACTTCAGCCTATCGCAGTCCACTGCTGAACATAGGCATCCACAAGTTCGCGGAAAAAATGGCGCCAAAAATGTGTCTGCCCATAGTCACCACGCTGGGCAGGCGGGTTGGTGACCGCAGGGCTGGCTTTGTCGCACTGAAGACGCAGCTGTCCGTCTTCGGCCTGTGTATTTGAAAGCCAGCAGTTTGATGGTTATCCCGCCATCGGTCGGCTAAATATGTTATAAGTATAAATTGTCTACACTAACTTGAACAGGGTTTCCGTAGTGTCCTGGAAGACATCTTTCACAATGTGGGCCCGTCGTATTGTGCTGACACGGCCCGCAAGGACCATCCACTGTTTAAAAAATATAGTTAGTAAATTATTTCATATTATCCAACAATGCAGAATTATGTGAATGACAAAAGTTAGTTTCAAATATTTATTATTATCTCAACCTCAATTTCTATCTGATTATTTATTTTTAGGGACGAGAAGTAATAAGTTAAACTACACATATTACATACTTTTTTAAGCTATGTACAACAAATGAAGTGAAATACAAGCAATAATTCAAGTATAATGTAGGTTTATTGTTGCGACACGAATTTAGACATCTAAGAAGTGTCAATTTACGCAAAAGTGAAACATATTTTGTGCCTGAACGGGTTCTATCCAAACCATACTTGAGTTTACTCCTAAAGAATCGATTTTCATTATTATAAAGCCCCTGGTATGAAAAAAAATATGAGGAGTAAAATCTACTGAACGAATGACCTCGTAACGTTTCTCGTAACGCCATCTATCGGTAAGATAAACTTCTTTTCACTTTCGTCGATCGATCTATAGATGGGTTTATTTGTTTATTCGTTTATTTACTATTTGATATGGTATTGATCTTTTTCTTAGGCTACTAACCCTTTTTTGTGTCTATTCAGACAGTCGATCTGAAGGTGTAAACTCCAGTCGTGCGTCGGAGCTGACATACACACACTTTTTTTTAATATAGCTTAAAAATTGCATCTATGTGTTAAAGTTAATTGAATGTTTGAATAACCACATATAAACAAAACATCACGCATCAATATTTACCGGCATCACACCCCGCATGCATATTACACGCACAGGGCACACATTCAAACGCAGGCGCTGATCCGCGCGCACGCACGAGTCGCACGTGCGTCGCTGCGCACTTCGTACATTGCGCTCCCTCGTACCCAGGTGGACACGAGCATATCTCTCGTACTCCTCCAGGAGCACCTTTGATGTTCACACTTTCTAGACGTACCTGTTACAATATTATATTTGTTTCGTTAGTATTGATATCATTCTTATGAAGAAAATAAAATGATTTCAAGAAAACGCTAGTCATATATAGGTACGTATGTGTCAACTGTTCCTTTTTATGATTTTATCAATAATATTCAAGTAGGCTTGACGATAAGTAAGAAAAACTTATTTTATAATGTGTTTCATTTTTACGATGACTAGATTTTTTCGTACTTCCTATATTTAATAACTAGCTTCTGCACGCGACTTCGTCGGCTTGGACTCCACTCCTATTGGCCTTAGCGTGATGATATATAGCCTATAGCCTTCCTCGATAAATGGGCTATCTAACACTGAAAGAATTTTTCAAATCGGACCAGTAGATCCTGAGATTAGCGCGTTCAAACTAACAAACAAACAAACAAACAAACAAACAAACTCTTCAGCTTTATTATATTAGTATAGATTTCATTTTAGATATAGCATTTTAGATATAGCACTACTGTGGAGTGACGAGGAAGAAATGAGTATATAAGGGGAAGTTTGAAAGTAGCACCCGTGACGGATAAAATGAGTAGCTTAGCGTGTTATGGGCATTTTTTTTTTTTTGATATCGCAGGGTAACCCATTTACGGGTGATATCCAGGACGCCCGGGTAGGCAGTCCTAGACCGTATGTCGGACTCAGCACTTGGGGGTACCACTACCGCACTAAACCTCCTGCGGGAGCCTTCAGCCGCTTTAATTGGAGGGTCCCGGATCTGCAGGCAACAGGATCCCTCCAGCGACAGGCTGGCCTCGGCGAAAAGGCCAGACTTCTCCTCCATGGGGACTGTCCGGCTCACCTCTGAACAGTCCCGACGACGCCGTGTCTAGCAGGACCGGGTTCCCATCCTGGCCCGACACGGGCACAGGGGCGTTACTGGAAGCGCATTAAGTAGCGCCTCCTACGCACCCCCATTCGTCGCCCGCGGGTGGAAGCCACGTCGGCAGCCTCCTCTCTCACCCGCTCGTCAGCCTCCTTCTGGTACATAACTGTCTCGCAGAAGGAGACCATCGCCTTCCAGGACTCGTCGTTGCCAAGCATCGCGGTGATGACGCTCGGGAGTGACAAGTCCCCTCCGAGGACTGTCGTCAGATCGCGACGCAGCGCCGCCCATCTCGGGCACACCTCGAGGGTATGCTGGGCAGAGTCCACCGCCGCACCACAATCGTGACATTCAGTCGTCGGCTCCCTTTGGGCCGTCCGACACAGGTAGTCACCAAAGCAACCGTGCCCGGTGAGAACCTGCGTCAGACGGAAGGTGAGGGGCTTGCGTTTTCGACGCATCCACCGCTCAAGGACCGGGCGCAGGGCAGCCGTTACACGTGTGCCATACGGCTCCTGCGCCAGGTCCTCCCCCCACCTCTGCATTAACGCTTCCTGCCCTATCCGGCGCACCCGTAGGATCCCGTCCAACGTGGAGTTCTCACCAAGAGCCCTCCTACCCGAGACGTATGAGTAGGTCTCGGCAAGAACCTCCGCCACGAGTTCCCACAGGGGGTCGCCGGCTAGAGCAGTAGCTGCAGCCCACGATACCGTACGGTACCCCCGAATCACCCTCACCGCGATGGTCCTCTGCGCAGAGCGCAGTGCGGCCTTATTCCTCGCAGTGAGGCGATCCGCCCAAACCGGGGCACTGTACGTCGCCATACTCCGGCAGACACCGGAGTACAGCTGCCTGCAGGCGGCGCTGGGTCCTCCAGCGTGTTATGGGCATGTAATGAGGAGGGATGAACGCTATATTGGTAAAAGAATGTTAGAGATGAATGTCGAAGGACGAAGAGGGATCGGCAGGCCAAAAAGCGATGGATGGATTGTGTGAGTGAGGACATGAGAAAGAAAGGAGTACGCGCTGAAGTGATGAATAATAGAGAGGAATGGAAGAGGAAAACCTGTTGTGCCGACCCTACATAAGTGGGATAAGGGCAGGGAGATGATGACCTAGCTTAGACAGTTTTACATCTAGGAAGGTGTTTCAAGGGATTAACTTACTTCATCCTGATCGAAGTGGAAGTGAGCTCGTATCATAATCGCCTTAAGATCACTTAGAACATCGAGGAGTTGGCTGCGAGAGACGTATTCAGATCCAGAGTACCATCCTCCTTCTACTAGGGGAGCTTTGAGTTCTGTTAAGCCCGGAGTCTCATAGCTCGTGTTGCCGTACGATAACTTCATCCCATCTGAAAAGTGATCAAAAATGTGTAATGATTGCATGTTTATTTAAATATATTTAGAGATGTAAAGGTTTTAAATAAATAATCAATATCAGATGAAAGAGTCAATCTCAGAAAGTCTTTATTATTTTTAAAAGTGACTACCAACGATTCGAAATATAGATTCTGTAGAGAAGAACTGTCAAGAAACTCCTTAGTTATTCTATAATCTATACTCTATAATCGGTATTTTGTGAATATATACATAATATCTCGTATCTGATGTTGTAAAAATATTTTCATCAATATCACTATAGACTTTCTCTACTCCTGTAAATAAGATAGGTTTAAGTTTTATCTGCTAAGCTATACTACTGCAGGTAAATGGATATCATGTACAACAAAAGATGATTACCATTAGCAATCAGAACATAGTCAGGAGCTCTCGTGGCGCTGCCACCGGAGTCTCCACGTGCCACCGCCCACGCTACCGTCGCTTCCACCTCACCACCGTATAATGCTGATCGCTCACCACTCACTATTGAACTCACGAAGTAGTAAAATTCCCAGCCTTCAACCTGCAAACGAATTGCTCTATTAGACTAGAAAGTTCATTATCTTCGCTTAAACAGACAAGGAATGGGTTATAGAAATTAGCAACTGATATCAAAGCTAACTTAATTAAATAATTTGATGAATATTTATTACTATTTTAAACAAAGAATATTCTTAGTTTCTTTCAAGAATTATGAAATAAAATATGTGCTTAACAACGACTAAACAAGTTGAGAAAATCTCATCATCACTTCAGCTTATCGTAGTCCACTACTGGACATAGGCATCCACAAGTTCGCGCCAAAAATGGCGTGAACTCATGTGTATTGTAGGAAAATCCCATAGAGTAGGGTAATCTTCTATCTTTAATATGAATTGGAATGAAGTAATTTAAAAAAGAGAGAAACAGAAAGAATTATTCTAGTAAGTTATTACAATTTTTCTAGTATCATTTCTGATTTAAATCATAGTATAAAGTATAGTTGTAAACAAACCTCATAACTTATCAGAAAAGGCTTTCCCAGCTCATCAACTGAAGGTACGACAGTCTCAGATGTGTCGTTATCACTGATTAGCCACGACTCGCCCAATGGTAGCACCATCTGCCCTCGAAAATTATACCAAAGGAAAATTATTTAATTTTAATTTTATCAATCAGTTCATTATATTAAGAAAGGTACTAAAATGGCACAGTGACAAGGGTTCTGGTGTAGCTCAAGTGGTCGTCTTAAGGCCGGCAGCTGCAGGTTCTTAGTCCTCTCTGGTAAGGTAAGTTGGTCTGGGTATACATCCTTGTGGGTTTCGTTACTGTGCCTCGGAGAGGACTTAACGTCAGTATAGCCGTCAGTACCAATTGTTATCATAGATACTTGAAGGCGATAATTACAGCTTGATAGATTAAGTTAGAACTAAAGCTTTTGCCCATTGGTATCAAAATTCTTTTACATTTTTAAAACTAGTAGCTTTCACGGTAGGTACCTATTTAAAAAAAATTATATCCTATACGTACATAGACATAACAAATGAAACTTACATCCTCCCCTGAACTGAAGTCAGCAGTACAATGAGTTGCCACGCGTGAGCAGTAACAAGGCGCGCAGCCGACTGCAAGTGTAGCACTTAACCCAAAGTAACCAGGAGCACACGTGTCGCATTTTTCACCTATCACGTTTGCCTATAATAACAAAAAAGTGTGTGTCAGCTCCGATGCACGACTCCTTCATATCGTCTGTTTAAATATGCACACAAAAGGCTTACTAGTCTAAGAAAACGATTAATAGGTACCATATCAAATGGTAAATCAACGAATCAAATAATGCCATCTATCGATGATACATTACGAGGAAATGGCGTTATTAGAAAATGTCGTTACGCCTTTAGACTTTACGCGATAGATGGCGTTACGAGAAACGTAACGAGGTCATTCGTTCAGTAGATTTTACTACTCATATTTTTTTTTATACCGGGAGCCTTATATGAAAATCGATCAAAATGGAACCCGTAACTGTAAAGCAGAAAGGCTGAACTGCCAACCACACTGACAGATTAACCTAGGTCTAGTCTAGTCGAAGATATTTGATAATATTCAACAAACACCTGGACTTTATTTTGATAACGTACCTTACATTCGCAAACTTCATCACAAATGCGGTTAGGATCAACAATACCACGAGGATCACACTTGCATGCCATGGTTGTAACTTCCACCAAACAATCGGGGAACGTCGCAGATGGATCTTCGCAAACGTTACATTTAGCGCCCTTGAAGCCTTTATTACAGGAACAGGTAACACGGTGATGTTTTCTATCCCATTTACAGGAACCTAAAAATTACAGAATTAAATATTAATGTTAACTATTCACTTATTAGCTGATTGAAGCATTATTGCAGATAGGATCTTTTATAGTGAGATATGAGACTAACATCTGGCTGATAAATGGTAATTTATTTGCACATTTATTTAAAAGTTCATAACGATTTCGGAGGTGAAAACTTTGTAAATAAAACTGCATATCTAATTACTGGCCGGCAAAGTGACTGCTGACCATAATTATAATTAAATATATAAGCCATCTATACTAATATTATAAAGAGGTAAAGTTTATAACTTTGTATATACGGGGTAATCTTCGCAAATACTGATCCGATCATGAAAATTCTTTCGCTAACAGAAAGCTACACTATTCAGGAGTGACAAGATAAAAGGAAAAAGATAAAAATATATAAAGATTTTAAATCAGCAGGATTTGAACCTGCGTCCTCTGACGTGCCGTGTCAACAATTCAATCTAATCAAGCATTATTATTTGCCTTAGAAATTAATTGGTGATTTTAAAACATTTATATTTATCTGATTTGCTGAAAATAGTGAGAGGCTACACTATTCAGGAGTGACATAGGCTATATTTTATTGTAATTGTACAAAAAAATTCAGTAAAAAAGAAAAATATTAAAATATATTATGAAAATGACAAAGAAACGAACGCCATCTATCGCTGTTAGATTTAACTATTTAATACTCTATTTTATTTACTGTCTATTTGAATCTATCGATGACGAAGTTTTTACGCTTTTTGATAGATGGCGTTGGAGCAACATATTATTTATTTAAGTGGTTTAAAATTTGTTCTTTAAAGTATGTTATTTGGTTCTGTAATTTAAAATAATAAATACACGATATTATTACGATTTTATTCATCGCTGTAGGCGCCCGCTGCCGTTTATTTTTTATTTTATATATTTTCTCTTTACTTTCTGTTTTACTTTATCGGTACTCCGGACGTAGTTTTGGTCAAAAGTTTTCTTCAAAAATATTTTTGCATTTTAATTTCTACTAAGTACTATAACTACTTCTGTTTTAATATTTCTTATAGTTATTATTTGTTGTTTAGTCTTTTCAGAAATAATTCTAATTTGTGTTTATCATAATTTTTTGTTTCTTTAGCTTCAGTCTTACTTTCTTCTCTTTACTTTCTGTTTTATTTTATCGGCTTAGATACATTACTTACAGGTAATTAAAATTTCGGGATATTTATTTCGATTTTTCAATATTACAATACAAATATTTCTCTATTTTATTTTTGTCTAACACTTCGTCGATCTGAAAGCAAATTGCATTATTGAAATATATCGTCACGTGCACTATACCCCGTCCGGCGACTAATTAGCTTTTTGACAGCTCACGCCTATAAATTACAGTTTTTTTTTCGGAATAACGTACTAAAAATTTTACAGTAATGTCATACTTTATTGACGATTTGATTGATTGAGTGAAGTACCCTGTGCATAAGAAACAACCACAGACTATGAAACAGTTCTTGAAATAATAAATCGATAATAAATCGATCATATGATAAAAATAATTTTACGTCATGTGATTATCTATACTAATATTATAAAGAGGTAAAGTTTATAACTTTGTTTGTATATACGGGGTAATCTTCGCAAATACTGATCCGATCATGAAAATTCTTTCGCTAACAGAAAGCTACACTATTCAGGAGTGACAAGATAAAAGGAAAAAGATAAAAATATAACTCAAAAATGGTAAATGTACTACCATCTCTCGCCGCCATCTATCGCCATTAGAAGACTATTTTTATTAGTCTATCGACGTCGTTTTCGGGATTTTTGATAGATGGCGTTGAAGTAACATATTATTTATTTATACCCCATCCGGCGACTAATGATCTTTTTGACACTTCAAGAAATTTTGACATTAGTGACTGTCTCAAACGTTATTTATTCGATTCGAAATAATAATCGATTTTATTTAAGAAGAACTTTCAATCGAATTAATTAAATACATTTAATTTAAAAATATTATTTATTTATGCGATTATTAGTTTTTTTAATTATAAATGAAATATATAAATAATAAATAAATGAATTAACAGAGTTATTGCTCTATATTCTTGGTTTGCAATTAAATTTCAAGATTTCGACTTAATTCCTTGCAAGTAATCAATCTTGGGGGTCATAGATACTATTTTTATTTCCTTTTTTACCCGACTGCCAAGGAAGGGTTATGTTTTTCGCGCGTATCTTGTATGTATGTATGTATGTATGTAATATTCTTAATTACCTGATTTCTCTAGAACCGCTGAACGGATTTGCATAATTGAGATATCGTTAGATTCGTCTTAGCAGCCCAAGTGTTCTTAGATAGGTGACATTAAAAAAAAAAAACAAACATGGCGGCTGTGCGAAGCCATTGTAGTTAATGAAGAAATATTTTTTTTTTTAGAATACTATAATATGGGTATCAAATTAAAGGGCTCAATACAAGGATTTCAAAAATGTATATTATGATTATTATTACTGTAATAATAATATTGAAATACAATAAGAAAGTTTAAAAAATGTTGACTGCTCTTTCCCATGCCTAAGGCAAGCAAGATGCGAGCCGAGCTTCTTCCTGGCCTCCTAGGCAACGTTCGACGGTCAATTTCGGGATGTAGCCTTTTCCTTAAAAAAAGAATTATCAACTTCGGACTACTCTGTAAAAAGTTATGCTCGGTCAAAGATAAAAATGATATATTATACGTGGCAACTTTAGAACGGCCTCATTTTTTCGTCGTTAATAAATTACTTAATCAACCACATGATGTAAACTATTTTAATGAATTGAACCGATTACGTAATTTGTCTAACTAAAAAGACATAAATAAAATAATAATTAAAAGAAAACAAAAAACCCGCCTGCTATGCCTGCTATGAAATTGAAGGATAAGTCAAATCATTCTCTCTTTGTGCATGTCTCCGACTGCATATTATGTACGATGTTGCATAAAATTTTAAAGGACTACCGTATTGATATTTTTAAGTGTATAGTACATAATGTTTGATATTGTTTCGATTTGTTTCACTAGCGTTGTGTAATTTTGAATTTTTATCTTGTTTCAGTCTTTTCAGTTCATTTTCTATTAGTTGTTTTTTTATGCAGGCGGGTTTTTTGTTTTCTTTTAATTATTATTTTATTGTATTAAATTTATAGAAACAATAATCACATGACGTAAAATTATTTTTATCATATGATCGATTTATTATCGATTTATTATTTCAAGAACTCTTTCATAGTCTGTGGTTGTTTGTTATGCACAGGGTACTTCACTCAATCAATCAAATCGTCAATAAAGTATGACATTACTGTAAAATTTTTAGTACGTTATTCCGGAAAAAAAACTGTAATTTATAGGCGTGAGCTGTCAAAAAGCTAATTAGTCGCCGGACGGGGTAAAAGTGCTATAAAATTTAGTATGTTATTTGGTTCTGTAATTTAAAATAATAAATACACGATATTATTACGAGTGTATACGTCCAATACTTGCTATAAACAATGAACCTAATAGAACTTAGTAAATACTAAGAACTACACAACATAGGTAATGCTGAATGCATCACAAAGAAAAAGATAATTAACGCCCAACGAAGTGGGCACGGGTCGGCTAGTAATATAATAATTTCCTTGAATTATAAGTTTATTATTATTACTGCTAATACCGGTTTCATAATGATATAAATAAGCCACTACAGAACTGTATCAGGTTGAGTAGATACCATACCACGTTAAAGGCAAAAATTGGTGCCACATGGAAACATGAAGTTTCTACAGCATTTGAAATCTCGAAATTTATACATATTTATGAATATATATTTATGAACATGCTATTGGACGTACCTCCTTATATCCAGTTGACAAAGAGTCTTTAAAAATTATAATAACACAACAACTTACCATTAGAACCTTGAGGATCACATTCACATGGTTTGCAAGGATCGTCTGGAAGAACGTTGTAATACCCAATCAGGCAACGATCACAGAGAGGGCCAGCTCGATTATCCTGTGGGACAGTGACAAAATGATTAGTAATTTTGTGTCAATATTGTAATGTTAAAGTCGTAAAAGTATAAAATGATTTTGAGCTTAGCTGACAGCTTTGTGACAAATAGGAAGAAAATAATAGTCCATAAATTACAAGTTTATGTACCTGACGCGAATAATAAATCTTCGTATTTCTCTAGAACTGATTACCCATGGTTTATTTATTTCTACTTAATAGTTTAACGTTAAGATCTGATACCCTGTTTCCGTGATAGGTGTATGTTGAAAAACCAGTCCCAAATCGGTAAATCATCAAATAGCAAACTGAGATAGGGCACAGCAGGAAATTTCCTGCTCAAAAAATGGAGCAGCCCGACTGGGGTAGTACCTCGACCTTACAGAAGACCACAGCTAAATAGGTAATACTTCTTTCAAGCAGTGTTGTGTTCCTGTTGGTGAGTAAGGTGACCAGAGCTCCTGGGGGGGGGGGGGGGGGGGAATTGGGGGTAGGGTCGGCAACGCGCTTGCGATACTTCTGGTGTTGCAGGCGTCTATAGGCTACGGTTATTGCTTACCATCAGGTAAGCCGTACGCGTGTTTGCTGACTTAGTGGTACAAAAAAAAAGAAACAAAAGTACAGGTGAATTATTATGCCGATATTACAACGTTATTTACTTCATTAAGAATCAAGGTCTCATAACCCACCGTGCAATTGACACAGAATATAGCTCCAGTATCATCATAGGAGCAGGCGCCTCGATCGCCGCAGGAGCAGTCCGTTCTCTCGCTCGGCTGATCGCACGGTACCTTCGCTCTCCACGCTCCACCAGAGCAGCAACGGTGGCAGTGCGCGCCACACGTGCCGTGGATACAGTCGCATTTGACGTTCTGTAATAATGTATGGTCTAAGATCCGAGATAGCTAAATATTCCCTAATCTTTTCCCTCTCATGTTAATTACATGTAATAAGCTAAAACCCTCATTTTACATTATATACCTGACTGTAGTAGGCACCCATCTCTATGTTTGCTATACTTACCTGCAGCCAGGTTACTGCTGACTGAGGTTACTGACCTGGCGTTTGGTTTTGCAAGCAAACACAAATATTGTATTCATAGTTTTTTCTCTTACTTTAATTTAAAATAAACTATAAGACTTGATAGAATAAAATAAATGAACTTGAATGTAATATCTCCTTCGTGGAGAAAGAGGCTTATGTCCAGCAGTGGCATGTTACAGGCTGAACCGTATTAAATAAACAACACTGGTGTTAATATTATACCTATACTGGATTATTTATATTTTTGCAGTATTATTTATTTTTTCTGAAGCTTCGGGTTTTGCATTATAAGCCCACTTTGAATTTGTACAATCTCGTATTGATATTATTCTATGTAACTCTTTAATCTTTAATTTTTATCGGTGGTCTCAAAATCATTAAATATTAATGCCCTTAGTTACTATAGGTATCTGTTTTCTAGTAAACTTAGACCATACCTTGTGATCAACAGTGCATTGCTTGGCGTGTCCATGACATAAGCATCTAGCTGCCAGGGTCAATTCTCGTACAGTATAGTAGCTGTGGCGAGACGACGCATGCGCAGATCGAAAGGAAACGCGCACTCTCCGCGCTGGTACACCTTCTCCTATACCGACATGCATCTGCAATAAAATATATTGATTTTTCAAGTGAAATTTCTTTAGGCGCATGAGGGGTAAAATGTGAGCGACCGGTAACGCGGCAACTCGTCACGCGGTCAGTACTTGGATGCGTGACCGCCTGGGAACACCGCGTGACGTTGGCTTTTTGTTTTTTTTTTCAATTACTTACTTTTTTTTTATTACTTTTTTAATTATGATACTGCCTACTTTTTCAATTAGTTTTCTAAAGAAGTTTCACTTCTGACACGACTGTGTACTTTGTACGCACGCAATTTTTTTTATATATACCTAACTAGGTCGGCAAACAAACGTACGACTCCCTTGATGATAAGCGATTACCGTAGCTTATAGACGCCTGCAACACCAGAAGCATCGCAATAGTGTTGCCGACCCTACTCATAATAATATTAACTGAGGTAGGGCACAGCAGGAAATGTCCTGCTCAAAATCTGGAGCAGTCCGACTGGGGAAGTATATCGACCTCACAGAATATCACAACTAAATAATACTGCTTTCAAGCAGTGTTGTGTTCCTGTGGTGAGTAAGGTGACCAAAGTTTCTGGCGAGGATCAAGAGTAGGTTCGACAACGCGCTTGCGATACTTCTGGTGTTGCAGGCGTCTATACGCTACGGTAATCGCTTACCATCAGGTGAGCCGTACGCTTGTCTGCCGACCTAGTCATATAAAATAATTGTTTTGTGCATTCAAAAACCTATACAATAACATAAAATGTATACACTTCTCAGCTTCTTGCTATATTGAGCTACAGCTGATGATGGATTAATTGAAAAACAAAAATATTAAGATGTGATTTAACTTTAAAAACGTGTTTTACGTCACATGTATGAGTCATTCTAAAGTTAATGTCAAATCTCAATACATATACTAGAGTAAATAACTTTAATACATAATAGATTAGATTACAATACAAATTTTTCGAAGCTATCCATATGAGTCATCATTAATATGACTACCTATGTAGGTATATCTATTTTCATCTGATAATATTATTTTACTGTGTGACTAATATTATAATTATGAATCATACTGTAATAATATTGTAAATAAATAAATAAACAAAACGCCTAGCAATCAATGTCCCTCCAGACGAAATTTCTCCAGTGTCGGGGGTCTAGACAACATACACACAATACACAAGCACAAACGTCCAGACCACGACACACATCTGTATGGCAAAAACAAATGTGCCCGTGTGCGGGGATTGTACCCACCACCGCCAACGCATACCAGTGACGTGTCAATTTGTCCAATGATCGCTACTCCGAAACGTCCTCAAAAATAAAATAATATTTTGGGTTGATACTTAAGCGGATTTCGCCGCGTTGGCGCAGCGGTCACAGCAATGGATTGCGATTGGCTGTTGCGCGAGCGGTTGCAGGTTCGATCCCCGCACACGACAACATTTGTATTGGCCATACAGATGTTTGCCCTGGTCTGAGTGTTTGTGCAGTCCTTTTGGGTCTCCCCACTGTGCGTCGGAGAGCACGTTAAGCCGTTGGTCCCGGTTGTTATCACGTACACCTGATAGCGATCGTTACTCATAGTAGGGAATATATCCGCCAACCCGCATTGGAGCAGCGTGGTGGATTAAGCTCCAACCCTCCTCCTACATGGGGAAGAGGCCTATGCCCAACAGTGGGATATTACAGGCTGAATCGTGATCGAAGCGGATTTCGGCCTAACTTTTTTAATAACTTACAAAATTATTTCTTTAAGGAGTTAGTTCTAAGAAACGACGAGAGGAGATCAAAAATATTTAATTTATATTAAACTATATCTTTATACGTTCTAACATATAAAGATTGTTTAATAGGTAGGTATGTATAATTATACATACATACATACACATAAATCTCGCCTCTTTCCCGTAGGGGTAGCCAGAGACCACTTCTTTCCACTTGCTACGATTCTTACATACTCGTTTCGCTTCGTCCACTTTCATTATTCCTTTCATACATGCTCTTCGGTTTAGGGTACCTACTCTTGACCTGGCCTTTTTTCAGGACGTCCCTAATTTGATCTTGCAACACTTCCATTCACACTCGCCTTATACACTTTTTTCGTCAATCGTTCTTCACTCATTCTCTCGACATGGCCGAACCATCTCAGCATCCCTTTCTCAACTTTTGTCACTACATCTTCTTTCAGACCACAAAGTTTCCTTACTCACTCACTATTTCTTATCCTGTCACTCAGTTTAACTCCTATCATACTTCTTAACGCTCTCATCTCAACTGCATTTATTCTGCTTTCATGTTTCTTCTGCCATACCCAACTTTCACTTCCATACATGAGTGTCGGAACCAACACCCCCTTATGCACAGCCAAACGAGCCTTGTTAGACACCTTTCGACTGCTCATAAAGGAGTGCAGAGCTCCATTTACCATATTTCCTGCGTTCACTCTTCTTTCAATATCACTCTCACACTTTCCATCTCTTGTAAACTTTGAACCCAGATATAAAAAACTCATTCATGTATAATTATACCTACGACTTTATGTCAAACAGGAAACTGAGGGCAGTACTTCTTTGTATTTTACTCTGGGTACAAAATCTTCAAAAATAGTATCAACCATTCGATCGCAATTAAATCTAATAAGTCTGTAACATGTACGCGTATAAATTTCAAACGACTTCATCAATGCTTGTTAGTGAAAGCACAGTCTTTTAAAATTAAAAAGAAATCGAACTGAAAATAATATGGTGGAATATGTATTCCACCATATTATTTTGGCGTGGTTAATGGATGACTCATATTTTATCTATGTAGATATGAGTCATCCATTAACCACGCGAGGCTGAAAAGGGGGTGGGAATTTGTGATTTTACTCGTAGGTATTATCATGAAAATTTAAATTCACTTTCAACAAAAAAAAAAAATAGACGTGATTTTTGGATATGGCGTGAGGGTTAGTCTGAAGCACCACACATTCAAAATCTACCAAAAATGTATACTACGTGATTAATAGACGACCTTGTATTACGACCTAGAAATTCGCAGCAAGTAAAATTCCTTACCTCTCCATTTTCAAGAGGCTTAGGGCTGATAAATTGAGTTGAACAAGATGGTTTCTCTGCTCTGCTGGTTCTCTTAACACCTCTAGCTTTTCTTCTGCGTCTTTCAGGTCTGAGGTCCCATAGCTTACGACAGTGATCTCGGTCACCAAATGCTCGAACCATCCGCCAATCATCACCGGTTTCTGTTGATGATACTTCAAGAGACCAGGCCAGTGGACGCGGTGATGGACCGGATTTGATGATTACATGAAGTAACTCCATTTTCTGGAATCGAAAATATGACACGATAAAAAAAGACACATAAATGTATAGGAGAGAATGAGATAGAATACGTTACACAGTATTTTATATTCTCGGTGAAAAAAATCTCTCGTAGGCAAAAAAAGACTGAAAAGTATTTCAGAAGTTTCAATTCTGCCGTGTGTGTACAATTTTTTTCAGTATATAGGTACCTATGACAATCACAGGCTTTTAGATGCCTTCGTTCTTTTTTAACACTCAATATAATTATATTATCTACGTGCGCTTTACTTCACATTATTTCAGATCAGCAATCCTAAGACTGCCTTCATTTTAAGTATTTATTTCCATTTCCTAATTACTTAACACTTTTCGTCTTTATTTCTTGAATACGTGAAGCTGAATTTCCGATTCTTTCGTTTTATGAGAGAAGAGGTCTTTGACTAAGCTATGTAAACAATTATTTTCCGTCATTAATTCAATCGCCTCTAATATGGTCACTTTCTTCCAATTTTGAAATCTTAAACACTATTTGGTAATGGAATCAACGTGCTTTATTTATTTGACTTATTTTGTTACAGAAGTTATCAGTACCCTCGTAATCGTAAACATTGTGATTGATTCATGAGTCATCAAGTTCAACTTTTATTCATGATAGCAATACCGTATGATTCACTGTATTGACGTGTATACTTTATAGGTAGATAAAGGATGTAACAATAAAAATTGATAACAGTTAGAGTAAAATTGGATGTTTTTTAAATAGTAGCAATTTTTATCGTATACTTTATAGCTATTAAAAAGCTCCAGGCGCTGCTTTTTATTACGTTTTACGTTTTCAAGCGTTAAAATTAAGTTTTTATTCCACAAATTCGTGATATTTAATATAAAAATCTTGTTTTTGATACTTAACTAAAATTTGTAATAGGGACATTGGGTAGATCAATAACATACAAAAAAGTGTGACTCGACGCCCCCGGGGAATAAAGTCGTAAAGTGCTATTACCACTTTTTTTAATGTTTTTGCGTTTTCGCCATCTATAGGTCGTAATACATCTTATGATTTTTTTTTAGATTTTTTTTCTAAAAATCCATGAAGTTATAATAATTTACATTTTTATTCCCCGGAATAAATAGCCCATAATAATATCGTAATCATATAATATGGAACGAACATCAGTCTGTCTCAATAAGTTGGTAAGACGTTATACCATTTTATTCACGTAAAAAAATGGATAATTAACTTCCGTAACACACGTTACCGCTAAGTGTTCGGTAAGTGTTGGTCGGTAAACGTACATTACTACTTTATTATTATTTTGTTTTTAGTATCGTAATGCATGCAAATAGTTTTCATTACATTACAACTTCACGGGAATAAAATGGTTATGTGCCGTTACACTTAATATAAAAATCAGTATTACACATTTTTGGCAATGACTTTAAAGGTACAGGTGATATTTAATTTATTTTTATAGCTACATAATTATTACCTACTTAAAAAATTCTGAAAATAATGATGTATAATACAATATTATAGCCCGTTTAGGACACGCGATATAACAGAAAAAAGGTTTTTTGTTCGTCCTGTAAAATTTACTTTTCTCTATTACCACTTTATTCCCCGGGGGCGTCGGCTGTGTGTCAGCTCCGACGCACGACTGGAGTTTACTCCTTCCTGTCTAAATAGGCACAAAAAAGGCTTAATAGTCTAAGAAAAAGATTAATACCATACCAATACCAATCGGTTCCAATAGATGGCATAACAAAAACGTAACGAGGTCATTCGTTCAGTTGATTTTACTCCTCATATATACCTATATTTTTTCATACCGGGGGCTTTATATAAAAATCGATTCTTAAGGAGTAAACTCCAATAACCACCAAAAGTTCACAATCTTGAGAGAAGTGCCTACAGCACAATAAGTACAGTTCATGTTATCATTTCTGTCAAGACTTATTTGTTTTACGAAGAAATACACTTAAAACTAGTATTGTACATGGGAATATTTGTGGTAATGTGTGTACCTGTAGTTACTGCTCAAATCTCACTGACTACTCAACTGCAAACTCAAGGTTGTCTGGTAGAAATCGCTTGCCTAGCGATAAGACCGCCTTTGTGCATAATATTAGTTTGTAAGTTTTATTTTTTTTGTATACCTTTGTATGTTATTGCACAATAAAGTATATTTATCTTATCTTTATCTGTAAGTTCGCATACGCGACTTATGACTTATCTACCCTACGTTACGGGGTCGATTTCTGCAAATGACATACATTTGTATACGCCATACATATTATGTTCGTAGGTGTCTGGACATTTGTGCTTGTGTAGGTATTATGTGTTTCCGGACCCCTGACCCAGGAGGAGGAAAGGGGCGTTTAGTGTGAGGAGTTTATTATTTATTTATTTTGTAAGCTCTACTTTTTCTCTCTCTATTTTTATGGAGATTTTTATTCAATAATAATTATAGCATTTTAAATTAAAATGTGTTTTTATTAAACAAATTTTGCGTCAATTACATACCTAATAAAGCTTAAACATTTTAGCTTTTCTTTGGAAATGTTAAGTTTTCTGTGTTGTAGAACAGCCTATATGCTATAAAAAATGACGTTTCATTATAAAACAAAAGCAGGTACTGAAATATCAATCCACCTAACGCGAGAAATAGTAAGGGATAAAGATTAGTATACAATAAAAGAAAGTAACAGAATGACGTCACCAATGGACTTCCTTAAGCAGAGCACTCATCAAAATTCCCATCAGTTATAAACCATAAGTAAAAATAAAAATCAAGCCGTTTATCTTCGACGTGGCAATCATTTGAGCACTTAGACATTTAAACCTCAACGCACGTTATAAGGATTCTCAGTTGGAATAATTACTAGTCCGATAGCGCAGTTTGTAGTATCTACTGCTTAGCCGTGCGAAGTTTATATCACTGAAAAGATAAGAGAGATATATATCATTTTGATCTTAGGATCTATATCACTCAATTGTCTCTTCATCTCATTTGGCTCAGTGAATGACAACTGACAAGTGTTTCATCGTACATGATACAATATGAATCGAAAAGATACAGAGCTATAGCTATCTCTCTCTTTCGTATGGTAAGCGCCATCGTCCGGTCTCGTTTACTCTCTCCCAGTCCGTCAGTATCTCGAAAATGAATCATAACCCTAGTGAGCTGGAGATACATTTGAAATGCAAGTGAGCTGGTGAAAGATTAGCTCAATTGAAAAGAAATGTTTGATTTATATCTTTCTCTCATGAGTTACCCATGTCTACTACTGCTTTCTGCTCCGCGAGTTGTGGGTTCGATTCACGCCTGAGTTTTGGTATAAAATTTGTATCTATATATTTATCAGCCGGCTGTTACCTATAACACAAACATTAAGTTGCTTACCGTAGGAACAGAGGACTGTGTGTGAATGTTATAAGTAAGGTTGCCAGATGGTCGGGATTCGTCGGGATTGTCCCGACATTTCGTATGATGTCCAGAGTCCCGAAAAAATACTAAATGTCCCGACGAAAAATGTCCAGACGAAAAATCTCAAACTATCGCGATAATAATAATCTAAAATTCCGTAAAAAGTGAAAATCATTTCATTCACCACTTAGTCTAGTCGATAAGTTGAAAATGGTCGAAAATAAAGATACTGCTCTTTAAATTATGTGTGATAGCTTATTGGATCCGGAATGACGCCTAGAAAAATGTTCTAAAAGCGTGTACGAGAGTGTAAAAGCGTGTAAGCGAGTACGACACATTGATTAATTCATTTAAGGTATTGAAAAGTTCATTTTTCAACAAGTTAAACAATTGTTAACTAACAAAATTTTCTCCAAATTCCGTCTCAATTGTAGTCAACTCTATCTAGAGTTCCGAGAGCTGGGAGTTTTTTATTGGACCTCCTTTTTCAGAATTTTTTTTTAATTTCTTAAATATTAACATTTTATGAAATATTGCCAAAAAACGAAAGGCTATTTTTTTTCCTTTTTTAATTGTTTATAACTTGTGCAATTAAGAAATTAAAATTATAAATAATGGAGATAGAGTTCTGGGAGCTGGGAGTTTTTTTTATTAAAAATTTCCTCCTCTTTCACTCTTTTTTTGAAATTTCTTAAATATTAACAGTTTATGAAATATTGGCAAAAAACGAAAGGCCATTTTTTTCCTGTTTTAAATTGTTTATAACTTCTGCATTTTTTTATGTACTAATACACGCTTTTAGAACATTTTTCTAGGCGTCATTCCGTATCCAATAAGCAATCACACATAAATTTAAGAGCAGTATCTTTATTTTCGACCATTTTCAACTTGTCGATTAAACTAACTACTCTACGCGGAATGGAACGCGCTTGGTGAGTCTCTGCGCTGCGATCGGCACGGCAGAGCGGGATTTATATTTCGTAATATTTATTTGTACCGTTCGTTGGTCCCGACCATAATCCCAAAATCCCGACTTTTTGAAAATTTGTCCAGACATTTTAATCTTCCCATCTGGCAACCCTAGTTATAAGGTATTTTAAAAAAATCGATTTCATCACTCTCTGTATAGGTACATTTGTTTCATTATTCTTTAAAATGTAAGGACATTTTTATGTCTTTCGTAAGAAAAATCCTTAAAGTAAGCGGCCGATTTAAAAGATTCTAGAAGCGAGCAGAGCAGACCATTAAAGGAGCAAACAAAACGGGTAAGACAACAGTAGCTCACACTTCCAGGCAATTAGCCGTGGTCGTGGCACCGCCATTAACGCCGGGACGCGGCGGGACGTGGGAACGATATGAAGTAAATAAAACTTGAGGCTGCGACGACATAACTGATTCCTACAGTCTTGACTTGTTTGGTGGTTGGTGTATTTCATACATAATATGTTTTTCTTTATTAACTATCGACTATATCTGAGCTATGGCTGAGGTATAAGAAACAGCGCTTAGCAGGAAAATATTATTTAAAAATATCTTTAATTTTTCGAAAGCGTGTTTTTATTGGCGCCGCGTTGGCGCAGCGGTCACAGCACTGGATTGCGATTGGCTGTTGCGCGGGCGGTTGCGGGTTCGATCCCCGCACACGACAAAATTTTTATTGGTCATACAGATGTTTGCCGTGGTCTGGGTGTTTGTGCAGTCCTTGTGGGTTACCCCACCGTGCCTCGGAGAGCACGTGAAGCCGTCGGTCCCGGTTGTTATCATGTACACCTGATAGCGATCGTTACTCATAGTAGGGAATATATCCGCCAACCCGCATTGGAGCAGCGTGGTGGATTAAGCTCCGATCCTTTCCCTACATGGGGAAGAGGCCTATGCCCAACAGTGGGATATTACAGGCTGAATCGTGATCGTGATCGTGTCTTTATTTATTTGTACGCTGTATGTTATTTGTTAGTTATTTACCTATAATTTGTTGTCAATGTCCTTAAAATATGTGAAAATAGAACGTACATAATTATACGCTTCAGCCTGAAATATCTCACTGCTGAGCATAGGCCTCTTTCCCCATGTTGGAGAAGGATCAGAACTTAATCCACAATTCCACATCGTACATAATTATAACTAAACATTATTGTTAAAATACCGATATCCAGTTTATTTTTATAAAATATTCTTCATCAGAATCTCACAGATATATGTATATCGAATATACTCTTATAATAACAGTTAGCTGACCTGGCGAACTTCGTACCGCCTTTTTTTCTTAAATATAATAATTACATATACCAAAATAAAATATAGCCTATCTTTCAAGTTAGATCAAACTGCACACGGTCTGCAAATTTGATTAAAATCGGTTAAGTGGTTTAGGTGTCCATTGAGGACAAACATTGTGACACGAGATTTATATATATTAATAATAACAATTACAACAAAGTATTGAAGTATCGAAATTTAAAGATAAGAGAAAAGAGAAGAGAGAAGAGAAGAAACAGAGAAGTGTAACAAACTAGGAAGTGTAACAAACTAGGTATGTATTAACAAAATTGTGCAGCAAACGTATTGATCTTAGACGTTGTTGTAAAAATTAAAAAAAAAAAATTAGACAGTTACAATTACTGTTAATTTCTCTCACCCTTTCCCGCGAGATAGAATAGATTCCGCTTGAGATTTACAAATATTAATAATATATGTAGAAATATCTAACTTTACAAAAAACTTTAAAGAATAAAATAAAGTTTCGTTTGAATTTATTTTAAAAGTACAGATAGAATTTGAATAAACATAGTAAATTCTATGAGAATACCAGATCAAATTAGAGGGTAGTTGCATGTGTAAAGGCAGGTTGCCTCCACGAGAGGCATTTCAATAATATATTCAGTGACCACTCAAATTGTCGCATACACCGAGGTGTTCCAATCTTGCCAATTAAGGCGTTGATTTCGCACTGCAAAACATTTACAATACAACTTGGTCTGAAATAGAATTTAATACTTCTTTTTTTTTAATATATTTATTTATTTATACTGTATTGTACACCACAATACATTTTAAACATTAAACACATTTAAAGACATTTACAGACTGTGAAGTACAATGGGCGGACTTATGGCTATTTAGCCATTTCTTCCAGACAACCCATCCCAATTTTAGTAGAAGATTCTTTGTTGTTTTGGATATAATAAAATATGACTCACGTTTTTTAAGACCAACACAAATACTTTCACGATCACGATTCAGCCTGTAATATCCCACTGTTGAGCATTATAGGCCTCTTTCCCATGTAGAAGAAGGATCGGAGCTTAATCCACCACCCTGCTCCAATGCGGGTTGACGGATATATTCCCTAATATGAGTAACGATCGCTATCAGGTGTACATGATAACAACCGGGACCGACGGCTTAACGTGTTCTCCGAGGCACGTTGGGGAGACCCACAAGGACTGCACAAACACCCAGACCACGGCATACATCTGTATGGCCAATACAAATGTTGTCGTGTGCGGGGATCAAAGCCCGCAACCGCCCGCGCAACAGCCAATCGCAATCCAGTGCTGTGACCGCTGCGCCAACGCGGTGTCAACACAAATACTTTATACATCTTTAATAAAACTAGTGGACGTCCAGTGGTCAAAGTTCAATCATAATTAATTTAAATTATAAGTTTGAACATTATTATGGTTCTGTTGTCAAATATAATGTCAATATAGATGGTTATTGTTTATTATATCTATGATTATATTCAGTTTGACAGAGTATAAGCTAAGTTAGAAGTATAACAACTTAGGACCTATGCAAACCACGTTTTTTAAACGCGCCGTCGACGCGCGTTATTTGTATCGATACAGACGCGATACACACGCGAGTCAGACGCAGCCTGTAGACCTTTGCACATCTGTATAATAAAAGCGCACCGTCTACGCGCGTTTTTAAAACGCGCCGTTGACGCGCGTGTGCAGCGATAAAGACGCGCCGGTGCCGCGCGTTTGTATCGATACAAACGACAACAAACTTCTCTGTAGGATAAAAGCGCGCCGTCGACGCGCGTCTTACGCGTTTAAAAGACGTGATTTGCATAGGCCCTTATTGACCACCTACAAGAGCAAACAGCTTATTCGTACTCAATTATATATTTTTATAATTAAGAAGAAAATTTGTGATTTAAATAATCATAATATGACACTATCTAATCATAATTAACAATAATAATATAAACACCTGACACCTGTGCCTGTGGTCAGGAAGCATACAAAAGATAAATATCTAGACTACAACCAACATACCGCCTATACTATTACTAGCTGTGCCACGCGGTTTCACACGCGTTAATTCGAGGAAAAAAATAGCCTATAGCCTTCCTCGGTAAATGGGCTATCCAACAAAAACAATGTTTTTTTTTCCATTCGAACCAGTAGTCCTGCATTTACCGCGTTTAAACAAACATACAAATTTTTCAGCTTTATATTATTATTATAGATTTATCATAAGCATTAGCAACTACTGCGCTTACCCGTCTCTCGCCATCATCAATCTGACAGAATGCAGACTTTATAAATAACAATATAAATCTCATTAGAGACGAGAACGTACCTTCATTAATCCTTATACGTGCCATATTGGGTAGCAGGTTCATTAAGCACGTAACAAAGAAGGCCCGATATCCAGAGATAGTTGTTATTATAGCTTGTAAAGAATTGTGTGGCGCCACTAAAGATGAGTAACCAGAAGTATAGTTTTAGTCATTTATCGCGCATCGACTTTGGACATAATGTTACGTTTTTACTGCTATTGTTAGATATTATTTATCAATCTAGTTTTAGTAGGTAGCTAAAGTTGGTTTAGTTTTAGTAGTTATGTTGGGTTAGACCCAGAGGCGGCCTTAACCATAGCGAGGCCCTGGGCGGCAAGTCTTTGCGAGGCCCTTTGTCAAAAGTGAAAAAAATAATAGTAGGATGAAACCCATTGAAAAAGGAAGAGAATACAATGAAAACGAAAGGAAAAATAAATTACGGGCGATCTGAGGTCGGAAAGTGGTAGGGATTTAAGGGTAAAAAACGGTTCATCTCGATTGCGGATAAACTACAAGTCCTGTGGAAAAAATTCAAATGGCAAAGTTGTAGGTAATAAAAATTTAATATTTTTTTTACACCATCAGAAAATAGAGATTTTAACGAACAAAAAGCCCACCGACTTTTTTTTAAAAAAAAATGATATTTTGACGTAAAAAATTTCGATTGAAAATGACGGTGCTTTTTCGATAAAGAGGTCAAAATAACGTGAAAAAGAAATATTTTAAATCAAAAAATATACAGTGTCTTTGGGACATAAAAAGGTAAGTTTATACCAAATTTCGTAAAGAAAAAATTTTACTTGTAAAAGAAAAATAAAAAACCAAATACTTGGGTTTTTGAATTTTTCACATGGATTTTGAGGTTAAGCGAAAAAAGTGTAAAAAACAAAAGTTGTAGATCTTCTTACTACCTACAACTTTACCATAGAGGTTTTTTTTCCATAGGATTTGTAGTTTAGCCGGTAATCGAGATAAACCGTTTTTTCCCCTTAAACCCCCTCCCTACCACTTCCCGACCTCAGATCGCCCGTAATTTATTTCTCCTTTCATTTTCGTTGTATTCTCTTTCTTTTACTATGGGTTTCATCCTACTATAATTTTTTTTTGTTTCAAAAGCTAAACGCACTGGTCTATACGTCATTTTTGATTGAAAGAATAGCAAGGACTGAAAGCCGATCTTGTGTCATCGAACTATTCAAAAATATGTTTTAATAATTTTAATAAAAAAAAACACACTTAAAAAGTCTATAATTTTAAATTTACTTGGGTTGTCGCGCGAGGCCCCTGCAAGCGCGAGGCCCCGGGCGATTGCCCCGTTCGCCACCCCCTAAGGCCGCCACTGGTTAGACCACACAGCTGAAGTAAAATTTACGAAACATAACTCTTTCTACGAGTATCTTCACTAACTTAGACATATCTCCCTGTCAACTTCCGATCGCCTAGCCCGATCACACTTTTCGTAACGCTCTCGTCACGCATTCACCAGCTTACTCCCCGAAATAAGCATGCGTAAAGTTACCTACTTCAAAAATGTTGCTTCATAAATCATTTGATTTGGACGTGTGTATGTTCAACGTAATATTTTATACTGTCTGTACTTGTTGATCAATGAGGATTTGGGTAGCATTGAATTAATAAGTGTAGTTAGAAATGTTGACACAAAAAGAAAAGATACAGAATAACGTAAACAATGTAAGGGGCTAAGGGCTAAGGGCAAGGATCAGACGAGTAAAATTTTCTTACAGAAAAATAATTTAACTATTGTACAACCCTTGCGTTCCCATGAAACTAGTTCCCTCAGGTGGTAGGAGGAAATGAAGCGCTCAGTACTTTATAATTGGTTTCACTAAAACTTATATATGGAGTTTGACACAACCATAGCGCGATTCAACCGACTCCTCGCGCCATCTAGTGGTACATAACCCACAACTATTAAAAGTTATACATAGTGACTCCATCTAGTGGTAAATACCTACACTATACTAAATCAACAATGCCATACATAGTACATAGCCACTCGACGTCGCTCCAGCTGGCGAGAGTCCTTAGCCACTTGGCCAGTGAGCTTAACAACCGGCACTGCACGGTCGGGGTCTTTCTCGACATGGAGAAGGCCTTCAACCGTGTATGGCACGCCGGACTCCTGGCCAAGCTGGTGGCCACGACAACACCGCCCGCGTATGTGCGAGTGGTGGCGTCGTTCCTGGAGGGCCGTAGCTTCTTCGTCTCGGTGGACGGTGTGGATTCCCAGCCACGCCCAATCCGAGCTGGAGTACCCCAGGGCAGCTGTCTGTCGCCGCGACTTTACGCGGCGTACACGGACGACATCCCCACCCTCCGCAATCGTTTGCGTGAGGGGGAGGAGGACGTGCTGTTGGCCCTGTATGCGGACGACAGCGCGTTCTTTGCATCGTCGTATCACTGACCATGAAGACCTGACGATAGGACTACCACTTGACCGACGACCCCAAAGGCTACAGGCCCTGGCCCATTTGATGGGATGAATTTGACCCCGGTGGCAAAATGCCCCGGTGATGAAAGCCCGGGTAAAGAGGGTAACCTCAAGGCCCGTACCCGGTCAGGCCCTCGGGTCTGCCAGGACGATCCACTGCTCCCATACATAGTGACGTCTACCTTCCTACGATTTTTTAGAAGTTTCATTTCTACCCTGTGTGAAACGCACACACACTATTATAAATATTTGTTGTATGAATGGAGAAGAGGTTAGTAGCTTTTAGGCACAAAGTATTCAAAAGCCAAAAAACTAACTAATCATATAATATAACTTTGCTCATAGCAGATGAGCATAAAAAATCCACGTCGTCTCTGGATAACAGGGCTAAAAATAAAACAAAAAAAAAAATGGCCTGAAACGCTTGTTACGTGGAAGTTCCAAGTTAACGCAGACGATGGGATCGAGGCCATGTATGGTATAACTAATGAACGCGTCTCTGGACTCATCTCGGCCGCTATTGACGTTTTTCCGATTGTCCGAATTTGGTCTGACGACTCAGCTTATATAACGGACTCTTGTAAACATCTTATAGTTCGAATATGCTGAGAAAAGTTTCTTAAAATTTTATTTTTGTGTAGATGTTTTGTTTTATACAACTAGTTCGACAAACATGCGTACGGCTCACTTGATGGAAAGCGATTACCGTAGCTTATAGACGCCTGCAACAACAGAAGCATCGCAAGCGCGTTGCCAACCTTACCCCCAATTCCCCCAAGGAGCTCTGATCACCTTACTCACCACAGGAAAACAACACTGCTTGAAAGCAGTATTATTTAGCTGTGATCTTCTGTAAGGTCGAGGTACTACCCCAGTCGGGCTGCTCCACATTATGAGCAGGAAATTTCCTGCTGTGCCTTACCTCAGTTAAAATATTTTAGATAAGTATATAGTGTAAGTTCGGAGCCTTATTTAAATACGTTCTTTAATTTGAGGGGAATGTTTACCGTAACGATGGGATAAACATTAAATGTTTGACAGTTATGAAACCCATGAACATTTTGTATTGGATTTTTTTTCGTCAATTTTCCATGTTTTTAATAGTTATTCTGCTATTTGGGACGATGATAAATACAACAAATCAAAAACCATGAAAATCGGTCGAGCCATTCTCGAGTTTTAAGCGTTCGAAAAAATCCAACTTTTTTTATATATATACTCGTATACACATATATAGAGAGCAAGATATAAGACAATGAAAACTGTGTTACGTTAACTAACTGACGAAGAAAGGTTATGATTTACGAGAACATGTCGGTATGTGTGTGTATCCCAATTAAAGTCACAATCCAATTAAAGTCAACCAATTAAAGTCACGTTCAAGTGAAAACGTACTTTTAACCGAATTCCAAAAAGGAGGAGGTTCTCAATTCGTCTGTATTTTTTATGTATATTACCTCAGAACTTTTTACTGGATGGATCAATTTCGATAATTCTTTTTTTTAAACGAAAGATGGTGCGTGTCATGTGGTCCCATTTAAGTTGAGATCTAACAAGTACTTTTCAAGTTATACCTATACACGTATTTGCTTGACTATTTTTTCGTCGATCTTCCTTTGTATTATACCGCATAACTTTTCACTGGGTACACCGATTTTGATGACTCTTGTTTTAGTCGAAAGCTGATGCTTGTCTTGTGGTCCCATTTAAATTTGATCCAGATGTGATGACTAATTTTGTAATTAAACTCGTTTTTTTTTTATTCGTTTGCGATCAAACACTAACTGAGGTAGGGCACAGCAGGAAATTTCCTGCTCAAAATATGGAGCAGCCCGACTGGGGTAGTACCTCAACCTTATAGAAGACCACAGCTAATTAATACTGTTTTCAAGCAGTGTTGTGTTCCTGTTGGTGAGTAAGGTGACCAGAGCTCCTGAGGGGGATTGGGGATAGGGTCGGCAACGCGTTTGCGATGCTTCTGGTGTTGCAGGCGTCTATAGGCTACGGTCTTACCATCAGGTGAGCCGTACGCTTGTTTGCCAACCTAGTTACATTAAAAAAAACACAACTATTTGTTTCCTAATCGCTCTGCTCATTAGCAGATAACATCAGACCCAAAATGACAGCCCGCTACTATAAAAAAAGTGTGTACTTATGTACGCACGTAAGAAGTTATACTTCATTGGCTAGTTAACGTAACGTTGCTAACTTCTTCTTCGTTGACTAGCTAACTTCAGGGTGTCGGCATTTTTTGTAACGGTGTGCGTGTGCATCGTAAAAATTTACTCTCTTAATTTTTCCCTGATGCGCAAAAGAAGTATAACTTCAAAAATATACGAAATCCTAAACAAACCTACTTACAATTAAATTCATATAGTTAAGATTTGTATTTATAAAAAAAATTCCATATAAAAAAATACTTAAAAAAATTCTCTTTACATAATCGACCAGCACGTGTTATCAATCGTTATCAAAACGTTATCAATTTTCTATACCAAGTATCAGTTTTTCGCCAACGACCGTCGGCGGCGGTACTGACGATGTCGGTGCGGCATCCGACCAGCAATGACGTCATTCTTGACGTCACAAATATCCGAAGAGAATCCCAATCGCACAAACCTTATGTACATTACCAATCAAATACGGGACAAAATAGAAGTGAATATGTGTATGTGAACAATGCCTATAGTGGTAGTATCAGCAATGTGACAACGGGGACTTACTGCAACCCCCCGACTACGTATGTATAGATGTTTTATTATCTACTAGCGCACGGTTGCTAAGCCTATCAGTGTTCCTCTACTATATTATGCATGTATTATACATAAAAACCTTCCTCTTGAATCACTCTATCTACTAAAGAAAACCGCATCAAAATCCGTTGTTTTAAAAATTTAAGCATACAGACAGACAGACAGACAGCGGGAAGCGACTTTGTTTTATAATATGTAGTAACTAGCTGTACCCTGCGAGCGTTGCTGCGTTATCATAATATATATATTTTTTTTTTCAATTTTTTTTGGGTCGTACCAACTCAGAAACCTTTGTGGGCTCATGCACAACGCTTTGCTGAAGACCATGACATGATCAAATGCATAGTTTACGATTCTATAAAAGACATACAGACAAACATTCATTTTTATACATTATATAGATTAACATAGGATCAGTGGATCTGACTAGGTTATCATATTTAAATACTATAGAAGAAGCCTTTTTTTAAAGGTTTTTTTCGGGAAAATTTTGTGGAATTATTTTTTTGTATTTTTCGAAAAATGAAAATAAGGCACCGTTTCTGAGAATCAAAGGATAATATTTAATTATGACGTATAAAGAATAAACGGTACTCTAAATTAAAAAGTGCACATAGTCGGTAAAGGTTTTTTTTTTGTACATTTTTCAAAGAAGGGTAAATTTTTCGATGAATTAAATATAACTTTGGTTATCATTTCCCAAAATTTTCAAATTTGTAATAAAACGGATGACACTTTTGTAACAAAATTTCCGCATTGATTTCAGGCTCTAAACAGTGTTTACTATAAATTCATTAAGTGTAGATCATGCACAAAATAAATTTGGTCATACATTATTTGATAACATACATGTACAACACAAGATAACATTACAAATACAACTAATAGCTAAAGCTCTTATAACATAAACAATATTTTATACGCAGTGGTATTTCCTCTTTACGCAAAAATAAATATTAAAATAAGGATAGAAAAACGTTATAATCTACTATATAAAAATAAGTCGGGTTTTCCTTCCTGACGCTATAACTCCAGAACGCACGAACCGATTTCCACGGTTTTGCATTCGTTGGAAAGGTCTCGGGCTCCGTGAGGTTTATAGCAAAGAAAATTCAGGAAAAATTTCAACAGAAAAGCGGGAAAATCTTTTTTACATTCAGTGCCAAAGCCATAAAACGAAGCCATCTGGTGGCGAAACGGAGTTCGCCGAGTTTGCTAGTAAATAATAAGTAATGAACTGAACCAAATTCAGTCAGATTTTATGTAACCATTTAATAATTACTAGCGACCCGCCCCGGCTTCGCACGGTTGCAAAAACTATCAGTGTTTCTCTACTATATTATGCATTTATTATACATATAAACCTTCCTCTGGAATCACTCTACTTACTAAAGAAAACCGCATCAAAATCCGTTGCGTAGTTTTGAAGTTCTAAGCATATATACAGACTGACAGCGGGAAGCAACTTTGTTTTATACTATGTAGTGAAGAGGTGCGTCCCCAGACATACCTCCTACCTAGGTCCAAGATTTGCAATATACAGCCTTAATTGAAAGTCACGATTCAACCTGTACTGTAATATCCCACTGTTAAGCATAGGCCTCTTCCACATGTAGGAGAAGAATCGGAGCTTAATCCACCACGCTGCTTCAATGCGGGTTGGCGGATATATTCCATACTGTGAGTAACAATCGCTATCAGGTGTACATGATAACAACCGGGACCGACGCGACGGCTTACCGTGCTCTCCAAGGCACGGTGGGGAGACCCACAAGGACTGCACAAACACCCAGACTACGGCAAACATCTGTATTGCCAATACAAATGTTGTCGTGTGCGGGGATCGAACCCGCAACCACCCGCGCAACAGCCAATCGCAATCCAGTGCTGTGACCGCTGCGCCAACGCGGCGTCTAAGTAAAGAAAAATATATAATTTTTTTTTTAATTAATGAGTCACCACATAAAAAATACCTCGTCATGATTTTCTTACCTTCGTTTTAAAGGTACATACTACATAGTATGGGAACATATTGTATACCTACTGTAGGTATAGATATTGTATAAAAGTTTTTAAATACAAAAACAAAATACAGACACATTGTCACAGACATACCGATAAATAACATAATATTATGGTCTAAGAGACGTGGAAGAGCGACCTTCATCGATCTGATAACTCGATGAGACATATTTTTTATCAAATATAATTTATGAACAAAATGCCTATGATATCTTGCCTATCGCAAAGTGGTCATAGCTACTTTTAATTTAATTAATTTTAATTAATTTTTTTTCATCACCTTCACTCATATGATAAACAAATGAGTTTTTTTATCAATTGATAGTTTTTAACACACAGAATATGCCTAGGTAGGCTTGCCTACTTATTTTTGGTCATGGCTACCTGGCAAGTAGATGTGAACAGGTAGGTCAATATATAGATACCTATATTCGATACTACATCGATCTGTTCGAATCAAAATTGATATCATAGGTAAGATATTGTAATTACAAAACCAATCATATAGGCTTGCCTGCAAAAACAAAAAAATAAATAAATATAGCCTTGACCACTTTTCGATAGGCAAGTTATCATAGGCATATTTGTTTATAAATTATCTCTATATATATAAAAATGAATCGCAAAATATGTTGCTAAGCGCAAATCTTGAAAGCGGCTGAACCGATTTCGCTAATTCTTTTTTTTATAATATTCCTTGAAGTACGAGCATGGTTGTTATGGAGAGAAAATTTTTAAAAATTGCCTAACAAGTAATATAATTACAAGAAAACAAAAAAACCCGCCTGCGTAAAAAACGGAAAGAGCAAAGTCAACATTTTTTAAACTTTCTTATTGTATTTCTTTATTATTATTACGGTAATAATAATCATAATATACATTTTCGAAATCCGTGTATTGAGCCCTTTAATTTGATACCCATACTATAGTATTCTAAAAAAAATTTTATTTCTTCATTAACTACAATGGCTTCGCACAGCCGCCATGTTTGTTTTTTTTTAATGTCACCTATCTAAGAACACTTGGGCTGCTAAGACAAATCTAACGATATCTCAATTATGCAAATCCGTTCAGCGGTTCTAGAGAAATGAGGTAATTAAGAATATTACATACATACATACATACATACAAGATACGCGCGAAAAACATAACCCTTCCTTGGCAGTCGGGTAAAAAGTCTCAAAACTACACTTTTTTATATTCCCATATAAAAGATTCGTAATAATACTTAAAAGTCCATTTGAACTTTAATACCATACCATAAAGTTTAAGTATTAAAATCGACTGTTAGGCGGTACGAAGTTCGCCGAGTCAGCTAGTATTTGATAAAAAATATGTTTCATTGAGTTATCAGATCGGTGAAGGTCGATGTTCCACGTCTCCTCTACTATTAAGTAAAACATCAATACAGGCAATACAGCTTAAATCTGTGAGGTAAACAATATAATTATCAATCATTATCTGACAAAAGCTTAAAACCTCCTTTTGAAAACAAGTAACATGTTTATTTTGTAGCTATCGGTAATAAATCTATACTTCATATATATAATACACTAGCCGACCCGTGCCCACTTCGTTGGGCGTATAATCCATTTCACATTAAAGAAGGGTACGGTGAAATTTGATATGTTCCAATACACTCTCACTATTTTCAGCAAATCAGATAAATATAAATGTTTTAAAATCACCAATTAATTTCTAAGGCAAATAATAATGCTTGATTAGATTGAATTGTTGACACGGCACGTCAGAGGGCGCAGGTTCAAATCCTGCTGATTTAAAATCTTTATATATTTTTATCTTTTTCCTTTTATCTTGTCACTCTTGAATAGTGTAGCTTTCTGTTAGCGAAAGAATTTTCATGATCGGATCAGTATTTGCGAAGATTACCCCGTATATACAAACAAAGTTATAAACTTTACTTACCTCTTTATAATATTAGTATAGATATATATAAATAAAATTTAAGTGCCTGTCTGTGGTTTCTAAAATAACTGTGTTTTTGAATAAAGCTATTTGCGCGTTACTAAAACACAAACAAACGATTTTAAAATTGTTGGCTGTCTGTCTGTCTTTCTGTTTGTCCGGGCTAATCTTTGGAACAGCTGAATTGATTTTTATGGGACTTTCACCAGACGATAGATAAGGTTGTTGTGCAACACATACTTTTTTATCCCGGAATTCCTGCGAAATATGGAGAAACCACGTATACCGCGCGCGAGTATTTACCGCCGAAATAGATATGAAATAAACAAACATTTTTCTATTAAATACTATATATATACTACTAATATACTAATATATTTGCGAACAAAGACAACTAAAAAATAGGTAGTAAATAAAAAAATAAAATAAAAAATACTAGTTTCTGCTTAACAAATAACTTCCTTTGTTTTGTCAAGTCTTTATAGTTATTTTTTTTTAGGTACATGATAATATAAAAACGTTTTATAACCTTTGTGTGTATGTCTGTCTAAATGTATATCATCTGTCTCTGGAACGGCTAAAATAACGGGATCAGAATGAAGCCGTTAAAAACATAATAAGTACCTAAGTATCCATATAGAATCTTCCACGCGAACGAATTCGCGGGTGCAGCTAGTATCTAAAAAAACTGTTTTTTAATGTTCATTTATTCGTTTAATATCTACATAGGTATATTAATATCAGAAAACTATACATTATTTATTTGTTTGTAAGAAAGTTCTTAAGATCTCCCTTACATCATTTTTTTAGGGTAGTAATTATAACTGATTGATCACGTACAGGTATTAATGAACACATTGATACCTGTACGTGACATATTTGTCACGTCATGTTGTCACAGATAATTCATATCTCACAGGTGGCTATTGATTGAAAGGATGTTGATTTATTTATTAATGTTTCTGCTGTGTGGCTACGGCATAGAATTTAGCCTCCCCCTCTCTTCCCGTGGGTGTCGTAAGAGGCGACTAAGGGATAACACAGTTTCACTACCACCTTGGAACTTAAAAAGCCGACCGATGGCGGGATAACCATCCAACTGCTGGCTTTGAAGTACACAGGCCGAAGACGGGCAGCAGCGTCTTCGGTGCGACAAAGCCAGCCCTGCGGTCACCAACCCGCCTGCCCAGCGTGGTGACTATGGGCAAAACACATGAGTTCACGCCATTATTGGCGCGAACTTGTGGAGGCCTACGTCCAGCAGTGGACTGCGATAGGCTGAAATGATGATGAATGATGATGATGATCTTTTATGTTAAACAATTTGTTTTACTTGTTTGTTTTTTTATTTGTTTGTATGTAACGCATTACAAGTTACATAGTTTAACTTGGAAATAGTGATCTGATTATCTTCTATACTAATTAATGGAGAACCGGTTTTTTATTCGGTTATACTGCGAAAACTACTGAACCGATTGGAATTATACTTATACCATGAAAAACGGCGTGTTTCAGAGAAGATTTTAATATATATATATAATTATATATAGGTATATGTATTGGTGATTAATTAACGTGTAAAAAAATATGGACGGACAGAGGTCGCTACTTATCAATATATTACGTGAGTGAAATTTGAATTTCATCATACAACTTTATAATAGAAAAATTATATATTTTTAAAAGTTTTTCTATATTCCTTAATAGAAAATTGATTTAGTATAATTTTGAAATATCTTTTGCTCACTTTACAGTAAATAAAAAACGTTGTTAAACATCACATTATCTAATTATTTATTAGTTACAAATATGAATATGATTAATGGCATTAGGTATTAATACAACTTTTCATTATTTTCAGCGTGGTCAGAGAGCAGTACTGGGCATGTTCAAAATGGCCATTTGCCCAACGAGCTCTAGCCCTTGCGGTGGGCATCCTGATCGGAACCGTGATCGGTCTAGTCGTGATCATCATAACGAAGGACAAAGATAAAAGCATTTCTGATATATTAAACGCGCCGTTTACATCTTGACTGAAAAGTTGTGACATTTGATTTGAAGTGTTTAGATATTACACTTTCTGGGGATTGAAGTTACAATAGAGAACTTTACTATATTGTTAATTCCTATTACGTAAGTTAGTGTTTAAGTTTAGGTCATAAAAATACCTGGTATAATAATACCACATATAAGCTATGTGCAAAAAATTAGTCAAAGAGAATTAGTAGTTTAAGAACGAGATAGGCTTCACTTCAGCCTATCGCAGTCCACTGTTGGACATAGACCTTCCCAAGTTCGCGTCATATATCCCGGGCTTTCGCAATCCTAATCCAAGTTTATAACCGGATAAACTACTGCTTTCATTTGACTGATCTTTTATATAGTTTAGAGATAGATTATATGCAGGAATATGTTAATTTTATGTCTCTCGTTTGAATCCATTTGATTTTTATACGTATATGAATGTTTTGTGATCGAAATTTCAAGATTAATTGTTTTAGGTAGTATTAATAAAATTTGGGTTAACATTCGATAACCATACAGATTGACGAATGTAATTTTTCAAAGAAACGGCTAAGGTTTAATAATGATGAATTGGTTTTAAATTCGTTTTATAATTATTTTTTTTGGAGTTTACTCCCTAGGAATCGATTTTCATATAATGCCCGCGGTATGAAAAAAATATGAGGAGTAAAATCTACTGAACGAACGACCTCGTTACGTTTTTGTTAACACCATCTACCATATATGGTTCCGATACATGGCGTTTTTTGATTCGTTTATTTACCATTTGATATGGTATTAATCTTTTTCTTAGACTAGTAAGCCTTTTTGTGCCTATTTAGACAGTCGATCTGAAGGATTAAACTCCAGTCGTGCGTCGGAGCCACAGAGTACATTGTAATAGTAGGTCGGAGCTGACACACACACTTTTTTAATAAAGTTGTAAATATAATTGAAAAACTAAAGGAGGTATTTACCATTCCTAAACCAGTCAAGTGATTTAGATGTAATTGTATGACCATGAGAGTTCATCATTTTTCCCAAAATTTCTGCGATTATTAATCTAGGAAGCTCCTTGTAGTTTTCTGTAACTATTAGGTACTAATGTGTAATTTTTTTTTTTTTTATGTTACGAGTCCGGCAAACAAGCATACGGCTCACCTGATGGTAAGCAACTACCGTAGCCTATAGACGCCTGCAACACCAGAAGCATCGCAAGCGCGTTGCCGACCCTATCCCCAATCCCCCAGGAGCTCTGGTCACCTTACTCACCAACAGGAACACAATACTGCTTGAAAACAGTATTATTTAGCTGTGGTCTTCTGTAAGGTCGAGGTACTACCCCAGTCGGGCTGCTCCATTTTTTGAGCAGGAAAGTTCCTGCTGTGCCCTACCTCAGTTTATAGAGAGTTTATATTATATAATTATTTATGCGTACATTTAATATTTTTAATATTTATAGTAAAATAAAATGTAATTTTTATGCAGAAATGATATAAAATTAGACAATAATGTTTATAATAGATCTATGCTAATTCTATTACAATTTCTAATGTATGAAATTGTAAGTAGAATAAAATAAGTCAAATATGTATTTCTTTGAATAATTTATTACTTAAATTGTATAAAAGATAAGATACGAAAATTAAATTTTATTTTATTTATCAAATTAACAAAATTAAATATTATTAAAGTTATCTGCATTTATTAATTTAAGTTGATAAAAAAGTCAGTTACAAATGTAAAGCGATAAAAGCACTTATTTTAAAAATACCGTTAAATACAAGTGTTCTGGTATTATAAACAAAATTTACATAAAAGAATATCTTTAATTTTCAATTTTTTTTTGTAGTAAGGTTTTTAAGGAAATATCAAGTGACACTTTTCATGAAACTTTGTTTTAGACCTGTAGCAAATCTAAAAAAACCTCAAATCAATTAACCAGTTCCTTTAAAGCAGTAGGTAATATTTTATCTATAATTTCATTGACGTATTTCCGGTGATAAATATTAAAGTCCTCGCTTATCTAATGGTTGTATGTTATAATTCGTCTGTTTTCGCACCTTTGTACATATAAGATAGTGCTGTCGCACATCGATAAAACGATTTTATTGCAAATATAATTTTTTTTTTTATGTTACTAAGTCGACAAACAAGCATACGGCTCACCAGATGGTAAGTGAGTACCGTATCTTATAGACGCCTGCAACACCAGAAGCGCCGCAAGCGCGCTGCCGACCCTATCCCCAGGAGCTCTGGTCACCTTACTCACCAACAGGAACACAATACTGCTTGAAAACAGTATTATTTAGCTGTGGTCTTCTATAAGGTCGAGGTACTACCCCCGTCAGGCTACTCCATATTTTGAGCAGGAAATGTCCTGCTGTGCCCTACCTCAGTTAATTAAAAATATTACGTCTAGTTTTTATTTGTATTGGTTGCATTTGTAGCTTAAGCTTCACTAATTATATTATTTCATTTAAAAAAATGACACTTGTTGTAAGTCAAGTAGAGATACAAGCATTCTGGTGTTGAATTGCAGTATGTTTCAAATCATTCTAACTGAGGTAAGGCACAGCAGGAAATATCCTGCTCAAAATCTGAAGCAGCCCGACTGGGGAAGCATCTCGACCTTACAGAAGATCACAGCTAAATAATACTGTTTTCAAGCAGTGTAGTGTTCCTGTTGGTGAGTAAGGTGATCAGAGCTCCAGGGGAGAGTCGAGGGTAGGGTCAGCGAAGCGCTTGCAATGCTTTTAGTGTTGCAGGCGTCTATAATAAGCTAAGGTAATCGCTTACCATCAGGTAAGCCTTACGCTTGTTTGCCGACTTAGTTGTATAATAGCTTTTAGAATTAGAAGTACATATAATGTAAGTTGTACTTAAGTAATCAGATAACTACTAAATACAGACCCTCAGCACTATAATTATGAGGATTTACTTAAAATTAACATATACAAAGTGTTAACACTTAAGCCCACCTAAGTAGCTTTAGATATCTAAGAATTAGAAATAGACAAAAACTGAATAAATTTTTTTTAACCAACGAAAAAATATTTGTTGATCGGTCAATCTTAGATAACATCAATCTTAAATACGGCATGTTTTGGATATTCAGTGATAACTAGATAAAAAACGCTTATCAGTATTGTAGATGATTCTAACAATCTAGGCGCAGGTTTTTCGTTTCGGTACTGTTCAGTGCACTTTATTTTTGTTAGTCATATTCTTGTCAATAGGGAGCTACTGACCGGAACCTTCATAATATGATTATTAGTTAAAAAAGTCTTGAACATAGTTCTAAATAAGTTTTTCTAAACACTATAACTTTTTTTATTTCATTATCACTATGAACATTTTTACTATTTCGGCACTTACCGCGGTTGTTGTTTTGTGTTGAAACTTCCAATAATTTCCGCAATGTTGCGGACATACATATCGAGAATCACACTTGACCACGGCATCTCAAAATTTGGAGTTACAAAACGACAATCACAGAGTTTCATAATGACAATGGTGGTAAGCGCCATAAAAGTAAGAGTGTTCCTTATGATTGTGACAATTCGAGGGTATGTAGATTGTAGATAGGTAGTAGAGGGTATGGAGATTCGAGGGTATCCTTGACTCAGCATGACAATGCGAACAAAGTCGCAGTACATAGTATTAATTTCATCTAATACGATTTCTTGAACGATCAATCGGACTCAAAATATGAACAGCAAGCAATAACGCGATTGTATTGCTCAAAAAAGGGATATTTTTAACAATCGTATCGCTATCTAATCGCTGCAAGAAATCACCTCGAGTATCTTACATTTACTGTGTTTGTTTCACACTAGTTCACGTGAATTGTTATGTTTTCATTATCAAAAATGCTTTAACATTGTGTTATGTGAATAAATTGTATTTAGGAATAAATAAAAACGGTTAAAAAACCAATTTACATAAGATACAAAGTATCTAAATAAGTATAAGGAATTGTACAATGTACATACTTATTCAAGATGTAACCAAAAGTAAACAAAATATATAAGTAAGTAGGAATATTTTTGTAAGATCATGATAAGTCTACCATTTATATCAAACTTATCTTTAAAAGTTGACAAGATTGGCTAAATAAGAAAATATTATTTGCCATAAATAAATTCATTCAAATTATATTTCAGACTTTTATTTCTATAAACATAATTATATCCTACCTAGTTACCTACTACTACCTACTTATCGATGTTGATGTTCAATATGATTCAGGCGACAAGCTCACGCAGTGGTTACAAAATTGACTGATTCTAAAGCGGCCGTTGATTCGATCCCCGCACATGGCAAAATTGTGTATGTCACACAGACGTTTGTCTTGTTGGTCTGGGCGTTTGTGTGTGTTTCTGGAAGCTGCCCTTTGCGGTTTAACCCGCGACGGTGACAAACCAGCATGTAGGTCACCTGATGGTTAGCGGTCACCGTACCCTATAGACGTCTGCAACACCAGAAGCATCGCAAGCGCGTTGCCGACCCTATCCCCGATCCTCTCTAGGACCTTTTGCCCCCTTACTCACTACAGGAACACAACACTACTTGAGTCCGGTTTTATTTGGCAATGATCTTCTGTAAGGTTGAGGTTCATCCCCAGTTGGGCTGCAAATCATTATTAATTTTTTATATATAACTTAGTTGACAAAGAAGCGTACGGCTCACCTGATGGCAAGCGATTACCGTAGCTTAGACGTCTGCAACACCGGAAGCATCGCAAGCGCGTTGCCGACCCTATCCCCAATTCCCCCCAGGAGCAGTGGTCACCTTACTCACCAACAGGAACACAAAACTGCTTGAAAACATTATTATTTAGCTGTGGTCTTCTGTAAGGTCGAGGTACTATCCCAGTCGGGCTGCTCCAAATTTTGAGCAGGATATTTCCTGCTGTGCCCTACCTCAGTTAATTACTGTTAGATACTTATGCAGAGCGGTACACGTCAATCAAACGAGCTAGTTAGTTGCACACTGATTTATTAACAGTTGACAATTGATACTTATAGTGCGCGGTAAGCGCATACACAACATCTCTCCCTCTTATAGCAAGGATAACATAAAGAAAACATTGTTTACTTAAAACTAACTAAAACTATTAAGTCGGTGTTGAATAAACCGGACTTATTGCCCGACGCCTGGAACGGGTGGTACAGAGAGGTGTTACCGGCTCATTAGTTGCTTCCTCCGATGCAGACGACTCTTGACATGATTTCATCGGAGGCTCTCCTCCACCTTCTGGATGAGCGATAGCTTCGGAGTATGAACCGTCCGGTGGCATTAGGTCTGGCACCACGTCTGGGTCCCAACGTCTGTTATCTGACTGCGAGTTGCATAATCGTAATCTGATTTGATCGATGTGTCTTGTTATCACACAGTCTAAATGTGGTATATATATTTTGTATAATACTTGTCCGACTTTTTCCTTAACTATTCCTTCAATCCAATATTTTTTATTATTATTTATATTTTTAGTAACCCAAACTGTTGCGTTCTCTTTGAAGCCCTCTCTCTTTGTACCTTTATAATTTTTAGCCTGCAAGGACTGGTTGTGTTCGACGGTTCGAGTGAGTGCTGTGGGTGAGGGAGACGATGACGAAGCAAATGGTGTCGAGTTTAAGAGGTCTAGCCGTGAACGCAACGTACGACCATACACTAATTCCGCGGGTGACTTTTCGGTGGTACTGTTTTTAGAGTTTCTATAGTCGAATAGAAATTTAGCTAGCTTCTCTGCAATATTTTTTTTATTACAACCCTGTAAAACTATACTTTTGAGCCCTCTTTTAATAATTTTCACAAAGCTCTCAGCTTGCCCATTGCTAGCGGGATGATATGCAGGTGATAACATATGTTTTATACCATTAACCAGACAAAAGTGCTTAAATTCATGAGAGGTAAACGACGTACCATTGTCACTCACCAATGTATGTGGAACTCCGAACCGCGACATGAAATCGTATAATTTAGTAATCACAGCTTTTGAATTGTAAGACGAAGTCATATCATAACACTCGACCCATTTACTGTGGGCGTCTACAATAACTAAAAACATATAATTGTTAACCGGTCCCAGAAAATCTAAATGAATTCTATAAAATGGAAGCGGCGGCAGCGGCCAGGGTGCCAGCGGCGCGTGTTTCGGCGCGGGCCGCAGCTGTGCGCACACGCCGCACGCTGCCGCCAGCTGCTCCAGCGCTCTGTCCACACCCGGGAACCATAGCCGCTTGCGCGCCTCCGCTTTCATTTTCACGACCCCGAAATGTGAGCTGTGCATTTCCTTACACACTGTCTCTCGCAAACTAAACGGAATAACTACTTTATGTCCCCGCATCAGACATCCGTTTTCGTACGATAGTTGATTACGGCAATTAAAGTAAGGTTTTAAATTAACATCAACAATTTTCCGTGGCCACCCGTTTAATACATAACGCTTGACTCGCGACAAGCAATCGTCTGTAGCGGTTTCACGCCTCAGGTCGCTAAGCGTCACCGGTAGATCACCGTCGATAACAAAATTGACATAGGCCGCTCTCTCTTCACAATTTACGAGCTCATCTGATACCCCTCCCCGTGGTGGCATACACGTATTGGTAACCTCACAAGCCCTAGATAAATAATCCGCTATGTTCTGCTTGCTACTTATATACTCGATATTATAATTATAAGCGGCCAGAAACATAGCGTATCGTTGGAGACGGTTGGCGGATACTTCGGGGATTCCTTTGTGAAGTCCGAATATGGCCAGCAGGGGTTTATGGTCTGTCCTTAACACGAACGGTTGCGATCTACCGTATAAATACTGGTGGAACCGTCTTACGCCAAAAATAATAGCTGTCGCTTCCTTTTGGATCTGCGCGTAATTCTTTTCCGCCGGTGTAAGCGTTCGAGAAGCGTAAGATATCGGCCTTTCTATCATATCCTTATCAATTTGAGATAATACAGCTCCTAGCCCCGTCGGCGACGCATCAACGGTCAAAATAATCCTAGCGTTCGGGTTAAAGTGCGCCAAAGTCCTATCAGACGATAAAATATTTTTTACTTTTATAAATGCGTTATCGTGAGCTATAGTCCATTCCCACTTCGCGTTTTTATTTAATAAATTATATAATGGACTCAGCACAGACGATGCGTCGCGTATAAAATTCCTATAATAATTCGTAAGTCCCAAAAACGACTGTAATTGTGACACGCTCTCCGGTTTAGTAGCTTGTAATATAGCATTTACTTTTTCAGGTGATGTCCTAATCCCGTTTTTGTCTACTATATGGCCGAGATATGAAATTTCATCTTTAAAAAAATCGCATTTACTTTTTTGTACTGTCAGCCCCGCGTCATCTAAACGCTGAAGCACGGTGATTAAACGTTGTCGGTGCTGGTCGTCACTATCGGCAGTTATTAATATGTCATCTAATAGGAAAATGATGCCATCTATACCAGCGAGCAAACACTCCATTGCTCTTTGAAAAATGGCTGGTGCGCTTGCCAGCCCAAAAACCAAACGAGTGAAATTAAAAAGACCGCGATGTGTATTTATACATGTGAGGTTTTGCGACTCCTCGCATAGCCTAAGCTGATTGTATGCCATAGACAAGTCAATTTTACTAAACTTAACACCCCCATACAACTTAGATAATAAGTCATTTACACTAGGCAAGGGGTATTGATCTATTATTAACTGTTTGTTAATTGTAACCGAGTAATCGGCGCATAAGCGGATACTACCGTCTTTTTTCAACACCGGTACCACAGGCGATGCGTACTCCGAGTGTTCCACCGGTTTTAAAATACCTAACCCTAATAATCGATCTAGTTCCTTATCTATTTTTTCTTTAAGTGCATAAGGCACCGGTCTAGCTTTACGAAAAATTGGCTTTACATCTGGCTTCAAGTGCAATTTAATTGTATATTTATTAAAAGACCCGAGACTATTAGAGAAAACCTTAGGAAACATTTTAAATAAATCTTCCGCGACATTTAAATCACTTCCTTTATGCGTGTAAACAGCGTGCACAGGTGCGCTCGAATGCGTCATCACTAACTCGAGATCGAATTCCCGTATGAAATCGCGCCCAAGCAGCGATGGGCCGTTATATCGTACGACAAACACAGACACTCGCGTGCGCCCCTTATACGATATTGGCAACAAAACCACGCCCACGGTATCAATATTACCGCCGTTATAATTATATAATTTTTTATTGGTGACTGACAATGGTAATCGCTTGAAATACAACACATATGTTTTGTAAGAAATAACGCTTACAGCTGATCCACTATCTATTTCAAACTCTAAAACCAGCCCACCGATCCGAACGCTCTCGGTCATCGGTCTGCCCGTCACACATCGAATATTGTATAAACACTCACCGTCGTCTCCGTCATCCACAGTACCTTCCCCGACGTACTTGACCTTGGCGTCGTTGGGACACATTTTATACAAATGACCTTTGTTGTTACACTTTTTACACTTATAACTTTTATAGCGACACTGGTTAGATTTATGATTAGTAAACCCGCACACACTACACTTTTCCTTCTTGGAGATGTTGAACACGCCATCCGGAACCATCACGGCGCTGCCGCTCGCCCCCGGCGCTGCCATTGACGACGCCCGGCGCGCACAACACACGCTTTCTGCCAAATCTATGGCTTTCGCCAAGGTCAGTTCCCGCTGATCCTGGGCAAACAACTTGTCCCGCTCGTGTCCCGCTGCCATGCCCATGATAAACCTATCCAGCAAGGCCTCCTCCAAATTCTTGAAAGCACAGTGTGCTGCTAATCCCCTTAACCGTGCCGCCCACTGAGTGTGGCTTTCACCTGTGCGCTGCGTTGCGGAGTAGAAAATGGATTTCTCCGCAAACCCGAACCTTTTCGGTGTAAAATGCTTATCGAGGAGTGTAGTTATTTCATCGTAACGCAATTCTTCCACCTTGCGAGGTAGCGCCAGGTCACTAACTAGGTTAAAACTCGCTTCACTTAACGCGCTTAACAAAATGGCCCGTCTCTTGACAGTTAATTTGTCATTTTCGTTATTTATCTCGTTCGCTATAAACCATTGGTTTATGCGGCATTTGTAGCTTCTCCACTCTTGTGCCAGGTGATCGAAGGTGGAAAGAACACCAAATACTCCTCCAGTAGCCATTTTCAATGCCTACGTGAGTTCGTTCGCCGCCACGTGTTAGATACTTATGCAGAGCGGTACACGTCAATCAAACGAGCTAGTTAGTTGCACACTGATTTATTAACAGTTGACAATTGATACTTATAGTGCGCGGTAAGCGCATACACAACAATTACAATAGGTTGAGTAGTTTTTTCGTAAAACTACAACAACCATTCATTCATCCATTATCACAAACTTTCACTTTTATAATATTAGTAGAACATAAAAATATTAATAAATTATAGTGAATTCTTTTATCTCCTTATCTTATCACCTGTGAGATATATTCGCTTCATATTAATAACACGCTTGTCACTGATACCATTGCTGTGTTTGTTTGTTTATTTGTTTATTTGCAGTGAACATAGTTTGCTGTGTGGTTACGGCACTAAAGAATGTAGCCACCCCCTCTCTTCCCGTGGGTGTCGTAAGAGGCGACTAAGGGATAACACAGTTCCACCACCACCTTGGAACTTAAAAAGCCGATGGATGGCGGGATAACCATCCATGCTGGCTTTGAAATACACAGGCCAAAGACGGGCAGCAGCGTCTTCGGTGCGACAAAGCCAGCCCTGCGGTCACCAACCCGCCTGCCCAGCGTGGTGACTATGGGCAAAACACATGAGTTCGCGTCGTAATGTCGGGCGCGAACTTGTGGAGGCCTATGTCCAACAGTGGACTGTGATAGGCTGTAGCGGTAGCGGAACCTAGTTTGAGTTATCAGATGCCTTCATTATTTTTCATGCATGGTTTAAAGATACTTCTGTTTTTATGATTACACGTTCGATAGCCCAACGGTCAGCTGGAACCACAGCTGGGTTGCGGCTGTTGCACTGGCGGTTGCGGAATCGATCCTCGAACTTCGTAAACATTTTTATTGGCCATAGTTACAGATGTTTTCCGTGGTCTGGAGGTTTGTGCTTGTGTATTGTTTGTTTCCGGACCCCCGACACAGGAGATAATACTAGTGGGGGCCGTTGAGTGTGAGGTGTTTGTTTATCATTTATTTACTTATGATAAGCTGCTTAGCAATTGTGTTTTAGGACGCATCCTTGATATACTCATACATATTCATCTATACAAATAAATAAAATTATAGTGTCTGTTTGTAATATTAAAAAAACCGCTTTTTACTAAATGCATATGGATTATGGATGTATGCACGATACATGTACGAAAATAACATTTTTTACAATATTTGTCTGTCTGTCTGTCTGTTTGTTCCAGCTAATCTCTGAAACGGCTGGACCAATTTTGACGGGATTTTCACTGGCAGATAATTGATGTAGAAAACCTCTGTGTGGTTTTATGAAACCACGGTAAAAGTGAAACTTTTGCATGCCATCTATGTTTTAATATTTTGTAGGCTGTTTGTTGTAATTAGTGTCTTAGTTCTTAGAGATGGCCGACCGTCATGCGACATGCAATACGCACACGAAAAAGTTTGAGAGGATGTAATAAAAGTTTCAATTTAATAAGGCGTAACTTAGGCTACTTGTTAAATTCCACGCGGACGAAGTCGCGGGCACAGCTATTTTTAAATAAATTTATGTATAGAATAAAACTCCTAACCCAGAATCAGAAAGTGGGTCGAGTACAACTGACTTCGATATAGAAGATGGCTGGCCATTACCACCTGCTTGGGATCCCATTATTAAAAGAATTAAATCAAAAACCAAGCATTATTAGCCACATTAAAGACGCAGTTAGCACTTTCTGCGTAGAGAGAACTAATTAAAATACTGATGTAACACAGGGTAGTTTCTAATAACTTTGTAACGTTAGGACGTCTGACACATCAGTCTTACCGTGACCATGGTTGCTGTAAACTTGTAAAGTATCCGAAACGTCAGGCATTTAAAAAACTTAATAAACCACGATAAAATCTGGAAAAGTAATTTCATTGTAATTTAGAGTTTTATTATTTTAATTAATTATAATTTGATTCATTTAAATATTTTCAAATATCACGCTTCTTTGAGTAAACTCCAGCCGCTTGTCGGAGCTGCACACACCTTTTTAACTGACTTCCAAAAAAGGAGGAGGTTCTCAATTCGACTGTTTTTTTATGTATGTTAGCTCAGAACTTTTGACTGGGTGGACCGATTTCGATCAATTTTGTTTTAATTGAAAGGTGTTGCGTGTCACGTGGTCCCATTTTAATTTAATTGAGATCTGACAAGTACTTTTAGAGTTATAGCTAATAATGCGTATTTACTTGACTGCTGTTTCGTCGACCTACGTTGTATTATACCGCATAACTTTTTACTCGATGTACCGATTTTGATGATTCTTACTTTAATCGAAAGCTAATGCTTGTCATATAGTCTTGTTTAAATTAGATCGAGATCTGATTAGAACTTTTTGAGTAATCTTTAATAGCGCGTATTTACTTGACTATTTTTTCGTCTTATTACGTTGTATTACTTGTCGATGTAATTGAAGTCGGTTTTTTTTCGTTTGCGAGCAAACACAATTATTATTTCATACAAGTCATTGTATGGTTTATAAGCTGCATGTTTAGTTTTTTCACTAAATTTATATTCTGGGAACAAAAATAGTTATTTAAATTGGACAATAAATAGAATGTCTAATTATAATGTATAGATGTACCGCTCTGATAAATTCGTCTCATCCATCAGCTTATCACTAAGATAGTGCGACCTTCGCTTGGAGAGATAATTGGGAAAAATTTTCTATCTCTTTGTCCCTTTTGACACATTTTTAACTAGCGTATAATATAGGACATAGTTCTAAATAAGACTGCAATATTGTTTAGAAAAAGTTTTTCAGTACCAATCCTCATAGGTAGGGATCCCTAGTACATTTTTTTAACCTGATCAGTATCAAGCTAATTTTCCGTGAGTAGCTTCATTTTGATGAGACGAACAAAAAGTCCCTCTTCGATAACTCTCGATTGTGGTAGATAATAGAGTTAGCAGGAGGTAGAGCAGCAGTGAGCGTAGGACCGGGATAACGTACCACGCAATTTGGAGGACAATATTACCATCAAATTATATAAATATTAAGTAACTAAAAGAATAAAAAATCAGCTGGTTAGTAATAATTTTTGATGACCTTACGAGGTCATCAACTTGATGACCTCGTAAGGTCATCAAAAATTGTTTTTTTTTCTGATTTTTTTTTTCTTTTAATTAGTTAATATTTACATAATTTAATAGTAACATTGTCCTACAAATTGCGTGGTACGTTATCCCGGTCCTACGCTCACTACTGCTCTACCTCCTGCTAACTCTATTATCTACCACAATTGAGAGTTTTCGAAGAGGAACTTTTTGTTCGTCTCATCAAAATGAAGCTACTCACGGAAAATTAGCTTGATACTGATCAGGTTAAAAAAATGTACTAGGGATCCCTACCTATCAATAGATCTTTTTTAATTTATTTACAACTCGGGCACTTGAACTATAAATAAAGCTTCTCAATATTTTTTAAAGGGTTTTAATAGACACGTGACTTATAAATAACGTTGAAGTTGAACAATTAATAACCTTGGTGTTTCCATTAGTCTAGATTTTGAATAGTAATAACTAATCATCCTTACTGTCCTTGCTGTAAAGTCTAAACCTTATATTCTTAATGTATATACAATTATACATATATAAAAGCGAAAGGTCACTGACTCATCACGTAATCTCAGAAACCATAACACCTACAAACTTGAAATTTGGCAGGTAGGTTCCTTATAGGGAGTACACATCCACTAAGAACGGGTTTTACGAAATTCCACCCTTAAGAGGGTAAAACGGGGGTTGGAAGTTTGTATGAAAGTCCTATGTTTTTGAAGTAAGAGACTTGAAATTCAAAATATATGCTCTATAGATATATGAAGGTGTACTAATAATGTAATTTTTGAAATCAACCCCTTTTGGGGTTGAAACAGGGGGTGGTAGTTATATGTGAGCGAGATGAAAACTTAAGTATAAGTATATTATTTGCATCACAAAAATAATTAACGCCCAACGAAGTAGGCACGGGTCGGCTAGTGAGACATAAAGGGGACAATTTGTATCTGTTTTATGCTACGCTGTTATTCTTGTAATTGTTTCTGTACCGTTCTACAAATAAATAAATAATAAATAACGTTGAAGATTGGTATTTACTATCACGCGCTTAACTTCTAAGTTATCTCAATAACCCTATCAATGTAATAGTAACAATCAGCATTATTAAGATTAATAGTGTCTTGAGATAAAGTTTCAATTAAAAACAATCGAGAAAATAAATACCTAAAGATTATCTGAATTGTGTGAAGATGTAGTTAACAAAATGAGTTAGTTAACAAATTGAATTTCGTACCACTCTAACGAGATAGATATAATCATCAGCATTCGAATAACCAAAATAAGGAAAACAAGTAATCAGTATAACTAATAATTGTGTTTGCTCGCAAACGAAAAAAAAAAACGACTTCAATTACATCGACCAGTAATACAACGTAAATAGACGCAAAATAGTCAACTAAATCCGCGTTATCAAAGATTACTCAATAAGTAGTCATCAATTCTCGATCAAATTTAAACGGATTTACGCGACAAGCATCAGCATTTGACTAAAATAAGAATCACCTAAATCGGTACACCTAGTGAAAAGTTATGCGGTACAATACAACGATAAAATAGTCAAGCAAATACGCATTATTACAATATGTATATTACTAAGCTAGTTGCCCGGACAGACGTCGTTCTGTCAAAAGTTAATAAATAGTAATTTTTTTTAATTTTTTTTTTTAGTAATTATTAAAACCTTCCGTGGACCTTAAGGAACGTACAAAAAAATAAATTAGCCGAATTGGTTGAGCCATTCTCGATTTAGCAATACTTATTTTTATTAATTAAATTTATTTTGCGTAAATAGAAAGTGTTTAGACATTGTATTAAAACTACTTATAATATTTGATGGTTTTTTTTCTATATTATGGCATAAAAATGTTTGTAGTAGATACAATGTGATTTAAGTTAACAATTAGAGAGCGTTGTAACCACGAGTTGTAACGTATTTAATGATGTGTTCAGTTTAATGAATGGCATACGCCTCTTTCTCTTTTTTAGGGTTCCGTACCCAAAGGGTAAAATCGGGACCCTATTACTAAGACTTCGCTGTCCGTCCGTCCGTCCGTCTGTCACCAGGCTGTATCTCAAGAGCGGCGATAGCTAGACAGGTGAAATTTTCACAAATTATGTATGTATAATAATAAATAATTATCGCCCCCTTAAATATTTATTTTATTTTGTTTTTAGTATTTGTTGTTATATCGGCAACAGAAATACATAATTTGTGAAAATTTCACCTGTCTAGCTATCGCCGTTCTTGAGATACAGCCTATTGACAGACGGACGGACGGACGGACGGACGGACGGACGCACGGACGGACGGACAGCAAAGTCTTTGTAATAGGATCCCGTTTTTACCCTTTGGGTACGGAACACTAAAAATTAAATAAAGCGCATAAGAGATTGAAAAGTTATAAGTTATAAACGTAAACAATTATTCACATTTTTAAGTAGTGACTTAGGATGAAGCTAGTAGGCATTTTGGTTGGCCTATGACTGTATGATAAATGACCTACAAATTGAATCTTGAGATATTTTAATCAGTCTCGCTTTTGTAGCATTTTTTTAATACACGGGGGTAAAAGAGACCACACCAACACGATATTGAAAAAGTAGTTTTCGAGTTACATGACTATGTATACAATATAATATTTTTTATTTCTTATACAGTAATAAAATTGTAACGTTAATTGAAGTTATATCCATTTATTATAATGAGATATGTAACTAAAGCTATCGTCCCTATCTGAAAGAAGCCTTTAATAAAATATTAGTTTACTGTTAGTTTGCTTTGTCAATTCTAACTTCAACCTCATTTATCGCAGAGGACAAAAAAAGGTTTTATAAAAAAGAACAAAATATGGTACAGATAAAAAGATACAGAAGTTTAAAAATGTTGCTATCAAGCGAGCCACCTATCTGAAGAGGCTAGCAATACTTCATAGGGCGCCCCGCGGCTCGTTGACCACCGGAACGTAATAGCGATGTGTATCGCTCACGGAACAGATAACTGAGAAAATGGCACCGCTTACATTACTAGTTTTTTACGCTCATTAAGGTAACAGACTGTTAAATTACTTTTAAGTTCTCAATGTGAAATATGGAATAACATGCATGCAAACTTTTTATCCCTATTTTTTTTTTGCGAATATATAGATTTGATTGAGAAAAAATCTATATATTCGCAATTCTTAGTTATTTGGAAGCCCGCGTACATTTCTTAGATTTGTTTTAAATTTAAATAGAGTAGGTGTATAAAAATAAATGAATTACGATGATATTTTAATTACGTTATTAGTAGTTAGTTAGTTACGTTGTACAATATATAGGTATTTGCACAAATATATGAATGATCACGATGATAATGAATTTATGCTACGAAATTTTTTTTATGATAAGAGCATTGTTTTTGTTGTACGTAATATAATATATAATATACGAGTAGATTATGTTAGTAAAATAATTTAATTCTCAAACTTTCGCAAAATCTGAAAATTTTATACCGAATCATAACTCTGTAATATTGGAATTATATCAGACAAAATATAATCTCTGAATTAAAAAATTAAAAATGGTATCATTTTGAAAATGTTTTTTTACAAAAATTGTCACACCTTCTTTTATGACATACATCTACTTGTATTTTACACCTGTGTTGCCGTCAATGAATAAAGTTTTTATCTTTATAAGCAATGATTATCGCGAAAATGATAACTATCTTTCTTACTCAATATTATATTATAATATACATAATATATTGTATATTTGTCGATATTATTTAATTGAAAATAAAACAAAGAAAAAATTAAAGTTGATTCCTATTTTCGTGTCCAAAGAAAATTTAAATTCAATGTAACATTAAATGTCATCTAATATATTTTAAATTGAACAGTTATGTAGAAAATATAAACGATTAAACTTTTGAAACACACAAAAGACAAACAGAAATAATGTAAAATAATATTATGAATTAAAAAATGTGTAATAAAATTCGAATGTTTCTCAATACAATTCAAAAACAAAAAAAATGTAGTTCGCCATAAGGCGATTGACTACACAAGTATAACAAACGTAAAAAAAATACAATTTACAAAAAACAAACTCAACAAAAATAAAAGAAAGTTAAGTAAAGTAAAGGCTTTATTAAATAGCAAAAAGTCGAAAAAAAAATCGGTATTTTTTTGAAATTTTAATTCATATACAAGACAAAACACGCAAGTTTGACCATAACATGATCAGGACAAACACGAGATAGCCAATCGTGTGGTCCACACTGTAACTTTGAATCAATGGTGATTCCAAGAAAAGTGGATGAGTTAACAAGTGAAGTATCATCAGCAAACAATACAATACCTCTTCTCTACAAAGAATAAAATATTATCACAACCAACCCGACATTCATTATCGATATCATAATATAAATATTATAACAATATCAAGCGCCATGAAAAGGGACATGAGTGTTCTTCAAAAAGTAATTCCTACCTTTTATGTAACTACTTCGCGCATAACGCTTATAATTATAACGTCATATGTTACATGATATAAACTGAATTATCCTGTAACGTCTAATTGCTGTATTGGCCTTTTTCGTGCTTTCCGTGTCATAGTGAGGCCGTAAATCGACTAGAAAAAAATATTTGCGTAAATACAAATATTTGTTCGAGCAAAAATCTGACCTCCGACCTAGCATCTATGAAATGTATGAAACATTATATCTATGAAAATTATTGAATGATCGTGGTCTTACTGGTTCTTCTCAGCAAAATCTATGTTTTGAATCACTAACAAGTGCACAATAGCAACATCATTAGACAGTGATGTCTCAAATGTGCTCTTAAAACTACATTATTAAAGTATATTTTGATTGTATATTGTAATGTACAATGTAAGTATTATTTTATTTTCAATTAGTGATAATTCTTATCCATCAGTCGTAGTTAGGAATGAATAAAAGATAAGAACTTGCTAAATATTTCACTGTAGATAAAGATTACATGAATTTTATTTATCTATCAGAAGACTGACAGGGGAAGTACTTTGACCTTAAAGAAGATTATAAAACTCAGATCAGAGACCAAAATATACCTTTCAAGAGTGCTGTACTTTTGTGGTAAGGTAGCCAGAGCACCATGTTGAGTGAGGGCTAGTTCGACAAGGCACTTGGGATGATCTTTCATTTTTTATATACCACTAACAACTGACTAACAAGCATTATGTACGCCTGCAACTTCAAATGCTTCACAATCGCGTTGCCAACTCTTTCCATACTCCTGTTATTCCAAGCCTTTATGGGCTATGGTAATCGCTTACAGTCAGATTTTCCGTACGCAGGTTTTTCAGTCTAATGTTATGTAATATATAAATTTTACAACTCCATCGTCATAAAGATGTTTTCTATTTATTATTTACATTTAAATATGAAAAGGTTGTAAATTAGCCTACTAAGATTATAAATTAAAATGGTATTGATATCTTTTACAAAGTATTATATTATTAGCTTCACTCCTTATCTTATCACTATCAAGTAAGATAGATTGACTTGCGAGAAATTGCATCGTATAATTTTATACGATATTGCTAAATTCGTGTCACGTAAATAAATTATTGGAAAATATACTTGTAAATGAACTGCGGCGAACAAAATTTCAGATATATAATTCAGATATATCAGATATATAATAGTATAGTAGTCTGTATATTTATTAAAAATACTATAAACAAAGATATAAACGACAATGAATAAAAATAATAACGATTTTTTGTATTTCTAACTTTTATTCGTAGTTATTAGTTATTTTTAGTTATATTTTATTTATAATTTATAACTAGCTGACCCGGCGAACTTCGTACCGCCTAACAGTCGATTTTTTTTAAATACTTATCCTTCCCGAAACCTCTCCACTAACTCTTAAACTTTATGGTATGGAATTAAAGTTCAAATTGACTTTTAAGTATTTATTACGAATACTTTGTATGGGAATATAGAAAAGTGTTGTTTTTAGACTTTTTGAGGCAATTTTTTAAATTTTTCTCTCCGTAACAACCATCCTCTTACTTCAAGGAACATTATAAAAAAAAATTAGCGAAATCGGTTCAGCTGATCTCGAGATTTGTGCTTAGCAACACATTCAGCGATTCGTTTTTATATATATAGAGATAATGCTACGACAGTAGTATTTTACTTATATCAGATCATTAGCATTTTAAATAATGAAATAAGTATAATATAATAGAAAATAAAATAATTTAAATATGGATAAAATAATAAATACAATCAAAAACAACATTCATCATTAGATACATTAAAAATATATCATCAGATACATTAAAAACAAATGCAAACATAAAATTTTTCGTTGCAATATTTTTAGAAATCAATATTTCCAAAAAATAATTTACCATTTCCATCAACCGCCCGCTCCGAGGCGCCGGCTATTATCCGATACGCGCCCATTTGCCCCCATTGTCCGTCCGACAACCTGCGCTATTGTCCGGACCGCGGGGATTCACTTATCTTTATAAAAATACCAATTTAGTACAGATTTTACTCTTATTATGAACGAGAAAAATGCGTGGGCGTTGAGCAGAATAGCTTCGATATAATTTAATGAGTTAAGATAACGTGCGCTTGAATTAAGTCTTTACTTTATATAGTTAACAACACATTTTAACTTAAAGACTAATTTTTTGATAAAATTCTGAGATAATTGTTTTTTTTACCAAATTACGTAATTATAAAAATTCGTTTCAATTTAAATTGTAGATTGCCTAGTGTCAGAATTAGTCGTTTTTTTAAGTTTCCATAAAATAATAACTTTTTTCTGGTATTATGTAGGAACTGTGCTTAAGTAATTTCCATATTATTTAATAAAATAAAAAAATATTATATAGCCTACACGATTCCTCGAGAAATGTACTATTTAACACAAAAATACTTTTTTCAATTCGAAAACAGTAATTTCTAAAATTAGCGCGTTAAAACAAAACAAACAAACAAAATTTTCAGTTTTATAATATTAGCAATAATAAATTCTCGTCCTATGACAGTGAAAATATATCTTCATAAATCAAATAAATCTGTCACCTAAATGCACTCATTGTTTACTAACAAAAATATCAGACAAGTGCAATGACCGTAATCAATCTCAATATGCCAAAGATAGTTGCATCAGATTCATCAACAAGAGCCTACAATAATACAAACAATACATATTAAGCACTCAGGTATAACCTACATATGAATATGCAGAGACTAGAGACTAGACATTGTCATTTGCATACGTGACTCAAAAGAAACCAAAACAAATTTGAATAATCAGATTTATATCTATTTGCGTCATAATACTCTGATTCCGTAGAATGACAGATACATAATATATCTGGGAATCGAAATCTTTACAAGAATTTGTAGTTGATAATAGGGAATTATTTATATTTTGACATGTTTTTAAGCTGGTGACTATCACTTTTTTATACAAGAAGCGTACGGCTCACCTGATGGTAAGCGATTACCGTAGCCTATAGACGTCTGCAACACCAGAAGCATCGCAATCGCGTTACCGACTCTACCCTCAATCCCCTCAGCCGACTTTGCCAACCTAGTTATACATATAAAAAAATATAAAAAAATAAAGAGCTTTAAACGAAGTCTGTCAAGTTTTACGTCCATATTTTGCACTAGAACCGAGATACTTTTTTTTTCACAAACTTAAGTACACCTGCCATGAGAGATGAGATGAAAGTCAAATTGTCTTATCGCGAACAAAGTAGTGGACACAACTATTTCATACAAAAGAAGAAACATTTTATAATGGTCGATAGATAACTTTTTAAAATATTTTTTTGTGTAAACATTGTCCAAGCTTACCCTATTCTTCTCTAGACGGGTGGTCGGGTGGACGGGTGGATAATTTATCGTCCAACCCAGCGTTATCATAGTTAAGTGGTGTTGCTACTTTATCAATTATATTGAAACCTTTAAATCTATTGCTGTATTCTAAGGCGGATGAATCAAGGTTAAGGATTTGCTAAGATCCCGGAAACTACCCGCTGGGCAGAGCAAATATGTAAAGTATAAAGCAATACACTTCTTTTGGGAATAAATAAAATATTTCCTATGGCAATTTTACTTGCAAAAATCGATACATAATCATAAAATCTATACAGCTCACGTAGGTAATGAAAAGTTGGCTAGATAAAAACCCATAGGTACTTATATAATTTACAAATCCGTAGTTTCCTAGCAAAATCTATAGATACCTATAGGAAGTTTTTATTTCGTACCAAACGAAACTTCTTACAAACAACGAGTGTGCACAATATGTTTGCACGATAGGCCTGCACTGTGTCTTAGATATATACGAAACGTAACTGTCTATGAGAGAAAAAGAGTAAGAAAATGTGTGCTCGCACCTCTCTTGACCCGTTCGCCTCACCCGATCACATTTTCCGTAACACTCTCGTCACGCATTCACCAGCTTACTCCCCAAGTCAAGCGTGCGAAAAGAAGTTTTACTCAATCAATCAAATCAATCAAAAATTTGGTGATTTTGGTAAGCAATTTTGAATAATAATTTTTTATTGATGTAATATGGTTATATGGCCAATACGCATGTGTATATTATACATGAGAAAAACGTTCATCAATTCAACACAGACCCCCAATTTAAAATACGAAAACACGAAAGCATTATCCAAATTAATCGTAAATGTTTAAGTTAATATGTGATAAATTATTCGCGCACTTAAAACCCAATTAAACATTCTGAAATCTCATAACTCATTCATTTAAAGCGGCTGTTTTTACTTTAATTAAAGCCTTAAAATTTGTGCTCTTTTTTATTAAATTATCTCTTTAACTATACACGAAATTCGTATACTGATTTATTTTAAAATAAAGACTCTATGTTAGTAATATACTGTTAATAAAATAACTCTTTTAATGGTGCAAAGATATTATTAGGATAATAATTAAAATACTTGTAATAATAATAAAAATTGCGTACGTACAAAGTACACATGTCAGAAGTGAAACCTCTTTGGCAAACCAATAAAAAAACTAATCGTTAACGCTGCAACTTAGGGGACCTCGACCTTACAGAAGATCACAGCTAATTAACACTGTTTTCAAGCAGTGTTGTGTTCCTGTTGGTGAGTAAGGTGACCAGAGCTCCTGGGATGGATTAGGGATAGGGTCGGCAACGCGCTTTTCGATGCTTTTGGTGTTGCAGACGTCTCTAAGCTACTGCAATCGCTTACCATGTGGTGAATCGTACGCTTGTTTGCCGATCTACATAACTAGTTATATAAAAAATAAAAACAGCTAAACATCATAAAATATACCAACTATGAGTAATCTCAAAATTTCCATAGAAACAAAAATCATGCGGTTTAAATTATAAGCTACAATTTCAACATCATTTAAAACGGATTTAAAAACAGCTTAAAACAATTTTAACTCAATTCATTTCATAACATATCTTTACTTCTACGCACTATGAGACTGTAACTCATTAAAAAACCGAAAACTTTCGAACGTAACTCGTAAATCTCCAAACAAAGTCGCCGACAAAATAATAGCTATAAATATAATAGGAGCGAAGTCTATAAATATTGTATTGACGGCCGTGGACAGCGCAGCGCGTAGCGCCTTTGATAAATGTACTGCGGTTAAGTAAATTTTTAAGAAACGATGAATTAGGAGAGGATTTCTTTTAACAGCGTTGAGACAATTTCATTTGAATGCTTTTTCGGAATTAAATAAAAAAAGTGTCATATTATGATGTATCGATTTTTTATATATTTTATAGTTTCCTGTTTGCTAACTAATTGTACATTATAGTAGACAATAATATATGTAAAAACGAGACGAGTGAGGTTAAAAAAAGGATATTATAGGCTGAAGCGTATATGTATAATATAAAAATAAATAAAACATAGTCAATATTTTTATTGACCATGTTTTATTGTATTTTACAATTGCATTTTAGCTTAGTTTAATTGTCCAAACTTCAAATTTTAATAACAACAATGAATGAATAAAAGGTATGTAAATTTTTATCCAACATATACAAATTTCGATATAAGAACATTCGAACAAGTAAACGTACGCTTCTAATTTTATAATATATAAGTTTAAATAAACGAGGTGAAAATAACCATTCGTGGTCACAAGCCCCGCAGACGCGCCCACGCTGTCTGCGGTCAGGTGTTGACGACCACGCCGCGCCGACTCAAACGCTATTAATTACTAAGCTAATTCCAAACAAACTATACATAACCATTGGTCGATAGAGTTGTACCGATCACTGATTTATTTGGTATTATAATGAAAGTTTCAAATGAACAGAGAGAATAGTTATCTTCTAATCGTAGATTATTATAATATATTATCATTGCGTCAAATGATGTAACTATATACAGAGTTTTTCAAAAAAGGTGAAATAATTTAAAACAAGTAACTGTTTATACATAATAATAACAATATAATAATAATCTTTATTGGACACAACCATAATTCATACAATAAAAAGATTACCCCGACTCCTGCACTAGCAGTACTATGTTGCAGAAGCCACTGTCCTTCCCTTGATTACACATAACAACAACTTATGCCCTTAGATTTATAAATAATTTAACGGTACAAAAAATATCTAAAAAGATTATACATAAGATGTGAACCTAAACAGATTTTGGTTCTAAAAAGAAAATCTCATGCACACAATTATTTCATCACCTATGATGGTATTGAGAAATAATATAATTATTTCAATTTACACATCGATTCTTGTACTACCCAGTAATAGCAGGTAAATATGGCACTGCTCGGCAAATCATCCATCATATTAAGGATAAGAGTTGCAGTAAAATTTATCACTCTGTTTGCGATTTTGAGGATATTCACGTGTCAGAATTCTCCAAAAACGAATAGATTTCTTCATAGGGTAGATACGTTCATCGTTACCCAATAAACTTAATGATATTGTGAAGATATAACAAATTTTGGACTAAAACATAGTTTATTTGTTATTTTTAAGAGAGTAACTACGGAGTTTCTTGTCGATTCTTCTCTGCTGAACCCATTCCGAGTCGGTGGTAGCTTCACTTTCAAAAATAATAATCACTTTTAAAGTTTATTTTGTAAAATGACGATTCGAAAATGCTTTTGAAGCCTATTGGAATCAATTTAATTTTGATTTTGATTGGGTTTCTGTCCTCTGGTGGCTAAAGTAGGCATCGCTACTTACATCTATCCTTCATACGCTTAAGACTAAACTTCAGTTCGTCTTACATTAAGAAGATATAAATGAAGGTTACTCACCCCAGGCAAAGTCGCTACCAATTCGACGTGTTGGTATTCATCACTGGTGATGATGGGACTCTGCCACCACGTGTTAGGATCACCATCGACAGCAAATGAGGCTGGATGTCGTCGTGATGACGACCCTTCCAGACTCTCGCAGACATCGCATACTAAGCCACGTCTAAAACAATTTAAACTCGATTGGTTCAACTATTAAGAATTCTAGTAAATTAATACCTACGTATTTTTATTAGATTTTTCAGCTGATCAGAGCTGGTGAAGGTATATAACTATCATATTCGTATAAAATTAACCAAACTTATGAACTTGTTGTAAAGTAATGTCATACATTTTAAAGTGTCGAGGTTTTGTTCGAAAGTCTATTTCATTTGTCCGAATTAACATTTGCGATATCACAAATGGTATCAATTATAAAATACACGTAATTACACTTCACACTTCAGCCTATCGTAGTCCACTGCTGGACATAGGCCTCCACAAGTTCACGCCAAAAATGGCGTGAACTTATGTATGTTGCCCACAGTCATCACGCTGGACAGGCGTGTTGGTGACCGCAGGGCTGGTTTTGTAGCACCGAAAACGCTGCTGCCCGTCTTCGGCCTGTGTATTTCAAAGCCAGCAGTTGGATGGTTATCCCGCCATTGGTCGGCTTTTTAAGTTCCAAGGTGGTAGTGGAACTGTGTTATCCCTTAGTCGCCTCTTATGACACCCACGGGAAGAGAGGGGATGGTTATAAAATGCGTAATTAATATATTGTTAAAACTCATCTTCTGCATCTTCTTCACAAGATCAACCTGTTGCTTTGCTCATAATAAGCAAATTGCTATTATACGTAGTGATTTTAACAGTATCCCATACTCACTTTCCCGGTGTGTCTCTGCAGAATTCCTCAGCACCATTCTTACCACAAGTGGCATTAGCAGTGACGATGGAATATGGAGCGACATCTAGTGGTGCAGGTAGTAACCCGTTGTCACTTCCTTGCTGTACCAATGGCACTTCAGATATCGTCGTGCTGCTTAGCCTGTCCAACACTGCGCGACCTGTTGACAAATTTTATGTTATCAATTTATTACTTAAGAGATATTTGTGAACATCAAATAACTTAACTAGTTAAACTAGTTAGCAGATAAACTTTCAAGAAACCTAGTTCGTGGAAGAAGGTCCAAATACAAAAGGTCCAGTATAAACACAAATGATCAACTACTGCACAATATAAACATTTGTCAGGAACGGAGATGAAAACTATGTTCAAAAGCTAGTTGCTGTGAAAAGATAACCTATCAACTAAGTCTAGATTTTTTTGTCCAAAATAAGCTTAAAAAGTGTGTATGTGCAATTTACACACGTCAGAAGTGAAGCTTCTGAAAAATCGTAGGAAGGTAGGCCGTTGTTGCTATTTGCTGTATCGACGATGATCACGGTCTTGTGAAAAAGGTCGTAAGTGCCATGCAAAACGCATCACTTACTCGTTTTAAGCAGTAACTTATTCTATATCATTCTCTTATATACATAGTGTTTCCTTTCTTAACGTGACGCATTTTTCGTTTCATCGACTTTCAAATCACAACGATTCTATAGAAGTTTCACTTCAAAAATATTTTTGAAAACCCTACCAAAGACGCCCAAGTTTCCTTGATTAGTAAAGAATGCATTTATTTTAATTTTCTTTAACTGATTTTCTATGAGAAATCTGTTAATGAGAAAAATTAAAATCATATTTGTAACTTACGTTTAACTTTGGTAGGTGTGAAATTTTTTATTAAAATTAATTTAGAATTGGAATGCGGGGTCAGGTCGGACAAGTGGGAAACGCTTACCACTCATTGATATGTAAGCCGTTAAGCGTTAATTTGATCTATCTCTAACTCGAGCGATGAACACGTCTTGAATTTAATGTTTAGAGAGGTGTGAATAATTATTTATTGTTGGACATTGATTTACTTATGATGTTTTGGATTTTATTTATAGCGACAAGATTAACTGAGGTAGGGCACAGCAGGAAATTTCCTGCTCAAAATAATTATGGAGCAGCCCGACTGGGGTAGTGCCTCGACCTTACAGAAGACCACAGCTAAATAATACTGTTTTCAAGCAGTATTGTGTGCCTGTTGGTGAGTAAGGTGACCAGAGCTCCTAGGGGGATTGAGGATAGGGTCGGCAACGCGTTTGCGACGCTTCTGGTGTTGCAGGCGTCTATAAGCTAAGAGTCACTTACAATCAGGTGAGCCGTACGCTTGTTAAAAATAACGAATAATAAATATAAAAATAACGAATAAATAACGATAAATAACGAATTCATCTATTGAGGTCGATCAGAAGACATCTTGTTGACAGAGGATTGACTAGTACGGAGACGGCACCGCTGGGTTTTAGTGGGTAGCGTGGGTTGTTCACCGGGCCAGGAGTCTCACACTCCTGCCAGCCTCGTCGGCTGGGTGCGAAAAAGCATTTCCCAGCGAAAAAAAAGTACGGAGACGATTAGAGATTGACTAGACGGAGTAACAATTTTCTGTTGTACTAACGATCACGGCTTTGGTTTCCGTTAATGTCTATGTTTATATAGATTGTACAGGAATATTTACGTGTTATTAACACGAACTTTACAAAGTAAATAAAGGCTTTTTTGAAGTTATACTTCTTTTGGCACGGGGAAAAATTATGAGAAATTTTTTTTACGATGTGCGCGCACACCGTCACGAAAAAACCGACACCTATAGTTAGGTAGTCAACGAAGAAGAAGTTAGCAACGTAAAGTTAGCTAGCCAATTTTCATTGGCTTATAATATAACTTCTTACGTGCGTATTTAAAAATAAAATAACAAAACATGAGCAATAAGCTTTTGTCGTTAATTTATATACATATATAAAAGTCAATTGCTGTTCGTTAGTCTCGCTAAAACTCGAGAATGGCTTGACCGATTTAGCTAATTTTGATCTTGAAATGTTTGTGGAAGTTCAGGAAAGGTTTGAACGGTGAGAAACATAAATAATATGTAACGGAAAATACTAAAAACGTCGATTTAATTTTCCAAGACAAAATGTTCCTAGCGGGGAAATTTAACGTCTTTTGTCAAAAACGTTGTCAATTGGTTGTCAAATATTTATAGGTGCGTTCAGAAAGTGTTTTGTGTATATTTTTCACAAATATATGTGGGTGATACGAATTTCACCGGGCCATCTAGTTTAAAAAAAAAGGTGACAATATGATAACAAATTATGGCGATAGTAAGAGGTAAGAAATCAACAGTAATAAATATACAAAATCTCATCATGGCGTCATAAAATTATACCGATATAGGTAATGTGACCGCAATCTGCGAGCATCATCTGGGACCACTTTACACCCGTCACTAGTGAGTTATAATAACTTTACTCGCGGTACTAACGCATGGGAATTCTAATTTAAAGTTTAATCTTTTAGCTGTAATATCTTTATTATATAGGCATATAAGTTTATATGTAATATATCTGCGTATGCATATTTATTAACTTATGAATTAAATTATAAATATGCATATAAATACGTTTGTAATATCTTTATTTAAATATTTGCATGTAAATGTGTAATAACTGTTAAATAATATGACAATCGTTTTGATAAATAGCTAGTCGTTTCATGGGTAGTAAAATCTTAGTGTGTTTGTAAATTTTTGACCATATTTTATAACCAGTTGCGGAATAGCTAATAATAACTGTCTGTGAAATGTTCCCAAAGGGGTAAGTTGGCCTTAAAGTGGACTATTTCAATCTAAAAATATTGAATATGGGGTTTCAGGATTTCCTACTGGGCGCGTTCCCAGGCGGCGGATAGGGGAACTCCATTCGCTTGCAAGTGGTAGAGGTGTTCGGAACCCCGCGGACCAAAACCGGCACAGAGGGACGGTTCGCTCGCCCGCCCTGTAGCGCGAAATCGCATGCATGCCGGCCGGTTGTGCTGGGCTCCCTGGAGCTTTACTCGGTTGCTCAGTGGAATCCAGCAGATCTGTGAGCTCAGCTGAGGTGGAAGTGTGTGGTGCCGGAAGACGCGGAGGTGAGGGCGTTTTCCGGGTACTGCTCTGGTTCTATCAGAGGAACCCTGAACGCATGAGTGGTTGGCACGGAGGTGCGGAGGTGTGTGTGTGTGGTGCCGAGAGGGCGCGGAGAGGTGGGACGGGGCGGGTGGCTTCGATTGCTCGCCCTTTGGAGCGAAAGCGCGTGGGCCTTTTTACTGTAATCTGTGCGCGTGGCTGCCGGGTAGCGCTGGGCTCCATGAAGCTTGCTCAGTTGCTCGGCACTTCATACTTTTTCCTTAACACTTTTTTTTAATGTTTCGTAAATATTAATAAATTATTAATAATTTTAAGGCTTCAAAAATATTTTGTCAATATTTAAGACACAAACATAAAATGACGTTTTTATATTTGTGAGGCACCAATAGAGCCAGTTAATATTAAAAATCGTAATATGTAAACTGACCAGACAACTCTGCAGACGAAAAAGTTAACACCCTTAAAATTCATTTCATTATCAAAACTTTACCTTTGTGTAATACGCGCTCTATGAAAATCAAAGTTATTATTAAGGAAATAACTATTTATAGGATAACTTCACTAATGGTATTATAGTCTAAGAGTCAGAGCGGTCATGACCGGGCATCCTGAATGAGATCCAGATGCTCATAACATAGTTAACGTGTTATGACCATCTTAAATATGTCAGTTGATAGAGGATGTATACATTGAGAGAATAAATTTTATTGTTATGAGTTATATTAGTAATAATTTTCACTTGGTATTTATATGGTTATGAGTGGCTAGATGTCATTTATATTTGTGTGGGATGTTTTTTTTTTAAATATCTACACAATACACACACGATCGTCTGTTCCTGAAGTAGGCAACTTAATGCTTGTGTTATAGGTAACATTCGACTGGTCTAGCTACATATTTTTATTTCGATAAACATACTTATAAATAATACATATATAAATATATAAATAAATGAATATGTATATAACACCCAGACTCGGGGTGGGAATCGAACCCACAACCCCCGGAGCAGAAAGCAGGGTCACTATAAACTGCGCCAACGGGCTAGTCAAAATGGTATAATTATGTTGGTTATGGTGTGTTGTTTTATAGTCTAGATTTCTAGAAGCTACTTGCGATTTTGTTATGTTTTGGTTTCGCTGTCGTTCTCAATTTCATTCCTTTTTGTAATAGAATTTGACGAATTTTGGGATTAAAATATCAAATATCTTATCTCGTAATAAAAACTCAATTTGTTGCAAGTTTCGTTTAAATTAATACAGTAATTCTAGCGTAACTTACGATCACATAAAAAATAAATATTATAATACCTATATATTTATTCTTTATAATTTTATTAAGTCATACAAAATAGTAGTGAGAAAAAAAATTGAGATGACCGGAAACAGCTGTTTTAAGTTGATCTATATCGCTTTCAATTAGTTTAAATAAATAATTTAACATAATTAAATGTACAGTTCTCAGCTGGTTTTCAACTTACTGTACTTGCCTTAAGTATTATAAATATTATTTAGCCTGTAATATCCCACTGATAGGCCTATTTCTCCATTTGGAAGAAAGATCAGAGCTTAATCCACCACGCTGTACCGCTACTTGCTAGCGGATTTACTTCCTATACTAAGAGTAACTATCACTATCAGATGTACTAGTATAGACATCTGATAGTCATCTGATAGTCTAGCTGTCGGTCCCGATTGTTACTTTTTATCATAGGATATAAAGAAACAACCGGGACCGACAGCTTAACGTGTTCTCCGAGGTACGATGGGGAAACCCACAAGGACAGACATCCAAACCTGAAGGAAATATTTGTAAATACAAATATCCATCCCGAGCGCGAATTGAACCCAAAATCAAAGCTGATAAGTAATATTTTATTGTCAGACGCAAATCCAAAAGTAACTTTATTCAAGCAGGCTTCAAAGGCAATTTTGAACCGTCATTTTACTAATTAAAATTACATAGATTTTTTGTAAATTAAGTAGTTATTATATATACTGTTATAGCGAGCGAGCGAGATGGGAGAGCACTGTGGACGCCCTTTGCCCCATCCAGGGGACATAGGACTAGAAGAAGAAGAAGTAATTATAGTTAAATTGTTTTTTTTTTTTTTTTTTTTATTAACAACATCCACGGGCTCGGCATTGCCCATGTTATTTGTAATACATAAAATATTTGTTTTATCAGATAGACTAGCAGTTCTAAAACTGTTTAGAATTGCCAGGATGGTAAAGTTAAGTAAAAGTATCTGTTTCAATAATAAATTTAAAGTAAATAAAACATTCCAATCCCAACGTCCTGAAGGTTTCCAATTAGACAAAAGTCTAATAAAATTTTAGTGGCAACTTATACAGAATTTTTTCCGTTGTGAAATATTTTCCGCCTCCTTTCGCAGTTACCGCTAACTAACATTTAGTTCTGAGAAATAAATGTGAAGCAACGAAACGCCTCATTAAGAGAAAATGTCTCAGAATGACCAAATTCCTTCCCGACTCGACGCTGATTATTAAATATAATTAATTTTAATTTGTAACGTTTTGCGAGACGACAATTTATATGGAGTAATTAAAGTCTAAATTTTATAAAATAAATATTTTAACGTTTTTACGTTATTTAGTACAAAAATTTCGCAAAAGCTGGCCAAATTCTTGTTCTCTATATAGGAGAAGAGTGGTAGTAAAAAAGTAGCGGCAGTAAAAAATATAGAACCCCCTCTCTTCCCGTGGGTGTCGTAAGAGGCGACTAAGGGATAACACAGTTCCACTACCACCTTGGAACTAATATATAAATTTCGTTGTGTCTTGCGAACTTTCAAACACGTGGAGCTTAAACAATCGTAAATTTTTTTCTGGAATTTTCTCATTTTCTCTGCAGTTTCCTTATTTTTTTCCTCCCGTAAGAACTTTTAACAAAGATTAAAATCTTTTATACTAAAGCTAAATAAAAAAACAGAATCGATTTACCCCTTCTTGAGTTTTACGAATAGCGGTACCTACATGTAGAGATTCATTTTCATTTATAGATTTTATAGATAAAGAAACGTGCAACATGTGTGTCTTACAAAGTTCTTCTATGTTAATATCTAGATGTGTACAGAAATAATACAACTCAATACTCGACAGAGATGCCAGTTAACCCTCTGGTGCTGCAGTAATGTGGATAATTAAGGGTCTAAGCAAGGAACACCGGCATTTAATACTGTTATACAAATATCCCTCATTACGGTGTCCGGTTCGTGATTATTAACTAATCAATCAGTGTGAGACACCAGTGGCCATATATGGTAAGACAGTCGCAAGAAACTACTTTTGTTAAATAAATAAATATATTCAATAAACACACTCGATCGTCCGTTCTTACGGTAGGTAATTGAATGGCTTTATTTATGGGTAACAGCCGACTGAGAGTTGTATTTGTTTTATAAAATCTTTGGCGCAGTTTTTAGTGACCCTGTTTTCTGCTGCGTAAATATTGCGCGTGAGTGATGGAAGCTATTTCTAAAAAAGCTATTTATAAAAAAATACAATTGTCGTGTCATGAATGGCACTGTAAAGCTACGCATCAGTTGGTAACGGAGTCAAGGTACTGATGCTGTCACTTTGACGGCCGCCCGCGAATGCTCCAAGGACCTAATTTAAGTTGCATTATATGGACTGAAGGAATTCCACCATCAACATTATGGTAACTTAATATTTTTAACGTATTAAGTAAACTTGCAAATGTAGGCACATGTATAAACATTTAAGATTAAATTAAATTACAATTTTTTATGTGCTTGGCGCGTCATTCAGAGTTCAACAGAATATTTAATTATAATTTTATGCCACTTGTGTATGTTGAAGTAAAACTTCTTTACGTACGGTTGACTTGGGGAGTAAGCTGGTGAATACGTGAAGAGAGCGTTACGAAAAGTGTGTTGTAGTATAAAAGTTAAGTTTGTAAAAAGTGTGTGTAGACATAAGTTAGTGAAGATAGAAAGAAAGAGACTTACGTTTCGTATATACGGGCTATGAGTTTTACTTCATTTTTAACCGACTTCCAAAAAAGGAGGAGGTTCTCAATTCGACTGTATTTTTTTTTTTATGTATGTTCACTCAGAACTTTTGACTGGGTTGACCGATTTCGATCAATTTTGTTTTATTTGAAAGGTTTTGCATGTCATGTGGTCCCATTTTAATTTAATTGAGATTTGACAAGTACTTTTAGAGTTATACCTAATAATGCGTATTTACTTGACTACTTTTTCGTCGATCTACGTTGTATTATACCGCATAACTTTTTACTCGGTGTACCGATTTTGATGATTCTTACTTTAATCGAAAGCTAATACTTGTCATGTAGTCTTGTTTAAATTAGATCGAGATCTGATTACAACTTTTTGAGTAATCTTTAATAGCGCGTATTTACTTGACTATTTTTTCGTCTTATTACGTTGTACTATTACTTGTCGATGTCATTGAAGTCGGTTTTTTTTCGTTTGCGAGCAAACACAATTATTTTAACCTAATTTGATGACTCTTTTTTATTACAAAACTCGTAATTGTGACGTGGTCCCATGATTTGAACAAAATATGTCGAGTTGTTTTGGAGTTGACCCAACGAATGCGTATTTAATTGACTTGGGCTACTATGATCTATTTTGAATTTGAATTTGAATATATTTTCATTATTATACTCATCAAAGTGTTAGTCGACTTTTTTTGTTTGAAATCAAACACAATTTTTGTTGAAACTGGCTGTGCCCCGCGGTTTTACCCGGGTTAATTTTGAAGAAACACACTCAACAACCTCCAGTAGTATTTTCGTATGTAGGGGGTCTGGAAACACACAATACACAAGTACAAACGCCCAGACCATGAAAAACATCTATATCACGATCACGATCACGATTCAGCCTGTAATATCCCACTGTTGGGCATAGGCCTCTTCCCCATGTAGGAGAAGGATCTATATGGCCAAACATCTATATGGAAAAACATCTATATGGCCAATACAAATGTCTGTCGTGAGCAGGGATCGAACCCGCAACCGCCAACAGCCACTGTTGTGACCGCTGCGCTAACACATCGTCGCGTTATAGCCTATAGCTATCCTCGGGGAATGGGCTATTCAACACAAAAAGGCTTTTCAATTCGAACGAGTACATCCTGAGTTTGCGCGTTTAAACAAACAAACTTTTCACCTTTATAATATTAGTATAGATAAATAGAATTAGTACAATCGTAACAGACACCGCTAAACAGCCTTGAACGTCGATAACTCGATACGCTTAGAGATCTGCCCGCCACGTACGTGACACGTAACATGAGATATTGACCGCAGACGAGCTATTTATTACCATAAAACGTTTTCTAGTGAAATTGTGCGTTTTGTCTACTATGGTTTACTTACATCGCCGTTGATATAAAAGTATATGTTTTAACATAGTTTTTGTTGGAACGAAGTTCCTTACAGGCCGTTGTGGAGAAGTACCCTTAGCGTTAAATAAAAGCGTAAGATTTTTATGTACCTAGTCTATGTATGATGGCTATACTGTGTCTAATGCATAGTCTATACCTGATGACTGTTATTGCAGTTTGCCATTATTATTATATCATTCGATAATTATTATATTTTATAAATCATTGTAAATAAAATAAAAGTGTTAAGATAATTTTGTAAAGTAGTTTTTTTTAATCGATAAAAAATCATAATAAATTTTTTTCCCGAATAATTACTTTCTTTATACCTCGAATAGAACTTGAAATTAATATTTTATAATAAGAAACTTCGTTCCTATCTGGTGTCCCACGACACCACACGGTTTTGTTTTTTTTTGTTTTTTGTTTTTTTTTTGTTTTTGGACAAGTGTCTATACTTACGTGTTAAATCTTTTTCAAAATATGTTTTAAATCAAGCAACTTATTATACCCATAGACATACATGCTAAAAGACAAATATAATTTTATTATTACTTAAAAAATATAAAAGCTTCACTAATACATCCAAAGCTTATTGTTAAGCTGCTGTATATAGTGACATACTCACTTCCAAGTGTCGATAGTGGCGACTTGGCAAGGCAAAGGTCAAAGCCCAGGGCGTTATGCACGCGGTTTCGCGTGACAGCCGATGTTTCGCGGTTAACATACTGCGGGACCACACACAAACTACTCGACTCGAGAGAGGCACGCTACTTCACCTACACGTGTGAGATTTAAGGCAAAGGTGGGATTTTGAAAAGGGGGTATTCACACGAAATCAAAAAAGGTTTATTCAAATAGGCTTAAAAAGAACATTCGAATCGTCTTTTTTAACTGACTTCCACCGAGTTTCTCACAGATTCTTCTGTGCAGAATATACTTTCTGAATCGTTATAGCTTAATTTTTAAAAATAATTAAAATTTTAATTTATATAATAGTGTTCAATTACAACGTCAAGTAAGTAGGCAAAAAATAGTCAAGTAAGTGTGCAATATTAAAGCAAGATTACTCAAAAATTATAAATCAGATCTCAATTAAATTTTAATGGGACTACATGACAAGCATCAGCTTTCGATTAAAATTAAAATCGTTAAAATCGGTACACCCAGTATAAAGTTATAAGGTAACACACAAAAATGTCGAATTGATAACCTCCTCCTTTGTTGAAGTCGTTTAAAAACTACGGCTAACACTAAAGTCTACTTCACACTAAATGCGGCACGGCTCAGTGCAACGCAATGAGAGTACCGCACCTGCCAACTTCTGCTTAAATATTGCATGTATGAATGCACATTTAACGCGAACACATTCGCACTTTTTTGAGTACTCCGGTTATGGCAGCCATCATTACGAACATAACTGAGGTAACAGGTTTTTGACAAAATAAAAATGTAAATTAGTTAGCATTCTTTGAATAAATTATAATTATGAGCTTTTGACTCATAAATGACATGGTCACTTTTCAACTGTAATTTTTGAAGTAAAAGAAGAGAGCTTTTTTACGCAAGCTTGACTTGGGGAGTAAGCTGGTGAATACATGACGAGAAAGTTACGATGTGATCGGGCGCGGCAAACAGAGCAAGAGAGAGAGGTGCAAGCACACATTTTCTTCCTATCTTTCTCTCACAGCCAGTTACGTTTCGTATATCTAAGACACAGTGCAGGTCTATTGCTAAAGAAGTTTCACTTCAATCGTGTGGTCTAAAGCACACTCGTTGTTTTTTAAGTTATCAAGTTCTTTAACCAATATCAATGTAACCATCTTTAAAAGACACCTTTGGCTATTTTCTATTTTGATATTATTTAAAATCATACTACCTAGAAAAAATTGGAAATAGTTTAAAATACTCGTATGTATAAGTACCTATATATGATTATGTATAAAAATGTAGCTAAAATTCTCCATAAATGAAACGTATTTATATACACACATTATTCTTGAAATTCTTTAAGATCAATGTTAACAAATGTCGTGGTCCAGAAACCCCTTATACGAGTATCTATGTGCCCGTCGTCCTTGACCGGTTTATTTTACAAAAGAAACCTTAACTACATACATTGTTATTCTTGTTTTCTCCAAGGAATTAAATTCCAATTTAACCTTTTGAAAATGAGTGATGATAATTTTTTTTTATTATTATTTTTGTTTTATTGAAAATCAGTAAAATGTAACCACAGATTAGTAAAGAGTAGGTACTACGATGTAACTGCTACAGTTCAATACAGATATATGTACATAGTTGACTTTCCGACCCGTGCCTACTTCGTTGGGCGTTAATTATTTTGTAATGCAATATATAGTAAAGTTTTCATCTCGCTCGCATTTCTCACTTGATTTACATATACTATTATTTTTCACTGAATTTTTTGTTCAATAAAAATAAAATATAGCTTATATCACTCCTGAATAGTGTAGCTTTCTGTTAGTGAAAGAATTTTCATGATCGGATCAGTATTTGCGAAGTTATCCCCCACCAAACAAAGTTAAAAACTTTACCTCTTTATAATATTATTATAGATAAACAATGTAATTGATTTTGCTTTCTAAATTAGGCATAAGTCTGTATCTTAGTCGGCAACCATTCCTTCATTCCTCCTAAGTCTGTGATAACGACGAAGGAATACAAATTGTAGGCAGACCAAAGTTCATATTTAAAAAAGTATAAAATTCAATGAACCCTTATATTTTTTTTTTAACTTTTAAGTTACTGCTCGTGCCTCTCCCCAAAACCATCAAACACTCAACATCCTAGGGATTTATAAACAAACAAAAACGCAGCAGTCCTGAGGAAGCGTTACAGTAAACATTAGTTTTAACCAGGGCTGGAGTAAGACTGTATAAATAGTGGCAACAGGAATTTTTAGACCCTACTTCATTAAAAATCTGAAAACTAAGTCAGATGCCTGAAAGAGATCGCTCTACTAACAATAATTCTGCTGATTGTATATTGCTTTTATTGTTTAACATTTATGTGTTTGTAATCATTGGTGTACAATAAAAAATATTTTATTCGTTTATTATCTCAGTCGATGTAATCTATAACTATGCAAAGTTCTGGTTTTTTTCCTTGAAAGATAGCCTATATCTAAAAAAGCCTAATCTATAAAGCGCACATTTTCAAAATTGGTACTTCTTGAGTTTATCTATTACAAGCAAAACATCATACCTGTATATAATATTAAAACTAAGAAATACAAAATTTTATTGATATAATTATTATTTTATTGAAAATTTTATTGATATACTTAACTATTATTATATCCCACTGCAGGGGATAGGCCACTTCCCCAATGAAGAAGAAGAATCAGAGCTTAATCCATCACACTGCTCCAATGCGGGTTGGCTGAAATTCCCAATCTCAGTGAAAATATCATAATTTTTAAAATATAAAAACCATTCATATAATTTAGTTTATATTTTTCAAGGATCTTGCGGCCCCAAAACAGCTATAGTACGTCCCTGGTTGGAACTAAGGAAGCACTTGTACTTACCTGTAACAACCGCTTGTTAAATGCATCGGTAAATAATATTAGTTTCGTTTTAACTAACGTTTACTTAAATTCTTAAAATGCTTACTTAGGTACATATACATAGGTACATATTCTTATTTATAAGTTCCCTAGTTGGACATTACTTAATAAACAATTTACTAAAAAAATAATAGTATAATTAAAATAGTACGGGATCCCTAGTAGGATATTTTCACCTGATTAGTATCAAGCTAATTTTCTGGCAGTAGCTTCATTTTGATGAGACGAACAAAAAGTTCCTCTTCGAAAACTCTCGATTGTGGTAGATAATAGAGTAATCAGATAGATCAGAATAGATTTGATGGTAATATTGTCCTACAAATTGCGTGGTACGTTATTCCAGTCCTACGCTCACTGCTGCTCTATCTCCTGCTAACTCTATTATCTACCACAATCGAGAGTGGTCGAAGAGGAACTTTTTGTTCGTCTCATCAAAATGAAGTTACTCTCAGAAAATTAGCTAGATACTAATCAGGTGAAAAATATGTACTAGGGATCCCTACCTAAAATGTTGTATATTATTAAAAACTCTAAATCTAAATAGCTTTTTTTGAAATAGGATTCAAAAGCACATTCGAATCGTCCTCTTACAAATTCAAATTTTTATTATTTTTAAAAGAGCAGAGAGGAACCGGCAAGAATTGCAGCAGTTACTATTAAAAAAAAAAATTGTCTTTTAATACAAAATTGGTAATATCTGGCATAAAATACAGCGTCACTAAGTCTACACATTTTTATCGACACCACACGACCCGTCAAAAGGATTTACTTCAGATCACCATCATCATAATCTTTTCAGCTAATCGCAGTCCACTGCTGCATAAATGTTTGCCATAAGATAATACCCGCGAAAACCAGAACAGTCGATGCTATGGATACTGCATCAACTTTCCTTAATTCAATTGTTTCTCAAACAAAAATACCAACTATTGTTAAATAACATCAGATCTAAGCCACATTATTGTCAAGGCGTTCCAGCATTCAGAAGCTACAAACAATAAGTAGTTTATTTATAACCTTGAAACTTTTAACTTCCAAAACGGACACCATAAAAACAGAAGACCGTGGCTCGTGGGAGCGGGTTCTGCGCTTACCCGTCCATTCGGCTCATTAGTACACGCCTAATATGGTCAAGAGGGGTTTTTGCGAGCGATAGGCGATGCGGCAGCGATTCTGTAGCGATTCGATCGTTTGATTTTTTTTTTTTGTACATAATGAAGGTTTTCATTTTTCTCGTTAGTTTTCTACATGCTTGTTATAAGCTGTCTTTAGAATAAAAAGTTACTAAGACGTAAAAACTTTTTTATAGAAAATTGCTGGAGAAACGTTTGAGTGCGTTCCAGGGTCACTGTTAACTGCGTTAACGAGCCAGTCAATATAATTATGGGTGCTAATCTTGTTTGTTTTAGAATACGCTATTAATTAGTTTTGCCCTTTTTTGACTTAATTAAAAATATATATTTAATTTGAAATGACAGAACATTTTGTAACAATATCATTTAATATTGAAAAACTAAAATCTATGATTTGTAAAAGTTTTTATAGGCGTAAATTAAGCGTTAAATTGAGGCCGAGTTTGTATTGAACTGATAACAGTGTTCGTAGATGTGATGAAAGCTCAATTATATTTTACAATTAATGTTGTTTGATCATATAGCATATATAGATCTATCTTTTTTGCATATATATAACTAGGTCGACAAACAAGCATACGGCTCACCTGTAGTAAGCGATTACCGTACTTTATAGACGTCTGCAACGCCAGAAGCATCACAAGCTCGTTGCCGACCCTATCCCTAATTCCCCCCAGCAGCTCTTGTCACCTTACTCACCAACAGAAACACAACACCGCTTGAAGGCAGTGTTATTTAGCTGTGATCTTCTGTAAAGTTGAGGTACTACCCCAGTCGGGCTGCTAAATCTTCTACGAGTATGTTGCTAATCATCTATCTTGGTTATACAGTTATTTATTCTTTAATTCAAAACAATAGACACAAAACGTATAATTATATAACTTAATAATTTTTAACTGAGGTAGGGCACAGCAGGAAATTTCCTGCTCAAAATATGGAGCAGCCCGACTGGGGTAGTACCTCGACCTTACAGAAGACCAAAGCTAAATAATACTGTTTTCAAGCAGTATTGTGTTCCTGTTGGTGAGTAAGGTGACCAGAGCTCCTGGGGGGGATTAGGGATAGGGTCAGCAACGCGCTTGCGACGCTTCTGGTGTTGCAGGTGTCTATAGGCTACGCTACGGTAGTCACTTACCATCAGGTGAGCCGTACACTTGTTTGTCGACTTAGTAACATAAAAAAAAAAAAAAAAAAAAATTAAAATCTCTAGCATTGAAGTCCTTTGACAGTACACTTTCTGAATTTTTTTACTTTAGCAAATACTACAATTATGCTATAGTACTGCTAAATTTATGAAATAATAAAAATCAAACATTACTCAAGTAATCACTTAATCAGTTACTGAAGGATAGTTTAAAGAACAAAAAGTATTCGACCTTATAACGAACGAAACAATTACCCTTGTAACAAATAAAGAGTCCTTGATATCGGTACAAATTGCACTTAATCGTAAGATCGACATACGACCAGATCGTTACGACAGACGACAAGAACTGCGCGTCTTACGACAAGAACTTGACGACATACGACAATCAGACGCGCGCAAACAATGACTCACGGACGTCAAATTGATTGGACGACAAAACAAGGCGGTTTCGACATGCTTAAAGATACACGCGTGGTGAGACAGTAGCATAGTGTAGTGCAGTGTGGATGATGATTAATTTACAATAAAAATCTGTTTATGCTGCTACGCATTATTGGTATTTGCCAATCTGTAATTTTAATAAAACTAACAGGTCTAATTATTTTTGATGATTTACTGATATTTTATTAATATTTGGTTTTTTTCCTTTTTTTCCTCCTATATAGAAAATGAGGCCTATGGTTTTTCATTCTTATGACATGTCAAATCTGTCGTACCTTAAATTATCGTACAAATAAAAAAACGAGTGTTCTTTAGTTAACCCTCCTTCTATGTTCTCTTCTTTCTATCTTCTCTTCTCTTAACTTCCGTTCGCCTCACCCGATCACACACGCCAAATATAGAAAGAGAGAGTTACGTTTAGTGACTCTGTCGCTGATACTCAGCATAAGTATAACCTTAGTATTGTTAAGTGGCAAGGCAAATACGTAGGTAACTTGAAATTAAAACATTCTTTACTTAATTAGGTTTTTGTTGTCAATAGTTGAGATAATGACTTTGATATCGACTCGAATTTTCATGTTTTTTCCGATTCAAAAGATGATAGATGCCTAATTGGATTAAACAAGTATATTGTTTCATTTTGATTTTTAAAATGACTCACATAGGTACTGCCTTCAAAACAGTAATTATTTACGGGGTATATAAAGAAATATATTAATATAATTATGAAATAAAATAAAAAGGTGTGTGTACTTATGTACGCACGTTAGAAGTTATAGGTACTTCATTGACTAGCTAACTTCACGTTGCTAACTTCTTTTACGTTGACTAGCTAACTACAGATGTCGATTTTTTGTGACGGTGTGTGCGCATATCGTAAAAATTTACTCTCATAATTTTTTCCTAACGCGCCAAAAGATGTATAACTTCAAAAAATCAAAAACCAAAATGTTTTCTCAAATTTTTTGGAACACAAACAAATATGAGAGGCAGAAGATGATAATTCTGTGTCGAATGTCAGAGACACAACACCAACTTCTGTAGAGTTAGCAACGCTCTTGCGATACTTCTGGTTTTGCAGGCGTTTATAAGCTACGGTAATTGCTTAAACTGACTTCATCAGATGAGCCTTACGCTTATTTACCAACCTAGTTACATAAAAAAAAATGTCAAAGTTATATAATTCCCTATTATCAACTACAAATCCCTGTATACCAAAGCTTAAAGATTCCGATTACATAGAATGACAGATACATAGTATTATGCCGCAAATAGATATAAATCCGAGACATGTTAAGATTATTCAAATCTTTTTTGTTTCATTTGAGTCACGTATGCATGTAGGGTTGGTTTTTGGGTTCCACACACAATACATTACAAAATCAAAATCGACAAATAAATTCGATGCTTTTAACACTTGCGCCTTTTTCATTTCCTGCTGACAAAATTAACCTATCTGTAACTTATGTGAAAGATAAACTATAAGCTTTTATTTTGCACCTTGCGAACAGAAATGTGTCTCTGAGTTAAGTTTTATGATGAAAAAAAATATGACAGTCATTTTAATATATTTTTATTTGTCATCCATCAGACCAATATAACAACAGTAAACAATCACACATGTTAAGCAAATCATATTTATTAATCTATACTAATATATGTAGGCTACCTACGCTGTTGTTGATATTCACCTACCCTCAATCATTCTATTATTCGAGTCGTTCTGACGTGTATGTCAGTACCTGTGATTATTCGAGTCATTCTGTCGTCGGCTAAGGCATTCTTGGCTCTGGCGTGGTGCGGTGCACTTGTGTATCCTGCTAGTAGCTTAACCTCGACTCTTCTAATAGTTAGTTTGTGTACACGAATTAATTGTTACTGATTGGGCAACTCGACCGGTGGTGGTGAGTGCCAATGCGCATTGTTAGGCGGCGCCGCCGTAAACCAACACTCGGGTCACAAGTCCCGGGCACTGCGTCGAGTTGTCTCTCTGCCACGCGATAGACGGTACCCGCTCGGTGAGTACATTGAATACTAAGTAGTAACTATCGTGTTTTAAATTACATTGTGAATTAACCAGGCCATCCGTCCTACTCCTCACTTCTGATTCCTACATCAGAAGTGGGATGCAACCTTAACGACCCACATCGCGAAAGCCGTGCGCCGAACAATAAGCAGTGTGCAATTAAGTTGCAATATTTCGTAGTGATCGTAGGTACATCGATATTTTAGTTCTTTTCGGTCGTTCTGTTGTGTTCTTATCGGTGTACAAGGGTTTTATTCAGTGTTATTTGTTGAATTTAATTTTATAGTTAATGATTTTTGCTAATAGATTTTGCGATTCTGTTTTTATTTCGATTCAGTTACAATATTAGATTGTGAGTGTGATTGTAGTGCGAGCTTGCAGCGCGTTCTAGGTCTAGATCTAGCGAAAGGCAAGGCGTATCGAACGGATTCGTTGCGTACTTTCTGAGTTTTTAAAAGTGAATACTCATTTTTCATATTTCGCGACAAGGTCCACCCTCACTTTAATGACTCTCTTCGCTTACGGTATCGAAGCCATTTTTCGGAAACTAGAACATATCTGTTTCCATAGGGTAGTTTTAAATAATTGTAATTTGTAATATTCTGAACTCAGTTCAAAGTTAAAATATTAAATGATGCAAGCGTAGTTGTAGTATTTAGGTTGTTAAAGTTTTTGTGGTTACCTACTTGTTTGTGATAAAGTGTTAATATCGTCTTAGCTTGAGTATTTCCGATTACCCGAATATTTTTTTGTGTTTGTTACACGATATATCTTACACGATATTTTAACTAATATTATTTGTCGAAGTACCGAAAGAGCGTAAAATTAAAGACTCCATCTTCGGAATAGTTAATACTAATTTTCTGATTTAGTCAGTCACCATTTTTATCATCTACTGGCGGGATTGTTGTAATTTGCAAGTGAATAAGCAGTTATTGTTTAATTACGTAGTTTTAATTATTACGTGGCGTATAAGTGATTACTGTGATTAATTCGATATAGTTAAAAGTGTGTATCGTCTACACACACTACAGATTTGAAGTAAGAAATGAGTGTTTCTTTGAGGGTTTTAGTCTTTTTCTACCTTTGATTGATTTATTTAAACTGTTTAAAAGTTGTTTTAGTTGTTCTGTTTAAGAACGTGTAAATTACAGAGAGTTAATTGATAACACCTTGGTACAATCGTAAACCTATTACAACAATAGTTATAGGTAGGTCACCTAAGATTAATAATTTTGTTTATGAGTAGGTAACTATTGAAAATTCTTACTATATTCGTTTGTTTTCTTTTAACAGTTCAAGAAAATTTGAAATTAGTGACTCCCTCACACGTTACCAATTTGATTTGAAATCGATTTTAGTTAAGAAGAAATTTCAATCGATTTAATGAAATATTTTTAGTTAAAAAAAATTAATTGTTCCTTTATTAGTTATTTTAGTTAATTACGTAGCTAGTTTGTTAAATAAATGAGTAGACAGGTGTATGATTTTCCAACTTGATTTCGACTTTATTAACCACGCGTTTTAAAGTTAAATGACACTAACGCGTGAGTAGTACATTTTAAGGCAGTCGTTGTAGGTAACTGTTGAAATTCTTATGTTTCCATCTGTGCTAAAAATTGTTGAGTAACTTTGCGAAGCAAGGGTTATAAATGGAACTGTATGATTTCGATAATTCCTTCATAGAGACAGCTAGCCTTTTTAATATCCTATTGGCGATTTTGATCTGTTACAAAATGAGGAGCGTAATCAAACGAAACTTGATCCGAAATATTGAGGCCCTTTTCACGTAATAAAAGTTCTCGAAGGTAATCGGTATACCCTTAAAGCTTAAATTGTCAACGTACCTACAAATTTGCTCACGAAAGGTTAAGAAAAATGCCAGCACGTCATGTACCAGACGATATTGATGTAATTTATGATCTTGTTGATAATGATGATGTTCAAGTTTAAGTAGAGGGATAAACTCGATTGATCAATTCTATCGACTGTATAATGTGTTCAACCGTACCAGTCTAGTTATTTAGTAGTCGTAGCCCTGTAGAAGGTGTCTCTTGGGGCAACCCAAGAGTTCATGGGTGTGCGTTGTGCGTTTAACTCTGGCGGAGGTAGTAGTGTTTGATACCGTAGCGTGTAGTCACAAGAGGTGACTGACACGGGTGATCCATTCGATTGATATGCGTACTGAGATGTATGTGACTGACACATGTACTGTGATTACTCTTCGTCTAGAGAGCCGTGGTGTTAGAAGTCTTTACGCGAGGTTTTCGCAAGCTTGTTGTCGAAGTAGAGTACGTCTATAGTTTTGGCTGTGATGATTTCGATGCTACATGGCTGTGGTATTTGAGTGAAGTGATTAGTTATAATTGGTTTAATGACAATATTATGATTCAGATTATTGTAAAGTTCTTGAAACAAACTAAGTTTTGAGCGTAGAGTTTGTCTACTTTCCCCTTTTACGTAGAGTTTGTCTACTTTCCCCTTTTACGTAGAGTTTGACTGAGTATAAAGTACTGTTGCGGCCTTTCTTCTACTCCAGGTTGACCAAGGGCGTGTGCTAGCAGGATGGTCGTGACTTGTCCTTTGTTACTTATATAGTTTATTAATTGAGGCGAAACCGGTCCACACTGACCTATACTGGCCTATTCTGGTAATAATTAGTTAATTCTTGGGTTTAATGGCTTTCAGTTATGCCAAAGAGCACTGTCGATTTTGGATAATTAGCAATCCCAGAATAATTCAGATACTATGACTGCCAACTCTGATACTATGACTGCTACATCTGATACTATTTGTAACAACTATGATACTATGATATTTTGTGCGATCTGAACCTGTCAACATTATGATACAAGCTGATGTTTACAGAACTAACTACAGTACTTAAGAGATGAATGGTAAAATGAAAAAAAAGAGACAATTAATTTCAGTAAATGAGATAACTTTAAGAAACAAAGGTGGCAAATTAACTACGAGTATATAATAAGTACTAAGTGATTAGTAGAACCGATTTAGTAGTAGTAGTACTAACTTGTGTAACTTTTGCCTGGTAAGACTGAGGAAGAGACTAAGTTCTATAATGTTTTCGACCTCATTGACTTGATCTCATGACTCTTACATGATGTAGAAATTCACGCTGAACTAGACAGAGCTGATTAGTAGGTGAGAACGCTTTTTGGTTTGCATTGGTCGAAAGGACAGTGCCATCCGGGCCATACCGTGCGCGGTTGGTCGAAGGGATGCACCCGTCCGGGCCATACTGTTGGTTTAGGTTGGTCGAAAGGACAGTGCCATCCGGGCCATACCGTGCGCGGTTGGTTGAAGGGATGCACCCGTCCGGGCCATACTGTTGGTTTGCGCTGGTCGAGGGGACAGTGTCATCCGGGCCATACCGTGCGCGGTTGGTTGAAGGGATACACTCGTCCGGGCCATGCTGTTGGTTTGAGTTGGTCGAAGGGACAGTGTCATCCGGGCCATACCGTGCGCGGTTGGTTGAAGGGATACACTCGTCCGGGCCATACTGTTGGTTTGTGCTGGTCGAAGGGACAGTGTCATCCGGGCTATACCGTGCGCGGTTAGTTGAAGGGATACACCCGTCCGGGCCATACTGTTGGTTTGTGCTGGTCGAAGGGACAGTGCCATCCGGGCTATACCGTGCGCGGTTAGTTGAAGGGATGCACCCGTCCGGGCCATACTGTTGGTTTGTGCTGGTCGAAGGGACAGTGCCATCCGGGCTATACCGTGCGCGGTTAGTTGAAGGGATGCACCCGTCCGGGCCATACTGTTGGTTTGTGCTGGTCGAAGGGACAGTGCCATCCGGGCTATACCGTGCGCGGTTAGTTGAAGGGATGCACCCGTCCGGGCCATACTGTTGGTTTAGGTTGGTCGAAAGGACAGTGTCGTCCGGGTCATACCGTCCGCGGTTGGCTGTGAGGACACACCCGTCCGGTCCAACTTGCTTGTTTGTTGTTGAGAGAACTAACTGAAGACCAGACTGTTTGTAATGATGAGTGATGCGCTGCTGGAATCTCACCTGCTATAGTGGGTGACGATTTAGACCAGCAGGTTTGAATTGTAGGGGTTTTCCTATTGTAAAACTAGACTAGTGTTACTTACCATATTGATATGACTGTAATGATGATGATGTTAACCATATTCAGACTGGTGTCACCGAGTGACTTACTAACTGAAACCAATTATTTCTAGTCGGAATGTCCAGCTTGGACGGAATCAGATATTAATATGTTGGATAGATTTTTGTCAGGATAGTCGAGCGATATTTTGTTTTTGCTTACAAATACCTAAGATTGTAATAAATAGCGCGCGAGGACGCGCGCAAATCAGGACGGCCGTGTAGGCTACCTACGCTGTTGTTGATATTCACCTACCCTCAATCATTCTATTATTCGAGTCGTTCTGACGTGTATGTCAGTACCTGTGATTATTCGAGTCATTCTGTCGTCGGCTAAGGCATTCTTGGCTCTGGCGTGGTGCGGTGCACTTGTGTATCCTGCTAGTAGCTTAACCTCGACTCTTCTAATAGTTAGTTTGTGTACACGAATTAATTGTTACTGATTGGGCAACTCGACCGGTGGTGGTGAGTGCCAATGCGCATTGTTAGGCGGCGCCGCCGTAAACCAACACTCGGGTCACAAGTCCCGGGCACTGCGTCGAGTTGTCTCTCTGCCACGCGATAGACGGTACCCGCTCGGTGAGTACATTGAATACTAAGTAGTAACTATCGTGTTTTAAATTACATTGTGAATTAACCAGGCCATCCGTCCTACTCCTCACTTCTGATTCCTACATATATAAACCTGAAGAGTTTGTTTGTTTGGTTGTTTGTTTGTTTGTTTGTTTGAACGCGGTAATCTCTGGAACTACTGGGCCGATTTGAAAAATTCTTTCAGTGTTAGATAGCCCACGTATCGAGGAAGGCTATAGGCTATGTATCATCACGCTAAGACCAATAGGAGCGGAGTCCACGCCGACGAAGTCGCGCGCAGAAGCTAGTTTATTTATAAAAGATAAACCATCAACAATATCAGTACACAAACATTTGTGTACATGTAAAATTACGGATAACAGATGCGTAACAACATAACAACATAAATAAAAGGCATGAATAAAAGACAAAAGATAAAACGCCATAGGAATAAATATAATAAAATTAACAAAAAATTAAAAAAAAAAACTAAAAAAAACACGCTTTAATAGCAATCGAACTAAAAAGTAGAAAATATTAAAGTGAAAAAGCGTGGGGTGCTTGGTATCGAATGTGAGGATCATTTTATTAGTTACTGTTTGCAATATTAGAATTATTATAGTAATATGATTAAGATCTAATAAGATAAATAAGATTAATTCTAAATTTTTAGTGTCAAGACGACAATTTAAAAAAAACGTGTTATATTGTATTGTCATCGGCCCTTGACCCCTGTGCAAATTTCCAAGTTAATCAGACTCCTAGAAGTAGGCGAAAATGAAGTTCAAAGATTCCGTTACATACATACATAGGTACATGTCAAGCTAATAAAAGCGTGTTAAAAATAATTTATTGTACGAAACCCCTGCCGTTCGATTACAATTCACGCTTGGCTAATCGATAACTTTTTTTTTTCAATTCAATCAGTTTACAAATCGACGACTGCAGAGATCTGACACGACAGATTAAAAAAGACATTCAAAAGAGTTCGAAAAAGTCAATTTGAATAAAATTAATTTTGAATAACATTACTCAACAGATTTTTGAATGTCTGAAGTTATAATATTTTATTGAATAAGTATAGTAAATAAAAAAAAAATCGTGCGTACAAAGTACACATGTAAGAAGTGAAACTTCTTTGGCAAACCAATTGAAAAAAATCTAATTTATAAAAAGTCAACGTCAACGTCAAGTCTCTACGCCTTATGGTTCCAGAGATATCGTGATGAGTCAATATATGGGTGGAAATCTCTTTTATATATATAGATAACAAGACAAAGAAATCCAAACATCATGTATAACAAGAATGACAAGGCGTAGTGTGAATCAAATGCAGGGTGCGCTGTTAAGGAGCGCCGGGGGCGCCGGCGCCGCTGGCTTGGAACCGTCATGTCTTGTATTCAGACCATTGTATTGAGTAAGATCACGTTTAATTTATTGCGTTCGCTGTGAAATTGTTTGAATTGGATAATGTTTTAGATACAAAAAGCTATTTTTTTTACATGTGTTGTGGAGAAGAAAACACTTATAAAACAATGATTTTGATTATAGTGTAAATGTCAATTCGGGCAAAAGTGAGAGCGTCTAGTCTTTGTATTATTATTTTTTTTATATAATTTTTACGCCTTGAAATAGCAAATAATAAATTTTTATTAAAATAATTGTACCTAATTCTGAATTAAAACTTAAGTTTTAAGTTAAAATTCAACAGTATGTAAAAATTAAATAAAGTTTTTCATCCGTTAAACTTTTAAATAACAACTAAAACGTATTTATCATCGCAGTTCATATCAAAAGATCGTTCATAAAAAACGAGTGCGCTTTATAAACCACACGACTGTAGTAAAACTTTCTATATTCACTAACTTCCATTCATATCTCCCTCTCAACGTCACGCATTCACCAGCTTACTCCCCAAGTCAAGCGTGCGTAAAGAAGTTTTACTTCAAAAACCGCGTTAGCATTCAAACTCGGAATAACTCTAAAACTTTATGAATACCACATCATAAAAATACCACAAACGCTTTTTACGAGCTGACGATAACTTTACAAGAAGGTAAAAACTTAACTTAGACGTTTTAGGGTCTAGCTGTGTTTCCTGAGCGTGTCGCAGCTATCTGTTTGAAATAGTCTTTCAAATAAAAGGCTAGCCTAATATAGAATTGTCTAATCAAAATTTAAATGTTTTATGAGCATAATTATAAGTCTGTCATATCGTAGTTATAGCCAATTTGTTAAACGTTATTTATTAATTTTTTTTATTTCTTAATTATGTGCAGACTTCTAACCGCTGCTACTGGTATTGTGTCCTGTACCAAAAGGCTATCTCTTTAGCGATAAGATCGGTTTTGTACATCTTGTTCTCTAACTTTTCTATTTTTCTGTATTTCGGTGTACAACAATAAATAAATAATATGATTATAATAATGCTTTTATTTTTACTATTATAATTATTCGACATTCATATATATGAATCTGGGTATATCCAGTAACACAAGTCCGTTAATCTTATACTATTAAACGAGCAATTCTTGTATATATATATATATAGAATCTGAATCTCGGAATCGGCTCCAACGATTTTCGTGAAATTTAGTATGCAGGGGATTTCGGGGGCGAAAAATTTATCTAGCTAGGATTCATTTAAAAAAAATGTCATTTTATCCCTGTTTTTAGGCAATGAAAAAATATCATTAGAATACGAAGCTTAGTTTCACCAATGTCAATATAGCTATAACAGCGTAATTGGGAAATCGGCGGATGTCAAATCGTGTTGACCCGGGTTCGAATCTCAGTCTCGAGATTAATTTTTTTTTCTTTTTTTTTAATTTCACTCGTGATTTATTATTTAAATAAAATTAAAATATAAAAATACCGAGAAAAAAAAAAACAAAAAATAAAATGAAAATACCGAGCTAGGCTCGGTCACCCAGGTACTAGCTTTACAATTACGATATGCAAACTTAACTCCGCCATGATACCTGGCGTCCCGCGGCGAGGGAGCGTTAGTGCATTAAAATGGACACTTCATTAACAATTTATGACCAAACCTTTGTGGTCACCGACGAACATTGCCGTGACAAATGCCACTAGGATTCCTTAAATCACTGTTTAATGGTCGCCGAGATTTTTTCGTCCGAAATAACTTGTGACAATACCGCTCTTTCATATTGATACGTGCTTTTGTGTAGAGTGAATTTCGTTTTTATTTTCCAACAATAAAATGAGAAATATGATTTTAATTGAATAAATGTAAATGAATGTAGAAAAATGTAAATGTGTGAAGTAATAAGACGAAAAATGTAATGAATTTTAATTGAATAAATGTAAAATGTAATGTATGTAAAAAATCGACCAAGTGCGAGTCGGACTCGTGCACTAAGGGTTCCGTACCGTTGACTAAACTAAAGGCTATATTTTATTGTTATTAAACAAAATACTTAGTAAATAAGAAAAAGATTATACCATATAAAAATGGAAAATAAACTAGTCAAATACGCCATCTATCTATCGATCTATGCCGCTATTGGAAAGCTATTATATTAGTCTATCGACGACGTTTTCTTGGTTTCTGGATAGATGGCGTTGGAATTAATTCACATCGTGTTAAATATTTATTTTACTTTGTTTTTAGTACTTGTTGTTATAGCGGCAACAGAAATACATACTTTGTGAAAATTTCAACTGTCTAGCTATCGCCGCTCTTGAGATACAGCCTGGTGACAGACGGACGGACGGACGGACGGACAGACGGACGGACAGCGAAGTCTTAGTAATAGGGTCCCGTTTTTACCCTTTGGGTACGGAACCTTAAAAATTACTCAAGAATACATTAAAATCCTTAAAAAGATACTAAATATGAGTTTAAAAGCGAAGTATACCCTAACAGATCCGATCACCTCAAATCAATAGAAGACGAAGTTATTGTATTGAAATGAAATGAATATATCACCATAGGGTGATTAGGATTACACACTTAACGAACGTCAAAAAATATCATTTACAAAAAAAAACTCAACAAAAATAAAAGAAAGTTAACCTTAACTTTCTTAATAAATTAAAAATGTATATCTTAACATTGGGTACATTACAAACTTAGGTAATGTATCTAGTGTTATCCATCCACTAAATCAGTGGTCGGCAACCTTTTGGTAGGCAAGGGCCACGAGGTGGCCAAATAAACTAAAGGCGGGCCGCACTTATGATTTAAACCCTAGACTCTACCTGATACCTACAATATAATTGGTCATATCCCATAGAAAAAATGAAAATGCTATTAAATTTTTTAAAACATATGGAATTTAATAGGTACACGTAATACTTACATTATACAGCACAACAGCATTTTTGTTGTATGGATTTTTTATGGAATTAGGGTAGAAAATGGAATTAGGGTAGAAAATGCAGCTAGATAGCTGCATTTTCTACCCTAATTCTAAATTTGTACTCAGATTTTTGCTAGCAGCTCTACATTTTGAGATATGAAGGGTAGCTATTTTTGTCAAAAAATCATGGTTTCCCGTCATATAACAATTTATATTTAAACAACATTTTCTTTTATGTAACCTTCTTGAATAAGTTGGAGTTTTACTACTATTCTGGATAATCCAACAGTAGTCAGCCATCATACTTTCACTCCAATAGCCCTGGTAGCGCTCCTCCATGAAGCGAATATCCTGATGAAAGCGTTCTCCCTGCTTCTCGCTTAAATGTCCAAGATTTACAGAAAATCGATCAAGGTAGCAAGGGCTATAAATGAAATGCATCTTAATGCTCATGTTGTATCCAAGGTGCTGAACGTATAATGGTAACTGCTTGACGTGGTCAGGAAAGTCGACGGACTTCTTATTTCCCGAAAAGTTTTTTACAAGCCAAAAAAACCAATTCCAGGTATTTTTTCAGCAGTTGTCATACTTTCAGTTTACTGAAAATTTAAATCGTTTATTAATTTTCTAATTTGTGGTCCTTCGAAAATTCCAGCTATTAAATTCTCAGCACTAAATTTTGGAAACGATCTGGATAATACAGTGGCGTGTAAAAGTTTTGGGCCACCCTGTTTTTTCCATATATAACTGACAAAATATTTTTTCTTTCACTTGTTCTTTGTTCGAGTTGTTTGAGAGGACCATAATAAAGATTATAACGTTAATAATTATATAAAATATAATATTGTACAACGGTAAATGATTTTCAACAGTGTGCAAAAGTATTGGGCCACCGCAATTCACGAATTTGCCGGACCTTACTGCACAAGATTTTTTGATATTTTTTTCTCATTGGTTTCTAAAAACGCTATGCACAAGGAATATGTTAATAATTACTATTATTTCTGTCTAAATGCCGAAAATTTTTAACAATAAAACTTGAAATATGCAAACATTAAGCTCTGTGAAATTTTTTTCAAACCACGTTCAAACTTTATTCAGAAAAAAATTTCACACGTTTTACACACTATATTGGGTATCCAGTGCTTGTTGTTTGTTTCCAATGGCCGTCGATAGTACTCCATGTAAGCATTTTTAACGAAGTCTGACACATTTAAACAGAATTTTTTGAATGTATAATTGCCACAAATGTAACAAAATCTATTTGGATTGTTTACACAGGTCTTTCTAGACGCATGTTGTGATTGATCTGCAATGTAATGACATTGCAGATCAATCACGTTCATTTGTAAATGACTCGGTACTTTGAATATCACAGGAAAAAGGGTTTGCAAAAATCTTCTTTGCTTGAAACTTTTCAAACTCACCAAATCTGTCGCTGAATGAAAAATGTCACATCATATATCTGCCAGTTTGGTTTTAATTCTACGTCTTACGCGATCGCGGTTCGTTCATGCATTTATGTTGATATTTATAACTTATTTACAAAACATTCGCGGGCCGCAAGTAAGACCTCCGCGGGCCGCATGCGGCCCGCGGGCCGTGCGTTGCCGACCACTGCACTAAATTATCAATTATGACTAGCCCGTTGGCGCAGTTTGTAGTGACCCTGCTTTCTGCACACAAAGAAGGACACCTTCCTAATACCAATTTTAGTAACTTATAAAGCCTATAAACTAAATACCTTTACTACCTATAAACTAAATGCCTTTACTAAAAAGTACAAAAGGCCTATAACCAAACATTTAATTAGCACAATTGTTGAGTCAAGATGGGCCTGCACAGGCGCCGGTGCCTAATATGGACGCGATAACGAGCGAACACTCCCCCATACACGGCACCATTGTATCACCATAACGATCGAGTGAACTCATACCGATTCGGGATCAATCCGGCTACCTCCGTGCCGTTAGAATCTCGTTTATCGAGCTATAAGAGGCAATTATACTAGAGTCACTCACAGACTGATGGGTATTCTATACACTATTTCGATTTATCGTTGATGAAAAGAGTAGCTTCGGAAACAACTTTAATTATTACTACATATACTGTTTATGATTTTGTGACGCCGCGTTGGCGTAGCGGTTACAGCACTGGTTGTGGCTGTTGCGCGGGCGGTTGCGGGTTCGATCCCCGCACACGACAATATTTGTATTGACCATACAGATGTTTACCATGGTCTGGGTGTTTGTGCAGTCCTTGTGGGTCTCCCCACCGTACGTCGGAGAGCACGTTAAGCCGTCGGTCCCGGTTGTTATCATGTACACCTGATAGCTATCGCTACTCATAGTAGGGAATATATCCGCCAACCCGCATTGGAGCAGGATGGTAGATTAAGCTCTGATCCTTCTCCTACATGGGGAAAGAGGCCTATGCCCAACAGTGAGATATTACTGGCTACAATATTTTTCGACGAACTGGGCGATTTAAAAGAGACATGTTGTGACAGCGTGTTAGATTACGCTTCGATCATTCTCCTACATGGTAAAAGATGCATTGTCAATCAATATTTAAAAAAATTTATTATCGTTCAGTCAGTCAGTTCAGCCCATTGCAGTCCACGCTGGACATAGGCCTCGATAAGTTCGCGCCAGACATCCCAGTTTTCCTCAATCCTCATCCATCTTAATTTTCGTTACTGAATAATAATTATGTTTTTTTTTTAAAATCTTGTTATCGTCTTGTCGTTTAAATGTTAGAATTGAACATAATAAAATATTTATTATTAAAGACATCTCAATTACAAAATAAGTACACTCGGCAATCCAATAAACAAAACAGGAAAGCTTAATCATTAAACTTATATAGTTATAAGTGTTCATTCAATAAACGTCCCACGATCTTCCCTCGTGAACTTCGATTGCATACTGACAGACATCCCCCTAATGGCTCCCATTCAGTCTCCATCATAAAAACCTTACAAGCATTCATTTGATTCGAACAGACAAAAAACAAATAAAAAACTCATTGAATTGAGTGAATGTATGTTTTAGTACCATACCAGTTGTTTTTGTTCAGCCTCTGTTTATCGGATCGAGTTCTACTCGTATATTAAAAACCTATATATATATATATATATATATATATATATATATATATATATATATATATATATATATATATAATCAATTGCTGTTCGTTAGTCTCGCTAAAACTCGGGAATTGCTTGACCGATTTAGCTAATTTTGATCTTCAAATGTTTGTGGAAGTTCAGGGAAGGTGTAAACAGTGAGAAACATAAATAATATATAACGGAAAATACTAAAAATGACGATTTAATTTTCCAATACAAAATGTTCCTAGCGGGGAAATTTAATGTTTTTTGTCAAAAACGTTGACAATTGGTTGTCAAATATTTATAGGTGCGTTCAGAAAGTGTTTTGTGTATATTTATACGTAGGTAATACGAAGTTCACCGGGCCATCTAGTTATGAATATATTTAAGAGATTTTTAATAATTGTCAGATTTTTAATTAAAGATAATATAATATGGCTATCGTAACAAACAATAATGCCTTATTAGTGTAGTTCAGAAAACCCTTTATTATTCGCGTGTACATTTATTTATTTACAATTATTTCAATGACGATATGTAGATATAGTATTTTCAAAAATATTGAGTCGTTGATGGTAAAGTAATTTTTTTTTTGAGAGCAACTCCAGTTGCGCGAAAATTTCATAAAAATCTATCTCTTCGCTTTAGCTTGTAATATCCCGCTGCTGGACATAGCCCTCTATCCCCATGTAGGAGAAGGATTAGACCTAAAGAGAAGAAAGAAAAAGTAATTCTAATTTTAATCAAAGCTTCTGTGCAAGACTCGCTTGCTAGATATCGTTCATAATTAGCCGAGACATAATTTAGTTACGGGTTTTAAGATAACGATACGATTGCGATCACACCAGTCTTCGCCTGCAACCAGTTCCGTGTTGAAATCTGAGACTAATCACTGGACAAAGAATCGATAATATGTTGTAATGTTAATACCATCATAAGATAAGCCTCCGTGAGAGTTTTATTTATGGGAAAATTTATTTTAGTTTTATGGATGTGGTGATTTGACTGACTGATTATTTAATGACCTTTTCAAAATCTAATAGTAATAATGAGTGGCATGTCTGTTCAGTATAATGAAATGAAATGAAAAAATTTATTTCGCCATAAGGTAATACACAACCTTACCGAAAATTACTTATAGGTTTAAGATTGTTAAAGTTTTATTTGTTTTTTTTATCAAAATATCATTGGAATAAACACACCTTCAAACGCACAGACATTTGATACATTTTGTCAGATCTGTTCGTTGATCTATGACGAGAGGCGATCATATCGGCTATGACGCCAGGAGCAGGCGCCTGCTATGAAACTCGAATTTAATATCTTTTAACTTTTAAGTATACCTCGAATGTATTGACTAGAGATTGCAAACCGGCCCGGTGCCCTTTTAGACACCCACCGGGCCCGGCCATTCTGACCGAGCCCGGTCACCGGGCCCGGTACGTAAACCGCGACTATACAAGTTTGCTTGTTTACAGTTACAGTACACCTATCATATAAGATTTCGCTATTTAGTCAATTAGTAATAGTAACACTCACTAGTCTAAACTCTTAATAGCCAAAGTTTAAGAAAAAACATACCTACTTTACTTTTAGCAAACAAGAATTTGTTTTGTTTATAACAATTAACAAAGCTACCAAAGTTTATCTATCTATCTAATCTAAGTCTTTATGACACGTTTAGTACCTTAAGCTGCGTTATTAGTTTATTATTAACCGACGTCCAAAAAGGTGGAGGTTTTCAATTTGATTGAATTTTTTTAAATGTATGTTAGATCAGAACTTTTGACTTGGTGGACCGATTTAACTGAAAGGTGTTGCGTGTCATGTGGTCCCATTCAAATTTAATTAAAATCTGACAAGTGCTTAGAGTTATCTAATAATGCGTATTTCCTTGACTACTTTTTCGTCGACCGTATATCGTATCGTTATATCGTATCGTTATATCGTATCTCGTATTAAACCGCATAACTTTTCACTGGGTTTATCTATTTTCACGATTCTTACTTTAATCGAAGGCCAATACTTGTCATGTAGCCTTATTTAAATTTGATCGAGATCTGATTACTAATTTTTGAGTAATCTTTGTTAGCGCGTATTTATTTGACTATTTTTTCGTCTTATTACGTTGTATTACTTGTCGATGTAATTGAAGTCGGTTTTTTTTTTTTTTGCGAGCACACACAATTATTTTAATACTATGTTTTCAAATAGACACTAATAAGGAGTAAAAAGAAAAACCTGCTTATTTAAACTTATTAAAATGAATAATTACTAATACTAATGTTACTTTTCCGTCCATAAGTAAAAGTAATAAATTCTGTATTAAGTGCGATTTTGAGACTTGAGTGAGGCTGATTATTGTGATAATTGTTCATAAGCCAGTTTGAAATAAATATTAAGCTTGAATCATTGTGTTTTTTCATTCATATAGAGAAAATTTTCATAAATTACTTAGGTTTCATCGCTAACACATAACCCGGCCGGGCCCGGCCGGGCCCGGCCGGGTTGGCGTCGAATGCAACCGGGCCCGGCCGCGTTGAAAAATATACCGGGTTGCAATCTCTAGTATTGACCCATTGATCTGCGTGATTTAATATGCAACATTTTTCAATATTTACATTATAATATTACTATTTAATTTTTTCATATTTAACCCAAAACATTTTTTGAAATATCTCGACGTATGTATGTGTATGTGTGTAACTGTAATCACACTAAATACAACAAAAAAAAACTGACAATTTTCAATTCAAAAGAGTTTTTAATTAATCAAAATTGCCCTCCTCACTTTCTCTTAGGTGTTAGAATCGACGCCATTAACAATACAATTACTTCACGTATAACGTGGTCTCACTCACTTTGACAAGTATGGCTATTGTTTTCTAAAATGACGTATTTAATTTGAGATTTTATAGGCCTTGTTTCTTCTTAGTCAGGGATGTCAAAGTACGGCCTGCGATCGCAATTTCTCACAGAAAGAAGAATCATGACTTCACTCGATCCCTCTACGGAACATTTTTTGGAGTTTACTCCTTAAGAATCGATTTTTATATAAAGCCCTCGGTATGAACAAAAATATGAGGAGTAAAATCTACTGAACAGAACTGAGCTTCTATCGGAACCCAATAGTATTTCGATAGATTGCGTTATTTGATTAGTTTATTTACCATCTGCTATGGTATTAATCTTTTTCTTAGACTAGTAAGCCTTTTTTGTGCCTATTTAGACAGTCGATCTGAAGGAGTAAACTCCAGTCGTGCTTCGGAGCTGACGAATATGTGTACTTTTTTTATTTGAATCTGGCCCGTGTACACATTCTAAATTTAATATATTATGGCCCTGTGCAAAATTGAGTTTGATGCCCCTGCTCTTAGTAATAAAAGTTTTGAGTTCTGAAACTACTGAAAATAAGCTAGTATTTCATAATTTATTTGAAACAGAAAAACAAATTCTTTATGTCTATGTATATTATAACATCAAGCACGAAAAATAAAATTAAGAAACCATAATGACATAGAAATACCAAAACCTCGAACTAAAAACTACGGAATTAAGAGTATTATATTTGAAGGAGCTAAACTTTATAACAATTTACCAAAAAACATAAAAGAGGCAAACAGTATAAATCAGTATAAGAGGCTATTAAAAACACACATATGTCAAAATAACAAAAAATAACACAACATAATAAAATTGTAATAATAAGAATAGTATAGCAACGTAAAATGGTCTTTAACTAATCATAAGATAAATAAATAAAATGTAAAATAATAAAACATAATAATAAATAAAACATGAAATAAACAAAAAAAAAAAAAAAAAAATAGTATGCAGTTTCTGTAAGTTCATACCACTTCCAGTACTATCCAACTCTATGCTCTTCTATAAAATTAATCTAGTAAGAAGTATTCACAGATACCCTCTATTAAAATATTTTGTTTTTATTTACTGTATGTTTTTGCAACTGTTGTTCTGTCTCGCCGCACATATACGATTTTTTGTTATAACTTTAATTTTATATTCTCATATAAGTGAATTGTATTCTTCATGAGAATAAAGTTTCTTTAAACCTAAACCTATATTAGAAACTGTATTGTATAGTTACGCCTTCGGTTTTTACGACTCTCATTAACTATTACATGTGTAGGAGAGGTAGGGATCCCTAGTACATTTTTTTAACCTGATCAGTATCAAGCTAATTTTCCGTGAGTAGCTTCATTTTGATGAGACGAACAAAAAGTTTCTCTTCGAAAACTCTCGATTGTGGTAGATAATAGAGTTAGCAGGAGGTAGAGCAGCAGTGAGCGTAGGACCGGGATAACGTACCACGCAATTTGGAGGACAATATTACCATCATATTATATAAATAATAAGTAACTAAAAGAAAAAAAAATCAGCTGGTTAGTAATAATTTTTGATGACCTTACGAGGTCATCAACTTGATGACCTCGTAAGGTCATCAAAAATTGATTTTTTTTTCTGATTTTTTTTTCTTTTATTTAGTTAATATTTATATTATTTGATGGTAATATTGTCCTCCAAATTGCGTGGTACGTTATCCCGGTCCTACGCTCACTGCTGCTCTACCTCCTGCTAACTCTATTATCTACCACAATCGAGAGTTTTCGAAGAGGAACTTTTTGTTCGTCTCATCAAAATGAAGCTACTCACGGAAAATTAGCTTGATACTGATCAGGTTAAAAAAATGTACTAGGGATCCCTACCTATTAACTTTCTTCTGTTTATTATTTACTTCGAGAGTACATGAAGGCTTTATGTACGTGTAAATAAATATGGTGACAACCGCTCTTGTGTAAAGTGCCGTACGTGTGCCGTGTCGGCGGCGCAGCGCCTAAACACCGACGGTCGCGGGTTCGATTCCCGCTCGGAGTGGATTGTGTTTATACAAATATTTATTTCCGGTCTGGTTGTTAGTTCTTGTGGCTCTCCCCAACGTGCCTCGGAGAGCACGTTCAACTGTGTGTCCCAGTTGTTATCATGTACACCTGATAGCGATCGTTAGTCATAGTAGGGAATACATCCGCCAACCCGCAGTAGAGCAGCGTATTGGATTAAGCTCTGATCCTGCTCCTACATGGGGAAAGAGGCCTTTGCCCAGCAGTGAGATATTACTGGCTGACGCGTAAGCATAATAAATATGGTTATCATATGTACAAATACGGTCATACGGTCGTCTGTTCCTAAGGTAAGTAAAATTATATTAATAAAAAAAAATTAAATTAAAATTATATTTGAATCATCATTATACAAATTAAAATTATATTTGTTTAAAGTTAAAATGGAAGCTACCACTTATTCGGAATGTAGATTCTGTAGAGAAGAATCAGAAAGAGAAACTCTGTGACTTCGTATATTTTAAGTAGCAGCCGGCTGATATATTATTATATATAAATACATATATACAATATTACATCTAAAGCCGATACGGGAATCGCACCCACAACCTCCGAAGCGGAAAGTAAGGTCACTGCAAACAGCACCAACGGCAAATTAGAGTTTGGTTTCAACACTATGAATATTTACTGAGATCGAACTGAAATCGTCGATAAAGCACGTTTCTTATATCTTCACACACCTTCAATAAATTTTACTTTATTTTATCTTTTGCCGTTGCAGCATTGTGAAATGTATGCTTTGAAATTTTCAACTATTTACATATTCCAAATATAGGTATACCTTTACGAAGTAAGTAGTAAAACTTCTTAACCCACGCTTGACTTGGGGAGTAAGCTCGTGAATTCGTGACGAGAGCGTTACGAAAAGTGTGATCGGGCGAGATGAAGGGAAGTTGAGACGGAAATATAAGTTAGATGGAGCTAAATAAGTTTTACTTCAGTCGTTTTGTCTAAAGCACACTCGTTTTTTGAAGAAAAACTTCTTTACGCACGCTTGACTTGGGGAGTGAGCTGATGAATGCGTGACGAGAGCGTTACGAAAAGTGTGATCGAGTGATGCGAATGAAAGTTGAGAGGGATACATACGTTAGTGAAGATAGAAAGAGAGTTACGTTTCGTATATTACTGTAGGAGCTAAAGAAGTTCTACTTCTACTTCAGTCGTGTGGTCTAAAGCACATTCGTTTTTTTTTTTTTAATTTTGAAATTTTTATATTTAACTTTTGTACTTACTGTAATGTACTATTTCTTCTGCCCTAATGTCGCCTGGACGAGATCGCTCATTAAATATGGCCGCCTTCTATAATAATCTCCTGTTTTCGTTTTGAAATATTGTTTATTCTTTTTGTACAAATAAATAAATAATAAATAAATAAATATAATACACAATACACACACGGTCGTCTGTTCCTAAAGTAAGCAACTTAATGCTTGTGATAAAGGTAACAGCCGACTGGTCTAGCTACATATATTTTTTTTTCGATAAATATACTTATAAATAATACATATATAAATATATAAATAAATATGTATATAACACCCAGACTCGGGGTGGGAATCGAACCCACAACCCCCGGAACAGAAAGCAGGGTCCCTACAAACTGCGCCAACGGGCTAGTCAAGAGTCAACACAACAAAGAGGTTTTATAATTATTATTATTAACAAGAATACAATCATGTTATATCGCCGTTTAATCGTTAAAACATTTCAAACGAACATTTATATCATGTCCATTTCCTTAATGGAACGGAATCCTCTAAACTATATTTAAATCCTTTAGACTTAAATACCTTGTGATAAGGTATATTTTTGATTGCTTCATCTATTTAAGTCCATTAAAAATTTATGACAATGTCACAAGGTAATACGCAGTTGTTGAACTAGAAAGTCAGCGATGATCGTGAAGAAATCGCTTCCGTTAGCGATGGTGGCGACGAAATTGTCCTGACATCTATGGAGTTTTATGGTCAACATGGCGTATATATGGGGTTTTAGAGCTACTATTCTTTTAGATATTATCGTATCAAACGTGTGCTGCTTTCGATTTTCAAACATTATGCGTTATTATTATTTTTTTCTTTTTTTTTATATAGGTCGGCAAACAATCGTATGGCTCACCTAGTGGTAAGCGATTACCGTAGCTTATAGATGTCTGCTACACTAGAACCATCGCAAGCACGTTGCCAACCCTATCCCCAATTCCCCCAAGGAGCTCTGGTCACCTTACTCGCCATAAGAACACAACACTGCTTGAAAGCAGGCCTATCTGTAAAAGTCTCTCATAATATTTAAATTACTTTTTTTACATTTTATTTAAATTACTTGATTCGACTGTCTCCAATAAATAGAAATTCTATAAATAATACTCGTAATTATTATAAATTCAATAAAAAATGCTAAACACCGGTGTAGGAATTAAAGAGTACCTAGATAATAATTATTTTAATTGAATATATCCGCTTTAAGAAATCTGTGTATAAATTATATTTTAAATTTTAAACGCCTAATATTTGCTTCATCTAATAATAAGTCTACAATTATCTTCGGATTCGGTTCCAATAACTTTTAAAGGAAATCTAGAGTTTATTTATTTCACGGATTTATTTATCTTACTTTGTTTAAAATTTAATATGATACAGACATTTTGTTTGTGTTTAGGATCTATAACTTAAGGGTCCAAAATGTATTATTTTAACCTCTTGATAGTCTAAAGCTGAACAATACTTTTTTTCTAGAGGAAATTAAGATTAGCGACTCCTTGACGCTTTATTACTACGTAAGTACTATTTGTTATCCTAAAGACAAGTTCAGAGAAGCTAAACTATTGAAGTATTAGGGGCTGTCTCCACGAGCGAGCGTATCGCCGGCGATACGCTCGCTCGTGGAGACAGCAATCTGTATGGAATGCTCGCTCGTGGAGACAGCCCCTTAGCAATAACTTAATTTTTTTTTATATCGCAGGGTAACCCATTTACGGGTGATATCCAGGACGACCGGGTAGGCAGTCCTAGACCGTATGAGCAATAATAAAGAATAAAAAAAATTTTTTTTTTTATTTTTTTAGCAATAGTAAAATAACATCAATAACCAAACACCTACGCTTGTAATCTACACTTGTTATCCGCCAACCCGCATTGGAGCAGCGTGGTGGATTAAGCACTGATCCTTTTCCTCCTACCTGGGGAAAGATGCCTATGACCAGCTGTGGGATATTATAGGCTGAAGCGTTTACGCTTGTAGGGATACCCAACAATATCTTAGAACACTTACCGATCTCTTCGACTAGTAAACATTTATATACCATAATAGGTAACAATACAAATAAACACTTCAGGACGATATCGGTTGATATCCGCCGATATTGGCCGATATCAGCCGATATCGTGCGTGCTCTATCAAAACCGATACGTGTCGAAATGATAGTTGTGTGTTTAAAGAAATGCCACACGCACGGATATAATTACCAGAGAGGCGATGGAGATGCCGTCACGGAGGGCATTTAGGGCGATGTTTACAAAGCAAATACTGGCTGAACGTGTCACTGTACAAGTGAGAAGCGAGTGGCGACTTTACAGAATATTTTTAGCCGTCCTGTGCCCACTTCGTTGGGCGTTAATTATTATTTTTGTGATGTAAAGTTTTCATCTCGCTCGCATTTCTACGACTGGACTTACATATACTATTATTTTTTACTGAATTTTTTGTTCAATAACAATAAAATATAGCTTTTATCATTTCTGAATAGTGTAGCTTTCTGTTAGTAAAAGAATTTTCATGATCAGATCTGTATTTGCGAAGATTACCCCCCTACAAACAAACAAAGTTAAAAACTATAGCTCTTTATAATATTAGTATAGACTATAGACAACAGAGATAGGCCATTTGAGCTGATGTTACTTTGGAAGTAATTTCATATGAATTCACTTAATTTTTTGTGACTTATAATTTACAATTATTTATATTAATCAGTTATTATATAGAGACTCTTTTGAGTTCAGTTCAATTAATTAGTTCCATAGATGTATTCGTTTCTCTTTTTATTTTCGATATTAATAATTTTATGTTCTATTTAACATGACAATGATAGTAAATCCTTTGTTTATCTGACTCTAAAAATTTTAACCAAATGATACCGCCACGAACTACTTCTTAGCGGGCTAATTGTTAGAATCTATAATTTTCCAAAAACAATAAAATATAACGAGAAGTGTTTAAATCTGCTTTCGTTACACACCTCAAATTTACGCTAAAAAATATAAATTCAAGTACCTTAGATAATTATTACCTTAGATTAATATTAAACTCATCACGATATCTCTGGAACCATAAAGCGTAGAGACTTGGTAATTTGGTAGGAATATTCCTTTCGCCGAGCAGAGATCAGCTAAGAACGGATTTTACGAAATTCCACCCACAAGAGGAGGTTGCGGGGGTTAATTATATATATATATGGCAAAACAAACTTTGCGGGGTCAGCTAGTATATAATAGATAAAACATAAAGATCGCTCATCGCCTAAGCCCTGTTCTCACGCAGATGGTCAAGTCTGGTATGCCATAAGTAACCAGAGCGATCGACACCCAGACCATGTGTACTCTACGAGATTAGCCGAATATCATGAGAAAGTGACTCTAGAGAGTGCTTTCACGACCAATCATATGATTATATGAGATAAGATATCTCTTATTTACCGATCTGCGTTTCATTAATCTATGTGTCCAGTGCAACTGTATCTACATCTGTAACCAATCAGCAATCAGTAATACGTACATTTAAATTAATCTAAGTACATAAATATATGTATATTAAGCACTGAAATATATTTTCGTACATAAGTAACAAACGACTGGACCAAAATGAATAATTATTTTTTTCGTGTATCCTGTATCGTCCTGTATTGTAAATTCAATTAAAAAGCCCCTAATAAGTTATTTTTACGTTTTATGTTTTATAGTATATTAATTAGTTTTGTTCTGTTTATCATTGCAATAAAATATGCTATGGGTGTGTGGTAACAAATCATACAAACAAATCGCTAATTTATCTATACTAATATTATAAAGCTGAAGAATTTGTTTGTTTGTATGTTTACTTGAACTCGCTAATCTCAAGAACTACTGGTCTAATTTGAAAAATTCTTTCTACACTACACTACAAACAACTACAAACTGCGCCAACGGGCTGGTTAATTTATAAGATAGTAATTTAATTAACATAGCTAGATAAGTTATTAATACGCGTGATTAGTAATTTATTTGTAAAAAATGTCTTAATAATTACTAATTAACTCATCAAAGTTTCGGCGTAAGATCACAAAATATTTTACAATCGAATCCCTATCGCATCGAACACAGTGTTGACCCGTGTACTCTGTTGGAAAACACTTGTGTCCGACGTCCAATTAGCTGGTGGGGAATGGAGATAATTGGGGTCCAGGACCGGTTATTCTATCGGAACTTTTTCAACGCGCTTCGGGATGTACTTCGTGATACTTGGAAGCATGCGACATTGCAGAAAGGCCGACCATTTTTTGATGGTGGCACGAAAACTCGAACGAAAAAAAGGTTTATTATTTATCAAAAATACTTAATTTTTTGTTTTTAAAACAAAGCTAAAAGAATTTTATAATAACGTTTTTGTATAGACAACGTTTATAATATATTTTATAACCAATTTAGCGAATTCGCTATTGAATATATTTTATCCTATTTTTTATTAAAAGAGACTGTCTTAGCGACGTCTATATATTCTGCTGTCAAAAAACTCGATCAGCTAGTTCGGCTAGGGCGTCTAACGGTAATAAGGTTTGTGACGCAACGATTGGTTGCAGACTAGAGGGAAGGCGGCTCAACCATATCGACTTTATGAAGTCCTCGGGTATGTCAGCACCAGCGAGGTGTTGTAGATGCCGGAGGAATTGTGATGGTTTGCAGTCTCCGAGTTGTTCGTGCATCAAAAGTTGTTTTACTTTGTTTTCGCGTGATACCGATAGTCTTTTTACTAACTCTGACTTTAATCGCTGGTAGTCGGCTGGGCCGGTGAGTACATCCTCTACCTCTGCAGCGTATTTCCGATCCAGGGATGCAAATACTAGATAAAATTTAGTGGCGTCATCAGAGATTTGATTTATTACACTTAGGTAAGTACCTAGAACTAGCCTATTCACTCGCGACTTATCCCCAGATTGTAGCTATCCGGAAACACAGACGCTACGGTAGAGAGTTCAATTCTTTGGCCGTACGCGTCAGGAATGTACTAGCGAATCGCTTTGTGCGTATTAAGAGAGATTTAGTTATACAACTTAATCTCTGTATAAGTGAGATTTTTATCTCGCTATTACAATTGTGTAAATTTACACATTTAAAACACGATTCACGATCACGATTCAGCCTGTAATATCGCACTGTTGAGCATAGGCCTCTTCCCCATGTAGGTAAAGGATCGGAGCTTAATCCACCACGCTGCTCCAATGCGGGTTGACGGATATATTCCCTACTATGAGTAACGATACAGAGCAACTATATAGAAATAATTAAGAGCATATACAAATCTAGCAAGGCAAGTATTAGGCTGGAATCAGCAGGAGAATCGTTCCCTATCGGAAAGGGCGTACGCCAAGGCGATCCGCTCTCTCCTACGCTATTTAACGCTGTACTCGAGCACATCTTTAGACAGCTAAACTGGGACCACTTAGGTCTGAACATTAATGGAGCACGCCTAAACCACCTAAGATTTGCCGATGATCTGGTGCTTCTTGGAGAGAATCCAGCAGCAATAGAACAAATGATGCAGAGCCTAGCAAATATAAGTAGAGAAGTTGGTCTGGAAATCAATGCCAGCAAAACAAAATTGATGACAAACTCAAGGGAAATAGACGTTATGGTAGATGGCAACAAGATCGAATATGTCAAAGAATATATTTACTTACTTGGGATCAAGAACAAAACTCACAGACATTCTTACCCGGATAGACGTCCAAAAATGGAGATGGGCTGGACATATGCTACGCCACCCCATTAACAAATGGAGCAAGCAAGTCACCCTCTGGCAACCAAGAGACGGCAAAAGAGGCAGGGGTCGTCAAGTCAAAAGATGGGAAGATGACTTGAAACAGACAGCGGGACCTCTCTGGTGGAGAGTAGCAAGGGACAGGGCTCATTGGAAGGAATTGGAGGAGGCCTATGCCAAAAGGCACACCGAACTTAGGGACCTCTTGTAACCCTATGTTTAGGAATAAAAGGCTATTATTATTATTATATTATTATTATTATGAGTAACGATCGCTATCAGGTGTACATGATAACAACCGGTACCGACGGCTTAACGTACGATTGCATTAAAAACAACAGAAATAATATAAAAAGATAAAACTAAGTTTTTAAATTAAGTTAACATATTACGACAAAAAAAATTTTGTTTCGAATTGTTATTCTATGAAAAATTTTGAGATTAAAAAATACTAATTAATAAAATTCCAGAAACTGTACAATTAAAGTTATTATAAAATCTAAAAGCTAGTATCGTTCAAACAGATTTCCCTTTAACTAACAAAACTCGTGCATGCCTGGAAGCCCAAAAAAATTGCTCGTCAAACTAAATTACACCATAAAGCTGTATGAGACGACGCGGGGCGTCTTATTAACATGGCGTATTAAGCTATAAACGGTGTAGTTGTTTGTATGATCACGACCACAATTAAACCTGTAATATCCCACTGTTGGGCACATTCCTTTTTCTCCATGTTGGAAAAGGATTGAGCTCAATCCACCACGCTCCACTGCGGGTTGGCGGATATAATTCCTACTATGAGTAACGATCGCTATCAGGTGTATATTTTATAGGAACCGAGATCGGCTGCTTAAAGTACTCTTCGATGCACGGGTGGCATACCCACAAGGACCTAAATGACCTGAACCAGACCTTAAATGAAATATTTGTATCAATAATTTTTTTCTGAAGCCCAAAAAAATTTATTGATGAGACTTAATTACACTATAAAACTGTGTGAGTCGACGCGGGGCGTATCACTGCCTTGGTATATTAAGCTACAAACATTGTAATTGGTTTTTTATACGGTGTTACATAAAAATTGTTTTATATACATAACCTCGAGGTATTGACAATAAATTAGTATATTTTATTTCCTGTTAAAATTCAGTCTTTTTCTTTGCTTTTATTCCTTGCTCATTTTTTTAATTTTCTTATTGTTCATATAAATTATTACTTTAATACATATATTTTACGTAATCTGAGCGTTTGTGCTAGTGTTTCATTTATTTATTACTTCACCACCATGCAAACGCAAAACCCTACATACATTTAACTATCATTTCAACCAAAAATGGCTTTACGAGTTTCGCCAATTCAACCGACTCGTTAGTCACATGCGTGGGCCCGGTGACAGTGATACAGAGACAAACAGACAAGTGTATAAATAGTAAAACAATAGGAACAAGTGATCTGAATTGTTGTATAAACACGCCGCTCACTTGTTCCGTGGGCTTGATGAGTTTCGGTTTTGAATTAAGTGAACGTTAATAGAACTTGATCTAGATGTCGTATTTACGATGTCGACTAGTGTTGACAATTCATTATAATATTAGAGGGAATAATACCATTCCATGTAATCTATATATACAAAAGAGATTCTACCCATATATTGACTCATCACGATATCTCTGGAACCATAAGGCGTAGAGACTTGAAATTTTGCAGGAATATTTCTTTCACCGAGTAGGGGTCAGCTAAGAACGGATTTTACGAAATTCCACCAACAAGAAGGGGTTGCGGAGGTTAATAACATATTATATGGCAAAACAACGTTTGCGGGGTCAGCTAGTGCATGCAGATGTATGTAAACCAAATTATACAGTGTTATTTATTATTATCATACCAAAAATTCGATCCAGCGAGATTCGAACCCGCACCCCCGACATACCGTGTCAGTTCTCTAGCCAACTAAGCTATGGAACGATGTACCAGCCGGATCGAAATTTTTGATATGATATTATTCGTAGCGTTTCACGTTTCGTACGTACGTACCGGTACATCATTTTGATATGATAATAAATAACATTTTATAATTTCCTCATGTGTGGGAAACACAAAAATAAAAAAATAATACGAATCAAATTGTACAGGTTGCGTTGCGTTAGTATTAAGTCTTCTAAATATTATTTTATCAAACTTGGATTGGACAAACAAACTCACCCAATATGAATAGGGAACAACGATCTATGGATACCTGTCAAATCCAGCTACCTTATGTGGTGAGCCACAGGAACACAACACTACTTGAAAGCAGTATTATTTAACTGGGATCTTCTGTGAAGTGTAGGTAGATCTCCTGTCGAGCTACCTCAGAGTTTGAGCAGGATATTTTCTGGCATACCTTACTCCATATTCACTTCAGCCTGTAATATCGTACTGCTGGGCATAGGCCTCTTTCCCCATGTAGGAGAAGGATCAGAGCTTAATCCACCACGCTGCTCCAATGCGGGTCGGCGGATGTCTTCCCTACTATGAGTAACGATCGTTATCAGGTGTACATGATAACAACCGGGACCGACGGCTTAACGTGCTCTCCGAGGCACGTCGGAGAGACTTACAAGGACTGCACAAACACCCAGACCACGACAAACATCTGTATGGCCAATACAAATGTTTGTCATGTGCGGGGATCGAATCCGCTACCGCCAGCGCAACAGCCACAAACCAGTACTATGACCTGTTTTTTTTTTTGATATCGCAGGGTAACCCATTTACGGGTGATATCCAGGACGCCCGGGTAGGCAGTCCTAGACCGTACGTCGGACTCAGCATTTGGGGGTGCCACTACCGCACTAAACCCCCTGCGGGAGCCTTCAGCCGCTTTAATTTGAGGGTCCCGGATCTGCAGGCAACAGGATCCCTCCAGCGACAGGCTGGCCTCGGCGAAAAGGACTATGACCTTTGCGCCAACGCGTCGTCACTCCATAAAACATCTTTAATGCGCGCGATCCGTTGACTTAAAATGTCCGTCATATATGAATAGTACAGAGTAGTGTCATAGTTTACTTGTATACGTCATGTCTCTATATCCCAAACAAACGTTCATCTTTAATCTTTATCATTACATATTTTAAAAGATAATCATTACTCTGAGAGACAAGACGCATAAGTTATTGTCTTGCCCACTGTTACCTTAATACCGATTGCAACATTACCAAATAAAGATTATTGCACAATGGAGTATTTTGTATGTAAAGTGTTCTGACCAAACGTACTCCATAAATGATTGATTTTGTTAAGTAACAACTGGAATTTATTAAGTTTTTATTTTAATTAGTGGACGCCCAGTGGTCGAAATTCGACCGTAATTTAATCACAGACTTTAACAATAAAAAAAGAGTATATATGGGTGTGTGTGTCAAATACATGGTAGTGTGTGTAATGTTTTTTTATTGATTTAATGTATTTTTATGCATAATTAAAAAAAAAAAACTAGCATTCTGCACTCCTCTATACAGAGTGGGGATGACAATAGAACGATAATTGAAAACACCGTTAGTACTAGTATAAAGAAGTATTTCAAAACCATCAGATAAGTCCTAACATCAAAACAAAAAAAAAAAGATTTTTTCATACAAACTAATTCAGTTTAATTTAATAAAATTTTATAACATCATTTTTGTAACTACAGGATCACTGACCTGTTACACGCGTCATCGCGCGGTGATCGCGCGTGACCTTCTTTATACGCGGCATAATCGCGTGGAAGTGGTTTGTGCTTGTACCTACAAAACTTCATTATTTTGATTGAATAAAAAATAGTAAGTTAGAAAAGTAAATTAAAATAAATTGTTACGCATTTAAAATTAAATTGAATAAAAAACTATTTGATTTAAATTTTCTCAAACCATCAATTTTTTTTAAATATGCAGAACTGATCAGTAGCCGATACTGAATAAGTTATTTTTTTTTAAACATTAGTTATTATAATATTATTTGGTCTGCGAACTGTCACTAAATGGTAATTATTAAAAATTGTGCCTTTTTGTGGCAGTCGATGCCATATCCATTTCTTAATCTATGATTTTAAAAATAATAATAGCTGTCCTTGAGTCGTTAACCGCCGGTTTTAGGGTAGGTCAAGTCTTTAGTATAATACAAACGTAGAAATTTTAAAAAATGAAAAATCATAATTTGTGACTAAACTACTGGATGTATTTTATTGATTTTTTGTATGTGGGCTTGGAATGTCATTACATACACGCTGTCCAAGTTATCGTTGTATTATAATCCCCACCCTGTATAAACTATAAGTCTACGTTTCATACTATTCCGTCGGCACAATATTCCTTAAAAGGGGTACAACGTTTTTAGTTCGTAACTAACTTTGTAAATATTATTCGTATGCCTAAAAAATATTCTAGGAATTAATTTATAGAAATTTTCTCTGATATTGCATATGTCTATAGGCATTGGTTAATTTTAAACAAGCATAAAATAAAATCGGCCAAGTGCGAGTCGGACTCGCGCACGAAGGGTTGCGTACCATTGACTAGGTAAACAACAGTAAATACATTGACTTTAATATCGGGTAAAAAGAGGCTAAAAAGTCACTTTTGTTGTATGAGAGCAAAAATATGCAAAAAATGACGTTTTTTGTATGGGAGCCCCCCTTAAATATTAATTTTATTTTAATTTTATTATTTACTATTAAAGTAAAAATACAACTGAGTATTTTTTAAATATTTCAATTTCAAGTGCCTACCTGTTGCCATTATTGATATCGAGCAAAAAAGGGCAAGAAACTCGCGTTTGTTGTATGGGAGCCCCCCTTAAATATTTATTTTATTTTGTTTTTAGTATTTGTTGTTATAGCGGCAACATAAATACATAATTTGTGAAAATTTCAAGTGTCTAGCTATCGCCGTTCTTTAGATACAGCCTGGTGACAGACGGACGGACGGACGGACGGACAGCGAAGTCTTAGTAATAGGGTTCCGTTTTTACCCTTTGGGTACGGAACCCTAAAAAAGGTACAAAACCTCATTTCGACTTCTTGACACACACACACGTCAATAAACCGACTTGTAACATTACAAACATACTAAAACGTTTACACAAACAACTATAAACGTGCAATTATAATGCATGTGCTACGAACCATTAAAGTACATGTAAGACATCATTGACATTACCGTCTCTTGGGTAACAGGATAGTTACAAAATTTTACTACCCACTTCCCGCTCCGACCGATAACGCGGTCACGACTATATAACCAATATTACCTATGTAATACTGCATATATTACCGATATTACCGCCCAAGATACATGCAAATAGGAAGCCTAACGAGCCCTACGCTAAGCGCCATTAGAGATTATTTATTGTCTACGATTATTTCATCGTTAGCATGTTTCGAGACAGATTGACAAATATCGTCCAATTTGGTTTTGTTTGTTGCAGATTTAAGTGCGGACAGGAATGGTAATAACCAAATGATTTGACCATCAATCATCACTTTAATGTCTTCTATCTTCAATCCCCCCAGAAGTTCTGGTAATCTTACTCACCACAGAAACGAAACACTGCTTGAAAACAGTTTTATTTAGCTGTGATCATCTGTACTTTTCCAGTCAGGCTGCTCCAGATTTCAAGCAGGATAATATATCCATATTCTACTGTACCCTACCTCAGTTACAACTCTTTTGGAGAAAAGAGTACATAAAAAAAGAGAAAAGATTCCATACAGGTCACTGCTCTACTGCAGATTGGCGAATAATTCTACCAATATATATAAATAACGGTCTCTGTCAGACGTCTATAATAACAATGGGGACAGACCGATTTACGTCTTCTCCCAAGCACAGTTGGGAAGACCAATTAGATATATACATGACCAATTATATATATACATGACCAATTATATATATATATATATATATATATATATTTATATATATATATATATATATATATGATTTAGATCAGCAACAAATATAACATCCCTATTGCCCTAGTGAAACTGTACAAAAACTTTATTGCCAAAGTCTGCCTTCCGCCTAACGCTCATCCACGTTGCGCGATCTCTTGCATCAGTCTGGGTAAAACCATTGGCTCTCATATCCTGATTCACGGCGTCTAGCCATCACTTCAAACGTAATTATGTAATTGAGTTCCAAAGTATCAGAAAATTATCGGTTTGCTCACAGAGAAAAAACTAAATTGATGATTTCTTAATCATGGGAAGGTTGATTGATGACAAGTATGGCGAGTAATAGACCCATAATATGGATGATATGGATTCTTGCAATAAATTTTGTAATGCAAATATTATATTTTATGGAGATTTATAAATAAACATAAATAGATATAATCCCGAAAAACAAAATGAAGTAGTATAAAGTTCGCCAGGTCAGCTAGCTAATAATAAATAAGAATAAACAACAGAGTGATAACATATCCCTCTAAAACACACATATCAAATTGAAATAACCTTATCAAGGTTTTTAATGTCTAGGTACCTATGCGAATAAGCATACGGCTCACATGATAGAGTGGTTACCGTAGCGGATAGACATCTGCAACACCAGAAGCATCGCAAGCGTTTTGTCGACCGTATCCCCTATTCCCCCAGGAGCTCCAGTCACCTTACTCACCAGAACAACAATACTCGACAGCTGTGTTAAATAGCTGTGATCTTCTGTAAGATATACCTACTTTCCCAAATGGACACTGCTTTGTCCTACCTCGATAAAACATAAAAATATAAAAATGAATACTTAATATTGAATAATCTTAAGTAATCCCGTTTCCTGTTAAATTCATCAACATCACACGAACAAAAACCGGAAGTAAGAATACAATGTACCGTTCACCCAAAAGGATTAACTCAAATCTATGAATATTTACAGAATATCACAATGGGGGACAAAAAATATCCCATTCAACATTATGCTAATATTTCTACTAGAAATTTTACTCCATCTTCTATCCGATTATAAAGTTGACATTGATGAATGCATTTATTTATAATTAAAATTGTAGTCTGTAACATCCCAATGCTGGGAATAGGCCTCTTCTTTCTCCATGTAGGAAAAGGATTGCAGTTTAATCCACCACGCTGGACTACTGCACTTCGGCGGATATTATCAGGTACTAGCTTCTGCGCGCGACTTCGTCGCCGTGGACTCCTCTCCTATTGGTCTTAGCGTGATGACACATAGCCTATAGCCTTCCTCGATAAGTGGGCTATCTAACACTGAAAGAATTTTTCAAATCGGCCCAGTAGATCCAGAGATTACCGTGTTCAAACAAACAAACAAACAAACAAACAAACAATCAAACAAACTCTTCAGCTTTATATATTAGTATAGATTTATGATAACAACCGGGACCGACAACTAAACGTGCTCTCCGAGACACGGTGGAGGGACCCACAAGGACAGACATTCAAACCGGAAATAAATACTTGTAAATACTAATACCCATTCCGAGCAGAAATCGAACGCGCCGGTGTATAAGCGTCGACACTGTTGTCTCAACACGTTGTTGTTGAGATTAAATATTTATAATTATTAATGTAAATTTATAGCTGTGATCTTATCGTAGGCTGGATGAGGATTGCGGAAAACCGGGATGTCTGGCGCGAACTTGGGGAGGCCTATGTCCAGCTGTGGACTGCGATAGGCTGATGTGATGATGATGCGAATGTAAATTTATATTAGAAGATAATTTAGATAGAAGACTTTATATCTATCTGCCTGTTATTACCCTATATAAAGACTTGTTACATGGTCAACGCAACTTTAAACTTGAGACCACTAGATCTTCAGCCAATTGCTGTAACCAGGTCGGCATCATTCCATCAGAATATTACAACTGTCAAATCAAGCTGTTATTAATCTACTCTGAACTGATTCAGAACTTTAAGCTGTATTTAATGACAACGTGATGACGGGAAGTTGCTTGAATATTGAGTAAAAAAGTCAGCCATGTTTCTTTTATTTTAATGTATATATCAGTTGCCCAATATTGTTACTTCAAACTGACATCATTTGTATGAGATATTTGTATGAGATGTCAAAGAATATAAGCATTAAATTACGACGATATGTAATAATAATACTCTTAATTTTTTTTTGTATAATGTAAAAAGACAGTGTAAAGTCACATACAAAAAATAAATGAAAACTGATAAATTCATTTAAACACCTGCTGTGTTGCATGTTGCTATCTTATACGTAATAGAAACATAAATAGGGGAGACCGGGGCTAGTTGACTATAGGGGTAGGTTGACTAACTATCAAAAACTTGTCCAAGGCAATAGCCTTGAGCTAAACAGTGAGACACGGGAGTCCGTCACCTCCCCCCGCTCAGTCACCGGGAACGAGGCGTCGCGCACGCACTTCGTTTGAGAGAAGGAATGAAACATTGAAAAATAACACACGTAAGTAATTATTTTTGTCGTAATATTATTTGTAATAATGCCTATTTATTCATGGTTATTGATTGGCAAAGCATTTATAACGAATGTTTATTTCATGTTCTTTCTTTTATATGTTGTTCTATTTGATTTCGTCGCAGTTTTGAGGTTATGGCATGTGGTCAAAAGTTAAAAGGTGGTTCGGGGCTAGTAGACTAATGTATAACGGGGTTTGTTGACCACCTGGTCAACCAGCCTCATAATATTTTGCATATTCCACACATAAAATGAAGTCTGTATTTTTGAAATTTCATCCAAAAAATATTGTTTCAGGACCATTCGAACATACAAAAGAAAGACTAATAGAAGGAGTACATCCAAAGATGTAATAGATAGAGCATATCAACAAGTTATCTTTGACAAAAAAATTATTAATTCTGTGGCGAAACAGTTCGCTATACCGTATAAAACACTCTAACGCCACGTCCGCGTCGTAAATGTGACGAAAAAATTCGAAACAAATTCCGAATTATCGAAATCCTAATCAACTTTGGACAGCGTTGGCTACAGAAGAAATAGAAAAATATTTAGTGACGAGGAAGAGCTTGCTTTAGGAGTTACTTGAAGAAAGCAGCAGATATTTATTACGGATTAACACATTATGAAACACGAAACTTCGCATACGGATTTGCGAAAATGAATTGTTTGGAGTGCACTGAATCCTACAGCTCTAGTATTTTAGGAGAAGCATGGGTTCAATGCACTGCGTGCAAGCTATAGGCCCACACAAAATGTGTAAACGGGAACATATTGTTCTATGAATGCAAAATTTGCACCTCCGATTTAGAAGATTGATTGGATAGTATGATCTCAAAATAATTTATTTTAATAATAAAATAATATACCTATAACCTATATACGAATATATTTATAATGATTTATATAAATAACATGTATATAAATACATATATTCATACTTACGTCAACTGTTACCAAATAATGAATATAATTACATTACTTAGATATCATAATTTGTTACCGAATGGTTAAAGTTTGCAAGAAATTATTTCATTTTGTTTTAAATACTATACTTACGTATTTAACTAACGCGGCTATCGCCTTAGTTACAATAAAAAATGAGTAGTAAATTTTTGTGTCTTTTATCCTATTTCCTTGTAAATTTTGCCCTTACAACTTCATAGGTCAACTTACCCCAGGTGAATAGTCAACCTACCCCGAGCATGGGGTAGGTTGACCAGTTTTTCCTTTTGTACAAAAACTGGCCTGTACTCTACATCATAATGAAAAACGTGCTTTTTGCCACTTTTTTGCAAAGCTTAATAGTAAATCTATTAACTGAACCCATTTTTATATTAATATACTCTAAAAAAATAGAAATAGAAACCTTTAAGCTGAAACTTGGTCAACTAACCCCGGTCTCACCTACCTACAGCAAAATTGTAAAACACTTTTCTGATAAGAATTTTTTTGTTTTTTTTCTTTTCAACATTTTATCGATATTTACTAACAGTCGTATTTTATTAACAACTACAAAATACTTCACAAAAATCAAATACATCGAAACATAATTATGTTCGCTCGCAAACGAAAAAAAAAACCACCTTCAGTTACATCGACAAGTAATACAACGAAAAAAAATTCAAGTAAATACGCGTTATCAAATATTACTCAAAAAGCGGTCATCAAATATCGATCACATCAAAATGAGATCACACGACAAGCATCAGCTTTCGATTAAAATAAGAAACATCAAAATTGGAACACCCAGTAAAAAGTTATACGGTATAATATAAAGTAGATCGACAGAAAAAGTCAAGTAAATACGCATTATTAGACATAACTCGAAAAGTACTTGTCAGATCTCAATTAAATTTAAATGGGACCACATGACACGCACCACCTTTCGATTAAAACAAACCCAGTCAAAAGTTCTGAGGTAACATACATTAAAAAATACGATCGATTTGAGAACCTCCTCCTTTTTTTCGGAAATCAGTTGGTTGGTATTGTTTCCATACTCAACTTAAATAAAGACCATATTCATGTAAATAAATAAAAAAACTTTATTTGATTTACCCGATCAAGTACCATTCACATTGTTCGATAGGAATTCTCGTTCTATGCAAACAATAATTGATTGCACTTCAAAATTTATTTTCCGACTTCGCGAGGGTAACCGACCGGTGACTCAGACGACTTGACCACAACAAAAAACGTATCCACAACGCAAAGAACAAGCATTTTATGCTTTACGATTTACGGTATTAGAGTCATTTTTCGTTGGAGTATATTTTGAGTTATGACGTAATGTATATTTAGTTCGCTGGTCTAAATCTGTAGACAGCGACACCGCCCTTTCCTTACGTCTAGTACTATTTATTATTCCCCTAATTTTAGCAGTTCATTGATCAATGATGAGGTTAGTTCTCAGCGAGTAATTATATGCTCAGGTAACTTTGAACGAACACTTTACATAGATAATAAATAAATATCTATAACATACACACACTGTCGTCTGTTCCTATGGTAAGTAGGTAAACTCTTGTGTTATAGGTTGGTTATAGGTAACAGCCAACTGTTATATTTTTTTTTTTTGTTTTTCGAAAAATCGGGTTCTAAAAAATTATGGTCAGCAACGCGCTTGCGATACTTCTGGTGTTGCAGGTGACTATTAAGCTACGGTAATCGCTAACCACCAGGTGAGCAGTAAGCTTGTTTGCCGATCTAGTTGTATAAAAAAACATTCATGCTTAAACTGAATTTTATATTAATTCTATAGCTTACGTAACAAATCTATTTTATAGAAAATGACCGTACATAAAACCTATCTAACACTTTATAAACCGAAGTCTTTTTTAAAGAATTAATCTTATGTATATATGTATATCCCACTAACTCAACTAAACTTATATACATTATACTTAAATATATTAAAAGTAACACGATAACTACTCAGTCGTAAATTCAATTTAACGTTGTCGATTATCTACTAAATATATATTTTTATGTGACAGCTGTTAAAAGTTCTTAAACACCACTTAAAGGTAATTAATGTATACAACGCGGTAACAAGATAAAAATAAATTATATTGTAAAAAAAATGTCATTACAATCTAAGGGGATCATTCACGCCTCGACGGTCGAGTGCTTTTCAAACTTATGCGACGAAATCTATTGTCGTGACGTAAGCTGACATAAGCTAGTTTATATTATTTGACATTTGAAATGGTATAATAATGTATTTGGTTACATTTCTACGTAATTGGCAAAATTGTGCTCTTTTGGTCCCATTGTAAGTCAAACTAAAAGAATGACCGATGCTATACTAACTGCTACTACATACAACATCTGCTACTTTAAATAGATTTTCTGAAAGATTGCACTGCTTTTTTGTCCTGTCTTTATATGTATATTTTGTTTAAAATTAACATATTCTACTAACTAATAAGAAATAGTCAATACCTATATAAAGTTTTGAGAATAATTCTGTGCCTTTTACTCAGACAAAGTTTTTGCATTACGACATAAGTCACCTGAATGGCTCGCTTTATTTATTGATCACTAATATATCGTTACAAAGATCTTAAAACAGAGAGTGGGATGTAAATTAATTGCAGATAACAATCTGAATTTGTAAGTGTTATCAGCGCAATCAGTGCAATACGAGCTATGATAAATTATTCTACATTTAACGTTACAAAGGTTAGAAATTGTACTTTAAAATAATTGTGTTTGCTCGCAAACGAAAAAAAACCGACTTCAATTACATCGACAAGTAATACAACGTAATAAGACGAAAAAATAGTCAAGTTAATACGCGCTATTAAAGATTACTCAAAAAGTTGTAATCAGATCTCGATCTAATCTAAACAAGACTACAAGACAAGTATTCGCTTTCGATTAAAGTAAGAATCATCGAAATCGGTACACCGAGTAAAAAGTTATGCGGTATAATATAACGTAGGTCGACGAAAAAGTAGTCACGTAAATACGCATTATTAGATATAACTCTAAAAGTACTTGTCAGATCTTAATTAAATTAAAATGGGACCACATGACACGCAACACCTTTCAATTAAAACAAAATTGATCGAAATCGGTCCACCCAGTCAAAAGTTCGAATGGATTTTCATTTTAATAGCATTTGATAAATAAGTTTTTTTTTTATTCGATGAAACGAAAATGCATCACGATAAATAAAGCTAACACAAATGTATAGGATGTAATGAGATAGAATACATTTATACGGCTGAAAATGTGGAAGCGACGCATTTTGCATGGCGCTTTGACTAAAATCAACTAAAATGATCGGTCCCGGTTGTTATCATGCACACCTGATAGCGATCATTACTCATGGTAGGAACATATCCGCCAACTCGCATTTGAGCAGAGTGGTGGATTGAGCTCTGATCCTTCTCCTACATGGAGAAAGAGGCCTATGACCAACAGTGAGATGTTACAGGCTGAATGCGATATAGTATATGTTAATTGATTGATAACCAAAAAAAAAACAAGGATTAATTTGCCTACATTACTAACAGACAACTGTGTTATGTACACATGTTAAATGTTTAAAAAAAAATGCAAACATATGATAAGAAAGTGTATTTATTATTTAAGTACCTAAATAGTCTGTACACTCTGTAGTACTTCACACATGTATCATACACCAATATCTGAGTGTAAACAAGTGTCACAGATTATGTCACAGCCATGTGTGTCAGTCTTCCGTTAATCTGGTTAAAAAACTGTACCATTCTGTAGAGACATCAATACAATGTACAATTTTATCGTTCATATTTTAGCCACTAATAGTTCTAAATTTAATTTCTCTAATAAACAATTATAAAGATAAAATCAATTAATGATATATCTATGTACGTATTTTGAAGATAACAGCTAAATAATACTGCTTTCAAGCAGTGTTGTGTTCCTGTTAGTGAGTAAGGTGACCAGAGCTCCTGGAGGGAATTAGGGATAGAGTCGGCAACGCGCTTGCGATGCTTTTGGTGTTGCAGACGTCTATAAGCTACGGTAATCGCTTACCATCAGGTGAGCCGTACACTTGTTTGCCAACCTAGTTATATAAAAAAAAATTAAAAAGGTATTATCTATGTATATTTATCAAAAAAAAAAAAATCACAATATGAGTCGGCTGTTATCCATAACACAAGTATTGTTGCTTTTAACAAAGTTAGCTTTTAGACAGATTTATAATATTAGTTTCTCAGATTAATAAACAAAGGTTAAAAAGTTAAGATTAGTATAGATATAAAATTCAATTTTCATACTCTACTAGGCATGATTTACAAACGTGGTTGTAACAGCACGCGTTGCTTCTTATAGCCATTTTGATTGACTGGCAAAAGGTAAGGCAGTATGTTCAACAATTAATGGGACCCGCCACGTCATGGGGTGGCGTAGCCAATCGTGTGAAACAATGTCTTCTAAGAATCTCTTACCTGTTGTCCTTCACACTATTTCAAATTCATAGACCTGGCGGTTTTGAAATACCGTTCTATTAAAGAATAACGTAGAATTTTCTAAGGAATCGTTCTATATTTAGTAATAATTCTATATTTAGTAATGATTAAAAATTAATATTTTTATTTTTTCAATGTATCGATGAAGTAGTGAATGGTATGAAGATATTTCACCACTGCTTAAGTGTACTTATGTACTGTTACACGATAAGTGAACGCCTCATGTCCCTAATGTACCGGGTATTATGAATATATCTATGCAGAGCCATATTGTGGTGTAAAGTAACGATTGATATAGTTATCAATTAAATGCTTAGATATTAAACAATATATATTTGTATCTCCAACAATTCCTCTATATATATTGTATATTGTATTATTGGGGGGAGATTGGCTGATCATTAATGTTACATTAGTTTAACACAGGATTATACTAACAATCCATATAGGATGTTCAATTGCTCAGTTATTTTTATGTAAATAATCAAACTCTTTGCATGAGTACCTACCCTAAGTTTTGTAACCACTTGTTAAAAATATTTATTGAAATAAAACTTGTTATTATTATTGTATTATATACTAGCTTCTAGGCGCGACTTCGTCGGCGTGGACTCAGCTCCTATTGGTCTTAGCGTGATGATACATAGCCTATAGCCTTCCTCGATAAATGGGCTATCTAACACTGAAAGAATTTTTCAAATCGGCTCAGTAGTTCCAGAGATTACCGCGTTCAAACAAACAAACAAACAACCAAACAAACAAACTCTTCAGCTTTATATATTAGTATAGAGTATATATAAAGAGGTAGCCTTTTTCAGTAGTGAGATTTTTTCGCTGGTTCAGTTCAACAACCTTTAATAAGAATGTCAGTATATCCAAAACAAAAAACACGAACATAGTCAGAACACGACAAAAATCTGCATGACTCATACAAACAATTGTCTAAATCTTAAACGTCACTTGGACATGTAAATGTTAAGCTATAATTTACGTAAGACGAACTCTTCATACTTACACATTCATACAATAAAACATCAATAATTTCATATCTAAATTAAAATATCTCAATCTGAAAATATAATAACAACAGGACACTGCAGCTATCACTCATGGCCGCGCTATCTCCCGCACGCACTATAAATATTCACTGACAATGCCCAGAGCCCAGCACGATGAATAACACCCCGCTCCAGCGGTAAACATTAAATCCAGTCGGATTTCAATGACATCGTCTTACTGCCTTGTACGGACTGTACACGTTGTGAAACCATGTTGTACATTCATACAAAATGTACTTAAAGGTTCAACAAGATAAATAAATGTACAATTATTTCTAATCAAGTTATCAATATAATTATTATCCTTCTACATGGGGAAGAGGCCTATTTTATAGCAGTGGGATATTACAGGCTGAATATATTATGCCCCCTAGTTGACAATCAAATCAAATCAAATCAAAATATTTTATTCAGCATAAAATTATAACAATTTCTTACTGAACGTCATGAGTCTACTACCAGTTCGGAAAAAAGAAGCCTCTGACCTGAGAAGAACTGGCGAAAGAAACTCAGTGGGACTATCATTTTTTTTCTATGTAATGTTTTTTTCCCAAATTAGATTGATGAGAGCAATCTACGAGTACAATCGATAACGCTATTAGAATAGTAACCAAATGTATGGGAATGACACTAGCTTATTCGATATACTTATGTCGAAAGCTAGTGTCAGTCAATGTATGGGCATTGAGAATTCTATTCTATTCTATTTGTTTAGACTTGGCTAAGAGGGCTGATCTGACGGTGTTCTGTCTGTTTTAAATAAAAGTATTTTTTTTTATTATTAGTCCACAAAACCGACTACAATCGTTTAATATAGACATATAAAGTAAAGTACAAAGTGTAAAGCATGTATGTACAATTGAGTCTACTAGATGTGGACATAGCATGCATTAAAAGAACTAAAAAACCAAAACAGGTAACTTAACTATAGTGCAAAATCACAAGTTAGGAATATAAAAAATACTAAAACACATGAAGTAAAAAAAAAAACAAATTACAAATTGATTAATTCATTCATTGAATTAATTAATTTCTTAGAATTTAAAAATTAAGACATCCTGGAGAGAGAGGAAAAATAAATAAATAACTGGTTAGTATTTTACGAATTTCGAAGAGCGTGGTGCATTAAGCTCCAATCCTTCTCCTACATAGCGAAAGAGGCCTATGCCCAGCAGTGGGAAGTTACAGTCTGAATCGTGATCGTTATAAAGTCGAGAGATCGTAACAAATGTTACTTAAGTGATTTTCCGACAGAGTAATATAGAAACTTACTATTACTACTGGTTATCTATTAGAACATGATTTGAATAATAGAATCGGTTACCAGTATACCTAGGCGCTTAAGTTGTCTGGTAACATAGTCGCTATTATACAAAATCCAGTTTGACAATGTTTTACATGTCACAATATCCATACCAATGGGTACTAATATTGTCCAACATAATTCTTGTCGGCTTGTATGTATGCTTGTTTATCTATGTGTCTGGTACGATTTCAATAACAACGCTCAAAAACCTTTTTTTAATACAACTAGATCGCAAATTGCAAGCGTACGGCTCACCTGATGGTAAGCGATTACCGTGGCTTATAGGTGCCTTCAACACCAGAAGCATCGCAAGCGCTTTGCCGATCCTATCCCCTATCCTCCCCAAGATCTCTAATCACCTTACTCAATAATTTACATACAAATAAAGTTAAAATCGGTATAGGCAAGAAAGTAAAATTCAACCCGGACAAAACGGTGGGCAATCAGTACATTACACGGAATCTAAGATAATTACACTGGCTCACTCACAAACAGGAATAGAGCAGTAAAAACTGGCCCTTAGAAAACACGGTATTGCTATTTGGTTTTATAAGCGTTCTAAGACTTTACGGTTCAGTAACAGTTACAGATGATCTCAATAATTTATCTCTGGTTTTTGTCGCTAGCAATAAGATTATGACACAATTTGTTAGAGTGAACAATTCTATCTCTGATTAGTGATTACCAAAACGAAATATACTCGTATATTGTTCTTTATACCGTTCCTTACTAAAATAAAAATAAAATAAAATACAATATTCTTTATTATCTTTAAAATTATAAAAATTATTTAGATTCGTCAAAATTTGTCTATCTGTTTGTCTGTCGTGATTTTACCGTGCGTTCCAAAAGGCAACGGGACTGAGAAGAGACGCACAAGAAACTCCAGTCCGGCTTTTTTCAAAGTTTGTCTTAAATTCTAATACATATTTTGCAACTTAACTAGGTACCTACCTAAGGAGAAATTCGTGACACTGCCAGGCAGCCTTGTCATTGAAGAAATCATTAATGCTATAATACGCCTTTTGGCTACTATACCAAGTAATGCAAGTAGAGCTAAGCTTCAATAATGTTTCTTAAAAGAGATAAAATTATGACACAAACTATAGTTAGGGATCCCTAGTACATTTTTTTCACCTGATCAGTATCAAGCTAATTTTTTGGGAGTGGCTACATTTTGATGAGGCGAACAAAAAGTTCCTCTTCGAAAACTCTCGATTGTGGTAGATAATAGAGTTAGCAGGAGGTAGAGCAGCAGTGAGCGTAGGACCGGGATAACGTACCACGCAATTTGTAGGACATTATTACTATTAAATTATATAGATATTAACTAACTAAAAGCAAAAAAAAAATCAGAAAAAAAAATTATTTTTGATGACCTTACGAGGTCATCAAGTTGATGACCTCGTAAGGTCATCAAAAATTATTACTAACCAGCTGATTTTTTTTTTCTTTTAGTTACTTAATATTCATATAATTTGATGGTAATATTGTCCTCCAAATTGCGTGGTACGTTATCCCGGTCCTACGCTCACTGCTGCTCTACCTCCTGCTAACTCTATTATCTACCACAATCGAGAGTTTTCGAAGAGGAACTTTTTGTTCGCCTCATCAAAATGAAGCTACTCACGGAAAATTAGCTTGTTACTGATCAGGTTAAAAAAATGTACTAGGGATCCCTACCTACTACTCATGAATTGTGTCAGAATTATTTCCCACTAGCTGTGACACTCGGTTAAACCCGCGGTATTTCCGAACCCATAGAAATGTCGGAATAAAAAGTAGCCTATATATTATTCTAGATTTCCAACTATCTACATACCAAGTTTATTAAAAATCTGTCCAGTAGTTTTTACGTGAAAGAATAATAAACGTACATACACACATACATGCTCACAAACTTTCTCATTTATAATATTAGTGGGAAGTAAATGAAATCGAAGATAGCTTAATAAAACCATTACAGTCATAAGTATTAATATCATTTACAGCTCTAGTTTCGTCCCAGTTCCGTAACTTCCGTTTTTTGTGTCCAGATGTAATAAGAGGATGGGAATTAATACATATTTTAAAGAGTCTGTGTAAGTTTGTTTGTTTGTTTTAGTTCGTTCATCTCTATCTTAACGTCTACTGCTTTTTGATTTTGAAAAAAAATGTGTGTGTACTTATGTACGCAATGGCTAGCTAACTTCACGTTGCTAACTTCTTCTTCGTTGACTAACTAGCTTCAGGGTGTCGGTTTTTTGTGAAGGTACGCGCGCGTATTGTAAAAATGACTCTCATTTTTTTCCGTAACGCGCCAAACTTCAAAACATAACTTCAAAAATACTTTTAAACGACTTCAAGAGAAGACGGGGTTTTCAACTCGACTCTACCTTTTACGAGAGCTCGTAACTTTTCACTCGGTGTTCCGATTTTGGAGATTTTTTCTTTAATCGAAATCTGGTAGGGGAGAGCGGGGCTAAAAGTTACCGGGGTAAGTTGTTCCGAATGGTATAGTTCTAAAAGAAAAAGAGATAGCTATATTTTGTTAACTCGTCGTAAACTGGAACGGTATAGCGCACCGACGTCAGCCATCTTAGTCAAGCCAGTGGCAACAGGTACTTGGGAAAGGAGACACGTGCGTCACTGATCTACGTAAGTAAATATTTTCATTTTTATTATTTTCAATATATCTCTTGAATTTTAAGTTAAAAATGCCTTGTTTTTGATGTTTATATACAAAAATATGTCAAGTAAATGGTTTACTACGCAAATACCGCAAACCTTTCGTCGTCTAACCTATTTGTTTGCTTTTTTTGGACACGTGCTCTTGGGGCTAGATGTTCCGTTCTTTTGGGGGCACGTTGTGACCGCGGAACAACTTGCCCCAACTTATCTGTCCATTATTGTTCACTCATCGTCTTAGTAAAAATATTGTTTTTCTTTTGCAGCATGAGAACTTATACTCGAAAAACTACACGAGGTTCTATATCCCTCGAGTTAATGAAAAGAGCTGCAGATGCAGTTATAAAAGATGGCCAGAAAATAAAAACTGTAGCCTGTAGTAAAAAGAAAGAGACGTCTCAGAAAATCTGCAATTTTAACAGACACCCCAGAGAAAGAAGCTTTGGCTAAAGAACAAAGTAAGAAAATAAAATTAAACATTGACAATGAAGAAGTAAAAAAATACAAAGGTAAAGGAAAGGGTAAAGGGAAGGGTAAGCAAGGTGACGAAATAAAAACAAAAAAAGGAAAAGGAAAGGGGAAATCTGTAAAACGACAAGTTCTACAAACGAGTAGCGAAAGTTCTGAAGATGAAGAAGATAGTTTAGAATATTACTGCATCGTCTGCTGCGACTCCTATTCTAACTCTCGTTCTGGTGAAGAATGGGTGCAGTGTCAAGATTGCAAAAACTGGGCTCATTCTAAGTGCCGAAAACAACGTGACTTGTTGACATACCTTTGTCCAAACTGTCATTCAGATGAATCCTGTGATGATTTGTAAAATTAAGTCATGCTCTTTATTTTAGTAAAAGATGATTGTTTATTAAAATATGTATAATCAAAGACTGCAGTTAACTTTAAAGGCTGATTAGCAACATTACCTTTTGTTAGTTACTATTCAATCATAATTAACTATAAGAACGAATTATAAATGTTGTCTAACTAAGTACAAATTATCAATGTTGAATAACTTTAAGTAAAAATTATAAAAGTTGAAAGATAAATATGTTTAATGTATCAAAATTAAGAAATCTGACTGATTATTAATAAGACATTATTAATAAGTCTGTAATAAATGCTTGGCTAAATAGAATATATATTTTTTTTTTATAAATTATACCTTCAACAGATAGCTGAACAACTTACCCCAGCCTGTTAACAACTAGCCCCAAGCCGGGGCACATTGTTACTTTCCGACTTTAAGTAATTAAATATTTGTTACAAAAAAATCATACGTGGGATAATCCAAAAAACTGTCTTAATATAAAATTAACATATGTAGTTACATTTCGCATTAACAAAAATGAAGCTAGAGCAAGTTTCCTTTGCAGAAATTGAAATTTAAAAAAAAATGGAACTTTTAGCCCCGCTCTCCCCTACTTGTAATGGTCTACAATTTTAAGAATAAGTATTTAACTAACTTTTTTACCGTCTACCTACGTCGTATTACTTGTCGATGTAATTCAAGTCGATTTTTTTTTTCGTTTGCAAGCAAACACAATATTACGGGTACCTATAATTTATTTGATATTTTCTTAAAATTTCCATAATCGATTTTGTAAGTTTTTATAAGTTAAGTGAGATATAACGAATGAAGCCGTGCATTGCGTTTAGTCTTGATACAAGTTCACTGCATGTAAAGCTAGCAATTTTATCTGAACACGCTAAATGGAGGGCAATTGATAGCTGGGGGTCGATTGTAAATTGCTAAAGTACGGGCATGGAGTGGGTGTAATTTGTTTTGATTTCAGGGTTCTCTTTTAAATAAAAACTTAATGTTAATGTTTTTATTTCAGTGCAGTAGGTACTTTTTAACCGACTTCCAAAAAAGGAGGAGGTTCTCAATTCGACACGTATGTTTTTTTTTTTTTTTTTTTAATGTATGTTAGCTCAGAACTTTTGACTGGGTGGACCGATTTCGATCAATTTTATTGTAATTGAAAGATGTTGCGTGTCATGTGGTCCCATTTTAATTTAATTGAGATCTGACAAGTACTTTAAGAGTTATATCTAATAATGCGTATTTACGTGACTACTTTTTCGTCGACCTACGTTATTTTATACCGCATAACTTTTTACTCGGTGTACTGATTTCGATGATTCTTACTTTAATCGAAAGCTAATACTTGTCTTGTAGTCTTGTTTAAATTAGGTCGAAAACTGATTACAACTTTTTGAGTAATCTTTAATAGCGCGTATTTACTTGACTATGTTTTCGTCTTATTACGTTGTATTACTTGTCGATGTAATTGAAGTCGGTTTTTTTTCGTTTGCGAGCAAACACAATTATGTTTGGATTTTCTGTATTGTTTAAGAAACATAAAATGTAGAGAGCTATGGATTTTTGTACAGATAAATAAATAACAGAAACTGTCTTACTAATTAGTGACTTTTAATAAATTGTATTTTTTATGTATGTTATTAGTTACCTCATAACTTCTTACTGGGTTAACCGATTTAGATAATTCATTTATCAATCAAAAAGTAGTACTTGTCATGTCTACAAATTAAATTTAATCGAGATCTGACAATTTTTGAGTAATGTCTAATAATGCGTATTTACTTGACTTTTTTTTTCGTGTACCTACGTTGTATTATACTGCATAACTTTTCTCTTGGTGTACCGATTTTAATGATTCTTATTTCAATCGAAAGTTGATACTTGTTTTGTAGGCTCATTTAAATTTGATCGATATCTGATGACCACTTTTTGAAAAATCTTTGATGACACCTATTTACTTGAATATTTTTTCGTCTACTTACGTTGTATTACTTGTCGATGTAATTGAAGTTTGTTTTCGTTAGCGAGCAAACACTTTTACTTATTCTATGTGAGGAAGGTATTCCTATCAATATAGCAGAAGAATATTTACTGTCAAAAAGTCTGACGACTTTATTTTGACTACTACAGAGCTCTATAAGACTTACAATTTTAGGAGGCGCGTTAACATCTCACCTCGAAGTCACAGTACAGATTTATTTATCAACAGTATTGCACCTGCCGAAACTGGTTCCGATCAACAACAGGGCGACCATCTGTGTGAGTCGGAAGTCAAAACTTAAGGAGGAGAAATTTGTGATTCATAAACCAACCAAATATGTATCTAATTATATAATTTATTCGATTTAAGGTTTGTTTGTTAACGCCTCATTTAAATATTTATTAATTGATTTTATTATTACCCTAAAATTTGTTTTTGTATCATGTATATACTCAGTAGTAGTAGTGAGCTCTTCCTGGCCGACCTAGGTCGACTTGGGTACGGGCTTATAGGCAATGCCTCTCTACCCGGGTCCTCACCGGGGGAGCTTCGCCCCCGGGATCTTGCATTGTATTGAATTGTATATACTCATATAGACAAAAAAAAATTATGGATGTAGCGAATAGCTGTATAGTTTTGACGGTTGTCGTTGATACATAATTCATATATTGATAACTTTTAACATATAACCTATGTCCACCAATCGAATCCAATCCAATCTTCATCTCCGATCCTTCTCCCACATGAATAAAGAGGCCTATGTTCACTAATGGGAGGCTAGAGGCTGAATCGTGATCGTCATCGTGAATATAATATAACCTATATTAATTAGCAAGTATTCTTTTTTATTATTTTTAATCTATACTAATATATAAAGCTGAAGAGTTTGTTTGTTTGTTTGTTTGTTTGTTTGTTTGTTTGTTTGTTTGTTTGTTTGTTTGTTTGAACGCGGTAATCTCTGGAACTACTGGGCCGATTTAAAAAATTATTTCAGTGTTAGATAGCCCATTTATCGAGGAAGGCTATAGGCTATGTGTCATCACGCTAAGACCAATAGGAGCGGAGTCCACGCCGACGAAGTCGCGCGCAGAAGCTAGTTAATTAATATTTTTGTTTATTGCACTCGTACAAAGAAAGTTTTCAATAGGGTTGTACAAATACATAGCAATGTGTCATTTGTTGTAGAGACGATATTCTCTAAGAAACTCCTTTTAAGTGACAATAGGAGATTTTCATGATATGTAATGTATAAAGATTCAGTAGAGAGAACGTATTTTTTTAATAATAAGCTTGGACGTGGTGTCACACGCGTTAATTTGAGGATAAATCAGCTAGTAGACTTCCTCGGTAAATGGGCTATCCAACACAAAAATAATATTTCAGTTCAAACCAGTACTAAATATGTTAGCTTTATAATAGTATAGAATTATAGATAAACAGTCAAAGATTCAATAATATTGTCCCACAAAAATATTTTGTATGAATACTATATCGTACTTGAGTTACAAAAACATATTCAGTTAAAGTAACGACTCTATATAAACTCATCATGGGTTGAGCTTAATGCCTTATACAAAAAATGATTGAAGGCTGCAAACGTACTCGTAATCATAGTCATGAAAAAGTACGGGACAAAGATGATAATAACCTCGGAAAAGTCAAGAGTGTATAATATAAACTGAGGTAAGGCACAGCAGGAAATTTCCTGCTCAAAATATGGAGCAGCCCGACTGGGGTAGTACCTCGACCTTACAGAAGATCACAGCTAAATAATAGTGTTTTCAAGCAGTATTGTGTTCCTGTTGGTGAGTAACGTGACCAGAGCTCCTGGGGGGCAATGGGAATATATATATTTTTAAGAATTACATGTTATTATGTTATATACTAGCTTTTACCCGCGGCTTTGCTTGCATTGATTTTTTTTATAAAAAGTATCCTATGTTACTTCTAAATACCTCCAAAAATATGTGCACAAAGTTTCATGATGATCGGTTAAGAAGTTTTCGCGTGAAAGCGTAACAAACAAACTAACATTCATATTTATAATATTAGTAGAGATTAACTGCAAAAAACTTAAAAAAAAGACTTTGTAATTGTGCCATAGCCCTTTACGTTACTATATCTTTACAAATTTAAAACTATTCCAAACTAACTCTTACTATTGAAAATCAATGCATTTCAATTTAAAAAAAGTCTGTGTTGTCAGCTCCGACGCACGACTGGAGTTTACTTCTTCAGATCTACTACGACTGTCTAAATATGTACAAAAACGACTTTATAGTCTAAGAAAAAGATTAATACCATATCAAATGGTAAATAAATGAATCAAATAACACCATCTGTCGATGGCATTATTAGAAAACGTCGTAACCGATACCGTCGTAACCGTCCTAGCTGATAGCGTCGTAAACGTCGCAGCGTTTACTCCTCATAATTATTTTTTTTCATACCGGGGACCACGGAGTATATGGAGACGGCATCGAACGTTATTTGCTTCAGAACCAGCGTAGCCAACTTTTACACCCACACAATTATATTAAAGTTCGCACACAATTTACAACATTAAAATCTTAATCCTAATTGGCTACGAAGTAGTGTGCGTGTACGCATTGCTACACGTTACTACAATCATAGATGAGTCTCTAGGGCCGTGGGCATTTCGATAAACATTGCAGATTTATCGATAAATGATAACACGGACGAGTATTATTTCAATAAAATTCAATAATTATTATTATCTATGTTCACTGATTACACATTAAATACTTCACATTAATAGTCAACTGGTAGTTTCCTATTACTGTAGACTGTAGTTCTATAAAACTGTTGGGTTACTAATCAAATGTCAGAAATTTATTAAAACCAATATGAAACTGAGGGTTCAAAAAAATATATACGAAAAACTATCGAGATGAAACAGTAGGAGCCAAGCATGAAATAAACTGAAAGACACGGTGAAGTGAATTTTAAATATCATTCACTCATTAAAATTTGAAATCTAATAAAAATGGATATAAAAAATGAAATTCGAATTGTACATATAGTATACTTATGTCTTAAACGTGATAATAAACATCGAACGAAAAACCTTTTATAATAAAAAAAGATTCAATTTATCGATAAACTACGGATTAGGCATTCGTTGCTCAACTAGTAAAAGTCGATAATATGGCGGGCCACTGACGCCTGGTACTCCATGAATTAGTGCGTAGCGAGCGTAACTATAGCCGCGTAATAGATTGCGCGTTACGCGCGTTGTTCCCAGACTATCGGTAATGGTTAGCCAGCAGTGTATATCGTTACTATCACAATTGTGAATTGTAAGTCAAAATCATTGTAGAGGACTGGCTTTTTTCCAAATATTAATAATTACAGTAAATTACTACTTATATGTGAAAGGAAATCATTCCTGGGGTAACTTTTAGACCTTAGCTCCCTTGTCGACACGACAATACTACACAACACGGCATTTTAATATTTTTTAAGTCACTAAATACGTCACCCGCGTCTGTACTACGACTGAGATGCGTTTGTTAAAAGTATGATCGCCTGATCATAAGCTCGGTAACACGCGTCACGCCCCTTACCATGTCTATAGTTTTTCTGTGGTCTGTGCCGGGGACCTTATATGAAAATCGATTCTTAAGCAGTAAACTCCAAAAAATAATGTTGTTATTGTATATCTAATAAATAATAATAAATAAGCCTTTTATTTGTCGGGGAATCAATACAGATACTTATTAATGTCGGTACCTGCTATATTCACCTACCCTACATCATTCTATCATTCGAGTCATTCTGTCATGCATAAAACGAACGGTGCAACCGCGGCTCAGGCAGTCTTGGCTCTGGCGTGGCGCGGTGCACTTGTGTATCCTGCTAGTAGCTTAACCTCGACTCTTGTAAGGGTTAGTTTGTGTACACGAATTAATTGTTACTTATTGGGCAACTCGAGCAGTGGAGGCGAGTGCCAATGCGCATTGTGAGGCAGCGCTGCCCTAAGCCTACACTCGGGTCACAAGTCCCGGGCACTGACTCTGAGTTGTCACTCTACCACGCGATAGACACGATACCCGCTCGGTGAGTCCATTGAATACTAAGTACTTGTTTTAAATTACATTGTGAATTAACCAGGCCATCCGTCCTACTCCTCACTTCTGATTCCTACATCAGAAGTGGGATACTGTTCTCGTGCCCACTAAGAGTGTTACTAGTGAGTAATTTATTTCACGATGCCACGAGAATCGCGTTCGCGTAGTCCCGTGTAGATCGAAGCGCAAGTCGAGTCGTCATCATTTAAACCGATTTAGTAGTAATAGTAACCTGTCTCTTTATAAACTTTTACTTAGTGTGACTGAGGAATAGACTAAGTTCAAAGTTAAAAAAAAAAAAATTCAATATCGCGAGCGTAGTCGCGCACTTAAAGTTAATTCGGAGTTTTGGTTTCTTTGTTTAAGTTCTATTTTTAGCAAGTGTGCAAGGTAGTTGCAAATTTGGTGATGAAAATATCGATGTACTGTATTTTACTGTATTTTAGTTCTTTTCGGTCGTTCTGTTTTATTCTTACCGTTGTACAAGTGGTTTTTGTTCAGTGTTCGATTACGTAATTCGAGTTACCGGTTATTTGTTGAATTTAGTTTTATTGTGATACGTAAGGTAGTTGAGTAGTGATTAATTTTGCTAATAGATTTTGCGATTCAGTTTTTGTTTCGATTCAGTCACAATGTCAGACCGTAAGCGTAATCGTAGTGCGAGCCGTCGCGGTAGTCGCAGCGACAGTCGTTTAAGGAAGATGCCAGAAGGTCATGTACCAATTGAGTTTATAGATGACGATCATAAGGGTGAACATTTTAGTGATGTGACAGAAAACTGATGTAAGCACTCTAAAGACTGTAGTGTGTAGTCATCAAGAGGATGATACACTGTGATGAATGTGTGATCCAGGAGGGATACACTGTGACGTGATCCAAGAGGGATACACATGGATTGTGGAGCAATTGTAATTGCTGGTTGGAAGGGTGGCTTACATAGTTGTTAGTGTTGTAGAAAATGAGTTTGGTTATTGAGGGTTTGATTGACGTTGGTACATGACTCTGGACAGTTATATTTGCGTTAAGTTTTTGTGGTTACCCACTTGTTTGTGATAAAGTGTTAATATCGTCTTAGCTTGAGTATTTCAGATTACCCTCTGTAACGGATATTTTTGTCTTATCTTCTACTATTTTACACGATATTTTAACTAATATTATTTGTCGAAGTACCCAAAGAGCGTAAAATTAGAGACTTCATCTTCCGAATAGTTAATATTAATTTTCTGATTAGTCAGTCACCATTTTTATCATCTATTGATGGGATTATTGTAATTTGTAATTGTATGAGCAACTATTGTTTAGTTACGTAGTTTTAATTACGTGGCGTATAAGTGATTCTGTAATAATAATTAATTCGAAATAGTTAAAACACACACGTATCGTGAACTATATATTTGAAGTGAGAAATGAGTGTTTCATTGAGGGTTTTAGTCAGTTGTTTTAGTTGTTCTGTTTAAGAACGTTTAAATTACAGAGAGTTAATTGATAACACCTTGGTACGATCGTAAGCCTATTACACCAATAGTTGTAGGTAGGTAACCTCAGATTAATAATTTTGTTTATGAGTAGGTGACTATTAAAAATTCTTACTATATTCTGTCCATTCGTTTGTTTTCTGTTAACAGTTCAAGAAAGTTTGAAATTAGAGACTCCCTCACACGATACCAATTTGATTTGAAATAATAATCGATTTTGTATATAAGAAGAATTTTCAATCGACTCAATGAAATATTTTTAGTTTAAGAATATTAATTATTCCTTTAGATACTAGTTATTTTAGTTAATTACGTAGCTAGTTTGTTAAATAAATAAGTAGACAGGTATGTCATTTTCTAAGTATATTTACTCATACCTCTTGATGTAGAATTGATTTAGACTTTGTTAACCACGCGTTTTAAAGTTAAATGACACTAACGCGTGAGTAGTTACATTTTAAGGCAGTCGTTGTAGGTAACTGTTAAGAGTCTTATAAGAGTATGTTCCCATCTATGCTAAAAACTATTGAGTAACTTTGGGAAGCAAGGGTTGTAAATGGAACTATATGATTTCGAAGTTCCTTCATAGAGACAGCTAGGCTTTTTCATAACATATCGGTGATTTTGTTCTGTTACAAAATGAGGACCGTCATCAAACGAAACTTTATCCGAAATATTGAGGCCCTTTTCGCGTAATAAAAGTTCTCGAAGGTAATCGGTATACCCTTAAAGCTTAAATTGTCAACGTACCTACAAATTTGCTCACGAAAGGTTAAGAGAAATGCCAGCACGTCATGTACCAGACGATATTGATGTAATTTATGATCTTGTTGATAATGATGATGTTCAAGTTTAAGTAGAGGGAGAGACTCGAGTGAACGACTCTATCGACCGTAATGTGTTCAAACGTACCAGTGTAGTTATTTAGTAGTCGTAGCCCTGTAGAAGGTGTCTCTTGGGGCAACCCAAGAGTTCATGGGTGCGCGGTGTGCGTTTAACTCTGGCGGAGGTCGTGGTGTTTGATACCGTAGCGTGTAGTCACAAGAGGTGACTGACACGGGTGATCCATTCGATGGATATGCGTACTGAGATGTATGTGACTGACACATGTACTGTGATTACTCTTCGACTAGAGAGCCGTGGTGTTAGAAGTCTTTACTCGAGGTTTTTGCAAGCTTGGTTGTAACTTATTGTAGAAGTAAACGTGCGTGTATAGTTTTGGTTGTGATGACGTCGATGGTACATGGCTGTGGTATTTGTGTAAAGTGATTAGTTATAATTGGTTTAACGACATTTATGATTCAGATTAAAGTTCTTGAAACATTTAAAATAGTTGTCTGGTAATATAACCTATAGGTATGTTCACGATCATTTACGAAAGATTCCTCTTACTTATGTACGTTGTTAGATTTGTTAAATGTTGATGAGTAAATAGAGCGCATACCATGGCTATTTGGTCGTATCACATGAGGTGATGACGATATGTATTGGTCGTATCATAAGAGGTGATGACGATGTGTTGGTCGTATCACAGGAGGTGATGACGATATAGGTGGTAATAGTAGTTGTCGTTTGTTGAGCGTTGTATGTGATCTTAATGTGTCAATAATAAAACTTTATTTTTTAATTACGGCTAGAGGAACCTTTCGTCTGTGAATGGATAAGATTGATTGGTAGTTTTTTTTGTAATTAAAGATTGACTGATGAAGCAAAGAATGTAATTTCACGTTATGGTCAGGTAGGCCGAGATTCTTAAGATGCTTTAACTTTGATCGTCTTGTTTACATTCACACGAGGGCGTGTGCTAGCAGGATGGTCGTGACTTACCCTTTATTACTTATATGTATAGTTTATTAATTGAGGTGAAACAGGTTCACACTGACCTATACTGGCCTATTCTGATAATAATTAGTTAATTCTTCGGTTTAATGGCTTTCAGTTGTGCCAAAGAGCATTGTCGATTTTGCTAATAAGTAATCACATATGATACTATGACTGTCAACTGATACTATGACTGCCAACTGATACTATGACTGTCAACTGTGATACTATATACTATGTCTGCCCTCTCATACTGACTCGGAACTAACGACAGTACTTAAGAGATGAATAGTAAATTGAGTGAAAAAAAAAAGTGAGATGGTTAAACATTTGATGGACAAACAATCCGGGCTAGTATGGTCTCTCCTGCTGTTGTGGGAGACGATCCATTACTGAAGGGATGATGATAGTATGGTCTCTCCTGATGTTCTGGGAGACGATCCATGTTACGCTGTAGGGGTCTCGCCTGCTTTAGTGGGCGACGATTCCAACCAGCCTGTTTTACATTAGTATGGTCTCTTCTGCTGTTGTGGGAGACGATCCATGATTCACTGTAGGGGTCTCGCCTGCTTTTAGTGGGCGACGACTCAAACCAGACTTTTTGTAATGATGAGTGTAACGCTGTAGTAGTCTCGCCTGCTTTTAGTGGGCGACGACTCAGACCAGACTGTTAGTAATGATGAGTGTAACGCTGTAGGAGTCTCGCCTGCCTTTAGTGGGCGACGACTCAGGCCAGACTGTTTGTAATGATGAGTGATGCGCTGCAGGAATCTCACCTGTTTGAACTATAGGGGTTTTCATATTTTAAACCTAGATCAGTGATACTTACCATATTGATATGACTGTAATGATTATGATGATAACCATATTAAATGTGACTGGTGTGACTGAGTGACTTACTAACTGAAACCAATTGTTTCTAGTCCAAAGGGTCAGTGTGTACCGGACCAGATATTAAGATGTTGAATAGATTTTCGTCAGGATAGTCGAGCGATATTTTGTTTTTTTTTATTAAAAATACCTAAGGTTGTAATAAATAGCGCGCGAGGACGCGCGCACGTCAGAATGGCCGTGTCGGGGAATCAATACAGATACTTATTAATGTCGGTACCTGCTATATTCACCTACCCTACATCATTCTATTATTCGAGTCATTCTGTCATGCATAAAACGAACGGTGCAACCGCGGCTCAGGCAGTCTTGGCTCTGGCGTGGCGCGGTGCACTTGTGTATCCTGCTAGTAGCTTAACCTCGACTCTTGTAAGGGTTAGTTTGTGTACACGAATTAATTGTTACTTATTGGGCAACTCGAGCAGTGGAGGCGAGTGCCAATGCGCATTGTGAGGCAGCGCTGCCCTAAGCCTACACTCGGGTCACAAGTCCCGGGCACTGACTCTGAGTTGTCACTCTACCACGCGATAGACACGATACCCGCTCGGTGAGTCCATTGAATACTAAGTACTTGTTTTAAATTACATTGTGAATTAACCAGGCCATCCGTCCTACTCCTCACTTCTGATTCCTACATATTAGTTCCCATTTTTTACATGAAAATTATTACAATATTATTACAATGTTTATACATAATTTTTTTTTCTTTTCATATAAAAAAGTAAACAATATTTGTATAAATTTCCTTAATTGTTATATTTTTTTGTACATTTCTATTCTTTTCTTTTTAAGCTAATACCATATACTAATGTAAATTCTAATAATATGAAGATCCTTTTTTCATTTATTAAATTTATACTAACATTTACGAAAATTATCGATTTTAAACAAACATGCAAAAAAATAGCTTCACAATAACTAATTCTGTAAAATAAAACATTTAAGATATTCACTAATTTAAATAATTATTATAAACAAAGATCATTAAATAATATTAATATTATCAAAGTAATATCATTAATTAATTATTATATGTACTTATTTAAATTAAATTAAATAAGCCTAATTATTTATACCTTTTTTTTTCATGCAATTAATAATTATTATTAGTTTTTATTAATTTATTTTTTACAATATACATTTTATTCCTATACAATTCCTATATTTTAAATTTACATGATTTTTTTTTCTTCGTTTTTAAATGGGAACCCCTTTGCGGGTAAAGGCCTCCTCCAACTTTGTCTATTGTCATCTATCCTTCGCCTTTGATTACCACTCGTTTCCTGCTGTATCTTAAGATTTTATTTTTCTTATTCTTATTTTTTAAATTGTTTTTTCTTTCTTTTAACTCTTTCTGGTGTGTTGGAGGGTTGTAGTCAAGAGAAGAACCCAGTTTTCTTCTCCCCCGCGGTGACCAGCCGTGTTGGGTTTTTGAATGGTAGAGGGCCTCTTATAATTTCTATGAAGTGGATGTTGGAGTTCTGGTTTTTGTAGAAGGTTCGGAATCATTTCTTTGTCTTATAAAAGCTGTGATTTTATTCTTTTTCAGAGCTTGATTTTCGAGGGTTGTTCCGTCTTGCTTTGGGGAAATCTCTTTACGTTTTTTTGTTTGTTGTTGGCTAGTAGGGACTTCTTTGGGCTTATGATCATTTAAAAGTATTATTTTGTCGTATTTAATTATTGCTTTTTTACCTTCCACTTTATATTTTAAAAGTTCTGTTTGTAGTTGTTTTCTCTTTTCTAAAACTTTCCGTGGGTAATCCTCTTTATAATATATAGCACTATTTTTAATATATTTCTTGTTTTGTAACAATGCAATTTTTGTCCCCATAGTTGTGAAGGTGACTATAACCGGCCTAGCAACTTCCCTTTTCCTTTCCTATTCGTTTTACTGATTCAATTTCGTTCCGCTCACACGATATATTAAATCCGTTTATAAATGTTAAAATTTTATTTTCTAGCTCTTGATATGATTTTTCTCCTTCCTCGATTCCAAAAAATACCAAGTTTTTCTTCCTGATATATCTCTCCATGCGATCCAAAATATTTTCTTGATTTTCTATTTGTTCGTATAATTTGTTATAATTCTGTTCCATTTTTTCAAATTTTTCGCTTATGTTTTTGCTCATAGTGTTTATACTGCTTGTAATATTTGCTTCCATTTCTTTCCTTTCTCTTTTTTGTTCTGCCATATCGAATTGTATTGATTTTAACGTTTTCATTATGTCCTCCATGTTGCTCACTGTCTGCCGATAGATGTCGCAATTGTTCTTACTGTTTTAAATTTATTGATGGTTCTTATCTTGATTGTGTGCTTTCGTTGCTCAATAATAGATGGCGCTGTTTGACGTTTTATTGTCAGTTTTGTTGTTGAATGATTAATAATTATTAAAGTAGGGTATGTTGGCAAAAAATTTGGTTTTCCGATTTGCCAAAAATTGGGTTTTCCTTACTGTTTCGTATTTCCTCAGGCTTTATACTTGATTGTTTTTCGTTCTTATTGCATTATTTTAGTAAAAAATTCTTGTTTCTTTCCAATATTTTGCACTATGTAATTGTCTGTTATTGTCACTTGTTTTTGTTGTTCGGCACCGTATTTATTGTTTTTCACCAATTTATGTTTAGTTACATTGGTTTCCAGCACTATTCGCCAAGTAATTATTATATTTTTAGATCTTGTAAGCACTTTTTACTATTTTTATTTTACACTATTATCGCGGAGCTCGCAAAACAGCTGTTGACAGCACAAAGCGCCCCCCACCGCTCCTATTGTATATCTATACTAATAAAATAAAGCTGAAGAGTTTGTTTGTTTGTTTGTTTGTTTGTTTGAACGCGCTAATCTCAGGTTCTACTGGTCCGATTTGAAAAATTCTTTCAGTGTTAGATAGCCCATTTATCGAGGAAGGCTATAGGCTATGTATCATCACGTTAAGACCAATAGGAGCGGAGTCCACGCCGACGAAGTCGCGCGCAGAAGCTAGTCTTGATATAAATATGCATTTATTCTATCTATAAATATAAAACACGAAATATTTTAATTGCATTTAAAAGCTATTTAACAACGTCCCGTAATCCGAGATCTCGTTACCGATCAGGAAGCGCTGTCGTGAACCCGAAATCTGATTGTGAGGAAATCTGATCTTCGTTAGTTACAACTTTAAATGAAATCCAAGCTATTGATAAAATAAAATAAAGAAAATATGTTTTTGTTTTCATATTCTGGTTATTAATGACACTTAATCGTTTTCTGATCATAATCACTACATATTATAAAACAAAGTCGCTTCCCACTGTCTGTCTGTCTATATGTATGCTTAGATGTTAAAAACTACGCAACGAATTTTGATGCAGTTTTTTAGATAGAGTGATTCAAGGGGAAGGTTTATATCTATACTAATATATAAAGCTGAAGAGTTTGTTTGTTTGTTTGTTTGTTTGTTTGAACGCGGTAATCTCTGGAACTACTGGGCCGATTTGAAAAATTCTTTCAGTGTTAGATAGGCCATTTATCGAGGAAGGCTATAGGCTATGTATCATCACGCTAAGTCCAATAGGAGCGGAGTCCACGCCGACGAAGTCGCGCGCATAAGCTAGTGTATAATATATGTTGGGTGTGCTGGAAGAAATCTCTTATAGGGATAAGCACACCCATTATACGTGAGTCTCCATGACAAATTTATTATTTAAGTTTTGTACGTATAATAAATTGTTAAATAATATAGTAGAGAAACACTGACCATTTTTGCAACCGTGCGAAGCCGGGGCGGGTCGCTAGTTAGCTATAATTCCAAGTTAATTTTATATCCACTCACTTTTAAATAAATACTTATACATACGGAACTGAAATCTGTATGTTAAACTGATAGAGAAAGAGAGAAGATTCGAAGCTTAATCCCTCTTGTTATGAGGTATTATGACAAACAGAAAACCAATGACTTTACGTATTCTCTAATTTCTCTAAGATGCGATGGAGAAAACCTTAAGATCGAATATCACTTCATAGTATAAAACAAAGTCGCTTTCTTTGTCCCTATGTCCTTATGTCCCTATGTCCCTATGTATGCTTAGATCCAGGGCCGGACCGTGAGGTCAGGGGGCCCTGGGCTAATACTAATTGGGGGCCCTTTTTTTTTGGTTGCTGGAAATGCATTTTCGCACTATCCCTATCGCCTGACGGCGTCGAGAGTGTGGGTGCGGTCAAAAAAGCGCACGGACTACCCACTAAAACCCAGCGTTACCCTCAACGTCATTGTGGGGCGCCACAAGATCACTAACGCATGCACCGTTACGCCCCGGCGGTAGGCCCGCCTGTGAAGGCTGCCTTCGCTTATAGAGAGAAGGGATAAGGACATCAGCTCTGTTGCGTAGGGTGAAGGAGTGCGTGGCGGCGTCTCCTTCCCGCTGGTCGCCATCTGCGTAACGCATCAGCATGGGCGTTCGCTTCGCGCTCACGGTCCGCAGCCTCCTTCAGCGCCATGACCTCTTCACAGAAGGAGACCACGGCCGACCAGCACTTCTCGCTGGCGAGCATGGAGCGGACGATGCTCCACAACAAGAGATCTCCGCCTACAATAGCCACTAGGGCCTGACGCTGGGGTCCCCAAGCGGTGCATTCCTCTAGAGTATGGCGCACCGTATGTACCAGAGCGCCGCTCATGACAAACAGGGGTAGCTTTGCTCCTTCCAATTTGATGCAGGTGCTTACCGAAGCATCCGTGACCGGTAAGTAGCTGCGTTAGCCGAAAGCTCAGCACCTCGTGCCGGCTTTTGACCCAGCGACTAAGATGGGGACGTATAGTGTCCACAGTCGCTGAGCCTGTCGCTGTGGACTCCATGTCCTCCTTCCACCAATTCATCAGAGAACAGAGGGGGTGGGGGCTCTGCGTGGGCCGGTGAAAAAGGAGAGCCTCCGTTTTAGATATGGAGACTCTCAGACCTAGCATCTCGATGCGACCGACTGCGATCGATGCACTGACTCGCGCTAGGCGGGCTACCTCTTCGAAGCTTCTGCCACGGGCCGTCAGCAGCGTGTCATCTGCGTAACATATGATGCTGAACCCGGGTGGTAGATGCATCCGTAACAGCCAGTGGAAGCCAACGTTCCAAAGGGTAGGGCCAAGCACGGAACCCTGTGAACGTTGAACTCAACGCGATGTCGATACAATCGACCGTTGCCTCCCTCCCAGTGGACCTCTCTCTCTCACAGAGGTACGCCTCCAACAGATTTTGGAGATAGGGAGGCACTTTAAAGTAGGTCGGGAGGTCGACCCTCCTTGCGTATCAGGCACAATCGGCCCGTCTTCCACGGCTTCGGAAACTCTCCAATAGTGAGCACTTGTCAAAAAGTCCCCGAAACTCTCCTCTCAGGTGTTCCAGGGCTATACTTAAAACACGCCCCGGAACACCATCCGACCCTGGTGCCGTCCTCTTGGCTTTGAGACGATTCAGGGCCATATCCATCTAACCCTCCGAAATAATATGAGGAACAGACGAGTCGGTCTCGCTTAAAAAGGACGATGACGCCATTGCCGTGTGCTCCAGACAGTGTGGAAACAATTCCGTTACCATCCGTTGGAGAAGATTCGACGGCAACGTTTTCGTCACAAGAGTGCCTTGTGCGCGAAGCTAGTTTCGCGCTACACGATAGGGGCGCCCCCTTGGGTCTCGGTTGAGGCCTGCCAGCAGATCGTCCCAAGCCGCATACTTTCCCCGGTTGATAGCGAGCTGTAGCGCCTCCTTCGCCAAACGATAGGCGTTCTGCAGCTCCGTTTACAGGGCCGGATCTGCACCGTTACGTCTACGGCCTCATTTACGGAGACGCGGGGCGTTGCGCGTCGCGTGTGGCGTGGCATCGCGCGTGTGTCAAAATGTATGAAAATGAACGCGTGTAAAATCGCTTCTCCGTAAATGAGGCCTATGGCAGCTTACGTACGCCCTGCGGGCCCTCATGCTGGCCACCCGAGGTTCCGCTATCTCGGGTGACCACCACTATACTGCCTGTCGTCGTCACAGGCGTCGCCCGATTCTCGGCATGGCCGCATCGCAGATATCTGTCAATGATCTGCGAATACGCCCGGCAAGCTAATTAGGGGCCCTCGGCTAATACTAATTAGGGGCCCACCAAATTTGACCACGATTGAGAAGAATGTGAAATGGCAGCCGAATATTTTAACTGTCAGTTCGAAGTACCAACACCTGAACGTAGACTTGAATTCAATGAATTGAATGGGTTTGAATAATCGTAGGATTCGCAGGGCTGCAAACCATACGATATGTTTCATCATCATCATCATCATTTCAGCCTATCGCAGTCCACTGCTGGACATAGGCCTCCACAAGTTCGCGCCAATAATGGCGTGAACTCATGTGTTTTACCCATAGTCACCACGCTGGGCAGGCGGGTTGGTGACCGCAGGGCTTGCTTTCTGCTGCCCGTCTTCGGCCTGTGTACTTCAAAGCCAGCAGTTGGATGGTTATCCCGCCATCGGTCGGCTTTTTAAGTTCCAAGGTGGTAGTGAAACTATGTTATCCCTTAGTCGCCTCTTACGACACCCACGGGAAGAGAGGGGGAGGCTAAATTCTATGCCGTAGCCACACAGCCAACGATATGTTTAATTTAATAAAATTATTGATTCTTTCGCATTGTCGTGTATTTTTGACTTTGACTTGACTTAGCTGGGGGCCCCTTGAATCCACGGGGCCCTGGGCTTAAGCCTAAAAAGCCATATGGTAGATCCGGCCCTGCTTAGATCTTTAAAACTACGCAACGGATTTTGATGCGGTTTTTTTTAATAGCTAGAGTGATTCTTGAGAAAGGTTTGTGTATATAATTTAGTATACTTTTATGTAAATTAGCAGAATTACGGCGATAAATGTTGAAGAAGTCGTAAAAAATCGCGCCAACTGGAAGCTTTCCACGCAAACGCCGCGTAAACTAGCAAAGATACAGTTTAGTAATGTACTAGCGAATTTAAAATCTATAAAAATTCTACAAAAAAGTCCGCGAGAGCATATCTCTATCTCTTACGGTTGACTTACAATAACCACGTTTATGTTCAAATGTTTAATTAAAAACATTACGTTATTTTCAAAGCTATTTTCTTTAGTTCAGTATTAATCCTTATCCAAATGAATAATTATGTTAGTTAACTTAGGCATTAAATGCAGATTAAAATTGCCCTTTACACTATATCAATTTGATTAATAGTTTTTGAGATATCGTCGTTAGAAGTAATTATTGAAAATAATAATTAAAGCGCAACGAAGTGGGCACGGGTCGGCTAGTACAATAATAAAACATATACAACATGTTAATATTTATCAACAATATACGCTTCGGTCTGTAATATCCCACTGCTGGGCATATGCCACTTTCCCCATGTAGGAGAAGGATCGGAGCTTAATCCACCACCCTGCTCCAATACGGGTCGGCGGATATATTCCCTACTATGAGTAACGATCGCTATCAGGTGTACATGATAACAACCGGGACCGACAGCTTAACGTGCTTTCGGAGGCATGGTGGGGAGACCCACGAGGAGTAACAACCCGACTTTGTATAAACACAAATATCCACTCCGAGCGGGAACCGAACCCGCGACATTACACTAGAGCGGTCCACGATATGCTCCCACTAAATCCCCTCCCAGTCAGAATTGAAGGTGCGATAGTCGGAATCAATGGAACTTTTCGCACCAGTATGCCAATATGGTTATCAAAGACTCTACATGGCCTTTTTATTAGTATTTTTTGTCACAAATGGCAAGCTGTTCTATTGTCTTTTTTATTATTATCAGCCATTATTTACCTTGCAAAGGTATGCTTGTTTTTTTTTATACTTTGCTCAAATCGATCTCAAATTTGTTGTGTTACAAAGTCAATGCCACGTCGAGATGAATTGATAACAGAGCTGTAAAACATAGAACTTTGATAGAAAATAATCGTGTTAATAACATTGTGTCTTGACAAAAAAAAATTATGGATTAATATTATAAATGAAATAAACATGCTTCACCTTCTTAGCATCAATGAAGAACAAAACATATGTGTAATTGTGTATGTATGTAGGTATATTATTTTTCGACTCTGAATTTATAATAATTGATACTCTTTAAAACAGTAATTGTTGAATTTCCTGCTGGAATTGTCGATGTCAAACTTCAAATTATAATAAAGCCTTTATTCCGAACTTTCACATCATCATCAACCTTTTACAGTCCACTGCTGGACGTAAGGCTCCCACAGGGTTCGCCACAAACCCCTATCTCCCACTTTCGCCATCCAGTCACTATCAGCTGCTCTCTTTAAGTCGTAGGTTCATCTGGCTGGAGAGCTTCCAACACTACGTTTGCTGAGCCATGGACGCCATGGTCTTTATGATTTTTTACATAAATGACTTATATTTATATTTATGTCAAGTGTATTCACAATAATTATGTCCCTTATATCGGTGTGTGTTATGGCATAAGACTTCTGCAGCGTCTTGAACTTTTCCGTCTACTGTCACTCTCAATCAGATGGATAGGAAGGGATATACATAATATAATTAATTAATAAAACTTCACATTAAGTTGCATAAATTATTATAGAATATTGCACACTTTACGAAATAATGACTTACAAGTCCTTTTGGAACCTAGTTGAACGAAGAACGATCACGATTCAGCCTGTAATATCCCACTGTTGGGCATAGGCCTCTTCCCCGTGTAGGAGAAGGATCAGAGCTTAATCCACCACGCTGCTCCAATGCGGGTTGGCGGGTTGGCGGAACGAAGAAATATTCTATTTTAATTTTTGTTTTCTATGTAAACCTCACATATCTTTAACATAATTTCGAAATACCAGACGACCGTTCTCAGAAACTAGAGTGTAAGCTGCAGGAGAAAAATGTTTATTTATTTTCGTCACATACCCACTATTTACTAGGAAATGCGATGCGCTTGTTAGAATGAATGTATTTCAGTTCTTTTTTTAAATGACATTATTACAAACGTAACACACAAACGGAAGATAGAATATACATACGCATGTATTGGCAAGGTGCGAAGTCATGGTGGAGGTAAGCCGAATCGACACAAGCGTACGCAGTGGTGAATTTTTGAACTAAACGGAGATGTTTTATGACTCTGTCGTATAAAATACACGTAAACATTTTAATTTTTTATCAATAATAAAATTTTAATAAAATGAGCAACCGGAGTTGCTGTGTCATTAATTGTGGAAATACTAGCAGAAAGAGTGAGTGTAAATTTTATACATTTCCAACTGCGAAATGGAAAATAAATCAAAGAAAAAAGTGGATAGTAGCAGTAAGACGGCGAAAGTAAGTAGTATCATAACCTTAATTTCAGTATTAATAATAATAAAAGAGTATAACAGGCATTTGGAAACTGGTAAATGTTGTTGACACAATAATATATTATCTAAATTAGTAATTTGAAATATAAATGTTTTTACTTGTGGAATTTATCAAAATTTAATAAACTATTGTATGTATTTTATTAAGAATTTCATATAAATAATGAAAAATATTTTGCTACTCTTTAGATTAAACAACGTGTTTATTAAATTTAAAAAATTTAGGTACTAATTTGGAACTCAATTCGATGATTTACTACTTGAAACCCAGTTTTGATGATGACCTCCATGTTTTCGTAACGACTTAAATAAAAAAATATTAAATTAAAAAAATTAATATTTTACGTTATCTTCAAGATTCAGCTATTACATTATCTTTTTATTTTTATTCTTTACTTTTACCTTTACAATTATAATTATACTCTTTGTTTCCAAAGTTTGTTTCCTTTTAGTTTTGTTAAAATTAATTTTACAACTCATATGTACTCAGCTATGCTTTAGAAATTAGAATTGACCACAGATTACACACAGATAGTATAAAACTATAAAGCTAGCTAGAATTGACTTAATCTAATCATGTAAATATTAAATAATTTGTTTATCAATGATACTTACGTTTTTTTTTTAAGATATTTAATTCAATATAAAATAGCACGTAATTTCGTCAGTTCGTCACTACATTTTTTTCACATATTGATGGTTATTTTAACAATAAAAAAATAGTTATTGTCAAATATCATTAAATATACTGCCAATCACAGATTATATCTGCCAATACTGTCCCCTTTTAGTTCATACCTCGAGTGGCGCTACCGTCACGCACCTAGCCAATACGGCTCTGTGTGCATGTACGCGCTAATGCGCTTATTACACCTTCCTAAATTTAGAAGTTCTAAATTCAGAACTTCTCAATTTAGGAAGGTGTAATCGCATTCAGTTAGTTAGTGTTCTGAATTCAGAAGCAAGGATGGTTTCTGACTGCAGTGCTGCCAGCTTTGGGTATTTTCCGATAAATTTAGTGATATAATAATAAATAAATAAAATAAAAGAAATAAATAAAATAAATCTCTTGTAAATAGCGGGAAAGTTTTAGGGGATACATTTTTTTAGGCTATTTTTTGGGAATTTTTTATTGGTCAGAACGTAATATATTATTTTTATTTAAAAAGGTATTAAAAAATAACAATTCCTAAATTATCAATTTTTAAAAGAACATGTTCAATAAACATACTAAAGCAAAGTATACAAAATAATTTATTTTCTATTTTAAAACCCTTTGAAAAATAAAAATTAAAAATTAAAAAAATATCCGACTTATTTTTAAATAATTTCGATTTTAGGTTTAGGCCTTGTTTAGGCCTTTAGGGGGTTTTGTTTTTAATTTCGGGAATTTTGTTAAAAAATTGAGAGCAAATGTTTTTTCAAGAATTGGTAACACTGGTGGCCGCATTGTTCTGTATTTTATTAGTCTCTTTTTAATAAAATTCCTAAATAACATTTTTCTAGACGTCATTCCGAATCGAATGAGCTGTTGCACATATTTTTAGGAGCTTTATTTCTATTTAACACGTTTTTAAACCTGATGAGTAGACTACTACGTAATTCGATAGATACGTCCGACTTCGTCACTCTCTCGTAACTGAGTGATTTAGCAACTGAAATTAGGAAGGTGTGATCAGAAACTTCTAACTAGCGTGATAACTAGCTTTCTAAATCCAGTGACTGGATTTAGGAAGGTGTAATAAGCGCATAATGTGCAGTTTTGATTTGTGTGACAGTACTGACAGTAATGCGGCAGACGTCTTGCAAGGGACACGTGTAATTGCTTTTTTGTAAGAGTATGTTAATAAAAATTTAATTTGACAATTTTGTTTGAAAGCGCCGTCTATTAATGAGGGAAAGTGAAAGACAAAGGGTTCACAACCTATTTTTTTCTTAGCTTTACATACATAATATAATATTGATATTATTTAATTTTTAAAATTAAAAATTAATATTGTTCCAACAACGTCTGATGTGATATTAAAAGCTTAATTATGTAATATCCTATCTTCATCCTTCATGAAGATTAATTAATTATAATGCTTGTATGTCATAATTTCACGGCTCTATATTCAAAAGCAACCAACATAACCCTAATACTAAGACTGCGGTGCCCATCATGAATGTCTATTCGATGGTGAGATGAGATTGTCGGTACATTTAGGGAACCATAATGGGTACCCAATGAAATTACATTACACGATTTTCTTCTACATTACTTTTTTAGGGTTCCGTACCCAAAGGGTAAAAACGGGACCCTATTACTAAGACTTCGCTGTCCGTCCGTCCGTCCGTCCGTCTGTCACCAGGCTGTATCTCAAGAACGGCTATAGCTAGAGAGTTGAAATTTTCACAAATTATGTATTTCTGTTGCCGCTATAACAACAAATACTAAAAACAAAATAAAATAAATATTTAAGGGGGGCTCCCATACAAAAAACGTCATTTTTGCCTATTTTTGCTCTCATACAATAAAAGTGATTTTTAGCCGCTTTTTGCCAGTTATTACAATCAATTTACCTAGTCAATGGTACGGAACCCTTCGTGCGCGAGTCCGACTCGCACTTGTTTTAATTTAATCATTAGTGTCAATTACAATTTAAAAAAAAACACGTAATATTAGGAGTTTAATTTACGTACACCAATCCAGCGATTATAAAAATTGGTAAAATAAAAAACATTATGGGAATATTAAATAGAGCGTAAAAACTAAAAATTAGACTTCGAAACATAGTTGAGTTTAATTTTTTTTTCGCGTAAGCCAAGAAGTATTATAGTCCTAAATAAATAAATATATATAAAACAGAGTAGACCTCTTGCATATAGTTATACTAACTGACCCCGCAAACGTTGTTTTGCCATATATGTTATTAACCCCCGCAACCCCCTCTTGTGGGTGATATTTCCTAAAATCCGTTCTTAGCTGACCTCTACTCGGCGAAAGGAATATTCCTACCAAATTTCAAGTCTCTAGGCCTTATGGTTCCAGAGATATCGTGATGAGTCAATGGGTGGAAAGCTCTTACTATAGCTATTTCTCAGTCATTGAATATTCAACTTAAGGTATAATTACCTGGTTTCTGATGCCGCTGCTTCTTCCCCTTACCGGCGACCACTGCCACCAGCAGCGTCAACACCACCGCCCGACACCACATTCTACACCATCACACCACTTGCACCACGAAATTTTTTACATATACTTTAATTAAACACTACAAAAATAAACTTGTCAAAGTGTAAAATAATTCATCCTAACTTTTACAACAACTTCAATTATGATAATAGCTTACAATAATATTAGTTATTATTTTCTTAATCAAGATTAATTAATTCAAAATTTAGTGTTTATATAAAACGCGCGTTAAAGATCGTCATACAATTTTACACTCACGAAGAGCAAACTTCTCTGCTCAAAAGACAGAAACCTACTGAATGAAAAAGCGAACAAAAGCAGCCTTACCGGCTTAATGCCATTAAAGCTCTACATTTTTTTTTCTGTTTCAATTTAATCGAGAAATAATTACTTTGTTCGATTAATGTTATATCAAGTATCAAGTATTATGTTGTTTAGAGTATTTTATTTAAAGAAAATAATGTTTACTAACTTAAAAGTTTTAATATTCAAACTTTGAAAGCTCAGTATCACAGATATAAACTACCCAAGTGGAAGAACATCAGTCTAAAGCTCTCGCAGACGAAATAGTTCAGTACTTTTTCACTAGATGGCGCTGTAGCTATTTTCTACAAGCATTTATCATTTTACATTTGTCATATTTCAAAACTGTATACAGTTTATTTAAGTATTTTTTTAATCTCTTATTTATTTTAATTATATTTCATAATAAAGTAAGGAACATTTTATACAACTTTTATTAGTTATAATTATTTTCATATTGAGCCTGTGTAATTCGTGGAGCAAATACGCAAAACTGAGGAATTCTTCGTTGTAATATTGGAAAGGGTTGCATTATGTAGAGATCATCTTAGTAACCTCTCTTTTAAGCCTTTCACCGACAGGCGCCGATTCGTAACGCAGATGCGATCTAAGGGCCTATGCAAACCGCGTTTTTTAAACGCGATACAGACGCGATGCAAACGCGCGTGTGACGCGATACAAACGCGATGCAAACGCGCGTATGTCGCGATACAAACGCGCTGTCGACGCGCGTTTAAAAAACGTGGTTTGCATAGGCCCTAAAGGGCGCCACACACGGCGAAGATACTATAGGTAATAATTATGTTATCTTAACATACAATAAACGTGTGTGTAAAACGTGTGTGGCGCCCTTTAGATAGCATCTGCGTTACGAATCGGCGCCTGTCGGTGGAAGCCTTTAGTACTTTTAAAAGCAATTAATCCAAGATAATAAATACTAGCACCAAACTTGTTTGATATTACATATAAGTTTGACTATCTCGTCGGTACAATTTGTAGCGACCCTGGTTTCTGCTCCAGGGATTGTAGGTTCAAATCTCTTCCAGTCTATATATGTAGCTATGTCAGCCGGCTGTTATCTAAAGAATAGGCATTAAGATGCCTACAACACGACTATGTGTACAAGCTAAAAGATACAGGTATTTTTCGTAGTTTTTATTTTTATACAACTAGGTCGGTAAATAAACGTATGGCTCACCTGATGGTAATCGACTACCGTAGCCTATAAACGCCTGCAATACTACAAGCATCACAAGCGCGTTGCCGACTCTATCCCCAATTCCCCCCAGGAGTTCTTGTCACCTTACTCACCAACAGGAACACAACACTGCTTGAAAGCAATATTATTTAGCTGTGATCTTCTGTATGGTCGAGGTACTTCCCCATTCCAGTCGGGCTGCTCCAGATTTTGATTTGCCCTAACTGAGTTATATTCTTGACGTTATTTACTATTCATATTGTCGATATTACGAATTTTTACTATAAAAGCTACCTATTTTTTTTTGCCGTATGTTATGCTCATAATGTGAAATATAGGTGAGCCAATAATAGGTTATGTTCACTGCCAATAAAGGGATTTTCTATGCCAATGAGTGGTCTTTACACTCAACATCATTTAATTAAAAAAAAAATGTTAAATCACACTACTTAATCTAAAATAAAGTGTTCTGAAAAATGTTCTTAAATGATACTATGATATTTATGATTAGAGCTCCTGGGGAGGGGGGGTGATTGGGGATAGGGTCGGCAACGCGTTTGCGATGCTTCTGGTGTTGCAGGCGTCTATAGGCTGCGGTCTTGCCATCGAGTGAGCCGTACGCTTGTTTGTCAACCTAGTTACATAAAAAAAAATATATTAGAAGAGTTTAAATCCCTCTTCTTTGTTTATTATATCAGTATCAGTTATCAGTTCAGCCTATCGCAGTCCACTGCTGGACATAGGCCTCCCCAATTTCGTGCCAGACATCCCGGTTTTCCGCAACCCTCATCCAGCCTACACCGGCAATCTTACGTAGATCGTCAGTCCAATGGGCCGAAGGACGTTTTTATTATTATTAATTTGTTTATTATATGAGCAAAATTAAAAGTGTTTGTGGACAGCCACTTAAAGTGCCAATAAATTGGTGTTTTATACCCTATATAGTTTACTTCTTTTTATTGTCTTTGTAAAAATATAATTGCTAAGGAGAGTAAGGAAGAAGTATTTACTCTAGTTTACTTCTTTTTATTATCTTTGTAAGAATATTATTGCTAAGGAAGGTAAGGAATAAGGGTAGGACGAACAGAATAACAATTCAAATAACATACGAACAATAAGCCAAAAATGTTTAATGTCATATCGATAACTTTACATTGCGTTAATCGTTAACACCATAAACTGGACAGCCACGACACGCGTGCGGCGCGTTACGCCGTCCACTAAACGAGTAAAAATTCACCTAAAAAAATCTTCGCTAAAATTAGATATTACATAGATACATTCGGATAGATCTTCAAACAGTCCGCGACGCGGTGCGACGCGTTGCCCATTCCTTACAGCTAAACGTACAAACTGCTCTAAACCGTAGTTATGTATACATATACGACACATTACATGTTATACACGTTCCGTACATAAGCTAACCCACAAGTCGAGTTATATGGTAAAAAGTTCATAAAATTTCCTGTATATAGAGCGACAACATGAAAAGGCATGTTTAAAAATTATCTTAGTACCTTACAGTTGAATATCTAAGCTTTTTAAATGGAAGTTTTTTATTATTGTTTTATGTTTAAAAAGTCCGTCGAAGCGAATTACGCCTAAAGATTTTTATCTATAGAATGGACCAACGCTGCGGTCGGACCGCGCCGCGAAGCGCTCGGTCACGGCGGGAGCGCGCGCACTCGTGACGTGACGGGTGCACACGAACGTGACATGACGGATGCGCGCAAGTTTGACGTGACGGGTGCGCACTCTCGGTGACACTTACGCGCCGACGTCCGTCTTCGTCGCGTCGCACGGCGGTCGCGTCTCTGACGCGTCTCATTGATAACGTGCGCTGCTAGTGATATGTAGACGACGGACGCCTGCGCGTTCATTGATCGGGAATATCGCGTTATTGTTTCAGAATATACTACATTTTACGTTCTACTGTCATTGAACTCGTATAAAAAAAACTCACTTGCACAATTATACATTTCAATAAAACATCAGTACACACTGTATAATTCTATAATAAATTTATTGCGTTAACTTAATTATAACGAAATCGTAACATCTATGGCTTCTTTATAATATCTATGATTCGATATGGTCCGATTATACTCGTTAAAGTATGAACAAACATCTCACCGCATTACGTTAGTGTTAAGAACATCATATATTTTAAAATTTCACTTAGTTTTAAATACATAAAATATTCTTATTCTATGATAAATTTGGAAGTTAAGAAATAATCGATAAAATCACACAATTAGTTCAACTTAATTCGTTATAAAGACGAGACGAAGGACCGTTCTCGTCACTGCACATCTGCTACACACACTACTACGCTATCCAATGAACGTATACAAGTAACGTTACAAACTGGAATAGATTACACCACTATATGATTATACAATTTCATCGGATAGTACTTCAGTTGACTATCATCGCTCATAAATACACTTAGTTCTACCGAAACGCGTAAATTTGAACACGACTTGAGGAGTTCTACAACGATGTTCCGCGAGCAACGAGCGAGCTACACGCGCGAGCTACTCGCGCGAGTTGCGCATGCGAGTGTCAGGCATGAGCAGCACGCGCGAGTTTACAAACAGTTACGCGATAGTGGCATTTCATACACGCGTGGTCTAATCGTGAGATTAAGAATAATATCAATTAATGGAAATGCGTAGTGCGAGTGTCACGCACAGACAAATTGTGCGAGTCACTCGCACGGATGACGCCATCGCGTATCACGCGCGTAACCCGTCAGAATCAGTTCACTCTCGCCACGACCGAGTGACCTCCGTCTCCCTTACAAACGATTAATAACGAGACCGACTGGGTTTAGGTCATAGCTCACTACACCCTCACCGGAACGCCTCGTCGCTCGGCTTGCTTGCGTGCGAGGCGTCCGGTGTCGATACGGCGTTGATGAACGCATATCCATACAAGTCTAATGAGCTATGACCTTTAATCTACGCGGTACGACCGCAATTCAAAAATATACATCAGAAATGCGACTCCCACTCACATACGAAACTTCTAAGATAGTCAAGGAACACTCGCGGCAGAACCGATCGATGAGCACTTAATATAAATTATTATTACGACAGATATGTGAAGTTTCCGTATCGGGGACCGACAGACGGTACACTCACCTACAGTTATCACTGGTATGCTGCGGTCGCCCAATAGAAAGAAATTCGTACATTGACCCCTCATCTTTTGTCCTTATCGCTCGCGTATAAACATATTGCGGCTGCGCTCACACAATACGGGGTCATTTCACCTGTGTGAGCGTAACCGCAATATGTTTATACGCGAGCGACAAAGACAAAGGATGACAGGTCGGTGTACGAATTTCCTTCTATTCCGCGACCGGAGTATAGTCGTAGTGGGGGTGTGTGTGTGGTGAGCGGAGTGTGGGAGCGGTAGGGGGCCGGTACGGCGCCCCCGCCCTGCGGGCCCGACCGGGCCGCCTCAGACGAACCACTCGTCCTTGTGCGGGGCGCCGCTCAGCGCTGCGCCCGCGCCCGCAGGCGGCCCGGGCGCGCCGCCCTGTACCTGCACGACAATTCGCTTCACGTTTAGTTTACACGCAAACCAAATAATTTGTAACATTAGTTAAACAAAAGCTCTACATTCTGAAGTAAAATTTGTACATTAAGGGCACTGCCTGGAGTTTTGCGGGCAGCGAGGCGGCAGCGGCGGCGGCGCGGGAGCAGCCGGATCTTATGCGTACAATTAAATGGACCGGCCCTCGAAAACAGCGGCGTGGCAGCGTCGCGGTGGCGGGCAAAGAGCGGTGACTTCAGTCAAGCGGTGACCGCCCGCGCGTCAGCATTGCAGTGTTGTTGTGTGAGCGCAATGGTAATAATATGTTTATACGCGAGCGACAAAGACAAAAGATGAGGGGTTTTGACGCGCCGCCGCCGCTGCCGCCCCAAAACTCCAGGCAGTGCCCTAAGACTAGCAAGATTGTATCATTTTACAATTTCGTAAATCTTCCCCTATCTCTAACTCCCCCCAGGATCTCTGATCACCTTACTCACCAACAGGAACACAACACTGCTTGAAACATGAATCGTATTATTCAGATGTGATCGTCTGTAAAGTCGAGTTACTTTCCCAGTCGGGCTGCTCCATATTTTGGAGCAAAATAATTTCCTGCTGTGCCCTGCCTCAGTTAAAATTAAAATATGTACAGAACTGTAGATAGCTCCACATCAATTATTATGAAACATTATAATATTTTTTTCTCTATAGAAAACTTTCATTCACCATAATTAAGGCTTAATGTTTTCGGTTTTAAAATACGTAACAAACTATGAACAACAAGTATTTGTGCTCATTGAAAAAAGGAGAGAAAAGAAAGGAGAAAGGAAAGTAGAGATAAAAAGCAAATTGATGAAAAATACAAATAAAAAAACAAGAAACTTACAAAACCGTTTTTATTATAAAATATGTAACGTGCAATAATTAAAACAAAAATAAGAAAAAAAAATAAACATGTATTAACACAATCGTATAAAACAGATTACATAAAAACAAAAACCTAATACAATACTAATTAAAACATTTTTACATCTACGAGTACATGATACCCATTACAATATCAAAATAATAATAGAAACTAAAACTAAATGTTACTGGAAATGTCCAAATGGATAAATGTTAAGTACCTACCACTTTCAATTACTTAAGCTCGAAAAATGGTAACAACTCATTTAAAATTTGTAATGTGAAGAGAGGATATTAAAAGTATTAGTTAGTATTCTTAGGTAATTTTTAGCACTTTGTGATATCTATTACAAATTATCTTGATTTGATTTTTGAAAGTGTAAGCGTAAGCGTAGCGTAAGATCCTTCTCCTACTTGAGGAAAGAGGCCTACTATGCCCAACAGTGGGATATTACAGACTGAAGCGTTGTGTCTTGTATGTACTTGTGTGTTAACTGAACTGAACAGCATCAGTCTGTAACGGCCTCTCCTAATAGAAGAAGGATCAGAATTAAATTCACCCGTCACAAAACACCGGTGTACCCAAATAATAATAAAATTTTCAGACATTTCCAGTAACATTAAGCCATTAGAAAAAAGGCATATAAAATAAAGTAACAAAAAAAAGAATAATTAACCCACAAAAAAAGAAATAAAAACATTTAATTTGTGCTTTATTAGCTAGCAAGGTAAGAAAAGAATATTTTCACACGCAAAAAAGAAAAAAATAGTTGTGATTTGTGCAAGTTAGCTTAGCATGAGTGTACCCGCGCGGGCCCGCAGGGTGCGCCCAGTTTCCCGGCAGCCTCGTGGCGGGCGACGCGGTGGGCCCCGCGCCCTTGCCGCCGCCCGCGCCGTTGCTGCTGGCCATCTGTTGCACTGTAACACACGAAATACATCGTCTATACCATATATATGTGTATTTGGAACGCTTGAAAAGATTTAAACCTAATAATATACTATTTATACACTAGTACCTGGGTGACCGAGCCTAGCTCGGTATTTTCATTTTATTTTTTGTTTTTTGTTTTTTCTCTATATTTTTCTATTTTAATTTTATTTATATAATAAATCACGAGTGAAATTAAAAAAAAAAAGAAAAAAAATTAATCTGGAGACTAAGATTCGAACCCGGGTCAAGACGATTTGACGCCCGCCGATTACTAATTACGCTGTTCCAGCTATGTTGACTGTAGTGAAATTAAGCTTCGTATTCTAATGATATTTTTTCATTGCCTAAAAACAGGGATAAAACGACATTTTTTTTAAATGAATCCTAGCTAGATCAATTTTTCGCCCCCGAAATCCCCTATATACTGAATTTCACGAAAATCGTTGGAGCCGATTCCGAGATTCAGATTATATATATATATATATATATATATATATATATATATACAAGAATTGCTCGTTTAATAGTAGGTATAAGATATAATGCATAACAACAATTTATCTCAGAAGCGTTTTTTTAAGAACATTTTAGGACTTTTAAATTTGGCGAACTCTCGTTGACCGCGAGACGCGCGACTAATGCATGCGAGAGTACGTTGACCTCGCGGCCGGTCAGCTGATGGCGCGCATGAACTTGTGGTATTCAATGACATTGCCGATTTTTTCGAAACACGATTATTTTAAAGCATTTTTTCACTTGTATCATGTCAGGTCATGCCAACACTATCATACCTCTTCGTTTTTTCAAGCATTCCAAATACACCCGGTAGATATATCTACGAAAATCACACTTATACCTACATCAGAATCCTGATCTGATCTGCACCATTTTAGTAAAGGATATCTGTGGCATGGACTACTGTGTGGCTACTGTTGAAGATATTTTTCCTAAGTATCGTATGATAAGTGAGTGGATTAAATGTAAACACAAAGCAATACATCTCTCATTTCTATATTAAGGTTCCTGCTTCTTTTATTTGTCAGTAATAATTATATTTGTAATCCTACTGAAACTGTAATATTTTTTAACCCACCTAGTAACCTTTATTGACGATTTCCATAAAAAAATTGTTGTCTGTATAGTCGGTTTACGGACAATAGTTTTACGCGATAACGTGATAAAAAAACATTGATGAAAAATTGCATACTTTTGTGAATTGAATTATTATCACTGAATTATTCAGAACTGCCAGCTCTGACGTCACACGAGAAGAGAGATAAATGTGTCACTGTCACGAGCCAACGCTTGGGCCGATCGTCCATCTCTATCGCTTGTTGCTTGGAACTTGACATCCGTGCGTGCAGCCGGTGTTCATCGATTTATAAGACGTTATCACATCGTAGCTTACGAACAACGGCTACAGCATTTCGTCAACTAAGTATAAATTAGAATCTACCACAAAATAGTACCGATACCGACGGCCGTTAGAGCAGACGTGATCTGGAATGGAGACCGCGTCTTTGCAAACGCAGTGTGGGACGTCCTCAGGCCCGTTGGACCGACGATCTTCGTAAGATTGCCGGTGTAGGCTGGATGAGGATTGCGGAAAACCGGGATGTCTGGCGCGAACTTGGGGAGGCCTATGTCCAGCAGTGGACTGCAATAGGCTGAACTAACTAACTAACAAAGTAGTAATAAGAAAGTTACAATGTAGGTGTGTGAGTGGCGCTGGCGCACGTCGCCGGCAGTAGCAGCACAGCGCCACAAGCGTCGCCAGCGCTAGCAGAGCCGTGGCGCCCGCCGCCACCGCGGTCCATGCGCCGCTGTGCGTCCCATTGCCACTCTCTAACACGAAAAACATTACAAATTATTTTTTATTATTATTATTTTTTATAGGAGAGGTGGCAAACAGACAGTCGGCTCACCTGGTGGTAAGTGAAACCCACATCCATGGACACCCGCTACATCAGAGGATTAGATTTCAAGTAGGAGTATATATGTTTTTTTTTGAAGGTCCCTAAGTCATATCGGTTCGGGTTTGTATTAATTCAATTTTCCCACAGAAAATACATAACTATAAACTTTTTAGACACGATTTTGGAGCAGAATATATATGTATGTATGTATAATATGTTACTGTAAAAGGTCGAACTACGGTAAATCCTAAGATTTAAGAGTAAGTCTTAGTATTTACCGACAGGAGTTGGTAAATGTAAGAATTTATGAAAACGGGACATTTTTTTCGGGCTTTTACTATTAGAATTTAGTACATACTAGGTTTTACCACTGCAGCTAGTAAAAGTTGGTTTTGGGAATAAAACAAAGATAAATTCCTATTCATTTATTTCAGTCAAAAACTTAAATTGGTAAGTCTTTAGATTAAGACCCGTAGACCGTTTATCGGCATAATTTCGTTACAAAAAAAAATAACCCTAACCTATCTAACTTCAAAATTAGACCCTTTATTGGCATACTTTCATTACAAAATAAAAATAACCCTAACTTATCTAACTTCAAAATTAGACCTACGCGGCTTTTAATCTAAGGACTAGCCACGTTATAACATGTCTTTTTCAACATTTACCGTGCCTTAATGTAAATCCTAAGAGTTACCAAGTGAATGGTAGTAAAAGTACGAATCGCCAAATCGTTCGGGCTTTTACCATTAAGAGTTGGTAAATCTTAGGTTTTACTCTTAAATCTTAGGATTTACCGTAATTCGTGCATTTACAGTAACATATATAAATGATTCTGCTGTAAAAATCGTGTCAAAATGGTACTTCAATTGTCAATCAATCAATCTTGCGTCGTAATGATTTTTCATTGACATAATTATGAAACTTGAGTAGTAAAATTGTCATAAAGAATTTTAATAATTTGTCATGAAGTCTGGAAAATAGTTTTTATCACAGTAAAATAAAAACAAAAAAAAATATTTAAGAAAATTTGTATCCATAAGATATTCGTACGGGATATGTATGGGAATACAAACTATATTCCACCAAACTTATAACACCCATATTAGGAAACCATACAAGGAATGATAAAATTATAAAAAATTGCGTGTGTACAAAGTACACATGTCAGAAGTGAAACTTCTTTGAAAAAACGAATATAAAATACAAAAAAAAAGTAATTAAAAAACCAATTGAATAATTAATAATTGAAAAAAAAAAAACAAAAACCTCTGTGTGGTTTTATGAAACCACGGTAAAAGTGAAATCTTTTTTTCAAGGAACTGAAATGAAATAGGAACAATCATCCTATAAATATTCTTTGCACGCCATCTATGCAAACTAAAGGTAACTTTTATCAGCTGTATGTTGTCATTAGTGTCTTAGTTCTATTAAATCATAATAGGTGACCGACCGTCAAAACGAAAAGTTTCACTTTAAAAGCTAACGTTGCCCGCGTAATGCTCATGCGCGTAAAGAAGTTTCACTTCAAAAAGTAAAATAAAAGGAAGAAATAAAAATAAAAACAAAAACCTTAGGTGTAACCCGTTCGATGTACAGAGTTGTTGCTAGGATATTAGTCGCTGGACTAAGAGTGTGATAGATTGGATAATTTTTTGTAATATTGTAAAAAAATTCGTCTCCTCAACTGCAAGGTCTGAAAATAATACAAAGTTTCGAGCAAGAGTGTAAAGAAAAACTTAAGAAATATAGTTATTTAGATATTAGATACACACACATCACTAATAACTGAGAGCGCTATAGTGCTATATTAAAAATATATATATAAATAGATACTCTAAATAACAACAAAACATTTTATTATCTGTATTATGAATCAGATCGAATTAGCGCAGTACTACAGATATGCGATCCAGGCTTATGAAAAACATTTGTACAGACCATAAAAATATTTATTTTAATCTGAGCGCTTTCATTTTTGTTTAATAAAGAAAGAAAGAAAAGAAAGAAAACTTATTTATTGGCCATACATAAAGAGTATACAAATAATAACAATAAAATAGCATTATAATTATAATAATAGAGAACTAACATAAAAGAATATAATAAAAAGACATAGGAAACACACAGACATCACAAAACAGCAATAAAAAAGGAAAGACCAACCAAAATGCTAGTAATATAATACTAATTTAGGTGTTTTTAGACATAGCATTACATTCTACTATGGACCATTAAGCGTACGTTTGTGGGCTTGGTTTGGTTTATTCAATCATAGATCAATTACCGGGGCAAAGTGCAGCGGTGTCCTCATCGGAGCCGTCTGCGCAGTGGTCCACGCCATCACACGTCAGGTCAGCGCTGACGCAGAACTCGCGCTGCTTGCACCTGAACTCCTTGCAACCATGCTCTGAAAATATCATTAGATAGCATTTAATTACGCATACATAATGTATATAAAGAAGTGTTGTAAGAAGAACTCACAACCACGAAGATCAGTTTTCGAAGAAAATGGGTTAACATAACTTTCCAGTTTTTCGACTATAGAGATACTTCATAAATGACTGAAAATGCACGTTATAAAAAGCTTGAGTTTACACAAATTTTTTTTTATATAACTAAGTCGGCAAACAAGCATACGGCTCACCTGATGGTAAGTGATTACCGTAGCTTATTGCCATCTGCAACACCAGAAGCTGCAAAGCAGTTGTCGACCGTGCCCCCAATTACCCCCAAGAGCTCTGGTCACCTTATTCGCCAACAGGAACACAACACTGCTTGAAAGCAATATTGTTTAGCTATGATCTTCTGTAAGGTCAAGGTACCACCCCAGTCGGGGTGCTCCATTTTTGAGTGGGTAATTTCCTACTGTGCTCTACGTCAGTTATTCTTTCTAATTATCCGTTTATTTCACATCGTTAAATTTAAGCCCTAATAGGATTAACAAAAGGTATTCCACAATTAAATCTTACGAGGGTGTTTTTTCTAACTTCCTCAAATATTTACGTTGAACATCGGGAACTCGGGAAGCAATTAATTAAATCACGTAGGACGAAACCTCTGATAAACATCCTCAACCATATCGCAAAGCTAGAAATCCTGTCTTGAACCTATATACATATACGTACTACTGCATCTATTTGACAATTTTTCCTGCAACTTAAAATTTTATATACAACTAGCTGACCCCGTAAACGTTGTTTGGCAATATATGTTACTAGCTGACCCCGCAAACGTTGTTTTGCCATATATGATATTAACCCTCGAAACCCCCTCTTGTGGGTGGAGTTTTGTAAAATCCGTTCTTAGCTGACCTCTACTCGGCGAAAGGAATATTCCTACCAAATTTCAAGTCTTATGGTTCCAGAGATATCGTGATGAGTCAATGGGTGAAAATCTCTTTTATATATATAGATTAACCCCCTTAATCCCCCCCCCTTATAACTTAGGGGTGTGAAAACTAGATGTTGGTCGATTCTCAGGCCTATCCAATATGCACACAAAATTTCGGAAGCCGTTTCGTAGGAGTATGGTAACTAATATTGTGACACGAGAATTTTATATATAAAATTTAAGTAACACCTCTCTCTTGCCTTTATTATATTAACAAGCAATGGAATTTTCACCATAAAGACCTGGATACAATGAAACGAGTAAAGTAACCCAAAATATTGTATTTATTTTTATTTAAGTTACAAGCAAAAAAATATAAACGACCAAAAAAATCTGATCATATTGAAGCACTCTTTATTTAGGATATGAAACGTTCTACCCTATGCAATGGGATGTGGTGAGAAAGACCCCAACATATATAAATTTATAAGATCCTGGTCACGGCACCATTTTGAAACGATCTCCTTATGCTATGGGGTGTGGTGCGAAAGACCCCAACATATATAAATTTATAACATCCTGGTCACGAAGACCCAAAATGTGACACTATCATGGTAGTGGCGTTACAAGCTAATATTAAGCTTAAGAGGATATCAATTATCTTTGGCCTTATAATTGTGATCGTCTAGTATAAAGGAAGGACTCTACGTTGTGTTGTTTTTTGTTTCAGAGTAACTTCAGTTCTTTTTTGTGGTATGCCGAAGGAAAGACATAGTATATGTTATTAGAAGCCTTGATTTCTATATAAACTCTAACTAACATCCTATCTAGTCATTAATTTAAAATAACATCTCTGCACAATGACATTAAATTACTGAAATTAATTTATCCTAAGATTTAATTGAAAGATATTTACTCTTACCAGTGATATAATTACTATAGATAACCAACTTCTGGAATACTATTAAAAGGAAAGAAAGATATAACACCTTATAATTAACTTATTTAGAATTAATAAGACTTAGTAAATTACACTTACCAGTGATATAAATACTAAAGATAGCTAACTTCTGGAATGCTGTTAAAAAGGAAAGAAAGATATAACACCTTATAATTAACTTATTTAGAATTAATTAAGATTTAGTAAATTTGAACCATTAAGAATAAATAGGAATAAACTTGTTTATTTAGAAATAACTATCACCTATTGTTTAACTAAAAGTTCTGACGTTTCCTTAAGAATGTGTAAATTATAATTGTTAATATTTTAGTGAATCTAAATAGCTAAAATAGAAATAAAGTTAAATAATTATATTCAGGATATCCCATATTGACATTGATTAATTGGATAGTGTCTAAGTTTCTTTTACATGTATTTTTAGTTCAAACCTGATATAATAGATAGATTCTAATAACTCTAAACAATTGAAATAAATAAAAATAGATAAGTAAATGAAATAATGATTAAATACATATTATGTAGTTATTAATTATCTTGAAATGATTTATTCAGTTAATAAATTATCTCAGATAATTGTGAAAAATAATGTGTAGTGTTTGTTTGTATGTGTTATTCTGTTAGGATAGGATTTATAGGTATTAGGGAATTAAAGGCCGGGTTCAGCTGAACCCGGGGGGTCGCTTCCACCAAGCCCCTCCGACCCCAACCGATCCACACCGTGCTGAAGGCTCTAAATTAAATTAGGCACAACGTTGGTGCTATCAAATCAAAAAGAAAGGTAGCAGGTAGGAAATGAGAGGTCCCAATTTTCTACAGTAAGTTAGACGGAAATATATCCTGTCTAACAAATGCTTGTTTCATACCGCTGCAGCAAAATCATGCATTGACTGTATTTGAGTAATCCCTTGGGACGTCATATAGACATAACCAGTGAATTACTAGAGTTGATGTAATTACCAAGCTGTAATCAGACATGGTATTAAGATGTGTTCCACGTGAACAAAAGGAGATCGTGTCTACTGATCTTTTCATTGTGTGCTTACTAGCCCATACGGGAACTTCGGTCATACAACTACTTTGAAATTCGATCACGAAACCTACTACTTTTGCCACAATTGGATTGTGTAGTGTAATTTCCCATAGGAGAGACCTACTGAGTTACGGGTCTATAGTCAGCTATATTGTCAAGCCTCGCCACCATTGTGAGATGGGTCGTCGGCGACTAGCGACAGGCGACAGCGCAACCTTTCGAGTGTCCTATAAGGAAGTAAAAAATAATTAAAGGTATAAGACCAACGTGTAGAGTAGGTGTGTTGTGTAGGTTTGTCCTTGCATGACTCACAGCATTCAATGAAACAGCATTCATTAACCAGAATAGGTTGTTCAATTGAAACATTGAACCAGTAATTAAGTTGTTAAACATTTGATTATATCAGGCTCTCTTAGGAACTGAATGGATTTATCAAAGGACATAGTAGTGTCGAGAGATAAATAAAACAATTAAAATATAACATATTCATTTACTCAATCAGAATCTCTGAGAGTATCTCATTTTCACAATGAAAAGAGAATGTATATTTAATAGGTTTTATGATCCATCAATGTTTGTATGTTTGAAAAACACAAGAGGACTTGATTAAGGCTTGGCTTAAATCTCAGTAAATCCGCCTTGGGACTTAACAGAGACTGTCCACAAAAATTAGCAATAAATTAATTGGAAAAGTGAATATGTTTCTCTATTAGTATAAATAGAACTACATACCACTGACCAAATACAAATCACTAACTCTTGTTGCAGTTCAAACAACTACCATACACTAAGTGTATGATGAAGCTTGTCCATGTCTCTCATCAAAGATGAGGAATTCTTATCAAAGATAAGTAAACGTACGTATAGTATTTACCAAGAACATAGTTCAGTTAGGCAAACACAAACGCAGAGGTTGGTAGGAAGTACTCGCAACTTTCTTTACTAGATAGACCTAGATTAGGAACTACCTAGCATCGATGACGCGAAGAACTGTGGCTTAGACAGGCCTTGCCTTATAGGGAAACCTATAATAAAACACTGGCGAATACAAACATTTATGGATTCACCTTAACATAGTTTATTTAGTTCAATTAAAGTCATCGTGAGAATGAGACACTCCAGTTTACCAGATACCTCGTTTCGACACCTATTTAAGAACATAAATTCTTAAATCAATGTTCAAAACTACAATAGTTGTGTAATGTCATAGATCAGTGTATAATACCTCATCTTAGAATGAATTCAAGAGCTAAAAGCATCCTTGAATGCACTCATTCAAGACTACAACCACTTTGTTACCTCGTTCCAACATATATTTAACAACTACAAGTCCTTAAATTAATGTTTGAACTACAAAAATTTGTGTAATGTCAAAATGAAGCCAAATATACATATATATATATATATATATACATACATACATATACATACAATAGAAGCATATTTATATGTAGAGAATATTCAATAAGATACGACAACTAATCATTAGTTAGTTTATAGGTCATATTATAGAAATTTCCACTACTCTATCTACTTCCAAAGTGAAACTTCATTAAACAACACAGTAGAAGTTCATTTCATTATTCAAATACACCCTAACGAAATTCTATTTAACCCTTAATATCTAATATGATAGTTTTAACCAAAGATTCATTCAATTTATATATGTACTTTAAAGTCAAATGAATATAATTTAGTTTCATTCTATCAACATCATATTGCGATTATTTACTTAAGCTAGATTTCCTTTTATCAGTTAAATTCAATATAATTATGGTCATAAGGCTTATTTCATAATAATTTCATTCAATATTCAATCAATAACTAATAGTATTAATGTAGACACGTATTAACTTCATTAACCAACACAGTAAAGTTTCATTTCATTATTCAAATCCACCCTAACGAAATTCTATTTAACCCTTACTATAACCGTATCTAATATGATAGTTTTAACCAAAAATCATTCAATATATAATTTAAAGTTAAACGAATGTAATTTTGTTTCATTATATCAACATCATATTGTGTTCATTTACTTAAGCTAGGCTTCATTTAATCAGTTAAATTCAATATAATTATGGTCATAAGGCTTATTTCATAATAATCTTATTCAATAATCAATCGATAATTAATAGTAACAATGTAAACCTTTTCATAATAATTTCATTCAGTAATTAATCAATAATTAATAGTATCGATGTGAACCTAGCTAATAATTCATTAGATATCTTTTATTAAAAATCTCCGTAAAAGTTATAAAAATTAGTAACAAAAACACAACATGCAGGAAAACAACATGCAACATTTTAAATCTACACTAATAAGGTGTTCAAAGTATATCAAAATTGTGAAATTATTAGACATGCAAAAATAAAAAGAAAAATAATGCATTCGAACCAATCAGGAGCGCTTGACTGTAGACTGTACACAGGTTTCACTGAGTTTAATTAGCGGATTACAATTAAAATTTTATAATAAAGAATTGCACTTAATAATAATCAGTAAAAAAATAAATTAAAACTTATTTCGCGGACTAAACTGAAGCTACATAGCCACACTCAGCCGGCTTATGCTAATGAAATCTCTGAATCAAATCTAAAAAATACTTTTTAGGTATTTCTATCTTTAATTTAAGTCAGAGTTCCATAGCTTCGCCGGCCAAGAGGCCGCGGCGGCCGCGGAGGCCTACGTACTGTACTTCGAATTCAAAATCAAATTCTGACTCTCCCGAAATTGACTGCCATCGTATTTATTTAAAAATCTCGCGTCTGTTTTTCCCCCACCCTAACACGTTTACCAATGCGCTCTGCAGTGATACCATACACTCAGCAATACCCGTGTCACAAGGAAATTCGGTGATAACCGCGGTACACAGCAGTACGTTCATTGCTGTGTTCAAAATACGACAATCCAATGTGTAATTGTTTTTCCTAATAATTTAATCGATAATTTATAAGTCATTATAGTGCAACACAAAACAAGGAATAAAATTATTACTTCCTCAATAAATTGAGCTTTACTGGCTGTAACCACTTTTATCCGATCCAAAGGAAATTGCATAAATCAATTAAACAAAACCACAATAAAAGATAAACAATAAAAGGGAAAAACAAATACACATTGAATAAAGCTGAAGAAAAAAAATTGTTAGTTACGATAAATTTGTATGACGGTTGTGGAGAATAATGTATTATTCAACCGATTTCGAAAGGGAAATTATTTAACCGATCATTGTCATTTTTAACCTTATGTGTTAATGTAAAGTAAATACACGTCAATTTTGTAGTTTTTAATCCAAACACGGTAATTGAAAATCTTGCGATGGCAACCCTGGCGTAATGTGAGTCCAACAAAAAACTGTATCCAATGGATACCCAATGCTTAGGACCGGGTTCCACCATTTAATAAAGCTATGTTTCGCTTAATCGAATTTATAGTTCGATTCTAATATTGGTTTTCGTTTAATTATTATTATCAATCATTCGTACGGGCACACAGCAAAGTGCTGTTTTAAGACTTTTTCAGGCAATCCCTTTAAAATTCCTCTCCGTAACAAACATCCTCATACTTCAAGGAACACAAAAAATAAAGAATTAGTGCAATCGGTTCAGCCGCTATTCTCTAACTGCGTTTAGTTTATGTTAGTGAAATGCAATTTCCAGCTCTAAACTTTGTTAAATGCGTAAACCGACTTTATGTCGAACTAATCGCGATTATATTAATCAGTGGAAACTGGCCCTTAGAACATTCCCTCGCATCTGTCAACACAAAATTTTAAGCCTGTCTCGAATATAATATTTATTACCTAATATTTCAACAGGTTAGTCAAACTGTTTGAGTTCCCAGGCAATAAATTCCTATTCTTAAGTACAACTTAAAATTTGAGTCCCTTAATGGATTAGGGCAATTTTTGTACATTAACTTGACTGTTTTATTTTTACGTGTCAACTCACATTTCAATTTATGCGTTTGTTATCTTAAAATTTATGGCACTAATAAATTAGAACTGAATTGCGTTTATTTGTTATGTTACAATCGCCCCTTAATTATATAATGTAGTTTATCGCAATTATTAATTAATCACAACAACGTAACCAAATAACACAATTCTGTATCATGTTACTTCTCAATTGAAAGGACACTCATGAATCTTTACATTCAACTTCAATCAACAGCACTTAGAAGCATACTCTTCTCCCAAACATCCAACCTCTCATCAATCATACTACTAGCGTTATATTCAATGGTTAAAATCAAAATAATCAATTTCAACCAACCATTCCAGCTCCTTCACCCACTCTCACACTCACATAGATCCAATTTGATTTGAATTCCTACATCTAGGCTCAATTTTATCTTATAACAATACACATATTGTTTTTAAAATATAAAATCCGGCTCTCAATGTTAAATATACAACTTAACAGAGTGCAGTTCATCTTATTTTAAAGGAGATGGAGACTTTTAGGCTAAAATGTATTAAATACAGATATGGTTTAAAGATTGGTCATATATATATATTTTTTTTTTTTTTTTTTTTTTTTTTTTTTTTTTTTTTTTTTTTTTTTTTTTAAATATAAAAATATCAGCTCAATTTTGAATCTGGAAGCTGAGAAAAATGAAAAGATAGTTTTCGTCAAATTAATTGGGTATCGATTTAACTATAATCGATTATAGAATTTAAAAAAAAGTTTGCACTAGTTAATTAACTCAAAGTATCCAGATACACAATTGAAGTTATAAACAATAAGGTGTATTTAAATAAAGTTACATTAATATCGAAAATAAAAATTAATGTCTGATAAACCCAAATTATTATCGATTTCGCATCGATTGAAAATAAATCATATCGATTTAACTATAATCGATTATAGAATTTAAAAAAAGTTTGCACTAGTTAATTAACTCAAAGTATCCAGAAACACAATTGAAGTTATATACAATAAAGTGTATTTAAATAAAGTTACATTAATATCGAAAATAAAAATTAATGTCTGATAAACCCAAATTATTATCGATTTCGTATCGATTGAAAATAAATCATAATTATTTTTAATAACAGCTTTGACAGCTGACTGATATTGAAACTGTGTGCCCCGTCATGGTCCCGTCACTGTCACTCGTTTCATGTAATCATGTTTATAATTGTTTAATGCTTTCAGTGTATTCAAATGCATCCTGAGTCCATTCCTGATATTTATTTATGGTTTCAAGTGATTGATATTTGTAATGATATAATATGATAAACATTAGTGCTTCAGGAACTAGTGATTGGGTTTTTCATAGACATTGTAACTTAACCTCAATTTTACAAAACGTCTAATAACTCCGCTCTTAAATAGCCAAAATGTACAGAATTTCAGCAAGGAATCAATAAGCGTAAATACATTAATTGGTACTATTTCATTACGTTATATTTTACATTGCATTTCGGCCCAAGAATGTATGGAATCGTATCCGTTTCCTTTCAGAATGAATAAATTAAAATATTTGAATACAGTTGCACAATTCATATCTAATACTAATATGAATTGGTGATATGTTGTTTAGTATATTGCAGTACTTGGACAACTCGTATTGCAAACAGTCAAACTTTAAGGTCTGACCTATATTTTTGCAATTCAATTTAGATTGAATATAACTTAAAATGTTCAGTTAATTTTGTGAAGAAATGACCGCCCTACTCCCCACCAACTATTTTTATTAAGCTAGCGCTTAATAAGTATTTGATGAAAGAAAAAAAATTTATATATGACTTAGTAGTCAGTTGAAAATTAAATTGTTATTTCTATTAAGCTAGCGCTTAATAGGTTAAGAATTAATGGAAAAAATTTATATATGACTTAATAGTCAGTTGAAAAATTAAATTGTTATTTCTATTAAGCTAGCGCTTAATAGGTTAAGTAATGATGGAAAAAATTTAATATATGACTTAATAGTCAATTGAAAATTAAATTGTTATATAATTATGTGAGAACTTTTAAGCGCTCCAATAAAATTAGTTGAGTCATTTCCCTGACCCATCATTACCTTAATTTTTATTTTTTATTCATAACTAAACCTAATTACAATTACACTTATCTAACTTATTACTATCTATTTTAATCATTTAATTACTATCTTAATAACCTAATCTTTTACTTATATATCTAACTTATTTAAGTGCAATTCCTTTTATAAAATCATCTATAGTTTCGACATTAAATTATTGTGAAATATAATAAATCTTCGATAAAGTTTATTGATATTCTAGTTTAAAATCTATCCTTTTCAATTCCACATTATTAATTCAAATGTTTATATCAATGGTTTGACATTTAAGTGCAATTCATTTCCTTATAAAGTCAACTATAGTTTTGACATTAAATTATTGTGAAAATATAATAAATCTTCAATAAGTTTATTGATATTCTAGTTTAAAATCTATCCTTTTCAATTCCACATTATTGATTCTAATGTTTGTATCAACAGTTAAACATTGATAACATCTATAATTGATCGTGATCAATTTATTATTGATAATATCTATTTAAATGTATTGTATTAAAGTTTCCTCTAATTTCTTTAGTTATAGGGTCCATTAATGTGTAAACATTTGCAAATGGAATCGCACTAACTACATAAGGTCCTTCATACAGCAATTGAAACTTTTTTATAAGTTTCTTTTGAGCCTCTGACTTATTTACCTTACGAATCTTTACATGATCTCCAATCTGAAATTCAATTAAACGATGGGACCTATTAAATTTAGTTTGTCGTTTAATACTGTTATCTTTTAAATTTTTCCTAACTTGAATTCTAATTTGATTAATATCTCTAGACTTATTTAATTGAGGCAAACAACTATCAAATGACATGTCATTACTCAATCCATATAATATTTCATTAGGAGTAAATCCCGTACTTTCATGAAATGTGTTGTTATATAATGTTTCGATTTTATTTAATATTGTTACCCAACTCTTATGATTTTTATGGCAATATGTTCGAAATAAACGTCCTAGTTCTCTGTTAACCCTCTCTGTCGTATTAGGTCGAGGATTTCTTACAGTTGTAAATATAGGTTTTATACCCATATCTTTTAAAGTTTGTTTCCAACTTTCAGATGAAAATTGACTACCATTATCAGTCATAATTACTTTAGGCTTAATTATTTTAACAAATTGTTTTAATTTTGTAATAACTGAACGAGAAGTGGCTTTAGACAAATCATATAATTTAACAAATTTACTAAATGAATCCTGAATTACAAGTATATAAGCAGAACCAAACCGTCCTTTCGGCAATGGTCCATATAAGTCTGCCATAACTAAGTCACCTATTTCTTCTGTCACAATAGATTTACATTTGCCTACATATTTTATATTATCACTTTTAGAAACTTGACAGAGATGACAAGTCTTTAATAATACTTTAACTGTTCTATGCATATTAGGAAAATAGAATCTATCTTTAATATATTTGAGTACCTTAAAAACCCCTTGATGTCCCATTTCTTTATGAATTTGAGAAATTACTTCCTCTCGTAACTGAGAGGGTAAATAAATTACATGTTTATCTGAATCAATTTTAAAATATAACACTCCATTCTTGATATAACAGCGCTTAGCAATATTATTTATTCTACCACTATGATTATTACTAATATTATTTATAATATCCATTATCAACTGTACTACATTATCATTAGATTGAAAACTAGATATATTTTTTAAGTTTGTTATTAATGTTTTATTCTTTTTAATTTCCATATAATGTATTTCAGGACAATAGATTCTATCTTCTTGTATCATTGATGAATCAGGTGGGAACCTAGATAACACATCAACAGCGACATTATCTCTACCTTTTATATGTTCGATACTATAATCGAATTGTTCAAGAAACAATATCCACCTAATTATTCGACTATTATACAATTTCCATGTCCTAACAAACGTCAATGCTTTGTGATCAGTTCTAATTATAAGCTTTGCGCCCCTCAAATAGGTTTCGAACTTCCTTAAACAATAGATTATAGCCCAAAACTCTTGTTCAGTAACAGTCCATCTTAATTCGGCGCCCCTAAGAGATCTGCTACAATAGCCTAATATTTTCATTTCCCTTTGTTCATCGTACTGAAATAAAACCCCCGCAAGACCTACTCCCGAACTATCTGTTTGTAAATAAAAAGGTTTAGACATATCCGGATGATGCAACATTATTGTCTTTAAAAAACTGTTTTTCAATTTTTCAAAGGCTACTTGTGCTTCTGAAGTCCATGTCCATCCTTTACTCTTTTTTAATAATTGGCATAAAGGTTGAATTATACTATTATAATCAGGAATGAACCGCCTATAATAATTACAAAGTCCTAAAAATGCTCTTAAATGTTTTATTTTCTTGGGAACTGGGAAATTCTTAATTGACTCTATTTTCTCTGGGTCAGTTTTAATTCCTTCGGTAGAAATAATATGTCCTAACATTTTAACTTCTTTACATATGAATTTACATTTTTCAAGATTACATGTTAACCCCGCTGACTTTAATTTGTTTAGTATTATATCGATATGTTCTAAATGTTCATTTAACGTTCCTTGAGTTAAGATAGCAAGGTCATCTAGATAATTCACGCAAAAATGTCTAACTTCAGGCCCTAATATTAAGTCCATAGCTCTACTGAAACTACCTACTGAAGTCTTAAGTCCTTGTGGTAAAACATTGTACATATAAGATTTTCCATTAAATGTGAACCCGGTATACTTTTTACTATCCTCAGAAATGGCAATTTGAAAATATGCATTATTCAAATCTATTATACTAATATAATTAACCCCGTGAAATGAATTTAAAACATCTATTTGCATTGGAGGTGCTTCCGACTCAGCTATCATGTATTTATTGATTTCACGTGCATCTAGTAAAACTCTAATTGAACCATCAGTTTTTAAAGTGTAAGTTAACGGACTACAATACGGTGTTGAACCTCTAGATATTATTCCCATATCGACCATTTCGGCTAATTTTTCTTCCATTTTTTGTCTATATGCGTACGGAACGGGATAAGACCGTTTAATTATTGGACTAGGGTCCATCATTTTGATAATATGTTGATAACAATTAGCTCTACCTAACCTTTTAACAAATACTTCGCTATATTTAATTAGAATCTGTTTTAATTTATTTAATTGAGTTCCTTTAAGAGGTGTACCCGTCTTTATTTCTTGTAAATATTTATTGAAATCAAAACTATTATCTACCTTTGTAATATCACAAATTCTCCTTTCCTCAAAATTATATTTAATAAACGGAATTAATACTCGTTGATCTCTATGTTCGATAACTAACCCTATGGATGGCTCTTGTAATTTAATATTAACATTATTTGCCATAAGCCAGTCAAATCCTAATATCATTGAATGAACTAATTTTGGTACTATAAAAAATCTAATCTCGAAATCAATTACCCCAAATCTTACAGGTAATAAAACCATTTGTTGTATTTTAGCACTCTTTTGTCCTACTGCTCCACGTATCTGAATCGGCTTAACAGGTAACATGTCTAATTTGTTCCCAGTTAATGATTTTAAAGATTCCCAAAATGATTCTGAAATGCAGGTTATGTCACTCCCTGTATCGACTAAACATATGACTCGTTTACCAAATACTATCACTTCAATCTCAGATTTAATTATTTCTAATTTATCCGCGGTAATATTATCTTCCTCGTCAAATAATGAACAAACTGCTTCGGTTTGTACTAACGACTCATTATCTATTTCCGATTGATTTTTTAATGTTTGTATGATTTTATACTTGAAATCTGTTGAATTATTTTTATTTAATCCTGAGCCTAACCCTGATTTACAATATTGTCCCTTAGCTATGATTGGTTTACGTATACCATTATTATGTCTACCTAATGTCTGTCCAGGTTCCCACCCGAGTTTAAGCATAATTCTTAAAGCTACTGATGTACTGTTCGCCCCTACTAAAGTTGATGTACCGGGGTCTGTCACATCAACACTTATTAGTTTAAATTCTCTGTTGATACAGAGTTTTCTATAGAAACATTGTTATCATTATCTACTCTATTCGTACCATTAATGCTATTCTTCTTGTTTGGTATCACCTTACTCATTGATCTAGTGTTCATAATTCGCTTCCGGTTGAGACTGCCTCTGCCATTCTGCTGTTGAACTACCATCTCAGATCTTTGACCGCTGCTAGAATGGGCATTAATGCCACTACTGAAGTTATTTTGCTTATTAATGTTATCTAACTTTCGTAGAAACTCCGTAGCTTGAAGAATCGATGTGTAATTGCTTGTTGACCAAGCATATTGAACATCTTTAGGAAAATGATTCATAATGTCATTTATCAATTGTCTCTCTTGAATAGGATACGTCAACATCTTCGCTTGTCCACATAAAGTAATGAAATGGCTTAACATAGACTGGACTCCGTCCCACGAATTCTGACTGATTCGTCTTCTTAATTCATTCTGCTCAGCCTCGCCCCAATATGTGTCTAAAAAATCCCTTTTGAAGTCTTCAAACACTGTCCATCTATCTCTATAAATACGCGCCCAATTTCGCGATTCATTTTCAAGACAATCTATGACAATGTCTATTATATCTCTCGCCTCTGGTGCAGACCTTCTTAAATAAGCAGTCAGGTCTTCGATGAACGTCACAGGATGTTTTCCCTTAAATGGAAACTTAGGTCTTTCCGTAGGCATCTGCGCCACTGGATAGTATACTGTTGATGTTCCCGGCTGTATGATAGGTTGAATAAAATTTTCTCTCAGCATAACATTGTCCGATGATCCACTAGGAGTAGACATTCTATTTTCCAACTCCGAGATTCTATTATTGATGTTATTCATTGCCTTTTCCACCATTCGAGATATGTATCGTAAAGAATTAATCTTCCTTACTTTAGTAGCAGGTCTAACTGCAGACACTCGCTTGTTATTAGAGTTGGTTGACTTGGTTCCAACAGGACTAGCTTTAGATTGACGCCTAGGCATTGTTATAGATTTAATTTGCTTCAAATGTATCACTGATAATGTTTATCTAAATTTTAATTAATTTATTCTAATTCAAAAAAAGATTCACTGCACTCTTATTTAATTTGAGTTTAATTTAAATAAACTTTCCAAATGTTCACTCAAAAACTATCTCTTTCTAATCACCTTTTAAACTTCTAATATTTTATTGAAATTTTATCAAGTCGACCGGATTCTGCAAATGTTAAAACTTAATTTTAATTTTAAAATATTAAATGTTTACAAGTTTAATTAAAATTCAACTATCATACTTCAAATGAAATATGACAACTTCATTTCTTCTCTAGTATTCATTGATAACATTCTTAACAAACATCAATTCCATTCCATTCACACCAAACAATACATCCATCAACAAAAAAAAATAATAAAACTATCACAGTGAAATCATAATAATTAGAAAATATCTCAAATCCTCATAAATGTTAACTGCCAAATTCATACTATCCCTAATCGTCCTTTTCTATAATAAATACTACAGTATATATTTTTAAATTGAAATTCAATTTACTCGGATTGAACTTTCCACCTTGCATATGACATTCAATTCCTTATCCACTGAACCATTGTATACAATTTATAAGATCACAACCACGCCATCTTTGTTTCACAATAAACACTTCCATATCTACACTCGATACTACACCATTTCTACTTCAAAGCCTACCTTTCAATACCACTCACTCTCAACAGATGGCGTTACTGATATGAAACATTTTGAAATTCTTTCAGCGCCATCTACGAACACATAGCACAACCATCCATAACTTCCGTAAGCAACTCGATATTAATTCACGTTTGTCCTCCAGATGTCGCTACCAATCCTACTGCAACTATATATTAGAGTTGTGTCGTACTAGGTACATGGCAATAATTGTTATCACAGTGGCTGTTATTTTAAAAATATCAATGACAAATACCAGTGACAAAATACTAGGTTCGCGATTATTAGATATTTTCTAAAACTATAGGAACGGGAACAAGATGGCGCTGTATGCTCAGGTATTAAAAATACTAAGCAATTGCAAAGTTGTTATGTAGGAATCTATTATTGAATGAGTATACCTAATCCGTTTATTACATTTGTATTATTAATGCTATTCTAAACTAAAAGATAAGTTAGTTGTTACATTTTATATTTAAAGATTTGATTAACTACTTACACGTATTTCACAATAGGTGGCGCGATAGCGTAATTTAGTAAAATATCGGTCTAGGTTTAATTTGGTTGCTTTATTTGATGTCGGAAATAAATGAGGCAAAAGGGCTATATTTTTTTTTTTTTTTTTATACAGAGAACCATTCCTTAGGCCTGACCCGGCCAGTTTTTATTACGGTTAGCTTAATAAAACAATAGAACATACGTAGTTGTACATTTTTCAATTTTAGCATTTTAAAATGTTGGTGGTATTTTAGTAATGTTAACTACTGATATTCGACTTTCCGTGATATCTACTATGAATAATTTGAATAACCAATGCTCCAAGACACTCATTCAATCAAAATACCTTTAAAACCACACATCCTCTGATATAAATACTAGTAGTTAACAAGGTTGATATAAAATTCTATTCAATTCAAATTTGAAATAAAGTTTCCTTCACTTTGACAACTGACAGTTCAAAAATACGAAGAAAGCTAACAAATAATAATAAATTAGAATAAATATAATGTAATAAATTGTTCATAAAAAATGTTCTATATTTTTCCCCAATAATGTCTTATTAATATTTAAAAAACAAGAACTTTTTCAAAAGAATTTATTGTAACCGTTTTTAGAACGTAATTTCATAAGAAATTAACCTGTTTTTTTTCTATAAGTAACAACTTAAATATTTGAATCGATATAAATTTATATCGAAACAGCACGTAAAATATATATAATTTAATTAAATGTGTGAATTGGATCATTTTTCCGTGGTTGGTATTTTAAACTTGTTTGTTGTCAAGAATTGAAAAAATATACAAATTCAGACTAGGCTGTATGGATTATAGACTTTTGCCTTTTCCTATTGGGGATAAATTTTAAAACAACAACATTGTTTGCTGTCAAATCAAGCCAAAATAAAATAGACAATTAGACATTTTAAAATTTAAACTTGTTTGTATTTTAACTTATGAGTGCTAAGTCATTCGGTAAGCTATACTCTTTTTTACAAATAAAATTATCTTAAACAGTTGCAGTCAATTCCTAAAATTCAAGGTCAAAATAACCCTGTTACCTTCATAACCTAATTCAACTTTATTTATCCAGTACATTCTCGCACTCATGACTAAAATGCACTAAATTTTCTATACTTTAAGATCTGTTATTTAAACTAAGTATAATTTGCTATGATGGCAATGACTACACTTAATTATTTTTAAAATCTAACATTAAAATGAATAAATATACCAAAATACATAGTTTTTCCTGTACAGTCTTTGTAAATAAATGAATAAAAGTTAATTCCACAGTTAATTAATATTATAATTAATTTCCAATTTGCACTAACTATAACATTATTTTATCTTCACATTATGTGTGCATATTTTTAATACTATTGAATACTACCATTTCAGCCTAACATCCACGTACATCTAGCCAGCCCTAAGGATGATCAACGCATAACAATTGGGACCAATTTCAACAAAGAAGGAAATTACTTCAGCGTCAGTGACTAAATGTGACAAAATAAGTTTAAATTGTACATAACCTAGAATAATTTGTATCTGTAAGTAATATTAAAATTTACTGCAGGCTTTTATTTAAGAATTCCCTAACAATATTTAATTAATTCAATCTAAATTTTATTAACTATCCTAGTAATGTCTATTGATTGACGTTAATATAATAATAATCAAATAATAATTAGATGTACTTGAGACACACTTCAATATACTACTAGTCAATTTTAGTAATGTTGTGTAGGTAGATACTTTCATGTAATTTCATGAATAAATAATTATTTAAATATGTAACTATCCATCATTAGTAATAATACATGAGACAGTAGGCTGCTATGGTCTGACCATTTAAATCTTATTACTGAGAAACTTAATGCAACTTTTAAGTATTAAACATCTCTTCAATATTACTCTTAAAACAGATTTATTTAGATTTATGTACCTAACTGTAATTCTAACTGCGCCAAGATGCTATATACCTATAGATCCATTTTTAGATTGTCTAAAACAAGTTAATGTGCTTACATAATATAAATTTAATAGGTTTATCTTATTTTGTGTAAAATGACTTAAAGAATTGTTAACTAATATGCTTTGTGTCTTCTATCAGTACAATCGTGCAACTATTATCATTTTATCACTGGCATTACATTTATTCACTGTAAATGCTTTGAAAAGTTACTTTAAAGCTTCTAAGATACTCGCTTACTCCGGCATTTGTGCAACCATAAATATCCTGGTCACGGCACCAATTGAAACGTTCTACCCTATGCAATGGGATGTGGTGAGAAAGACCCCAACATATATAAATTTATAAGATCCTGGTCACGGCACCATTTTGAAACGATCTCCTTATGCTATGGGGTGTGGTGCGAAAGACCCCAACATATATAAATTTATAACATCCTGGTCACGAAGACCCAAAATGTGACACTATCATGGTAGTGGCGTTACAAGCTAATATTAAGCTTAAGAGGATATCAATTATCTTTGGCCTTATAATTGTGATCGTCTAGTATAAAGGAAGGACTCTACGTTGTGTTGTTTTTTGTTTCAGAGTAACTTCAGTTCTTTTTTGTGGTATGCCGAAGGAAAGACATAGTATATGTTATTAGAAGCCTTGATTTCTATATAAACTCTAACTAACATCCTATCTAGTCATTAATTTAAAATAACATCTCTGCACAATGACATTAAATTACTGAAATTAATTTATCCTAAGATTTAATTGAAAGATATTTACTCTTACCAGTGATATAATTACTATAGATAACCAACTTCTGGAATACTATTAAAAGGAAAGAAAGATATAACACCTTATAATTAACTTATTTAGAATTAATAAGACTTAGTAAATTACACTTACCAGTGATATAAATACTAAAGATAGCTAACTTCTGGAATGCTGTTAAAAAGGAAAGAAAGATATAACACCTTATAATTAACTTATTTAGAATTAATTAAGATTTAGTAAATTTGAACCATTAAGAATAAATAGGAATAAACTTGTTTATTTAGAAATAACTATCACCTATTGTTTAACTAAAAGTTCTGACGTTTCCTTAAGAATGTGTAAATTATAATTGTTAATATTTTAGTGAATCTAAATAGCTAAAATAGAAATAAAGTTAAATAATTATATTCAGGATATCCCATATTGACATTGATTAATTGGATAGTGTCTAAGTTTCTTTTACATGTATTTTTAGTTCAAACCTGATATAATAGATAGATTCTAATAACTCTAAACAATTGAAATAAATAAAAATAGATAAGTAAATGAAATAATGATTAAATACATATTATGTAGTTATTAATTATCTTGAAATGATTTATTCAGTTAATAAATTATCTCAGATAATTGTGAAAAATAATGTGTAGTGTTTGTTTGTATGTGTTATTCTGTTAGGATAGGATTTATAGGTATTAGGGAATTAAAAGGCCGGGTTCAGCTGAACCCGGGGGGTCGCTTCCACCAAGCCCCTCCGACCCCAACCGATCCACACCGTGCTGAAGGCTCTAAATTAAATTAGGCACAACGTTGGTGCTATCAAATCAAAAAGAAAGGTAGCAGGTAGGAAATGAGAGGTCCCAATTTTCTACAGTAAGTTAGACGGAAATATATCCTGTCTAACAAATGCTTGTTTCATACCGCTGCAGCAAAATCATGCATTGACTGTATTTGAGTAATCCCTTGGGACGTCATATAGACATAACCAGTGAATTACTAGAGTTGATGTAATTACCAAGCTGTAATCAGACATGGTATTAAGATGTGTTCCACGTGAACAAAAGGAGATCGTGTCTACTGATCTTTTCATTGTGTGCTTACTAGCCCATACGGGAACTTCGGTCATACAACTACTTTGAAATTCGATCACGAAACCTACTACTTTTGCCACAATTGGATTGTGTAGTGTAATTTCCCATAGGAGAGACCTACTGAGTTACGGGTCTATAGTCAGCTATATTGTCAAGCCTCGCCACCATTGTGAGATGGGTCGTCGGCGACTAGCGACAGGCGACAGCGCAACCTTTCGAGTGTCCTATAAGGAAGTAAAAAATAATTAAAGGTATAAGACCAACGTGTAGAGTAGGTGTGTTGTGTAGGTTTGTCCTTGCATGACTCACAGCATTCAATGAAACAGCATTCATTAACCAGAATAGGTTGTTCAATTGAAACATTGAACCAGTAATTAAGTTGTTAAACATTTGATTATATCAGGCTCTCTTAGGAACTGAATGGATTTATCAAAGGACATAGTAGTGTCGAGAGATAAATAAAACAATTAAAATATAACATATTCATTTACTCAATCAGAATCTCTGAGAGTATCTCATTTTCACAATGAAAAGAGAATGTATATTTAATAGGTTTTATGATCCATCAATGTTTGTATGTTTGAAAAACACAAGAGGACTTGATTAAGGCTTGGCTTAAATCTCAGTAAATCCGCCTTGGGACTTAACAGAGACTGTCCACAAAAATTAGCAATAAATTAATTGGAAAAGTGAATATGTTTCTCTATTAGTATAAATAGAACTACATACCACTGACCAAATACAAATCACTAACTCTTGTTGCAGTTCAAACAACTACCATACACTAAGTGTATGATGAAGCTTGTCCATGTCTCTCATCAAAGATGAGGAATTCTTATCAAAGATAAGTAAACGTACGTATAGTATTTACCAAGAACATAGTTCAGTTAGGCAAACACAAACGCAGAGGTTGGTAGGAAGTACTCGCAACTTTCTTTACTAGATAGACCTAGATTAGGAACTACCTAGCATCGATGACGCGAAGAACTGTGGCTTAGACAGGCCTTGCCTTATAGGGAAACCTATAATAAAACACTGGCGAATACAAACATTTATGGATTCACCTTAACATAGTTTATTTAGTTCAATTAAAGTCATCGTGAGAATGAGACACTCCAGTTTACCAGATACCTCGTTTCGACACCTATTTAAGAACATAAATTCTTAAATCAATGTTCAAAACTACAATAGTTGTGTAATGTCATAGATCAGTGTATAATACCTCATCTTAGAATGAATTCAAGAGCTAAAAGCATCCTTGAATGCACTCATTCAAGACTACAACCACTTTGTTACCTCGTTCCAACATATATTTAACAACTACAAGTCCTTAAATTAATGTTTGAACTACAAAAATTTGTGTAATGTCAAAATGAAGCCAAATATACATATATATATATATATATATATATACATACATACATATACATACAATAGAAGCATATTTATATGTAGAGAATATTCAATAAGATACGACAACTAATCATTAGTTAGTTTATAGGTCATATTATAGAAATTTCCACTACTCTATCTACTTCCAAAGTGAAACTTCATTAAACAACACAGTAGAAGTTCATTTCATTATTCAAATACACCCTAACGAAATTCTATTTAACCCTTAATATCTAATATGATAGTTTTAACCAAAGATTCATTCAATTTATATATGTACTTTAAAGTCAAATGAATATAATTTAGTTTCATTCTATCAACATCATATTGCGATTATTTACTTAAGCTAGATTTCCTTTTATCAGTTAAATTCAATATAATTATGGTCATAAGGCTTATTTCATAATAATTTCATTCAATATTCAATCAATAACTAATAGTATTAATGTAGACACGTATTAACTTCATTAACCAACACAGTAAAGTTTCATTTCATTATTCAAATCCACCCTAACGAAATTCTATTTAACCCTTACTATAACCGTATCTAATATGATAGTTTTAACCAAAAATCATTCAATATATAATTTAAAGTTAAACGAATGTAATTTTGTTTCATTATATCAACATCATATTGTGTTCATTTACTTAAGCTAGGCTTCATTTAATCAGTTAAATTCAATATAATTATGGTCATAAGGCTTATTTCATAATAATCTTATTCAATAATCAATCGATAATTAATAGTAACAATGTAAACCTTTTCATAATAATTTCATTCAGTAATTAATCAATAATTAATAGTATCGATGTGAACCTAGCTAATAATTCATTAGATATCTTTTATTAAAAATCTCCGTAAAAGTTATAAAAATTAGTAACAAAAACACAACATGCAGGAAAACAACATGCAACATTTTAAATCTACACTAATAAGGTGTTCAAAGTATATCAAAATTGTGAAATTATTAGACATGCAAAAATAAAAAGAAAAATAATGCATTCGAACCAATCAGGAGCGCTTGACTGTAGACTGTACACAGGTTTCACTGAGTTTAATTAGCGGATTACAATTAAAATTTTATAATAAAGAATTGCACTTAATAATAATCAGTAAAAAAATAAATTAAAACTTATTTCGCGGACTAAACTGAAGCTACATAGCCACACTCAGCCGGCTTATGCTAATGAAATCTCTGAATCAAATCTAAAAAATACTTTTTAGGTATTTCTATCTTTAATTTAAGTCAGAGTTCCATAGCTTCGCCGGCCAAGAGGCCGCGGCGGCCGCGGAGGCCTACGTACTGTACTTCGAATTCAAAATCAAATTCTGACTCTCCCGAAATTGACTGCCATCGTATTTATTTAAAAATCTCGCGTCTGTTTTTCCCCCACCCTAACACGTTTACCAATGCGCTCTGCAGTGATACCATACACTCAGCAATACCCGTGTCACAAGGAAATTCGGTGATAACCGCGGTACACAGCAGTACGTTCATTGCTGTGTTCAAAATACGACAATCCAATGTGTAATTGTTTTTCCTAATAATTTAATCGATAATTTATAAGTCATTATAGTGCAACACAAAACAAGGAATAAAATTATTACTTCCTCAATAAATTGAGCTTTACTGGCTGTAACCACTTTTATCCGATCCAAAGGAAATTGCATAAATCAATTAAACAAAACCACAATAAAAGATAAACAATAAAAGGGAAAAACAAATACACATTGAATAAAGCTGAAGAAAAAAAATTGTTAGTTACGATAAATTTGTATGACGGTTGTGGAGAATAATGTATTATTCAACCGATTTCGAAAGGGAAATTATTTAACCGATCATTGTCATTTTTAACCTTATGTGTTAATGTAAAGTAAATACACGTCAATTTTGTAGTTTTTAATCCAAACACGGTAATTGAAAATCTTGCGATGGCAACCCTGGCGTAATGTGAGTCCAACAAAAAACTGTATCCAATGGATACCCAATGCTTAGGACCGGGTTCCACCATTTAATAAAGCTATGTTTCGCTTAATCGAATTTATAGTTCGATTCTAATATTGGTTTTCGTTTAATTATTATTATCAATCATTCGTACGGGCACACAGCAAAGTGCTGTTTTAAGACTTTTTCAGGCAATCCCTTTAAAATTCCTCTCCGTAACAAACATCCTCATACTTCAAGGAACACAAAAAATAAAGAATTAGTGCAATCGGTTCAGCCGCTATTCTCTAACTGCGTTTAGTTTATGTTAGTGAAATGCAATTTCCAGCTCTAAACTTTGTTAAATGCGTAAACCGACTTTATGTCGAACTAATCGCGATTATATTAATCAGTGGAAACTGGCCCTTAGAACATTCCCTCGCATCTGTCAACACAAAATTTTAAGCCTGTCTCGAATATAATATTTATTACCTAATATTTCAACAGGTTAGTCAAACTGTTTGAGTTCCCAGGCAATAAATTCCTATTCTTAAGTACAACTTAAAATTTGAGTCCCTTAATGGATTAGGGCAATTTTTGTACATTAACTTGACTGTTTTATTTTTACGTGTCAACTCACATTTCAATTTATGCGTTTGTTATCTTAAAATTTATGGCACTAATAAATTAGAACTGAATTGCGTTTATTTGTTATGTTACAGATAGCTCGATAAAATCCCGTAATATCTAAACAATAACATTGACATGTTATGACGTTATCAAATTACCGCCGCCATGATGGAAAATAGCGGCGAACAATAGACACGGGCGGCAATCCATCAAGTGATTTGGGCGGACGAACAACGGTTGTCGATCACGTCGGACATATTGAAAATATTTGAATAAAATAAAATGTACAAAAATACTCTCAGTTCCAGATCTTTTTTCCATTTCAATTCCAGATTCAAATACTAACTGAAGACTGAAGTTGCACTTGGGCTGTTTGTGTTTAAAGTTATAGATTCTTAATTCTATCTTAAAGCTTAATCATGAAAATCATAAGCCGCTCTAATCAAATAATTAATTTTGTTGACTGCAGACAGTTCAAGATCTGAGTCAGACGTCAGATCTAAGATATGATGATACTGGCAAGCTCTAGTTATTGCTGCAACATTCTCAATACACATTCTTAAAAAATATCCTATGACCTCGAACTAGTAATCGTTATCCACGGAACTTACATCACCACTACATTGGAACAGTCACATCTTTCGACCATACAAATATCGATATTTCGTAGTCAGTATCACGATCACGATTCAACCTGTAATATTCCACAGCTGATAGGCCTCTTTCTTCATGTAAGAGAAGGATAAGAGCTTAATCTACCACACAACTCCACTGCGGCTTGGCGGATAATGAGTAGCGATCGCTATCAGGTGATCTTTTGTTTATGTGTTTAAACCGGAAATATTTGGCCAAATTTGTAACAGAAAGATTTCTGCAATATCTCCAAAGATTAGCAGATAGGAACCCAATTCTAAAACTGTAATACGATCTCTTATCCTCTATATAGAATCTTGGGTCGCCGATAAACTTGACCGATTGCGCTTTAACATATTATAATAGGATCGTAACAATGATTGTGTAAAAACGGTACTAAAATATCGCCCTATCGACCCCTCTTCAGATAATGGCTTTTGTATCCTCAATAAATGACATGATACGCCCATTTCGTACGCTAGCGATTTCCTACTGTCCCTCTCGCAGAACTTTATACTCATAATCTGTTATAATGTTTTGTGAAAACTTTTTTTTATCTCGACGACTATTCTTGTTGCGATTGTTGAGGGGTTTACAAGATAATGTTTCATTAATTTCTGATTAAAAGATGAGAAAAAGAGAATTACGCACAATGGAACGTTTACAGATAATATTACAAGTGCATTATCATTTAGGTCGTAAAAACATTGATTTAATTTTTATTTCTTATTTTTAAAATTTTTTATGGTTGCCAAATTAATCACAAATTTTGAACTTTTTTAATTTTCCTACTGCGTGGCTATTATGCTCTGTGTGTTGTTTCCACCGTACAAAATACCCTTTGATTGACGGACTTTCAGACAGCAGAAAGTCGCTGGCAGCATGGTCTAAGGGTGCGGAGCTTAATAAATTCTTAAGACTCAACCTACAATGTATCACACTGTTGGACTGAATTAACTGAGGTAGGGCACAGCAGGAAATATCCTGTTCAGTCTGGAGCAGCCCGGTTGAGGAAGTACCTCGACTATAAAGAAGATCACAGCTTAATAATACTGCAATTGAGCAGTTTTTAGTGACGGCAACCCGCTTGCGATGCTTCTGGTGTTTCAGATATCTATATAAGCTACGTATTCGCCAAACATCGTATGAGCCGTACGCTTTTTTGCCATTTGTATAGAAAGAAATTCAGCTTCTGGCCGACTACGTCTAGCCCATTGGTGCAGTTCACAGCTACCCAAATTTTGCTACGAGGCTGAGATCGATTCTCAGTATAATATAAATTCATTTATAAATTTATTCCTTATAGTCCGGGATCCCTGGTACATTTTTTTGCACTTGACTACTATCAAGCTCGACTCGTTATCGATACATGTTGGAAGAATTTAAGGTTATCAAAAATTATTACTAACCAGCTGATTTTTTTTTCTTTTAGTTAGCTAATATTTATATAATTTAATAGTAATATTGTCCTACAAATTGCGTGGTACGTTATTCCGATCCTACGCTCACTGCTGCTTCATCGCTGCTACCCCTATTACCTACCACAATCGAGAGTTTTCGTAGAGGAAATTGTTGGGTGCCTCATCAAAATGAAGCTGCTCACGGAAAATTAACTTGATAGTAGTCAAGTGCAAAAAATGTACCAGGGATCCCGAACTATTATCTATTGTACATTTATTTAAATAAAGAATGTGTTGTGAAGAATGTACCTACATTTTTCAACCAACTATTACCTCAAACACAGTCATTAATTTGCCAACCTGAAGATCAGATGACCGTGTGTGTTTGTTAAACCAATTGAATTATTTATCAATTGATCAAAATACTGACTGATTTTTAGTCAGTCAATATTTATTTACAATAATCGAAAAATAAATGACTCCGGGCGCTATTTTAATTAAAAATGAATCGGATGGAAAAAAATGAAACTTAATTAAAACGACATAAAACAACGAGGGTGAGAAAGGGTTATTAAATTGAATTTAAACAATTCTGGTACAGCGGTTTTATTATTTAAGACTGGACGTCCCGCCCTGTGTCAGCGCTGTTTTGATGTTTTACAAGTTATTTGACATGTTTAATTATATCTTCAGTACAATTTTTTTCTTTTTTTTGAAGGTATACCTACTTCTTTTGGCGCGTTAGGGAAAAATTAAGAGGGTTAATTTACACGATGCGTGCTCACACCGTCACAAAAAACCGACACCCTGAAGTTAGCTAGTCAACGAAGAAGAAGTTAGCAACGTGAAGTTAGTTAGCAAATGAAGTATAACTTCTTACGTGCGTACATAAGTACACACACACACACTTTTTTTTCATTTTATTGAAATACTAGCTTTTAGCCGCGGCTTCGGTCGCATTGAATTTTTTTTAATCAAAAATATTACTTCTAATACCTCCAAGAATACGTGTACAAATCTTAATCATCTCAAAGCGTAACAGACAAACTTACATTCACATTTATAATATTAGTAGGGATAGTAGAGAATTAGAGATAATACAATACTATATGTACTAAGATTTAACCTAGTCTCAAAATTTCTTGGACAAATTTTGCTAATCTTACAAAAAATAATAAGTTTGTGGAAACCCAAATAAAAATGATGTATTAAAAGTAACCTCCTTTTTTTAAACAGCTAATAAAGTATCCGTAAGCAAATAACTGACAGAAAATCTTTTGCCAAAAGCTTACAATACAAAATAAAAATGAAATATTTCACTCCACTTAAAACTTAAGCACTTGTCAAAAGCCTTTAAATTCTCCCGAGCAGTCGAGCTGAAAATGTAATGGGTGTTGGTACCAGAAACAATGTGTTTGAAAATTCCTAATAAAGAAGCTTACTTAATATATCTTTAAATTATGAAATAGAAATGTATTCCCAAGCTACAAGAAGGTCAGAATTCTAACACGTCTGCATTTGACGAGGTGTTTTTTCAAATCAAAATATTAAATGGTATTAGAACAAGTACTAGTATAGGCCGATCGAGTGGAAGAGAGATAGATGCGGCGCAAGCGTACAATGATCGTAACGGGACAATGAGTGTAAAGGGACACTGAGTCATCCTTTTTCGTGCATGCAGCCGGCGTTCATCGATTTATTACATGTTGTCACGTCAAAAACTTTATTCACAATTACACATTCCACATACACAATTAAGAGAGTAAAAATAAAAATAAAATAAAATAAAGTTATTTTTATTTTGATTTCTATACAGTATGCAAAAGTCCAAAACCACATCGCTTCTTCGAGCAGTGAGTAAAAGTGATAATTTTATTATTAGCCCATTATCTTAGGGTAAATTACCAGTAAGATTATCATTAGACGTGTTTTGCCCTATGAGGGTTTAAAGGGATTCGCAAGTAAGATCGAAAATGGTTTGTTAAAGGTAATAGTCATAAAAGATAATTATAACCATAGTATGGGTTAAAATTAACAAAATTAACTCGTTTCAAGGACTAAAAAAGTAGGAAAGATAAAAATGAGTGTTCCTTAGACCACACAACTGAAGTAAACCTTACGAAACGTAACTCTCTCTCTTTCTGTGTTCACTAACTTATATCTCCCTCTCAACTTTCGTTTGCCTCGCTCGATCACACTTTTAGTAACGCCCTCGTCACGCATTCACCAGCTTACTCCCAAGTTGTAGCTGTAACTTATAAATCAAGTAAATAGTAACAGTTACTGCAAAAACTGTGACAGCCTCAGCACGATTACATCACAGTCTTAGTTATTAACGCGACGCGCTTGCGGACGCAGCAGGTTCGATCCCCGCACATGCATGCCAATATATTTTGTATTGGTGCCATATTATTTTAGATGTTATTCGTGATCTGGTTGTTTCTGCGTTCCCAGTATATTGTGTGTGTTTCCGGACACAGGAGAAAATCCTACAGGAGGACGTTGAAAGTGATGCGTTTATTTATTACGAGTACTAGCGGACCCGGCAGACGTTGTCCTGCCCGGAAAACATCTACCAAATTTGATTTCTTACATACCGGTAGAAGCACCACCTACCGGATCTAATTGAGATAAAAACTACCCTGTCTCCCAAGTTGGACCAAATTACAGATGCTTACAAAATTTGATACAAATTGGTTCAGTAGTTTCGGAGTTTCATACCGATAGCAGCGCCACCTACCGGGTCCAATTGAGATAAAAAGTATCCTATGTCCGTTTCTTGGTTCTAAGCTACCTCCCCACCAATTTTCAGCCAAATCGGTTCAGCCGTTCTTGAGTTATAAATAGTGTAACTAACACGAGTACACGACTTTCTTTTATATAATTATATAGATTACCTATTAAATGTACAAAATACAATTAAACAATTTTTAAAACGTTGTTTACGGTAAATGTTTACCTACAATAAACGATTTTTAGATCGTATTTCACTTTTCAATTTATATTTGTTACACCCTTTACATAACTATTGTTACAACCCTATGAGGCGTAACACGATCGTTTTATTGCCTATAAATTTCCTCAATAAAATGGATTTGCAAAAAAAAACAAAAAAAAAACTATTGCATGTGTAAATCAAGAGATTGGCGCTCTCAAATATATCAATCTACAATTCAGCCTGTAAATAGTATCCGCGACCATGCTAAAGCTATTGAAGAAGGAAAGGAAGAATGAAAGAAAAGAAGATAACGAGATAGAAAGAAAGAGAGAGGGTACAAAAACATAAAGCAGGTAATCTATTGCAAAATTCAAGAAAAATTTAATACTGTTTTAAATTTAAAATAAATTCAATGGCTACAATTGGTGTACTTATCGCTAAATAGCGATCTCCAGGCAATCGAGCTGCGATTGCTGGCCACAGAATGTGAATAAAGGCTGTCGGTTCCTTTAATACACAAAGACCTTTTTTACTACTATGTACGCTTACCGTACATTCATATTTGATTCAACGGTGAAAGAATATAGGGTAGAAGAAATAAAAATATCTCAAGGTCAGATTACAACAGATTGCTACCAACATAAAATGGTGGCAACGGCGACCTTAAACAAAAATATGACTATAATTTAACGTCGTAATTGTAACATTTTAACTTTTTGAAAGATTTTTTCAAATGTATATAACCACTATACTACTTTTATTATCATAGTGACAAGTTCAGAGCATTTAACTTTCTTGGTCAATAAACTAATTGTTTTTAACTAGACGTTTCAATCATAAATGCATTCAAACGAACATAAACTTGTCGTATATTTTTACAAAACTAGAGTAGATCTTAAGAACTTAAATGCACATAATACCATAAATCTTGCAAAACCAAAAAAGTATTAACCCACATTAATAAAAGTTTACTTCTAACAAATAATCCAACACGAAAGTGAAATGTGTTTAAGATGAACCTCGTTAAATCTGCTCAATTTATTTCGAACGAACATACAATAAAAAGAATAAAAGCAATAGATACAATAAACACGATCAGAAGAATAAATATCTCGTGCGGAACGCAAAAACGAAAACGTGATCATTTTTAAAATGTTTCTGCTCATAGCATGTAAGCGTTCGATTTTACAAGATGAGATAGGGGTTGTATGTGTGAACTGGCGCGGCACTGCCAATAAACACTGAGGATAATTAAAGAGACGCTGAAAGAGGGTCGACGGGATCCTCTCGTACGAATCCCTCACGCCACTATTCGTGTGATCACAAATATAAACATTCCTTGTAAATTTTTACACTATGTAGTACTATTATTTCTTCTGTTCCTGATATATTGACATCAATGTCACATAAAAAGTAAGTAAGTAATTAGAACAGGGTTTCTGTTTTCACACGAGTATACCAACTACAAGTATATATGGTAAATAAACCGTTTTACGTGTAAAACATAGTGAGTGATCATATTAATAGAAAAACTTTTGCCTGTATCCTTCCTTCAATTAAGTATACATATGTGACTCAATGCCATTTGTTGGTCAATATTCATTTATTATTTTTCCTCCTTACAACTTCCCGCCTGTTAAATATTAAACTAAAAATTATACCAGGAGCGAAATAACAAACCTGACATCAACAATACAGATCAAACTATTTCCTAATCAACACTTTCTATTCAAAACCGAAAACGACGCTTGATATTGGAACAAAGTTAAATCAAACTTGGTGATAGTACTAGGAGAAGATAAACTTACTGGGGTCCTTAACGGCTGTGATGACGAGTTTGAAGCCGTTGGCGTCTGTGCCCCAGTTGTCGGTCACGTACTTGAGCGTGACGAAGTTGCTGCGTGTGAACAGCGCGCCCACCTGCTGCTTCGTGTTCCGGCAGGACAGATCCGCCTGAAACATTTATTCACATTTAAAGATGTTTCTGACGGGGTCAAAGTTATTACGACCTTAATTAATATATTGACAAGTCAAATTATTATAGAATTATAAAAATACTAGCTGGCCCGGTGAACTTCGTATCACCTACATATATTTGTGAAAAATATACACAAAACACTTTCTGAACGCATCTATAAATATTTGACAAAAAATTGACAACGTTTTTGACAAAAGACCTTAAATTTCCCCGCTAGGAACATTTTGTATTGGAAAATTAAATCGTCGTTTTTAGTATTTTCCGTTACATATTATTTATGTTTCTCACCGTTTAAACCTTCCCTGAACTTCCACAAACATTTCAAGATCAAAATTAGCTAAATCGGTCAAGCCATTCTCGAGTTTTAGCGAGACTAACGAACAGCAATTGATTTTTATATATATAGATTATTAACGAAATCGTCGACATATTGTTACAAAGATGAAAAGACTCTTTTACTAAGTAATAATTCTATAGTTTAAAAATCTAGAGACCGGTTTTAGTGGCTAATAATATTTTAAAACATAACGTTAAAATATTAGCAAAAATATTAGAAATGAAAAAGGAATATTAACGTTAATAATAATTCCGTAAAACAAACGATAAATAAAAACGGTAAATTGTCATTTAACTTAAAAATAAATCAATGTCACATTGTTAAGCTCGACACGAAGGAATATTAGAAATACTAAAGATCCTACCGTGATATTTTTATTTTGATCTCTACAATTTTAATCAAACACGAATTTAAGTGAAAAACTTGTAATCTTTTGTGGTGCACGAACAATGTACGAGGCGTAACCATTGTGTAGCAATCTTAACATTCAGGAGCTCACCGCAAGTCTGAAAACAGGTTTAGCGGAGAGCTCAGGTCCGCTCATGCGCTGGCAATATTTCCCTCATCGAGGCGGGCTTACTGAACGATGGCATTATTTCGCTGTCATATTTCAACGAGAGCGATCGCAGAGACGTGATGGCTCTGGGCTCTTGATCCCACCTCGCTCCCTCACCCTCCCCACTCCCCCTCCACACCCGTTACCCCACATCAAAGGCGTTACTTGCATCGGACTTTTACACTTTTTTCACTCTATACCGAGGAGTTTAATAAAGATCGGTCTCGGGTTGATATTAAAATTCCTCTATAAAATTCTCTACTTGAAATTACCAAGTTTCTTTCGGAATTTGGATTTCACTCCTCGCTTTACTTTTATTTTATTTACACCGTATCCAAGTTCTGAATTTTTCTAAAGAATCTCCGTTTTCATTGTGTTCTTCGCTTATTTAGCTGTGTAGGTTTTAGTTGTATTGTAATTTTAAAGTTCTTTAATACTTTTGAAAATGTACGGTGCGACTTTATGATCTTATTTGAAATATTTTAACCGTTGCAATGAACATATAAATGGCTCCTACAGAATTAAAATCTAAAATTAAATATCCGAGCTTGTCGTCAGCGAGCACGCTCCACAATTTAAGTGTGGATTAGCCGCACTGTACTTTATTTGAAATTCAGCGCGAGTAACCCACTGCAGACGATGCTACTAGGAAACTTGAAACAGACTTCTAGGCACGCGCTCGCACTAACTCCACTGAACATTGACCCGATAAAATAAGTGCTCTAGAGTTCGAAGTCGCCGAGAGACCCGCGTCGAAGGGCCTCGCTATCATTTCTGTAATGAAAGTTGTCGCTTAAAGTTACACGCATTGTTTCACAGTTGGCTATTCGACCACGCATAGTTCAAGATCCCGGGATAGGGGCGATACAGGTGGTGTAAGTTTAGCCTTTGTCTCAGTAATGAATCCGTTACATTGTTTCTCCGGAGTTGTAACATTCTCTTCGTTATATTTAAGTTTATAGTTACATAAAACTCCGTCCATTGTTTTATTAACGCCTCGTCGATTGTTAGATTAAGTTCTTTGTTGGTCGAGACCGCCGCAGGGTCAGGAGTTGCTTCATTTTTTATGGACGAAGGGTTTTAATTATGTCCACACAACCTTCGTTATTGCGGGCACTGGGTAAATTCACAAATAACACGCTCTAAAGCCTGCGAAAAACACTCTCGACTCTCGTAAAGAAATGTAATTCATGAAATCTCATTCGCTTTTAGTTTAGCTATGTTCATAACGCGTTAATTAAAAATACATTTTCTTTGTTAACTTTTACGAACGCATTATTTGTTCAAAGTGAAGAATAAAACAAAGAGTTAATTAGAATAAGGAGAACAAATAATGGGCGAGCTAATGCTGAACCCAACTATAAGAATACGCTGAGAACTAAACAAAGGGTCATAAGTTTTTGTAATTTTTCGTTTAATTTTAGAAGAACAGTTTGAACGTTTGAAGGATATTTCTCAACCCTAACGCATATTATATTCGAAGCGTATAACGTTCTTAAAAGTTGAAAAGTTTTGCGAAATAAGTGGCTTAGGAGGACATTGTAAGGACTATTGGGGATTCGGAAGTTAGGGGACCGTTTCGCGGCTATGAGCCCGATAAAACCTCAGAGTCTAGTCCAATTTGTAGAAACAATTAAAGATTTCCATTCGAAGTAACCACGAGTAGACGGCGAATGAGACCGTTACAAAGAAAACTTTTCTCTCGACGGAGTTCTACAGACGGAGGATGGTAAGATTTTAGTTGCCAAATTAGTGCGCATATTACATTTGTCAGGAAATACGAGGAGACTTGCGTTCTTACTAATTTTACATTCTGGTTTTGCAATTAATATAAAACGTTTAAAACTTCAGAATTGTACATTTTTATTGTTATTTTAAATAGCAGTTGTAACCAGTGTCGACTTTTAAGAGGGAAATTTAACAGTTCTAAATATGGTGTAACAATAACCATAATACCCTGAATTTAGTAGAAATTTTTGAAGTTATTTATGAAGTTATGTAATAAAATGATTTACATCTGGCCTTTTAGATAAGCCGTAAAATTAAAACGAGGGACAACATTCCCTTTGAAGAGCCCATTATAATATAGCACAATAGCCACCGAAAGAAGGAATTCATAAAACAAAACAAGTAAAGGACGAAAGGTTTTTAATTTACCATCAACACATTCAGCACGCATCCTTCCACCCCAGCGAATCCTTCAAATTATGGAACGATGATGAAAAATGTTCCATTAAAGTAAAGCCCGCAATTTATTCTCGTGGAGCGACACAGTTCGCTTAGCGGAGTATAAAGTATTCATACTTTAAACTTTAAAACGGCGACTCGCTGACAGCCGGTTGAATAGAAAATTAAAAAAACGTTGAATTTGGCACACTCCGGAGGCTCAGTGCGCTTTCAATGAGATTGTGGGTCGCGTTTTAGTTCTAATTGTGTGTATTTAGGATGAACAGCGTAAACAAAGCGACTTAAAAGAAAACCTCTCCGGATTCCATCGACGTTTCCTCTCGAAGTATTTCACAATGGTCTTTGTTCGAAAGTTTTCTGACCCAAAGTTTGGGCATTTGAATTTAAAATTCGCGAAATTGTGTCTTCAAAGTCGTGTTAATTGTTAAGCGGGCAGGAACTGCGGGACATCTGCCGGCCGCCGCATTGTGTCACTCATTACCATACCGACGATGAATAAATATACCTAAAACTTCGTTTGTACGGAACTTATCAGTCCACAAGTCTCGATTGAAATTTTCTTAAAATATATAACTAAATGTCTGGGATATAAACTGTTCTTCTCTGCAGAATCTGCATTCCGAACCGGTACCGCGGTGGTAACTTCACTTTCAAAAATAATTAAAATTTTAATTTGTAAAATGACGGTCCAAATGTGCTTTTGAAGCCTGTTTGAATAAAACTATTTTTTATTTTGATTTTGATTTTATAGCTTTTAAACTGAATTTTAGCTGAGCCTTTAATATATTGAATGAGTTTACTTACTTATTTTCTGAGCATTTTTTTGTCTGAGCAAGTTTTTTGGTCTGAGAAAAAATTATCGGTAACTTTGTTCATTAATCATTCCACACAGTAAACCTTTATTTTTTTAAATTTTGGCGATGTAATTAGTAAAGGAAAAGTAGTTACAAATTTTTTTTACTAAAAAATTTTTTTTTACTTTTTTACGTATTGATAATCTTACCACTGCAGCACTGCGTAAAACTGAATGACGAAATTAATTGAATACCAAAATAGTCACTAATATAATCCTTTATGATTACTTAACTTATATGATATGTGGAAATGATATTTTAAACAAAAACTTTTTTGAAATATACAGGAACTTAAGCTCATCTTTATATTCATTCAACTTAAAAAACAAAAAACTACAAATTCCTCTTCGAAAGAAACAGATATCCACATTAATTACAAATATTCCACATCAATTAAAATCATTTCACAAATGAATTTATATGAAAATTTTCAATATATAAATCGTCAGCGATTATCAGGTCTCATTAGCGTGGCGTTTCTGGCATCTTTAATAAATTAGCGACGAGCCATCGCCTTAATCGTGGCGTTAGGGGGCCGATAAAGGGGGGAGGGGGAGAACGGGAATAATCGAGACCCTGCGTAATTGCTGCTCGCGACGTCTTGGAATGCCTCCAAATTGGAAATGATATCGATGAAACTCTCGTTATGTGATATATTGAAAGGTAAAATGATATGAAAGGTATTTTAATACTTTGAGATATTTAATTTGTTTCCGTCGATTGTGCGGGAAGAGGGAAAGTTCAGGATACAGGTCTACGTGAACTCTTGTTTATAAAATATGTTGCAATAGAATTTATTAATGTTTTAGTAGATGATATAGTGTTTTGTTCTAATTCGAACTGGTATTGATTTATCATAATCGTGCTAAAGTTGTCTTGTTTATAACCAATCAAACCCTTATCTTTCATATAATAGCAACCTTGTCCAAAAGTACACAGCCAGAAATACCTTGCTCAAAGTTTGGAGCAGCCCAACTTAGCAAGTACCTCAACCTTACAGAAAACAGCGTAATAATCGATCATGATCACGATCACGATTCAGCCTGTAATATCCCACTGTCGGGCATATTCCCCTCCCGAGGATTTGTTATGTTGGTAGCGGAAGGCCGGTGATGCGAATGATACAGTCATCGGCAGGCGTAGGCGCGGGAGTGTGGGCGCAGCGGTCAGTGAGACCCAGTGAAACGGTTTGTCGCTGGCCGCCCGCGGGTCAGTAGAGTTCCCGAACCCAGGGATCACTTAATCTCCGCCCTGGGAGGCTGAACTGCCAACCCGCGAAAAATCCCTACTGTAGCAGTCGTGCCGGAGAAGGAGACCGGGGTGGACCCGGCTGTTGCAGTAGGGGGGGACTGGGGGCCCTCTCGTACGCTGCGCCGACAACCCACAGTACCTGTGCCAGCCTGTGGCTGGTCGGCATTGCAAATTTGCCTTTTTAGCTATCAACACAACAAATCTTCACAAAAAACCTATAATCCTCCCCCGCAAATGGAAAATAAAAAGAAAAGTAAGGTATACACAGCGAATGCCCTCTCCACACAAGTGGACTTGTGCAATATCAGGGGGCTCCATGCAAACCTTAACGCAGTCCATCAACACCTGGAGACTGCGCAGCCGACCCTACTATTTCTAACGGAGACGCAGATATCTTGCCCGGCCGAAACTTCATACTTACACTATCCCGGCTACAAACTCGAACATAAATTCCTGAGACGTGCCGGGGTATGTGTGTTCGTTCGGGAGGATATCTGCTGCCGCCGTCTCCTTCATTTAGAGGACAGGGACCTGTCGATATTGTGGGTGCGCGTGGACTGCGGCGGCCACACCCGTGTTTACGCGTGCCTATACAGGTCTCATAGCGGTGACAGGGAAACAAAGCGACTCTTCGAGCACCTGCAATTGACGACGGACAAAGTTCTTGAGCAATACCCCTCTACGGAGTTGGTGATTTTAGGAGACTTTAATGCCCACCACGCTGAATGGCTTAGTTCTCGGTCCACTGACTACGCGGGGAGGTGTGCTCACGAATTTGCTCTGGCCTATGGTTACTCACAACTGGTAGATTCTCCAACAAGAATACCAGATATTGAGGACCATACGAGCTCTATACTGGACCTACTGCTGACTCAACGTCCGGATGGATATTCCATCTCAGTGGATGCACCACTTGGCTCGTCCGACCACTGCCTCATCCGGACTCTTGCACCATGCACGCGCACAGACCCACCTCGGCCAACTAGTTTTCGGCGCTTATGGCAGTACAAGTCAGCAGATTGGGATGGATTGCGAGAGTACTATGCATCGTACCCGTGGAGGCAGCTTTGCTTCACATCAGAAGATCCCGACACCTGCGCAGCTGCTGTCTCTGAGACGATACTGGCGGGTATGGAATATTTCATCCCAAACTCGCTAGTTGCTGCCGGGACAAGGAAACGACCGTGGTTTAATCGGCCTTGTAAGGAAGCGAAACGCCTTAAGCAAGCCGCATTCAGGGCTTGGACCACGGCTCGGAGTAATAGCGACCCGAATATATCTGATGTGAAACGCAAACTAAATGCTGTCTCGAGGTCCTGTAAAAGAGCAATTGCCAGAGCTAAATTCGAGTTCATCGGGAGAATTGGCGAAAGGCTTGTTAACTACCCTTCCGGGAGTCGTGCCTTTTGGTCGCTCGCCAAAGCTGCCGAAGGGAACTTTTGCCTGTCGTCCTTACCACCACTGAAAAATGCCGACGGCAACCTGGCCCATAGCGCCAAGGAGAAAGCCGATCTTTTAGGCACACTCTTTGCCTCAAACTCGACTTTGAATGTCGATGGGAGCGCCGTACCGCCAACCACCCCGCGGTGTGGATACTCCATGCCGGAAATAAATTTCTCACAAAGAGATGTCCGGCGCGAGCTGCTTGCTCTCAACATTCATAAGTCGAGTGGGCCCGACGGCATTCCAGCGATTGTGCTGAAAAAGTGTGCTCCAGAGCTGTGCCCTGTACTTACGCGACTTTTCGCACTTTCCTACCACATTAGGCAAGTACCGTCTTCCTGGAAGACTGCCCATGTGCACCCGGTGCCCAAAAAGGGCGATAGATCAGATCCATCGAATTACAGGCCTATCGCTATTACCTCCCTTCTCTCCAAGGTTATGGAGCGTGTTATTAACACCAAGCTCCTCAGGTACCTAGAGGAACACGATTTGATCAGCGACCGGCAATACGGCTTCCGCCACGGTCGCTCGACTGGTGACCTTCTGGTGTACCTGACACACCGATGGGCTTCAGCCATTGAGAGTCAAGGTGAGGCATTGGCAGTTAGCTTAGATATGGCGAAGGCGTTCGATCGGGTCTGGCACCGGGGTCTTCTCTCGAAGTTGCCATCGTACGGACTACCCGAGGGTTTGTGCAAATGGGTTGCCAGTTTTTTGTCTGGTCGATGCATAAGAGCCGTTGTAGATGGCTGCTGCTCCGCAAAACTGGGCTTAAACGCTGGCGTCCCGCAAGGTTCTGTGCTGTCTCCAACGCTGTTTCTTCTGCATATCAACGACTTACTATCTATTGACGGCATTCGTTGCTATGCGGACGACAGCACTGGGGACGCTTTCTATACAGGCCGTGCAAACATCCCTCGTTCCGCTGTGGTAGAAAGTCGCGAACAACTTGTGTCTCAAATCGAGAGTATTCTTTCCAGAGTCTCCGATTGGGGTCGAGACAATCTAGTCCAATTTAACCCCTCCAAGACACAAGTTTGTGCGTTCACCGCTAAGAAAACCCCATTCACTGTGGCCCCTCAATTCCAGGACACACCCCTTATTATCTCTAGCAGTATTGGTATCCTTGGTGTCGACATATCCAGCGACGTACAGTTCCGATGTCACCTGGAAGACAAGGTCAAGCTGGCATCCAAAAAACTCGGTGTGCTCAATAGAGCGAAGCGGTACTTCACGCCGGGGCAAAGACTGCTTTTATATAAATCGCAAGTCCGCCCCCACATGGAGTACTGCTCTCACCTCTGGGCGGGAGCACCGGCATACCAGCTTGGTCCTCTCGACTCGGTTCAAAAGAGAGCTGTGAGAATTGTCGACGATCCAATACTGACGAGCGATATTGAGCCCTTAAGTCTAAGAAGAGATCTTGCATCCATATGCGTGCTCTATCGTTTGTACAATGGGTTGTGTTCCGAAGAATTGTTCGAGATGATGCCCACGGCCACTTTTTACCATCGCACCGCTCGCCATCGACAGGGAATTCATGCTCACACATTGCAGCCCAAATGGTCCCGTACAGTTCGGTTTCAGAGGAACTTCCTCCCACGGACCATTCGGCTGTGGAATGAACTCCCTGCCGAGGTTTTCCCACAATGCTACAGTATGGGGTCCTTCAAGAGGGGAGTAAATAGGTTTTTGAAGGGTCGGCAACGCGCATGTGATGCCCCTGGTGTTGCAGGCGTCCATAGGCTACGGTAGCCGCTTATCATCAGGCGGGCCGTATGCTTGATTGCTACCGTCGTGGTATAAAAAAAAAAAAAAAAAAAAAAAAAAATATTCCTCTTCCCCATGTAGGAGAAGGATCGGAGCGTAATCCACCACGCTGCTCCAATGCGGGTTAGCGGATATATTCCCTACTATGAGTAACGATCGTTATCAGGTATACATGATAACAACCGGGACCGACGGCTTAACGTGCTCTCCGAGGCATGGTGGGAGACCCACAAGGACTGCACAAACACCCAGACCACGGCAAACATCTGTATGGAAAATACAAATGTTGTCGTGTGCGGGGATCGAACCCGCAACCGCCCGCGCAACAGCCAATCGCAATCCAGTGCTGTGACCGCTGCGCCAACGTGGCCTAATAATATTGCTCTCAAATAGTTTTGTATTCCTATGTAATTAAGGTAGACGGAGTTCCTAGTGACAGTTGGGGCTGTAGTCGGCAACTCGCTTGCAATGCTTGTTCTATTAAAGGCGGCAATAAGCTACAGGATCCGCTTACCACCAGGTAAACCGTACGCTTGTTTGCCACTTTGAAGTATAAAAAAATTGCGAGCGTACAGAGTACTCATGTCAGAAGTGAAACTTCTTTGGCAAACTAATTTAAAAAAAAAAAACTAATCGTTAACGCTGCAACTTACAATTATTTAAGTTTTTTTTTTAGTTTTTTGTTGGAATTCACACTATTTAAAAAAATTACCTAATTAAAAAAAACGAATTTTAAATACAAAAAAAAAAATTGAAAGAAAAAAAACAAAAAGGCCCATCCAAGTACTGACCGTCATGACACTGCCGCGTTACCCATCGCTCAAATTTTACCCCTCATCCGCCTAAAGAAGTTAAATTGCACTTCAAAAAGGAAAAGGAGTAAAAGATCTTCTGTTGCGTATTACAGCTTACCTTCGGTAGTGCAGTGGCGTGAGCCCCATCGTAAACGAGGAGGTGGTCGTTGCAGTCCAGCTGTAACAGGTCGAAGTGCAGCATGAACCGCTGCAAGATACTGTGCGTCTGGAAGGTGACAGTGCAGTCCAGGTTACGTTCGTTCCGGGACCAGAGCACTCCACCGTCCAGCTTCCGGTACTGGCGTTGCAGGAAGTGGTCCTTGCATAGCGAGTCCATATAATCTGTAAATAAATTTCGGTGGTTAGTATTTTTTTTAATAGTACCTACTAGTAACTTTATTTTTAGTTTGATTTCTAAATATATTCTTATCTATATATATAAAAATGAATGTTTGTCTGTATGTCCTTTATAGAATCGTCCGTAAAAACTATGCATTTGATCTTCAGCAAAGTTTTGTGCATGAGCCCACAAAGGTTTCTGAGTTGTTATGACCACAAAAAAAGCTTGGCAACGCGCGCAGGGTACAGCTAGTTAAATTATAAAAATTATATATATTAATAGCTAGGTATATATAATAAACAATCTCCCTCGTATAGTGATGATGGACATTTATATTGGTACAAATATTTCTTTCCAGTTTGGATGTCTATCCTTGTGGCTCTCCCTACCGTGCCTCGTAGAGCACGTTAAGCCGTAGTTCCCGGTTGTTATCATGTACACCTGATAGCGACCGTTACTCATAGTGGGAAATATATACGCCAATTCGCAATGGACGAACAATCCTTCTCCTACATGGAGAGAGAGGCCTATATCGTGTGGCGTGGTGTGTGTTATGGGAAGTTACAGGCTGGATCGTATATTATAAAGATTAATTAAGATAATACTGTTAAAAAGTCTAATAAACTACAAATGAGATAAAGATTTTTTATCTTGCCATGAGTCTAGGTTTAATTTTTATACATGTGCTGACCCTGCAAACGTTGTTTTGCCGTATATGTTATTAACCCCCTTAATCCCCTCCTTATAAATTAGGGGCATGAAAAATAGATGTTGGCTGAATCTTAGATCTACCTATCTAGACCGATATGCACACAAAATTTCATAAAAATCGGTCCAGCCGTATCGGGGGAGTATTGTAACTAACATTGTGACACGAGAATTTTATATATAAGATTATTTTTGTACCTCGATCTATTATAAAATAAACATAAATATGTAGGTACCTATATAATTAGGCTGTTAGCTAATCAGAAGCATTAAGTTGCGGTCAACTACATTTGATAAATTCTAGCGAAACATTCAAAGAAATTTAAAGTTACATATCCATATGTACAAAAATAACAATAAAATCGCATAGCAAGCGTCTTACGTGGCTAAGATATTTCAGATAATATGATAGATATAATCTTATATCTATGATTAGGTATCTTCCGTTATCTATCTCTCGCCAGAACTCTTGCGAACGTTGTACGGGATATCTGTGTTATATTATTGAATATCCTGAGTGTACGCGCAATCAGCTATTAATATGTAAGTACATGCAACTTTTATATTCTCTACTATCCAGATATCCTGTATAGAAAATATATCCTTGGTTATTCATATTAACTCTTTATCTTCTTGACCCGATTTTAATAGTACATTCAGCATTAAGGGCGCCTTCAATTTGCCGCGCGACGGCAGCGCGGCTGCAGCGCTGCTGCCGCGCGACTTTGTAAATCTATGTAAATAACAACGCGCGGTTGTCGCGCTGCCGCCGCGCGACAAATTGATGGCGCCCTAAAATACAAAATTATTCAAATAAATAATGTGATATCTGCTGTAATAACAATATAGACCAGTGCTTTTTGTTTTTGAATTTTCATTATTTCTCAAATTACTCTCAATGACTAAAGTAGTTTAAAAAAGTATATGCGGTAAATTTCCAGGGGCTGCAGCGTGCTAGCAGCGCTGTCGATTTTCATCCTCATCAGCACCACATCATCAGCTCCAATTTCTCCATACCTTGCAAACATGGTGTCTGTGGAAACCACTGGTCTGGAGGTACCAACTGACTTTCTAGCTGCCACCGACGTTGGAACGGGTGCCTTGCAAATAGTTGTCAACATACGGACGGACAGTCAAGGAAACATCGAGGTTATATCTAATTAATATACAAAAATGATACAAACATCAACAAAAAGACAACAATTAAATAATAGCAACAAATAGACATCTTAAGTAATAAGAGTAGGCCTAAATAAGTTTTAGAACTACGTTTTTTGTACAAAAACATGACAAAAATACGAGTATACGCATGGATAATTGTATTTCGTGCCTGTTTCTGAAAACTATTTAAAAAGCAAGGAATATAAATTAATATATAAATTTAAGTTCTCTCATATCATTTGTACTGTTTTGTTTGTTTGCCTGTCTTCATAAACTATCTAGACGACAACCACTCTATGTACAAAATATATAATAATACTATATATTTAATGATAGAAACTCTATCTGGTCTAGCCATAAATAAAGATTTCTTATTATAGGTTATAACAATTTTCAATATTAAGTAAACGCATTATCACATTTAACCTTCGAATAATTTCCAAATAATTAATCTCACACTTAATTAAAGTCATAAAGTTGTACATATATATTCTCAAATCACACAGCCTACGTCTGTTCGTTCTAAAGTATGGCTTAGTTAAATGAAGCAATCTTGAAAATCTTCTGAGTTGGAGCAAGTGCCGTTTATCTCAGCATAATTCGACTGAATTATCTCTAAACTTACTCCACACTAAACCAAGGATGTGACAAACTAAACCATACATTCTCAAAGTGAGAAGTTCCATCTCCAGATAGATGTATAATTAAGTAGTTCCACTAGACACGTAATCACAAAAAAATTTTAATATCTGATATACTTTTTAAAATATTAATATTAAATCGACCCGAAATCTTACAAATTATGTATTGACTAATTTAATTTTTGAAGCTGTACTTCTTTTGGCGTGTTAGGGAAAAATAACGAGGGTAAAATTTTACGATGCGCGCGCACACCGTAACAAAAAACCCATACCCTGAAGTTAGCTAGTCAACGAAGAAGAAGTTAGCAACGTAAAGTTAGCAAGCCAATGTAGTATAACTTCTTATTTGCGTACATAAGTACACACACACTTTTTTATTTCTTTGTTTGTGGGTAGAAAATTAGTTTAACCTTTTCTGTTACATTCGAATAAATTTAATGTAGTGTATTTATTTCTTTAGTCAATTCGACAACAAAAAAAAATTCCTATAAATTTTTATTACGTTTGTCATTAAGAAAATTGTAACATTAAAAAGCTCACTATTTGTACAAATATGACCTAATGAGATATGAATTAATTTGGGGCGTTACCTATAAAGTTTGGGAGTCTATGACTCATCAAATGAATAATCTCAATCATTATTATTGAGCGAAAAGGAACTATTTCTACAGAAAAAGTCAATTGTAGTTTTATGCATTCCTTGTATTTCACGATTGTGCCCGTAACATTATCCTTTTTTAACTAAAAGGCAGTTTTATGATTCGGGATACATATAAACTTTAAATATACTGTATAATAATATACCATTGCGTAATGTTTAGTTATGTAAATTCTCTTAAATAGTAGATAAAAAATACATCATCAGCTTCCACCTGTCTGTCCCTTTCTCCTTTCTTTAGAAGTTTTAAATTAGAATTATGTCATTCTTATATTTATTGAAGTAAAACTTCTTTACGCACGCTTGACTTGGGGAGTAAGCTGTTGAATTCGTGACGAGAGCGATACGAAAAGCGTGATCAGGCCAGGTGAACGGAGTAAGCGAGAGAGGTGCGAGCACCGTTTCGTATACCTAAGATACAGTGCAGGCCTATTGTGCAGAAGTTTTACTTCAGTCGTGTGGTCTAAACTCTAAAGCATACCCGTTTTTTTATGTTTCCATGTATATTCTGCATGTGTGTATGTATTTTATATGTGTATATTATATTGTTATTATGTTGTGTTATTTATTAATCAAAACTTATGTTTTTTTAAATGTAACATCGTATAATTTTTTAGATTTTTTCTAAGCAATAAGCGCTTAGGCGCTATTAATTCGACGTATACTTTAATTACTTTAATTTTATTGTGTAAGTTATTTTTTTTTATAAATTAATTAAGAATAACAAAAAAAAAATGTATTTAATTCATTCCTACGAGAATTTAGACTCACAAATTCCCGCTAATAATCTAGGTGTAAATGTAATGTATTTATTTATATGTATATGTAGCTGTGCCCCTCAGTTTCACTCGCGTCAATTTGAAAAAAAAGTACTAATATATAGGCCATAGTATTCCTCGGTAAATGAGCTATCAAACACAAAAAATAGGGCATTTAAACAAACAACAAACAAACTTTTAAGCTTTATAAGCGTAAAATATAACAACCATGCAACAAATGACTGTATGAAAATTAAATAAATTTATTTATAAATAATTAAAATAATATTTAAAAAAATGTAATTCATATTTTAATACGCATTAGTATTATTTGAAGTACTTCTAACCGTAGTTTCTACAATAGTAGTACCACGAAGTATTTTCATATTGTCTTGAAGTCATACAAAACAGACCAACAGAGAAATCGTGTCACGTCGGCAGATACCGGCTTATCGGATATGAGGAGCATTCCGTAGGGCCGAGTGGTATTTCTCGCGTACCGAGCGTGTTCGAATACCAATCATTCAATATATATAATAAAAATGTAAATGTAAAATGTTTGTGCACGCTAATCTCAATAACGGGTTATCCGGTTTAGATACGGTTTTCACTAATATATTGTGGTAAGCTTCCCTTAACATTAAGTGTTTATTTAATGTCAATCGGTTCATAAATAAAAAAATTGTGTGTGTACTTATGTACGCACGTAAGAAGTTATACTTCATTGGCTAGCTAACTTCACGTTGCTAACTTCTTCTTCGTTGACTAACTTTAGGGTGTCGGTTTTTTTCGTGACGGTGTGATCGCGCTTTGTAAAAATTTACCCTCATAATTTTTCCCTAACGTGCTAAAAGAAGTATAACTTCAAAAAGTTATTGGCATAACTTGGCAAATTATAGAATCACGTTGAACATGTAAAGTCACTATTCCACGCGGACGAAGTCGCGAGCACCGCTAGTTTTGTAATAAAAATTAAAAGGAATGCGATTCTAGAACAAATCATATTATCGGCAAAAGTGCCCAACTTTAAAACAGGAGTTTTATTTTTGTTTGCTATGGGATGTCAACGTTTGTGATAGTTTTAATTGTATTTGTCAAGGTTCATTCATCGAGGGTATTGCAATGATAAATTTGTAAAAAAAATGTCTAAAGCAGTGGTTTAATTCCCGTTTAACATGGTATTTGTCAAGGTTCATTCATCGAGGGTATTGCAATGATAAATATGTAAAAAAAAATTGTCTAAAGCAGTGGACTGCGATAGGCTGAAGTGATGATGATGATGAGTTTGTCTAAAGAGTGCTGTCATTGGCTGTGTCTTTAAGTATCATATTCTTATTATATACTAGCTGTGCCCGCGACTTTGTCCGCGTGGAATTTAACAAAAAAGTTATTGTTCAGTTCGCAGAGCTACAAAGTAAATAAATTTCTAAAATAAAAGTAACCTAAGTTACCCCTTATTACATCATATATCTGCCAGTGAAAGTCCCGTCAAAATCAGTCCAGCCGTTTCAGAGATTAGCCGAAACAAACAAACAGACAGACAGACAAAAATTGTAAAAAATGTTATTTTGGTATATGTACCGTGTATAGATCCATATGCATTTAGTAAAAAGCGGTTATTTTAATATTACAAACAGACACTCCAATTTTATTTATTTGTATAGATTAAGACAGACAGTCAAAACATATCTATCATTTTCTCGCTTCAGCCTGTAATATCCCACTGTTAGGCATAAGCCTCTTTTCCCCATGTAGGAGAAGGATCAGAGCTTAATCCACCACGCTGCTTCAATGCGGGTTGGCGGATATATCATTTTCTCAGTAAATTAATTTCGAAAAAGCAGAAATAATAATTTTATTTTTTTAATTAAATTTTTATTATTTATTTATTTATTTGTTATAAATAAATAAATATTTACAAAATACACACACGGTCATCTGTTCCTAAAGTAAGCAACTTACTAAATGCTTGTGTTATAGGTAACAGCCGACTGGTCTAGCTACATATTTTTTTTCGATAAACATGCTTATAAATAATACATATATAAATATATAAATAAATATGTACCTATATTACACCCAGAGTCGGGGTGGGAATCGAACCCACAAACCCCGGGGCAGAAAGCAGGGCCACTACAAACTGCGCCAACGGGCTAGTTGAAATACATGTATATAATTTAAGACAAAATAAATAATCCACTCGAAACACAGTCATCTATCACTTTCTCAGTAACAACTCAAGCGTTATGTTAAGGCGCTTCACACGATAATCCCGAAGACGCAGCGACGACACATCGCTTTTCATAAATATCTTCGTTTACGTAATCCATCTTTGAGGCTTATACTTATTTTTAAAATCTAAATAAAATCTAAAGGTATTACTTTAGATTTTATATTTCATTTTGAAACGGTTCTGGTATTATCTATACTTCTATACTAATATTATAAAGAGGTAAAGTTTATATATACGGGGTTTATATATACTTTGTTTGTATATACGGGGTAATCTTCGCAAATACTGATCCGATCATGAAAATTCTTTCGCTAACAGAAAGCTACACTATTCAGGAGTGACAAGATAAAAGGAAAAAGATAAAAATATATAAAGATTTTAAATCAGCAGGATTTGAACCTGCGCCCTCTGACGTGCCGTGTCAACAATTCAATCTAATCAAGCATTATTATTTGCCTTAGAAATTAATTGGTGATTTTAAAACATTTATATTTATCCGATTTGCTGAAAATAGTGAGAGTGTATTGGAACATATCAAATTTCACCGTACCCTTCTTATGTGAAATGGATTATAACGCCCAACGAAGTGGGCACGGGTCGGCTAGTCTGATAATACAAGATAAATTTAATTATAAATTATGTGCTAAGCGATATAATGGTCGTATAGAAAGAATTTTAGCAAAAATTAATTTTATGACTTTGCAGTATAATCGTTTGTGACTTTTCTACCATATTTAGTTATTTTATTATTTTAAAATTAGTACTGGGCTGAAAATGAAAGGAAAAAAATGCGTGCATGCAAAGTAGATACACATGTCAGAGGTGAAACTTCTTTGACAAACGAATTAAAAAAAAAAACATTAAAAAAAAGAATTGAAGAAAACAAAAAGTCACGCGGTGTATCCAAGTACTGACGGGTGTTCCGCTCAAACGAAACTACTGATCACGAAAACCGCGATAAACCAGGCACTGAATATTTATTTATTTGTTGGAGTTCACTCCCTTAGAAACGATATAAGGCCTATGACATGATAAGTGTATGAGGAATCCTGTGAAAAAGTAACGCTGAGCAGTGATGCCGAGGCCTGGCATGAGAGTAACGTTTTACTGTGCAACGTCCCTTCCGAGAAAGAGATAAAAACATACATTTAAATATGACGGTAGTCTTTCTTAAGGAGTAAACTCCAATATTTTTAAATATTACGGTAATCGTTCATAAGAAGTATAGGAGTAAACTCAAGTTGTGTATCGGAGCTGTCACGCACTTTTTTAATTTTATTATTATTAAAACTTCGCAACCGTTTACCGGCTTATTGCGCTTAATATTTGAAATGGAATTTTTAATTCTTTAATTGTTTGTTTGCATGCGTTACTTACGGGAACTATCAGTTCGATGTCTAAGTTTGTTTTTATAATATTAAATGTGTGTTTTGTTTAGGAGGACATTACGGTCCCATATCAAGCACAACTGGTAGGTGGAGCTGTCAGGAAAGATGTCAACTTCAGTTTAGCCACGGGCAATCTAGGTTAGTATATACTAGCGACCCGCCCCGGCTTCGCACGGTTGCAAAAATGATCAGTGTTTCTCTAATATATTATGCATGTATTATACATATAAACCTTCCTCTTGAATCACTCTATCTATCAAAAAATCTGTTGCGTAGTTTTTAAGATCTAAGCATACATAGGGACAGACAGACAACGGGAAGCGACTTTGTTTTATAATATGTAGTGATTTACTAAGGTTCACTTATTTTAGTATTTGCAACACGCAATTGTGTTTTGATGTCGCGATTTTGCAATTGTCTGAGAATAAAATAATTTAAAGTTTGTGTTAAAAAATTTAATAGCAAAAGATTAATTCGGTGCAGGGTTGTATTATACAGATGTATGGATTGACGCTGTATTTCATGCAAGATATTACCAATTGGGAGACCAACAAGGACTGCACAAACACCCAGACCACGGCAAACATCTGTATGGCCAATACAAATGTTGTCGTGTGCGGGGATCGAACCCGCAACCGCCCGCGCAACAGCCACAAACCAGTGCTGTGATCGCTGCTCCAATGCTGCTTACTTTAGGAACGGACGGCCGTGTGTGTAATGTGTAGATATAAAAAAAATGTAAATCTATGAACACACATTCAAAAAGATTATTTTGTATGTATATTCAAGTAGGTAATAATAACAAATAATTGATAACGCTTGAAACCGTTATCGTAGTGATGTTTTAAAATATTGACATCGTTTCCGGAGTTGAGCCAAGCGTTTACCGACCCGTTTACCAAAAATGGTAACAATTTATCGAATTGATAAAAACGGTAAATTATTTAAATTTTTTCTTTACAATTGCTTTTTTAGTTTATTCTAAAAAAAAAACAGTAAATGTCGGGTCAGCTGATATTAATTATTTTATCTACAGCAGAGAAGTATGATGAAATTTAATTTTATGTATTAGTAATATTTCAAAAAGAATTATACAAAGGATTACCTATAAAACTATAACAAATACGCTTTAGCCTGTAATATCCCACTGCTGGGCCTGGCAAATAAAAAAAATAAAAAAATAAAAATAAATATCCTCTCCGAACGGGAACCAAATCCGCGACCGTCGGTGTTAATGCGCCGTCATTAAAACTATAAAAAATATTGTAGGTAAAATGTAAATGTAAGTCTTAAAATTCATTTAAGTATATACTTGACCTATCTCGAATTTATAAATTATTAACTTAAAAAACCCTAAATCAACACCAGTTTCCCGGCAACCGCATCGTCAGATCTACAACTACAATCGGAAACGTAACCGGATAAATGTTTATTATCCGGTAAAAAACTATTCTCTATTTATCTATATTTGTAGAACAACTTAATTGCGTCCTGTAATCTTTATATTATAATAATATATATTCTACTAGCTGTTCTCAACGACTTTCACCCGTGTTCGCAAACAATTTCCCGTATGAACCTATTATTTTCCCGGGATAAAAAGTAGCCTATGTTACACAAGGATAACTAAGCTTTCAAACAGTCAAAGAATTTTTTAAATCGGTACAGTAGTTTTTGAGTTTATTCACTACAAACATATACACAAAAATACAAGTCTTTCCTCTTTATAATATTAGTATAGATTACATAATGAAGTTTATTTAATTATCTTAGTAAGAAAACAAGCATTTAGAATAACTTATAGTTCAACTAGCGACCCGCCCCGGCTTCGTACGGTTGCAAAAACTATCAGAGTTCCTCTACTATAATATTATGCATGTATTATACATAAAAACCTTCCTCTTGAATCACTCTATCTACTAAAGAAAACCACATCAAAATCCGTAGTGTAGTTTTAAAAATTTAAGCATACATACAGACAGACAGACAGACAGCGGGAAGCGACTTTGTTTTATAATATAGTTCAATTCAATATAACGAAGCTTCTCCAGTGTGACGACGGTGTTGTATCACCGACGTGGAAAATTTTTATACCTGTTAAAAAAGTTTTAAAATTTTTTAATGAAACATTATAGCGTCCGAGAGAAAGTTTGACGAGGTTTTTAATTAGATGGATTTAAGGTACATTTTACTACATTTGATAATTAATTTTTGGCTAGAATGAATGGCTCAGTGTGCAGTGACTGCTTTCTGCTCCGGATGGTTCGATTCCTGCTGCGAGTCTAGCTGTAATATATGTATTTATTTATATCTATTTTATCTAGATAAATCAGTTGACTGTTACCTATAACACAAGCATTTAGTTGCTTAACTTAGGAACAGATGACCGTGTGTGTATGTTATATGATATTTATCATCATCACTACATATTATAAAACAACGTCTTTTCCCGCTGTCTGTCTGTCTGTCTGTATATATGCTTAGATCTTTAAAACTACGCAACGAATTTTGATGCGGTTTTCTTTAGTAAATAGAGTGATTTCAGAGGAAGGTTGATATGTATAACACATGCATAATATAGTAGAGGAACACTGATAGTTTTAAAGTTTTCTAATGTGATGTCGTAAATAAACACATTTTTTGCGCTTAGATTGCAAATATTTATTTTATATTTTATATTTAGTATCAGCATTGCACCCGTGTGAAGCTGGAGCGGGTCGCTGGTTTATCTATATATTAATACGTCAAGCAATAACTTTGTACCCCTTTTTACGAAAATTGCGCGGACGGAGGAGAATGAAATTTTGTACACTTATCTTAATACTAGCTTCTGCGCGCGACTTCGTCGGCGTGGACTCCGCTCCTATTGGTCTTAGCGTGATGACTCATAGCCTATAGCCTTCCTCGATAAATGGGCTATCTAACACTGAAATAATTTTTCAAATCGGCCCAGTAGTTCCAGAGATTACCGCGTTCAAACAAACAAACAAACAACCAAACAAACAAACTCTTCAGCTTTATATATTATTATAGACATATAAATCTCGTGTCACAATGTTTGTCCTCAATGGACTCCTAAACCACTTAACCGATTTTAATCAAATTTGCACACCGTGTGCAGTTTGATCCAACTTGAAAGATAGGCTATATTTTATTTTGGTATATGTAATTATTATATTTAGGAAAAAAAAGGCGGTACGAAGTTCGCCAGGTCAGCTAGTAGTTTATATAGAGAAGGAGTGTAGAATGCTAATTTTTTTAAATTATGCATAAAATATATTAGATCAATAAAAAAAAATATTACCATGTTTTTGACACACACACTACTACTACACACATTATACTCATTTGTTGACTGTGAAAGTCAACAGAAGTCAAAAGTCAAAAATTTAAAAAAACGTTCTTTATTTTCAATATTTTTTTTTTTTTGTTAATTCTAATTTTTAATTGTGGTTGAATTTCGACTCCGTCGAGTTTTCCGATTGGGTAAAAAAATAAATTAAGTAACAAGTAACACACAATTTAGCTGAAATATATAAGATGGACATAGATTTACTTTTATTATTATTTTTGACATTTATTTCAAACTAACTCCGGTCCGCGGTTTCGGGGATTAGTATTGATTTAATATATTTGAACCTAGATTTAGGGCGAGCTTCACTGATTTGTTCAGCTATTTGTATAATTATGCAACAGATAGAAGTTAATTATATAATTATCCTTTTCACTATCACTCTGCTTTATCTGTCAAATATTTTTATTTGCAACTTTAGAATGCAAAGGCTGTATTTTATTAATACAAGCAAAATAAAAATAAAATGAAAGTAATAAAGGCTATGAGTAACTAATAATTATGCTAGATAACCTTTATCAGGAGCTGGTATAATAGGCCCTTAAGCACTAAATACCAGTTGATATATAATACAAATTACGTTCAAAACGTTTGCGTCGTTTTACGATTTAATGCATTTTTTTAAAAATATGAGTAAGATCCTGAGCGGAGTCTGCTATGCGAAACGGAATGCTGAGTTTGGTATGCGTAGGGTTGCCATCACATACCACCTAAAACGTTTGGAATTTGGGTGAAATTAATTTTCTTTACATAAATATTTTTCGTAACAAATTTTAGCTAATATACGAAATGACACTAAGACATAATATTTTTTCACATACTTGGGTCACTCACGACACAAAAAACATCAGGAATTTATACAAACAGCGTCAAATAAATCCCCGGGACGTTCACGAAACTAAGACAAATCCAGCGAAGGACAACCCTGGGTAAGCGAATCGCAGTACGAAGTGCGGTGTCTAAAACGTGCGCTGTTTAACGAGAACTTAAAACGGAATGTCATTTGTATAATTTACTCTTAAGTGACGGGGGGGGGGGGGGGGGAGCGTTGGAGGAAAGGGGACGCTCGGTACGGTACGCTAGCGATTTTTATTGTTTGAAGTTTGAGTGCCTTTTTATGAACGTGGATATTTTTCTATTTTTAAATTTTCATGTGACCTTTGTATTTTAGTTTTGTAATATTGAAACAACGTTTAATATATTATATCATTGTTTTTCTTTGTTGTAACTCCAGAAAGTTCAGAGAAGATTTTGTTTAGAATGTATTTTGAAAAGAAGAGGTTTCTTAATTTTTTTGTTAAATTGTTACTCGATACATTCAACAATTACAGTTAAAAAAATACTTTCTATGAATGCAGTATATGCGGAATATGAATAAAATATTATTTGAAATAATATAAGAATATTAAGCAGGTTGTCGGGTATTTATGTTTAAAAAATGTCTTTTTAAGCATGCTGGTTTCCTCAAAAGGCTGTAACAGATTACACAGTTTAAATAAACTATTCAGTCAACTAGATCTTATGCGTAACCTTCTATCTACAACATAATTGAAAGTTACATTCCTTTGTTCATTCAAAAAATTCAATACTCTTATCTATACTAATATAATAAAGCTGAAGAGTTTGTTTGTTTGATTGTTTGTTTGTTTGAACGCGCTAATCTCAGGATCTACTGGTCCGATTTGATAAATTCTTTCAGTGTTAGATATACTATTTATCGAGGAAGGCTCTAGGCTATATATCATCACGCTAAGACCAATAGGAGCGTAGCACCAATGAAGAATGTTTCAAAATCGGGGTTTTTTTTCCTTTTAAGTGCTTCCGAGGCGTAAACGGTTATAGTTTCGCTCAAATCATGTTTGACAGAATTAGTCCTATTCCACGGGGACGAAGTCGCGCGCAGAAGCTAGTATATTATAAAATTACGGATAAAAAGTAACACTTTTTACAGCCTTCATCGAAATCTGCCTCGTTTACTGTCGGTCATGTTACGAGGAGCAGTGTTTATAGATATCAATGGCAGTTATATAATTCATTTTCTCGCCGGATAGGCTTTTTACGCGTTCATAAAGATTTCATTTCAAGTGATACCTCGTAAAGCGTACCTCGTTAAACTCTGAGCTGAATCGATCAATTTTTGTACGTTTTGTGCCCTTTTTTGTTTCGTCATCTAGACTGATGTGACGTAGGGTTTATTTGGATTCTAAGTCTTTCTGTCTATACTGCGGTCGCGTAATAGGAAGAAACTCGTACAACGACCTGTCATCTTTTGTCTTTGTCGCTCGCGTATAAACATATTGCCGTTGCGCTCACACAATACGGGGTCAATTCACCTGTGTGAGCGCAACCGCAATATGTTTATACGCGAGCGACAAAGACAAAAGATGACAGGTCAGTGTACGAGTTTCTTCCTAATACGCGACCGCAGTATAACAGTTGTTATTGGTCTGTAGACGTTATAGAGACACGCATCGACTCATGAAGTAATGTAAATGCACAAATACAGATGAATATTTGTTAGTCTTTCGCGATAGTTAACTTAACTGAGGACTTAACTGAGGACGTTAGTTTAACTGAGGTAGGGCACAGCAGGAAATTTCCTGCTCAAAAAATTCAGCAGCCCGACTGGGGTAGTACCTCGACCTTACAGAAGACCACAGCTAAATAATACTGTTTTCAAGCAGTATTGTGTTCCTGTTGGTGAGTAAGGTGACCAGAGCTCCTGGGGGGGATTGGGGATAGGGTCGGCAACGCGCTTGCGATGCTTCTGGTGTTGCAGGCGTCTATAGGCTACGGTCTTACCATCAGGTGAGCCGTACGCTTGTTTGCCGAACTAGTTGCATAAAAAAAAAAAATAGTAAACCGATGTAAGTTTTTAAGCTTTTACGGACGCAAATGACTTTAATTACACGGTACAAATCGCGATTGTCGTTTTGAAAGTTCGAATAATTCCGCGAGGTTGCAGACGCTACGACTAGTAGCCGATTTGTGTAAAAGACCAAATCAGAAACTGATTTTTAACTTAATATTTCCGAAGAATCGAAATTTTCGCAGTAACACCTAACTGGTGTTTTAGTATACTCGTAGTATAATCGTACCAAATTCTATCGACAGTTTCTGTCGTAATTATAATAACTACTTAACTAGTGGTCGCCCAGTGGTCGAAATTCGACAATAATTAAAATTTAAAATGTAAAAAAAATTATGAAAATAAAGAACCTTTTTTTAAAATTTTTCACTCTTGACTATTACATACTTTGACAATCGACAAAAGAGTATAATATGCGTGTGCGTGTGTGTGTGTGTGTCAAATACATGGTATTGTCTGTAATGAGACGTCATTGCTCCGACAGATCGAACCCGCAGTCTCCAATTATTCATGATCGTAATAAGCCAACTATTACGGTCGTCACATCGACTACAACTTTTAGTCTGTTTTTTTAAAGTAAAACTTCTTTACGCACGCTTGACTTGGGAAGTAAGCTGCTGAATACGTGACGAGAACGTTACAAAAAGTGTGATCGTGCGAACGGAGCAAGAAAGAAATGCTTGCACACATTTTCTTTCTCTCTTTCCCTCATAGCCAGTTACGTTTCGTATATCTAAGACACAGTGCAGTAGGTCTACCATGAGTTTTTGTTACAAGCGCACAATATGACGTAACTACAGTAGAAAACGTAGAAACGCAACTGGAATATTTAACTATACCATACCTATTATGAGTATTTCTAAATTTTACTATAGAGTCTATCGAGCACTCGATAAGACTTATAGTTTTAAATGCGTTATATTGCGTATTAGTTACTAATATCTTTATCTTTCTTCCGTATAGAAAACTACACTCGTTAACGTGTATCGTCTCTGGAAACTCATGGTAGACGTACAGGCCTATTGTGCAGAAGTTTTACTTCAGTCGTGTGGTCTAAACTTCTAAACCACACTCGTTTTTTGAGAATGTAGATGTATACTGTTTTGACTTTGATTAACTTTGTATTATGACGAAATAAGTCTATTCATTCCATTTCCTTATTCCATTCTATTCTATTCAGTAAATTTATAACAACTCCAAGAGAAGAATTTCTAAAAGGTGCCTTTGTGTTGTATGAAATAGAAATATATGCTGGAATTTCACTTTGAATTCTCGTTCAATAACTGAAACGCCGTCAGTCGCACTAAGGATTCTAACATGAAGCCTAATAATATTAGAACGGAAAATCTATTCCTACGCTGTAGACGATTATTCGTCCTACATTCACGGCGCAAAGGTAGATTATATGTTATAATAATATATAATACCTACTAGCTGTCTCACAGTTTTACACGCGTCATTTTGAAAAAAAAAATACATTTAGCCTTGCTTGATAAATTGTATATCCGACACAAAAATAATGATTCTATTGGAAACAGAAAGAAACAAAGTTTTCAGCTTTTTAATGTTATAAAAAAACATAATCTATAATATATAATAATATTATATACAATAATATATAAGTAATAATAATATCTATTTATTGAAGACACTTTCCTTCTCCAACATGAAGAAAGAGGCATGAAAATAATTTTAGTATTTAAACGTACTATTTGAAACAATATCATCTTTATTTATAACTTTGTACTATTAATATCTTATGTCAAAACAAATTCTCAATTGCCCAGTAAACTAAAATACATTACAATACTTTGATTCTCCCGAAAAACATACATAAATTGAACAAAGAAGTGTACAACCGAATCACGCATAATAAACTAAACGCATAAGAGACCAAAGTTCGCGAAAATTCGCTTCAAATTCCCCACACCCTAATGGCGCTTCAGCGTAATTCATTCTCGCCAGTAATGCAATTTCAGCGTTCACCGCTTAAATAAAAGCATATTTATAATTCCTAATGACGATAAGGGTTATAGTCCTATACGCCCTGTGGGCCCCAGTGGTACGCGTAACACCGATTCACCCCCAGGAAGCCACGGTAATTACGACCGTAATAACTTATTACTGTCCAGTGATAACGTTTTCACCTATGGGGCTCCTAAACTAATAGCTCACGTGCTGACTCGGTTCTCTATGTCTGTCTCTTTCCAGCATTACGTGGTTGTACGTGAAGGAATGAGATAGATGTTTTATCTCTATGTGGCAAGGGATTTTTGATATTCATATCTAAGTTACGGTTGTCTGCAAATTAGTTCACATTTAAAAGATCATATGAATAGTTTCTTACATTAAATAACAAAGTCTTAGAAATTATTTCGTCAAAAAAACCATAAAATCAAAAATTTTAGTTTTGTAATGTGATAATGATTATACTTATTTAGTGCGAATTCGCGAAGGTATTGCTAGTTTTGACATATGACGCATATAACAACTTCTCATTTCTGTAAATTCGTTTATCTGAGATAGATTTGAGTAAATGTAAGGATTCAAGATACCATACAAATTCAAATCGTCCAAAGCACAGAATACATACATGCTAAAATCACAAAATACTATCACTACTTGGTCTAAGATCAGTAACCTCAGTCACCAGTAACCTCAGACAGCAGTAACCTGGCTGCAGGTAAGTATATCAATCATAGAGATGGGTGCCTTCTATAGTCAGGTACATAATGTAAAATATTGACGGTTTAAGCTTACTACATGTAATTAACATGAGAGGGAAAAGAAAAAAATTTTTTTTAAAGTATCATTATTTGTAGCAGGCTTATGGTGGCAGAGGTTGTTTTTATAAATTCACAATATTGAAATCAGCATATAAAAAATTGTTTCATCTAATTAACAGATGAGGGAATATTTTGTTATATCCCGGATCTTAGACCATATTCTGAATTATACACAACTGTGATCTAATCGTAATGTTGGGCATGTATGTTAATAGAAAGAAAGAAAAAGTGCGTGTGCGTCAGCTTCGACCATGCTCGACGCACGACTGGAGTTTACTCTATAAGAGCGTTTCCCATATCTTCTTTATAAAATTCTCGTGTCACAGTGTTCCACCAAACCCTCCGAAACGGCCTGATCGATTCTTATGAAAATTTTTGTGCATATTTGGTAGTCTAAGAATCGGTTGTAAACTATTTTTTAAAATTCTAAGTTATAAGGGTGGCCCACACAATTTTTTTTTTTGTTTTTTTTTTTATTATTATTATGATTTAGAATTTAAAAATACATATGTAAGTATGTATTTTTCCAGGACCAGGTTAATAGTAAAGGGGATTCAAAGCAACGATATATTCAAGAAATTTGATGGTACCTACTGTAGGTACCATCAATTCGCCGAATCAGTCAGTATTTCATAAACAACCATTATCATTTTGTGCTCACATTAAAGTTATTATATAAGTGTTTACATTATAATGTCAATGCCATTGCAATTTTATGTAAAAGAAAAGTAATTCGAGGAGCCTAATATTTGCGAAATTGTCCATTTTCCTAATTGGCTTGAGTCTCGCTCAAAGTAAATGATAATGTTTCGGCGACAGAAAATTGGCCGCATCGTGTTTACGCCTTAACGGTCTACTGGGATACCCTGAAATAACCTAAATTCCGCTAAGTTTATGATTAGAAGCCTGCACTATCATGTATTACATATTATAAGTGTAGTAGGATTTTTTACGAAGTTGGGTTAATCGTAGATAGGGCAAATAATTATTTGTCTAATAATAATTAATAAAAATGTCTAATAATCTATAAATAATCTAATAATTTTGTGTCCAAAATTTTGTCGAGGGCATTTTATCGTGTAGTGCCTCTATAATATTTGGCTGTGTCCCGTTGATTCACACGCGATAATTTGAGGATAAAAATAACCTATAGCCTTCCTTGGTAAATGTTACAAAAATAAGTTAAGAAATATTTATGAGATTGTATGTATGATTATATTTTCATTTATAGCTAGCTAAAATATAACGTTTAAAGTACTATAATTATTGTATAACTGACGGTAAAATGACGTAAAATGAAATAACACATACACAAATTGAATCACACAAACAAACGCGAACCACAGACAAAAAATATTCTATTTTCCGTCGTTATAAAACGGAATACTAAATAAATTTAATTTTAAAACTCCAAGTATTTGGAACTTTATATTTCGTACATTACAAATTTGGTTCAGATTACGTTCTCTTATTCTGCGTGGGTGTCCCCCTTCTCGCCCCTCAGACGCTCGAGTATACCCCGCGTCCGACCCTGTTGTTAATATAAAATATGAAACTACCTTATAAATGTATAGAAAGTAATGTGACATTAATCCTTTCTTTACATGTGTATATGTTTCCTTTTTAATAACCCCTCTCGTGTAGTGGTGTGTGCGCCATACACCGGCGGCGGCGGTTTACGGATTCGATTCCGCTCGGGATGGATATTTATATATATATCAAGGTCAATAAAAGTTATGGCCGTTATGTGCATCGTTTATTATAAAATAATAATAAATAAATAAATATCTACACAATACACACACGATCGTCTGTTCCTAATATAAGCAACTGCTTGTGTTATAGGTAACAGCCGACTGTTTTTTTCGATAAACATACTTATAAATAATACATATACAAATATGTAAATGAATATGTACATTACACCCAGACTCGGGGTGGAAATCGAACCCACAACTCCCGGAGCAGAAAGCAGGGTCACTATAAACTGCGCCAACGGGCTAGTCAAGTAGTCAAGTAGTCTAGTTTATTATACAATAAAAATTATATAAGAAACCAACATCGAAATACACTAAATCCAAAAAGGCCTTAATAAAAAAAGGCCGTGTAAATATACCGCCAAAATATTGGAAATATAGAACTTTTGTTTCAAACGAGTTAAAAAATGTGAAAACAATTCGGTCCGACTTTCAAAAATTCCCCCACACGGGGAGTTCCCCGTGCTCTCAAATCCGATATTTTAAAATTCAAAACGCTTTACCGCAAAAGAAAATGTTTCGCTACCGGAATTTTCCCGTTCCAAATTTTATATTAGATTTTTATTTTAGAACTAGCTTCTGCGCGCGACTTCGTCGGCGTGGACTCCGCTCCTATTGGTCTTAGCGTGATGATACATACCCTATAGCCTTCCTCGATAAATGGGCTATCTAACACTGAAAGAATTTTTCAAATCGGCCCAGTAGTTCCAGAGATTACCGCGTTCAAACAAACAAACAAACAAACAAACAAACTCTTCAGCTTTATATATTAGTATAGATTATTATGAAATGCGATATTCCAGTAGCAGTGGAGGGATTAAAATGTGGCGTAGTATTGCTGCAGCGATCTTTAAAACTAAATAGTTAAAAAAGATAGTTATAATAATATGTAAATCTAAATGAGTTTTTGATCGCTCTGGGGATGTAGTGCGAGGTTCCTTAACCATTTCACAGATACTTGTATATGTTAATTTTTTTTTACTGGTATGGCCTAAAGTCCTTGTGAGTCTTACCTTGTGTAGACAGCATGTAAAGCCGTCGTTCTGTCATTTACGTCGTCTGTTCTATTTGTCATAAATACCAGACTGTGATCTTTTCTCACGGTAGAGAACTTACCAACCCGCAGTGGAGCAGCATGGTAGGCTCTATCCCTTTTTTTATATAACAAGGTCGGCAAAAAAGCGTACGGCTCACCTGATGGTAAGCGATTACCGTAGCCTATTGAAGCATGCAACACCAGAAGCACCGCCAGCGCGTTGCCGACCCTAACCCCAATAATAACCGACTTCAATCGTAACCGACTTCAATCGTAATACAACGTAGGTAGACGAAAAAATAGTCAAGTAAACACACATAATTTGAGATAACTCAAAAAGTACTCTGATCTCAAACAAATTTAAACGTTGTCTATAGACATCTACAATATGTTTGGCCGGCAAAGCACCTGAGTTCCCGGCCTTTAGGGAAAATGTGTCTGGATACTCGCTTGAAAACTGCAATTTCCAAGACATAAAAGATGTCAACTAATAAGGAAGGTGAGCGGTCAACGACATTCAGATATTACTAAATCTAATTCTGGCAAACCCAGAAGACTTGATCCTGTTCTAAAGAAATGTAACCAAAATCCGTTCAGAAGTAATATACAAATATAGAAGAATTACATATAATTATATAAAATATAATTCTAATCAACGAGTTTGATTACTTATTTTTTTACACGCTTATTAAAATTTCAGTTATTGTTCCTTTTTACAATATTAATTTGATGCTGTAGTTCCTAAGCGAACATTATTCACGATTCCAAACAAACAAACTTTTCAACTTTTATTATAGACTTATTTACTATAGCTGACCCGACAGACGTTGTCCTGTCTTAACTATGAATATTGAATTCGTTACCATCGTATAAATATTGACAAATATTGACATTAATATTTATACGGTACTAACGTCACTCAAATTTTTTGCCTTCCCGGAACCTCTCCACTAACACTTAAACTTTATGGTATGGTATCAAAGTTCAAATTGACTGTTAAGTATTATCACGAATCTTTTGTATGGGAATATAGAAAAGTGTTTTTTTCAGGCAATTTTTCAAAATTTTCTCTCCGTAAGAACCATCCTTGTACTTCAAGGAATATTATAAAAAAAAGAATTAGCGAAATCGGTTCAGCTGTTTTCGAGATTTGCGCTTAGCAACACATTTAGCGAATCATTTTTATATATAGAGATAGAGATATAGAGATTATTCTGATAAATGCTCCATTTATTACGGTAGGTTATTAAACCTCTTACTACGAATTTTCAACTAAATCTAATAGTATTTAATCATAGATATTGTGTAAACGCGAGCACTAGACAGAGTCTAGTTACTAAGTGGGAAGCTTGAAAACTAATAGGACTAATTACCCGCGAGACAGATTGGCGTCTCGCAATACCATTCATGTATCCTCCATTACTCTAATCGCTTCTATATCTATATAATACTAGCTGATCCCGCAAACGTTGTTTTGCCATATATGTTATTAAGCCCCTTAATCCCCCCCCCCCCCTTATAACTTAGGGGTATGAAAAATAGATGTTGACCGATTCTCAGACCTACCCAATATGCAATCAAAATTTCATAAAAATCGATCCAGCCGTTTTGGAGGAGTATTGTAACTAACATTGCACACGAGAATTTTATATGTAAGATTAAGTTTTAAATAAAATGTATTTTTTTATTCTATTGTATTTATGACATATTTTTACACAGATTTTATTGCTCTATTCTACCTTCTGCTGTTAATGTTTAATCGTAACTTATTTCTAAGATAAACTCTATAAAAAAAAACCGGTACAACAGGCCCTAGACAATTATTTGCCTATAAAAATAACTACAACAATTAAATCCAAAATTTTACACCGAAAAAGTACACGAGCGAAGTTTAAAGATACTTTAAGAATACCTCAAATAGGGCCTACGTGGGTGGGGGTTCGTAGCGCGGGGGGCGGGCAGGGTATCGACCGCGCACGCCGGCCGTTCACCCGCTACAGCGTAACGTAGCGTCGTAGCCACGTCTACGGCCCGCTGCGCCGACTTATTTTAGCGCATACTGTGTCAGTGGGTTATAAATAAACTCCGATCAGATTGCAACTTTTCGTAATTGCGCGATGAAATATGTATTCGGTTTTGTATTCTTGCAACGTTCAAAGTAGGATCTAAATTGGTTGGACTAGAATATTCTTGTTAAGGATTTATAGAAATTTGTAGGAAATATCTTTGTTTGTCTCATTCTCTTCTATAGTTATTTAAATCATGAATATGAAGGCTTAAAACGTAAAATGAAGTAATCAAAAATTTAATTCACAGCGTTTTACTGTCTCTTACCATTTTAAAAATGCATGAGTAATGTTATAGTACATGTCTTGTTTCAAAGTGCTTTAATACTTTGTTATAAGTTATCTATTTAGACTGAAATGTTAATAATAAATTTCTCAATAGAATTGATTCTGTACAATTTGGTATTTGTATTATTCGATTTTGAAAATCATTAAATCTTTCTCAACTATTTCAAATGGTTTTAATTAATTTAAATTTTAACTGAGGTAGGGCACAGCAGGAAATTTCCTGCTCAAAATATGGAGCAGCCCGACTGGGGTAGTACCTCGACCTTACAGAAGACCACAGCTAAATAATACTGTTTTCAAGCAGTATTGTGTTCATGTTGGTGAGTAAGGTGACCAGAGCTCCTGGGGGGATTGGGGATAGGGTCGGCAACGCGCTTGCGATGCTTCTGGTGTTGCAGGCGTCTATAGGCTACGGTCTTACCATCAGGTGAGCCGTACGCTTGTTTGCTAACCTAGTTACATAAAAAAAAAATTATCCCCCGTTTTGATTATCTATTCTAAGAAATATTTGTATTTTTTTTTTGTAGTTAAACTTCTTTACGCACGCTTGACTTGGGAGTGAGCTGGTGAATGCGTGATGATAGCGTTACGAAAAGTATGATCGGGCGAGGCAAACGGAAGTTGAGAGGGAAATCAAAGTTAGTGAAGATAGAAAGAGAGAATTAGTTACATTTCGTAAGTTTTACTTATATCGTGTGGTCTAAAGTACACTCGTTTTGTTATAAGTATGATTATAAGTATTACATTTATACGATGTAAGTATCATTGACTTAATAATTTCAAAATCAGTTCAAGATGGAAAAAAGGCGTAATGATTCAGCCTGTAATATCCCACTGTTGGGCATAGACCTCTTCCCCATGTAGGAGAAGGATCGGAGCTTAATCCACCACTCTGCTCCAATGCGGGTTGGCGGATATATTTCCTACTATGAGTAACGATCGCTATCAGGCGTATCTATACTAATATATAAAGCTGAAGAGTTTGTTTGTTTGGTTGTTTGTTTGTTTGGTTGTTTGTTTGAACGCGGTAATCTCTGGAACTACTGGGCCGATTTGAAAAATTCTTTCAGTGTTAGATAGCCCATTTATCGAGGAAGGCTATAGGCTGTATCATCACGCTAAGACCAATAGGAGCGGAGTCCAAGCCGACGAAGTCGCGCGCAGAAGCTAGTATATAATAAAGGCATACGTAAATCAAATATAACAACCTTCTACTTTATTCTAACCTATTTTAAAAAAGGTACTACCGATTAATACACTTAAAGCATGATAAAAAGATTAGGTAGAAACAAGAATGAACGTGTAATACCCGAAAGTATACCGAGTTGATAATGGACACTCATTTTACTAATACAACATGCAGAAAGGAACAAAATAATTACCACATCTGACGATGAACGCGGGAATTATGAATGAAGGTACGAAGGGTATGGTTAGTTCACCTTTAACCACTGTCCGTCCATAATGTATTAAGGATTAGTCATCTCGTTTCGCTTTTAATGCGAACGATGTCGGGAAAGTGGTATAATAAAAGTGGGTATGCCTTTTGATTAATCATTTAGAACATTTTAGGCCGAATTTATTTTTTGGAATAGTTAGTTTTGACGAGTAAGAATTAGCGTTTTTCTTTGCAGTACTTTGTCAATTTGGTTGCTATAAATTTCATATTATTCATTTTAGTTTCAGCGAAGATAATTAATTAAGTAACATTAAACTTTGACATTTAACCCAAAGTATAATTCCTAAATCTGGACTATAGAAGTAGACTTTTGAAACAACACACAAATCATGTCAAAATAATTGCACTTAAGCTGAAACCTTACTGCACTTTTCTTGTTCGTTTCGATAGTTCCGTTTATAAAAAGTAATATTCAATTAACTTTTATATGCGTTCGAAATTAGCGACGAATTATGAAAATCTAAATTGGAACATAATTAATCCGTTTCTTCAAGATTATTTTTCAGAGAAAATTCTAATCATCTATAGTGACGCTTGTCGTCTTCCTAACATAGCCTTTCAATAAGACTAGATATCATATTATGAAGTAAACTGAAATGAAATAACTTGTTAATGGAAAAGGGGGCAAAGAACTCTCTTTAACTGAGGTAGGGCACAGCAGGAAATTTCCTGTTCAAAATATGGAGCAGCCCGACTGGGGTAGTACCTCGACCTTACAGAAGACCATAGCTAAATAATACTGTTTTAAAGCAGTATTATGTTCCTGTTGGTGAGTAAGGTGACCAGAGCTCCTGGGGGGGATTGGGGATAAGGTCAGCAAAACGCGCTTGCGATGCTTCTGGTGTTGCAGGCGTCTATAGGCTACGGTCTTACCATCAGGTGAGCCGTACGCTTGTTTGCCAACCTAGTTACATAAAAAAAAATATGGGAGAAAGATTGTAACCTGCTGTTCCAGGGATATTTAACGAATAATTTCCAGTAATGATCGTTATCAGGTATTTCTGATAACAACTGAAACAGCTTCGCGCGATCTCCGTGTGCATCAAAGCGACCAACAGAAGCAAAACCCACATCAAAAAAAATTGTACAAATATAAAAAAGTGTGTGTGTCAGCTCCGACACACGACTGAAGTTTACTCCTTCAGATCGACTGTCTAAATAGGCACAAAAAAGGCTTATTAGTCTAAGAAAAAGATTATTACTATATCAAATGGTAAATAAACGAATCAAATAACGCCACCTATCGACATGGCGATAGCAAAAACTTAACTAGGTCATTCGTTCACTAGATTTTACTCCTCATATTTTTTTCACACCGGGGGCCTTGTATGAAAATTGATTCTTATGGAGTAAACTCCTATATATTCAAAGAATGAAATGCGGAAATTGAGCCTATAACCATCGGTTTTAATTAAAATTTCGCATCCACAAAAACGCCCATCTCACGTACCCAAAACACTCTGGTACATATCAACAAAACTTTTTTTATTAAGCCCATCCTAAAGCACTCGAGCCGAAAACGAAAATGACTAAGTTTGTTTTTTTTTTTTTTCGATACATTAATCACGACGAGGTTAATTAATCACCGTGGGCTGTCGATAGCACGCTGACCGCGACCTCGATAATGCCTACCCTCTCTACCCTCCCGTTTACAAAGGAATTAGGTACCCGTGACCCCGCGTACGTGATACACGATTCCGTCCTTACGACGAACTATTATATTTACTTTACTACGCTACTCACGATTCGGGTTAAGATTACTCATGGTTATAATTGTTTAAATTGTAACAATTTTATCTGTTATGTTGGTAGAGAGTTTACCTTTTTAACACGCTTTTATTAGCTTGACCTGTATGTGTGTATGTATGTATGTAACGGAATCTTTGAACTTCATTTTCACCCACTTCTAGGAGTCTGATTAACTTAGAAATTTGCACAGGGGTCAAGGGCCGATGACAATACAATATAACACGCTTTTTTTTAATTGTCGTCTTGACACTAAAAAGTCAGAAAATAAATTATAGTTTATAAAAACTTAAAAAACACGCTTTAATAGCAATCGAACTAAAAAGTAGAAAATAAAGTGAAAAAGCGTGGGGTGCTTAATCAATAATCATATTATCATAATAATTCTAATATTGCAAACAGTAACTAATAAAATGATCCTCACATTCGATACCAAGCACCCCACGCTTTTTCACTTTATTTTCTACTTTTTAGTTCGATTGCTATTAAAGCGTGTTTTTTTAGTTTTTTTAAACTATAATTTATTTTATTTCCTTTTAAAAGAAAAAATAGTATTTCATATTATTATATAATTCAGCACAGAATTCTGTTCCTTGTATTAGGTTTAAAGATTATTTGTTCTCATAAATTTTCTCTAAGATGTGTATATTATTTTAGGCTGTTTTTAAGATGTTTAGGTATAGGAATTCGTATGATACCTAGCATATCACAAAATTGTATTTTTGTCTATATTTTTTATATTTTAAAGAATATAAAATAATTCTACGAACGTGATATCTTTTATATTACTTACGCGATATAATTTTTAATCGAACATTTATCTTAAATTAACATATCTTAATCGACAGATATTTGTAGCAAACAACGTTATCAACGATTAAATAACATCCAGATAATAATTATTATTAATACTTGATATTGATAAAAAAAAAATAAAGCGTAATTAATAAATTTGTTTTGTCTATTTGTCTGTAGAATGTAAGATGTCAAATAGGTATTTTATTTAACTAACTAGCTGCGCCCCGCGGTTTCACACGTGGTTATTTGAGGAAGAAAATAGCCTATAGGTAATCTTCCTCGGTATATAGACTATGCAACGCACAAAAAAATTCGAAGCATTAAATCCTGAAATAATCTCGCTTACAGAAACAATCATCATCATCATCATCTCCCTGCCCTTATTCCACTTATGTAGGGTCGGCACAACATGTTCTTCTCTTCCATTCCTCCCTATTATTCGTCACTTCAGCACTTACTCCTTTCTTTCTCATGTCCTCACTCACACAATCCATCCATCGCTTTCTTGGCCTGCCGATCGCTCTTCGTCCTTCGACATTCATCCCTAACATTATTTTACCAATATAGCTTTCATCCCTCCTCATTACATGCCCATACCATGCTAACCTTCTGCTTCATTTTCTCCGTCACGGGTGCTACTTTCAAACTTCCCCTTATATACTCATTTCTAATTCGGTCTTTCCTCGCTTACAGAAACAATCGAACTGTCCAAATTTTTAGCTTTTTAATATTTGTATAGACTATCAACACCCCCCTTTTTTTTGATGAATTTTCTTTTCGAAATTATTATCGTTTAGATCGACATAATCTAGAATTATTCAAGAAACGTTTGGGGTGACAATATCTACTAATTTCAAATAGAGCACTATTATGTAAAGTAGGTATAGTGGATTTACAGTCTAATAGTAAAATAGAAATGTTTTTAAATAATAGTAATTTATTTTAATATATTTAAATAAAGTTTAATCTTGACAAAGCTACAAGTTTTGTTTTTCAAAACAATCAAAAGAAAAGATTGTTCTTTTGCAACCACTACCACCACCACTACAGCCTATCGCAGTCCACTGTTGGACATAGGCCTCCACAAGTTCGCGCCCGACATTATGACGTGAACTCATGTGTTTTGCCCATAGTCACCACGCTGGGCAGGCGGGTTGGTGACCGCAGGGCTGGCTTTGTCGCACCGAAGACGCTGCTGCCCGTCTTTAGCCTGTGTATTTCAAAGCCAGCATGGATGGTTATCCCGCTATCCGTCGGCTTTTTAAGTTCCAAGGTGGTAGTGGAACTGTGCTATGCCTTAGTCGCCTCTTACGACACCCACGGGAAGTGAGGGGGTGGCTACATTCTTTAGTGCCGTAACCACACAGCACAGCTTTAAAAGTAATTTGAAATTGTCATTTGACATAATGGATAACAAAGTATAAATAGAAGATTTTGCTGAGAAGTATTAAAAATAAATGTAAATAGTTATGCGGTATAATGCAACGTAGGCTGACGGAAAAATAGTCAAGTAAAAACGGTATTATTATATATAACTCGAAAAGTACTTGTTAGATCTCAAATAAATTTAAATGGGACCAAATGACACACACCACCTTTCGATTAAAGAAAAAATTATCGAAATCGGTCCACCCAGTCAAAAAGTTCTGACGTAACATACTACAGCCTATCACAGTCCACTGCTGGACATAGGCCTCCACAAGTTCGCGCCCGACATTATGACGCGAACTCATGTGTTTTGCCCATAGTCACCACGCTGGGCAGGCGGGTTGGTGACCGCAGGGCTGGCTTTGTCGCACCGAAGACGCTGCTGCCCGTCTTTGGCCTGCGTATTTCAAAGCCAGCATGGATGGTTATTCCGCCATCCGTTGGCTTTTTAAGTTCAAAGGTGGTAGTGGAACTGTGTTATCCCTTAGTCGCCTCTTACGACACCCACGGGAAGAGAGGGGGTGGCTACATTCTTTAGTGCCGTAACCACACAGCACACATGCAGCATGTTTTTGACAGTAACCTTATAATTAATTATCGATCGAAATAAAAATCTGTACATATAAAAAAACTGACACAATTTCACAGAAAAGCTTAAATAAAAAAACACAAGATTTGATAAAGTCATTTAGATAATTATGACAATCTTTATAATATCGGAAAGTGTGCATTCAAGTCAGTCGCGATGCCTTCGTGCAAAGCGTTGTGTATGACAGCTCTTGTTGTTGCTGTAATCGGAACACTCACAGGTAATGAAACACACATTATAACAACATTGTTGTAATTATTGTTTGTTGGACAATATTTACATATTTATAATTAGTATTATTACGTAATTATCACGCAGGTATTACGTATTTTAGCGTTTCGAAGATAGTGTTTAAATATTTAACCACGTGTAAAAATAGTTTTATTATAAATTTAAAAGTGTGCATGTATGTGTGTGCTTGTGTCTGATATCTGCGTCTTTAAATGTTTTTTGCGGAGTATGAGGGATAAAATTTGAGCGACCGGTAACGCGGCAGCGTCAGGGACGGACAGTACTTGGATGGATGATCGCCTGGGAACACTGGGTTGCCTTTTTTGTCAAGTAGTTTTTTTTTTGTATTTTAAATTCGTTTTTTATAAGTTTACCAAAGAAGTTTTACTTCTCACATGTGTACTTTCTACGCACGCAATTTTTTTATTTTTTATTTTTTATACGAAGACAAAATGCAAAATTCTTCTAAAAACGTAATTGTGTCAAAGCAAGATGTTAGTAAATTGTAATAAACTTATATCAATTATTTTTTTCGCGACAAAAGTAAAAATTCTTCTGATATCTATATTTTTGATATATATTTTCAACTTTTGATATATAATTTAACTAGCTTCTGCGCGCGACTTCGTCGGCGTGGACTCCGCTCCTATTGGTCTTAGCGTGATGACACATAGCCTATAGCCTTCCTCGATAAATCGGCTATCTAACACTGAAAGAATTTTTCAAATCGGCCCAGTAGTTCCAGAGATTACCGCGTTCAAACAAACAAACAAACAAACAAACTCTTTAGTTTTATATATTAGTATAGATAATACAAATTGTACATATTGTTACCTATATAAATTTAAATATTATAGTATCAATTTTCCTAATTCGTAATTTACAGTTCTTTAAAATTAAATTTAAAAATAATATAATATAATGCGTTGGCTATAGGATATTACATACTAACTAGTTTAATGGAAAGATGTCAATTAAATACTGCGTGTAAATATGCTTGATGAAGATCAAGTAAAAGATCGAAACGTCGCAAATACTGCGTGTAAATATGCTTGATGAAGATCAAGTAAAAGATCGAAACGTCGCATGACTTTGCAATTAGTAGTTTGATTGGGTACCTTATGTCCGCTTTCCTGCGAACTTTAAGAATACATGTAACTAATGACAAGTAATGAAAAATTAGCGTTTTATTTTCAGGTGTTCTAATATGGGCTCTGATAAGGGATAATAGTTCTTCCCCTCCACCACCAGAATTAATTCCACTAGACTGGTGGCAGCACTGCGTTCTGTACCAGATCTATCCGCGCTCATTCAAGGATAGCGATGGGGATGGCATTGGGGATTTGAAAGGTAACATATATTTTTTTCTGTCACTGTGACTTTCATACTCTTATTTATCTCTCCCTCTAAGTCGTCACTCGAAATAGATATTTGTATTTGTACAAGTATTTCGTTCCGGTTTGGATGTCTGTCTTTTTGGGTCTCCCCGCAGTCCCTCGGAGAGCACGTTGAGCTGTCGGTCCCAGTTGTATAAATACCTTATAACGATAATTAATAGTAGTATCGGTAGTAGTAGGGAATATATCCGCCAACCCGCACTGGAGTGGCGAATCCTTCTCAGTCAGCAGTGGGACATTACAGGCTGAATTGTAATCATGTAAAATGCCCTATACCCAGCAGTGGAATATTACAGGCTGAAGCGAGCGAATAATACCACTAATTCTACAATATCTTGTCTAAATGTAAATCTATCTAGCTATGTGGACGTCAGTAGGTATATGTAACATATGAATATCACACTCTATCCAATATTACTATGCAATATATAATAATTGTGAATATTTGGTGCTAACCTGAATGCTGTAATAATTTCCGGTATTAAAACCGAACAAGCGAATTGCGTTTATGTAAAGTTACAAGTAATTTTTTCTATAATGATTTGTTCTCGCTTTTGTTAACGACTTTTTAAACGAAAAATTATAATGTATAAAGACTACACGCTTCGCACATCAATTTTAGTACAATTTAAACCTTTTTTCGCAGCTTCGGAAACGCACGCAATATACAAACTCCCGGACCACAATCAATAAAAACGTTTTTGCTTTAGACGACACAACTGAAGTAAAACTTCTTTAGCTCCATCTAAGTTATATCTCACTCTCAACTTCTATTCGCCTCACCCGATCACACTTCACCCTTTCACCAGCTTACTCGCCAAGTCAATCGTGCGTAAGTTTTACTTCAATAAACACTTGTGCGACCTGTCTTCCATTAGCCTTCCATGCACCCCTACAACTTAGTAGCTTTTGACATTTTTTTATGTTACTAAGTCGACAAACAAGCGTACGGTTCACCTGGTCGTAAGTGACTACCGTAGCATATAGACGCCTGCAACACCAGAAGCGTCGCAAGCGCGTTGCCAACCCTATCCCCAATCCCCCCCAGGAGCTCTGGTCACCTTACTACAACAGGAACATAATACTGCTTGAAAACAGTATTATTTCGCTGTGGTTTTCTGTAAGGTCGAGGCACTACCCTAGTTGGGATGCTCCATATTTTGAGCAGGAAATTCCTGCTGTGCCCTACCTCAGTTATAGTAAAGTAAATAATTATAATATAGTGGATAATGATTCAACCCAACAGGAATTACCCAGGAGCTGGACCACTTCGTGGACGCTGGCGTCGACGCAATATGGATGTCACCGATCTTCGAGTCACCGATGGTGGATTTTGGATATGACATCAGCAACTTCTACGATATCCATTACGAGTATGGAACTATGCAGGATTTTGAAGAACTCCTTGCTAAGGCTCATGACTTAGGTTCGACAATATAAATATCAGTATGAGAAATTACTTAATCGATTAGAAATGCTATGTAGGCCATTAAATATCATTAGACTTATATGAACTATATATTAAATTGACAATAATGAAGACTTCCTACTAATATTATAAATGTGAAAGTTTGTGAGGATTGATGTATGTATGTATATGCATGTATGTATGTAACTATGTGTGTATGTATGTTTGCTACTCTTCCACACAAAAACTACTGAACTGATTTTAGCGATACTTGGTACGTATAAAGCTGGACATCTAGAATAATACACAAGCTACTTTTTATTACGACATTCCCACGGGATAGGAAATTACCTGGCTGAAACCGCGTGGCGCAGCTAGCTATACTCATTATAATTCAGCAGTATTGCGATTTATATGTTAACTAGCTGACCCGGCGAACTTCGTACCGCCTAACAGTCGATTCCTTTATCTCGGAACCCCTCCACTAACATTTAAACTTTATGGTATCATATTAAAGTTCAAATTGACTTTTAAGTATTATAACGAATCTTTTGTATAGAAATATAGAAAAGTGTTGTTTTTAAACTTTTTCAGGGAATTTTCGAAATTTTTCTCTCCTTAAGAACCACCCTCGTACTTCAAGGAATATTATAAAAAAAGAATTAGCGAAATCGGTTCAGCCGCTCTCGAGATTTGCGCTTAGCAACACGTTTAGCGATTCATTTTTTTATATATAGAGATAGAGATGACGAAGATAACATAAAGTATTTTTGGGGACTTTGGGGGGGATATAGATAAAGGTACACTAATGTAGAAAAGATAAAAATTATGTTTTTTTTAAATATCTAAGAAATACAGCGATTAATATCTATTAGAAATAATCTAATAACGGAGCTGGCATGAAATATAATTCATCAGGTTTTTGTGATAAAATTTATTTACGATAATAATGCTGTAAACAAATTAAGTTATCAAAATTATCGCGAAATTACTTTGATATGTAATTTTATATATAATAATGTCACTGAATTTGAAATAATTTAAAATTTGGAGAGAGCTTAAGATAATAATAATATTATATGCATTAGTTTCCTCTCAGAACAGGATAGTTGATCCCACACTTGTTCAGTAATATAGTATTAAACGTTTTCTAAGTAATTCTATTACTTTTGACTGACTCTTCTCGGTAAAATTTGTTTTAATCTGGTGGTAAACATTAGTATATGTTTCGTAGAAAGTTATACCATAATACAGTTGGACAACGCGATTTTACCGAATTAAATTCCAAGTCATTTCCATATATTACGTCTACTAGACCAGCACGTTGGCGCAGTTTGTAGTGACCCTGCTTTCTGTTCCGGGGGTTGTGGGTTCGATTCCCACCTCGAGTCTGGGTGTTATATACATATTTATTTATATATTTATATATGTATTATTTATAAGTACCTATGTTTATCGAAAAAAAAATGTAGCTAGACTAGTCGGCTGTTACCTATAACACAAGCATTAAGTTGCTTACTTTAGGAACAGACGACCGTGTGTGTATTGTGTAGATATTTATTTATATTACGTGACAGCGTTACAAAATCTTTCATTCCACAAGTCTATACATGCTCACAAAATTTTGCCTTTTAAACATTGTAACTTGATATTAGAAAACGAAAAAAGACAACTTAAATAAATGTATATAACATGTTTTTAGGTATTAAGGTCTTACTGGATTTCGTTCCGAACCATGCAAGCAATGAATCGGAATATTTCCAAAGATCATTGGCAAGGGAACCAGGTTTTGAAGACTTCTTCGTTTGGGCTGACGCTCGACCAGATCCTAATAATGCAACCAATCGTCTACCACCATCAAACTGGGTAAAATTATTGTTATTTTTTGAAAGCTATGAAAAGTTACACGACTGCACTTGGGTGAACCACAAAATATACATATTAGACATTTTATCCCAGAAAACTAACAGTATAGCAATTTACCTAAAAAAAAAGGTGTGTGTGCGATTCACACACGATAGAAGTGAAACTTCTTTGGCAAACTAATTTAATAAAAACTAATTTAAAATTAGCGGCGTGTAGTGCAGCTCGACCTTCCCTGTTGTTGCCTTCCGGTTTGAAATCACAAAGATTCTAAAGAAGTTTCACTTCAAAAAAATTAGTTGTAATACTTGAGTTATATTTGTATCCCTGTCCAAATGTGAAAAAAAAAATTAAGAAAAAGATTTACTTTGAAACATTGTTGCTTTATTACGTATTGACATCGATTCCAGGTAAGTCAATTCGGTGGTTCAACGTGGGAATGGAGAGAAGAACGTCAGCAATACTACCTCCATCAGTTCGCTGTTCAGCAAGTGGACTTCAATTTCAGAAACCCAGCCGTAAGACAGGAGATGTTAAACATTATGAAATTCTGGTTGGACAAAGGTGTTGACGGATTTAGAGTCGACGCCCTTCCATATTTAATGGAGGCAGATCCGGTAGACCATGGCGGCAGATATCCTGACGACCCATTAAGTGGACTCGCACAGTACGAACCACACCAACTTGGATACACAATACCGCTATACACAAAGGACCTTATCGAATTGTACGATGTTGTATATGAATGGAGGGAATACGTGGATCAATACCTTAGAAATACCAGCGGCGATACTCGGTAAGTCGTTAAGAGACTTATATATGAGGAACTTTGATGTGAAGATAAAACAGTCAACGACAAAAGTTTTAATAAGGATCTTATAACTCAGACACTCTCTTCAATGGGGCTAGGTTTCTCGAAAACTTTTCAAGTATTAAAAGTTGAAACCATCATATAATAAATCATACAATAATAAGTTTAGTTCATTGCTGTTTATACTAAATTTAGATACAAAAGCGATTGATATCTATAGGTAGAATACTAGTTTAGACAACTATTGAATTATTTATTCATTACTTACAAATTCAATAACTACAAAGTGTATCAAAAGTTGAAAACGACACATTATTCAATATTGACTTTGGCTCTCATTTCACATTTATGTTTTTGATAAGATTATCCCACCAAAAACATTCTGTAAAAAAACTAGCCAAGTCTCGATAGAGCTGCTTGTTTATCTCTAAAAAGTAATGAAATCTAGACAAAGTCGTGCCAAGTCTAAGGTTCCTTACTGGTTGCGATTTCTTTATTATTATAGTTAATGTTGTGTGACTTGCCCGTTGAAGGGTACACAAGGGTACCAAACTATGAATAATATCCCATACTGGTATTGGTAATTGGACGCTAGTGTCTCATTTTAGGCGGTTGTTGATTGTGCAACATATTCATTCAGCATTGACAATGCTGACTTCTATTCTCTTATTTTTGGAGCGTCAAATCGACCACCGATCTAACATAAAATAGACGTACAGACGGACTTCTATCAATGATTAGAAGTCAGCCGGTACTGGAAATAATTTTTTATACATTTAAATTATATTATTGAAATACGCAGCTTTATCAAGCCTACAATTGACTGGTTATTCAATCAACGTTTTCATGGTTTTTGGTGTCATGTAGCACCTGGTTTTGTACCCTTGTGTACCCTTCAACGGCCAAGTCACACAACATTAACTATAATAATAATGAAATCGCAGTAAGGAACCTTAGACTTGGCACGACTTTGTCTAGATTTCATTACTTTTTAGAGATAAACAAGCAGCTCTATCGAGACTTGGCTAGTTTTTTTACAGAATGTTTTTGGTGGGATTTCACTGCTTTTTGTAGAAACGCATAATAATAATATAATATAACGTACATAATATTCAGGCATATTGATTTATTTTATTAGAATTTCTTATTTGACACATTTTTTTTTCTTTTTAGGAATAGTTTTTTTACAATTGCAATACAAATCTTTCTTAATTCTTTTCCTTTTTTCCGGTTCTGATTCTTGTACAGTACCAACGAACGTAAGCGCGTTTTAAAATACAGTCAGCGCCACGGCTCTTGTGTTTTCTAATCATGGTCACCAGGTACTCCAGATCTTCGATTATCCTAGTTTTTATAGTTTTCCCTTTATGTAGCCATTAAACCCTAACTCTGTACCAAATTTCAGCTCTCTGAGTTTATGGGAAGTACTAGTTCTATTTTGATGATCATGAGTGAGTGAGTGTCGTAAATGCGAAACTTTGCTTTCGCTTAACTTCGAAACTAAATGACCTACAGACTTGTAATTTTGGATTTTAAGTATGTGATTATAGCTTACTGGATGACGAAAATTTCAGCGTTCTGGTCTTATCCAGAGGTTCTCAAATAGGGGCCTGAAAATGCGGCGAAATGGTTCGAGTAAAGGTGGTACGGCAGTGTTTGCTTCGCGCTCGACTTGGCGGGGGCACTACCGTGCCCCCCGATTTTAACATATGTGGTTTCTAAGGTCTTGATTGAAACTGAGTGTGTTATGATTTGTCTTGACAATTACCTTTAATCGAACTTATATAGTTATAAAGATACAAAAATAATTCAAAACTGCATTCGAAAATTTATACTAAATATAAAAATATCTTTTCTACTATTACTGATTTATACAAAACTACTGTTTACACTGTATGATACAAAACCAATGTATGGAAAAAAATCGACTACCCTAAAAAGGTATACTAAAATGGATAGACAGCTCGTGAGTAGAGGTCTCCTATTACCAAAGTACTCGAACTATTTCAGTGCGAATCCCAGGGGATAAAAATATTGTATTCGAATATACAGCGAATACAGACGCGGTAGCGTACAAGAGGCATCACGCATGACGCAAGAGCTTATCCACGCCAATCATACAAATTCAAAATAAATTCAATTGTACCTGTTTGTTTTACAAATTGTACTATAGTCTTATAAAAGACAGGAAAAATAGGAATTTGAGGATATTTCTAACTTCTCCATATATTTTAAAGCTAAAAATATAATTTCCATAATATGAAGTACAACTTTCATATTAAATTTAAAAATTTAAAAATTAAACTGAGGTAGGGCACAACAGAAAATATCCTGCTCAAAATGTGGAGCAGTCAGTTTGGGGAAGTACCTCGACCAGCTTACAGAAGACCACAGCTAAATAAAGTTTTCAAGCAGCGTTGTGTTCTTAGTGGTGGGAAAGGTGACCAGAGCTTTTGGGACATCTATAAGCTACCATTGTTTGCCGGACATGTTATATAAAAAAAATTAAGCCTGTAACACAAAATCAGTCAGAATACTTATAAGTCATAATCATATACATCTCGAAAACAATGTCTATTTTGTAGCCTTATGTTACCTATTATATTATTATTATACCTATATCTTATACTACTATTAAACGAGCAATTCTTTTATATATATATATATATATATTCTGAATCTCGGAATCGGCTCCAACGATTTTTGTGAAATTTATTATGCAGGGGATATCGGGGGCGAAAAATTGATCTAGCTAGGATTCATTTAAAAAAAGTGTCGTTTTATCCCTGTTTTTAGGCAATGAAAAAAATTGCTAAAATATCGTTAGAAGGAAAGGTTAATTACGCAGTAGTCATTTAAGTTGTAATAGCGTAGGTGGGAAATCGGACGGTCGAGATTCACCGAGAAAACCGTGGTTCAAATCCCAGTCTGAGATTAATTCTTTTTTCTTTTTTTTTTAAATTTCAATCGTGATTTTTTATTTAAATAAAAATAAAATATAAAAATACCGAAAAAAAACCAAATTAAAAAATAAATAAAATAAAAATACCGAGCTAGGCTCGGTCACCCAGGTACTGTATATTAATTCATTGATTGATTCAGTTTGTAACATTTTGGGCATAGTTTTCTTCCTATAAACAGGGGAAAAGTCGGAAATTAATCCGTCGCAGTTTGGGGATTACCTACTGTGTATCATCTCAATATACCATCAGGTGTCTATAATAACCGCAACGGCTAACTCTAAATGTATGTACTGAATTATGTTGTCGTATTTGTTCCAGAGTACTATTCTCGGAGGGTTACGCTAACATTTCCATGACCATGTTGTACTATGGTAACAACGAAGGGAAAATTGGAGCACATTTCCCATTCAACTTCGACTTTATAACGGACCTCTCGGCTGAGTCTACCGCGAGAGATTTCGTCTATACTGTCCTTAAATGGCTGACATACATGCCATACGGGGCCATTGCTAACTGGGTGGTAAGTATTGTATTCCATGCTATAACGTTATTTGACGATGACTAGCCCGTTGGCGCAGTTTGTAGTGACCCTGCTTTCTGTTCCGGGGGTTGTGGGTTCGATTCCCACCTCGAGTCTGGGTGTTATATACATATTTATTTATATATTTATATATGTATTATTTATAAGTATGTTTATCGAAACAAAAAAATGTAGCTGGACCAGTCGGCTGTTACCTACAACACAAGCATTAAGTTGCTTACTTTAGGAACCGATGACCGTGTGTGTATTGTGTATTATGTATGTATGTATATGTATGTATTTAATAGTGCATAACGTATTGTGTCATGTTTGTCATGTTTGTATGTTATTTTCTGTGTTTATATTTTTGATTTACATCGATAAAGTATCATTATTATTATTGAAGGACTTGTTCCATATATTATTCATAATTCACAACCTGCTATATGATTTAATTGTAACCTGTGGTATAAAAATATTTTATTTATTTATTTATTTATTTTTGCTGATTTATTTATTTAGGATTATTCCTTCGATAAAATCCGAAAAAGTTATTTCATTATAATATATTTTTAATTCAAACCAGTAATTCCTAAGGCTAGCACGTTCAAACAAACAAAAAAAAAACAAACAAACTCTTCAGCTTTATAATATTTGTATAGATATAGGATTCGCACTACTTCTAAGAACAAGTACTTTTTTCAAAAAAAATGTGCCTTCATATAATTATATTATATTTGACAAAGTTTTAGGGACTGTAATAAAAACTAAGTGAATTTAAATGTATGTAAATGTCTCCAAAAATAATAATATTTATCAGTTTGATCAAAAATAACCATTAATCTTATGAAAAAATAATAATAATGACTCGAATACGACCTTTTTGGGGTGATATTTTATGTAGATACCGATTCGAACGACTGTAGCTATTATGACATTTTGAGTAAAACAAATATACGTTTACTAGCTGTACCACGCGGTTTCACTCACTTTAATTTGAGAAACAACGTACAAAATATTATAGACACAAAGAAGAAGGGAACACGTATATTCGGGACATTACACAAATCGCAGACAGTTTTTATACCCCAAGAAAGAAAAGTAAATACAATAAAGTAAAATTAAAACTAAATAAAAATGATAAATATCTAACCGTAATAAATTTTAAAATCTGAAAGTATATTATAGCCTATAGCGTTCCGCAGTAAATGGAGTGTCCAAAACAAAAAGAATCTATCAATTTGGGTCAGCAGTTCCTGAGAACAGTATATATGTATAGTTAATGTTTTCTATAAGTTACAAAGATACCTCTTTTAATTTCAGTTCGGCAACCACGACAATAACCGAATGCCAACCAGGTTCCGTGAGAATATGGTTGACGGTCTAAACTCCCTGAACATGCTTCTCCCTGGAGTTGCTGTCACGTATCAAGGAGAGGAGATAGGCATGAAAGACGGTTACGTCAGCTGGGAAGACACTGTTGACGTGGAAGCCTTAGGCCGTGGTGACAACGAAACCTACCTTCTGTACTCAAGAGATCCAGCCAGGACACCATTCCATTGGAACGATTCCACGAACGCTGGCTTCTCCACTGCGAATAGAACATGGCTGCCGGTGGCTGAAGACTATCCTGAAAATAATCTCGCTAACCAGAAACTCGCTCCGCGCAGCCATTTCAAGGTATAGTTAGAGAAAAATCGAGACATTAATCTTGAATATTTTTCATTTCTTTGTTACTTATTACGCAAGATCATACATTTGTGAGTAAATAGGTAATAAAAATAGGTAAATCTCTATAATCTGACACAAAATTACCTTACTTTTACAAAGCTGCAAAAGTCTTACAAAAACATGAAAAAAAGAAAAAGAACGAACGAAGTTTCAACATAGGGTAAAAGTAACAAAATAGAAGATAAAATACAAATCCCCAAAAATTATCTCATTCAGCTTGTGCTGCACCTATTGGACATTTTTCATGAAGCCATCTATTATTTTATTTCAGGTATACGAAGCTCTAACAGCTTTGCGCAAAGAGAAAGCACTGTCGCATGGTGAATATGCGATTAGAACTTTATCAGACCGATCTCTGTACTTGGTGCGGTATCTGAGGACCTTTGACACCGTCGTCCTGCTGTTCAACGTAGCCAACACTACCGACACCGTCTACCTCAGCAGGGTTCAGCATCTCAAACTACCAGCAACGGTTTATATTTCCAGCGTCCATTCTACAAGAAACGCGGGGTACGTTGAAAATAACTGCAACTTTATTATGTTTTCCTGGTAGCCATATCATATTTACATTCCGTGACCTTGAATTTCTTCCTAAATCATCCTATCCATAATTAAAATGCCTATTTTTACTTGCTATTTTAGTTGGTTTATTATTAAATTTTTTAATCGGGGTATACTTTGACATGAAAACTCTAAAAGTAAGACTGTGTATCAGTTGAAAATTATATTCATACCTGCTATACATAATATGTCACTGCCAAAATTATAAACTTATGTCGTAATTTTATCAAAAATTTCTTTTACTGTTGTTTTAATGATTTCTAAAGGACTGTATTACATATATTCTATATCAAAAACAAATAATTCTAGCACTACGATCGAAGGCGACCAGCTGACTTTGGCACCTGGAGAGGCGCTCGTGCTGAAAGCCGAACCCGTTTCATGAAACCAACAACAAGATGAAGAATTAGTTTATCAAAACTAAATTTTATCAAACTACTTTCAACAAATGCTCAGAAAAGATCAAACAAACAAATAAATGAAATATTAAAAAATGTAAATATAATTTTAAGATTTATGACATAGTTATACGATTTAAAAATAAATCAATTAATTATTAAACTCGTTGTTTTCTTTATGTAAACTTGATAAAACGACATCAATTCATTCGATTTGCATCTGATCCAGAACTGCAAAAGAAATGAAACAAAATTTGCGTGTGTACAAAGTACACATGTCAAAAGTGAAATTTCTTTGGCAAACGAATTAAAAAATACAAGAAACAAAGAAGTGTGTCAGCTCCGACGCACGACTGGAGTTTACTTCTTCAGATCGATTGTCTCAATATGCACAAAAAAGACTTTATAGTCTATGAAAAATATTAATACCATATCAAATGGTATTTAAACGAATCAAATAACGCCATCCATCGATGGCATTATTAGAAAATGTCGTAACCGATACCGTCGTAAACGTCGTAGGCCGCAGCCGCTACTGTCGTAAACGTCGTAGCAGATAGATGGCGCACAAAAACGTAACTAGGTTATTCATTCAATAGATTTTACTCCTCATATTTTTTTCATACCGGGGGCCTTATATGAAAATCGATTTTTAAGGAGTAAACTCCAAAAAAAAAAACAAAAAAGCCAACGTCACGCAATGTTCCCAGCCGGTCACACATCTAAGTACTGACCGCGCGAAGCATTGCCGCGCAAGCGGTCGCTTAAATATTGCCCCTCATGCACCTAAAGAAGTTTCACTTCAAAAACACATCTGTAAAGATGACAGGGATAACACTCACGATCATTGGGACAAAAATTAAATATGACACATTTTCGTCAGTATCAAAAATTTTAATAAAATATTCATAAGGCAAACCCAAAGAGAAATATATTAAATTTGAAAATTTCCAACACATTATGTTATAGACATGAAAATAACAAACATTATACTAAACCATCAACGCAAAGGTTCGCTCTTCTCAAAGCTTCTCAAAGTTTACACATATATATAGTTCGCATAGTTCGTCTAGTTTGAGTGTTTTTAATGTTCGTAAAGCCGCTGGCTTCGACATCAAACGCGTCGCGGTTTCAGGCTGCCGTTGTTCCTTTCAATAAATACTTTTATTTAGTTTAAAATTGTTTTAATAAATCAGGTCTATTGTATGTATAGTTAAATAACATGTTTCGTATGTATGACTTGATTCCTATGTTTACCAAGCACACGTGGTCGTCTTTTCCTAAGGTTTACTTGTTGCCTATACTTCAGTTGAAGATTGATTTATATTACATATTAGCTACTGTTTGCGACTTCGTTCGTGTGAAAAGGCTATTTTGGGCTAGCTGGGGAAGTTTTCAAAAGGAAAAAAAAAACGATTGTGAAACATTCTTCATTGGTGCTCCGCTCCTATTAGTCTTAGCGTGATGATATTAAGCCTATAGCCTTCCTCGATAAATGGGCTATCTAACACTGGAAGAATTTTTCAAATCGGCCCAGTAGTTCCAGAGATTACCGCGTTCAAACAAACAAACAAACAAACAAACAACCAAACAAACAAACTCTTCAGCTTTATATATTAGTATAGATTAGTATATATTTATTTTTAAATATACGTATGTAAATAAATATTACATTACATTTAAATAAAATGCATGCATACTAAAGATGGGAATGCAGACCATAACTCTTGTAATAGAGAGGAGGGCGATTGCCAACAAAAAAATGAAATATTGACTAATTTATTCTTATTTCATACTCCCTTAATGGTCTACGAGACGTTGAAGATCGACCTTCACCGATCTGATAACTCGATCTTCCACGTCTCTTCTACTATTATCAATAATCTACAACTCTATGTCAATCAAAAGTATTACGTTATCAATTATTGAAGTATTCGATTATCTACAATCTACATCTAAAATAAATAAAATTAAAGTGTATATCTATGATCTCAAAAGAGCTGTATTTTAAGTACTTAATTATAGTTATTTACACGATAGTAAAATAAAAAATAAAATAAAAATAAAAAAGCCTTTTATTCCATGCAATTACAATAGTTTAACAATATAGAAATACAATTACATGCATAATTATTACTATTTTCCTTAGAAAATTTTTCAGTATATAAATTCAAAAAATAAAAAAATATAAAAAATGTTTGGTTATAATTAAGAACTTGAAATAATCAAATATATCATAAAATAGTACAGGCAAATTTTATTAATATTCAAGTCATCACTAAGTATTATTTTCATTTTCATTATTACAATTCATTTCCATTGTTTCAAATTTATTTACATTATTTACATTACAAGATACTAAAACACAAACAAACGATGATAAATATTGTTGTCTGTCTTTCTGGTTGTCCGGGCGAATCGTCGGAATGGCTGAACTAATTTCTATGGGACTTTGACACTAGAAGATAAAGAAGGCTGTGAAGCAACAAATAAGCTACTTTTAATCCCGGGATTCCCGCGAAATCATTTATGCAGTAAAAACCGTGTCTACCGAGCCCGATTACTGCCGCCCGATCACCTGAGATAGATATGAAACTGACAAACGTTTCCTATTAAATATAATTTTTGCGAGCGAATCTATACATCTAAACTAATATTATAAAGCAGAAAAGTTTGTTTGTTTGTATAAACGCGCTAATCTTAGAAAAGCATTAAAAAAATGAAAAACACAGTAGAAAATGCATTTTATTACGTTTTAATTATCTCTATATTAACCCTATAGTCGTAGAAGTCCTAAATCCTAATGCCACATAGGTACAACTGCGCGAGTCGGCTAGTGACACTAATAATACTTCAAAATTATTATTACTAAACTACGAGAAGGTTCTGAAACATTCAAAATGATAATATATGATAAAAGTAACGTGGTAACTATTTATCAATACTTATCGGACGATCATTATTTTTTATTGAATGTATTATTATACAACACCACTATAAAGAAATATAAAATACTAGCTTCTGCGCGCGACTTCGTCGGCGTGGACTCCGCTCCTATTGGTCTTAGCGTGATGATATATAGCCTATAGCCTTCCTCGATAAATGGGCTATCTAACACTGAAAGAATTTTTCAAATCGGACCAGTAGATCCTGAGATTAGCGCGTTCAAACAAACAAACAAACAAACAATCAAACAAACTAACAATCAAACAAACAAACAATCAAACAAACAAACTCTTCAGCTTTATTATATTAGTATAGATTTATAACTTTCAATAGATAATCGTATAATTTTTCTATGACTTTGTTTCTATAGTTCTTAAGACTATTAGTATTTATTTTAGGATTAATACTACCCTAAAAGTCCTGGAGCAAGAAGTCCTGAGAAGGGTTAAAGGGTACGGTCGGCAACGCACTTGCAATGGTCATGGTTATTTTTATTTTTTTATTTTATGTAACTAGGTTGGCAAACAAGCGTACGACTCACCTGATGGTAAGACCGTAGCCTATAGATGCCTGCAACACCAGAAGCATCGCAAGCGCGTTGCCGACCCTATCCCCAATCCCCCCCCCCAGGAGCTCTGGTCACCTTACTCACCAACAGGAACACAATACTGCTTGAAAACAGTATTATTTAGCTGTGGTCTTCTGTAAGGTCGAGGTACTACCCCAGTCGGGCTGCTCCATGTTTTGAGCAGGAAATTGCCTGCTGTGCCCTACCTCAGTTAAATGATGTAGATACCAGACGTCTACGCTACGGTACCTGCTTATCCTCAGGCAGAACGTACGCTTATTTGCAATCCTAGTACTATTAAAGAAATTAAAACGATAAAATCCGAAAAAGTACTTCCATGATAATGACTGAAATACGCGTAAACATTAGAAACCAATAAAAGAAATTAAGCTTACTTTAGCTAAAATATACCGAATATGCTTGTAATAATACTACTATCACAAGCACATTCGAATGATTATTATATATAATCAAACATATTAAATTTTTTATTAGTAGTTTTTATAGTACTGATAATATTCTCCCCCGCAATAAATAATCGCAATATTGGTGTTTTGTCAATTTAACAATATTATTTAGTAATCTTTTGGCAGTCAGTATGGCGTCTTTGTTAAAAATATTGGGCATCTTGTTTGGTACAATCGTTGTGGTAGGCGCGGTGGTCGGTAGTATAACATGGGCCGTCCTGGCCACCAGACCCGCACCACCACCGGAACTAAAACCACTAGACTGGTGGGAGAATACCATCATTTATCAGATATACCCAAGGTCGTTCAAGGACAGCGATGGCGATGGTATCGGTGATATCAACGGTAAATATAATATTTTTACTAAGTGGTTGTGGGGTGACTTAAATGTCTTTATATTTATACTAAGTACTAGTGACCTTATTTTACCATAGCCCGTTTCGACGGTTGTTTCGTAATATATAGATATTGTAACTATTATTTTATGTACGACAGTTGAGACTATTTTCAGTTTCATAGACAATCAAACGAACGCCTAATAATATTTATATAATTACTAGCTTCTGCGCGCGACTTCGTCGGCGTGGACTCCGCTCCTTTTGGTCTTATCGTGACGATACATAGCCTATAGCCTTCCTCGATAAATGGGCTATCTAACACTGAAAGAATTTTTCAAATCGGCCCAGTAGTTAATAAGATATTTGTCGTTTTTTACATTCGTAATGCGCTCAAAACTATATCGTCTATCGCACTCTGACACGAGGCTTTGTGTATATTTTGTTTCATCGGGCGCGCGGGTGAAATCTGATTTTTTGCTCGCCTTATGCACGCTCTTAAAAAGTAGCGTGCAAAGATGCTTGCCACTAAGCAACGCTGCGTCTAGACTTGTATACAATAAACTTTTTTAAGCATTGTTTGTTTTGAGTGATTGAGTCAAAGAAAAAAAAACCGGTCAAGTGCGAGTCGGACTCGCGCACCGAGGGTTCCGTACAAACCTGCAGCCTGCAGGTATATAATTAAAAGTTATGGTATTTTGCTGCTAAATGAAATCCGTAACATTACAATATGGAAAGTTGGAGGAGCATTTTAAGACAAAGGTATCTTTATCTTTTCATTAATCCCTTAATTTATACTAGCCGACCCGTGCCCACTTCGTTGGGCGTTATAATCCATTTCACATAAGAAGGGTACGGTGAAATTTGATACGTTCCAATACACTCTCACTATTTTCAGCAAATCAGATAAATATAAATGTTTTAAAATCACCAATTAATTTCTAAGGCAAATAATAATGCTTGATTAGATTGAATTGTTGACACGGCACGTCAGAGGGCGCAGGTTCAAATCCTGCTGATTTAAAATCTTTATATATTTTTATCTTTTTCCTTTTATCTTGTCACTCCTGAATAGCTTTCTGTTAGCGAAAGAATTTTCATGATCAGATCAGTATTTGCGAAGATTACCCCGTATATGGGCCGTTCTTCTTTTTTATCGACAATGACTTGTCTCCTCCGTAAAAAAGTAAATTAATATATTGCTCCTAAATACCAAATTTCTTATATTTTTTTTATAAAAATAAACTTGATAAGGCAATAATTATAATATCTTCAAAAGAAGATTTTAATTAATCATATTTTTTACAAAATTAGTGTGACATAGTATACGAAAAGCGTAACGGAGGTGTTTTACATACAAATAAAGTATGTCCCTCTATGAGCACTAATGTAAACAAACTGCTGTCGTGAAAAAAAATCACATTGAAAGTTTCTATCCAAAAATATTTACTGAACTACTTAACCTTTGTTATTAAATTAATAAGAAGAAATAATTTTTAATGTTACTATTATTAAATAAAAAAAATATTTTATTGGCTGTCTCCCGACGTACATGATTTTTGTTGCTACCTTCTGTCATTCATTTTATGGTACAAAATAATGTGCGTTAACGATTTTGATCTTGGTCACTAAACAAGAGAATAATCCCTCTCTACCCCGGATCCGCGCTATGCGTTCCTCCGCCCTGGCATTACCAGTCAGTCGCTCGAAAGCAGTAAAAGGAGGTGCGAGTGTTTATTTAGCGATCGCTCTGTCACGTAAGTTACTACTTCCAAATGTTATTGTAATTTATGTGATTTGATGTTATTTTATTGATTTCTGATAAATATTTCACATATGACCAGTTTTCTGCGTAAATTATAAGTAGGAACATTCTGAACATCTCGAACACTACTATTTTACACGTCTGTCACGAAGCACCTCTGTCCCAAAAATGTGACAAGGTGTTAGACCTCGTGACGGAGTGGTCATTTTTGTATGGAGCTTAGAGCCTTAGTTAATTTTAATAATAGATGATTGTTACTTTTCTTACGGTGGTTATTATATCGTCAATTATTTTGTTAATTTAAAGTGTTACCATCAGATAAATTGAAAAATTGCATTATCTACGGCTGAAAAACAGGACGGTGTCGTGAAACAAGGAAACAACCCTGAAACCAACACAAAATTAAAGAGTAGAGTAAGTGAAAAGATATTGCAAGACTAAATTAATATATCTACCGAAGAATGGTTATTGTTTTCTAAAATTAAACATTGTTATAAGGTTAACTTCGTTCGGCGGGTAAACATTATTTACCACTCCGTAGCTTCGTATACAACTCTGTCACAATTGTCCACCTTATAATTTAATTTCAAAGTAATGCATGAACCACTCCACTGGCAAAATTTACAAAAATAACGTTTTCTTGTATTACATGCTAAACAATAAAGGTATTCACTAGATTTTCAAGCTATTTTATTGGGTGACTTTCATAATATTAAACAGTTTTTTGTCTTAAGAAGCAAAAATGTGACAGAGTGGTATTGGATATATATTTTTTAATGTTTATTTTAAAAATTCCGTCCAATGGAGCTAGATACAAATAAATGTTTATATTCTTGATAAAAAAAGTAATAAGAAACTGAAGATCTGATTTTAAATGAGAAATTAAAAAAATAAACATTTTTGTGACTGAGGTGTTATTTTTTGATACCATTCCTACGAAATTTGAAATAAAACAAAAATTACAAATAATACTTCGATGCATTATATATTTTTGAAATCTAGAATAACGAGGCAATGATTTAAATCACATTTTACTAAACAAATCACATGTTTATTTTTTAAAAAAAATATAAAAATTTGCCGGTCTGATGTCGATAAAAAAGAAGAACGTCCCATATACAAACAAAGTTATAAACTTTACCTCTTTATAATATTAGTATAGATAAAATAAAATAAATAAATAAAATAAAAATCGCCTTTATTTCTATTACTATTAAAATTTCAATTAATACTAGCGTAAGTATTCTTAGTTTAAACATATGTAATGTATATTAACCTATGTATATATTTATTCTATACTCGTATAATTAACTCGTCTACATGTTTATAACATCACTTAATTAATATTGGTAATAGTAATAGTCGCCTCTGCGGCGTAGGCCTCTCCTAAACATTTCCATGTATCCCTTTCCCGTGCTTTCTGTATACACAGCGGTCCACATAATTATCTGGTTGAAGATATCTCTCCACCTTTTAATTGGTCTCCCTTTTTTCCTTGACCTGTCTCTTGGTAGGAAAGTTCTTTTATCGAAGTTATTTATTTACAAATTTTTTAGTCACTATTTAGAAATCTGGTTCAAAAATACTTTATTACTATTAAGTATTAAATTTGAACCATATTATATATAGTAGATATTTATTTATTATTTATTTATTTATTTAAATAGTCCCACAGATGATGTAACATTTATTTTGTAATTTAATTCGAGCCTTTTTGACCTTTGTACCTGTTTTCAAGTTTGTATAAAACATGTTTTCCTAAATTTATTTTTATTATTGTCTGCTATTGTTTAAACATATATATTTTTTAATGTCTAGAATTCTCATTACAGTGTTAATATTACTTGATTTCATTAATCATTTCAATACTGTTGATTTTGACTTACTACTAGCTATACTTGGTTCTCTTAACATATTATCTCCTAAGGTGTCTGACTGGTTTCATAGTTACTTGCATGGTCGCCGGCTACGAATACATATTGAAGAACTTTCTTCATTCTGGTCTAGAATCAACGCTGGCGTTAAAGATAAGTACCTTCGCTTAAATGATAGCCTAACTTTGAAGATACCTTCACATTCGTCTTCCTTTTATTCTAAATCTTTCACTATTGAAGCTTATCGTCTTTGGAACTTATTGCCACTGTCTAACGCGCTCAATCTTTTGACATTTGAAAAACTTGTTAAGAAAATGTACTTATCATATTAAATTATGTTAAGCAACTTTATTTTATTATTTATTATTTTTCATGAAGTTACGTTATGTTGTTATGTCATTCGTCTTAATCTATCAATTTGCTTATAATGTATGTATTTATATATTTGTGTATACATATGAGTAAACTTATATGTACATATGTGTCATTAAATATAGCATCTATTGTTATATAGTTATTTATTTATATCTGATTTTTATTTTATATTGTTCCTTTTTTACAAAATTTTGCGCCCTTCCCCTAGTTTGCAAGTCCTCTGCCCAAAGGTTGCCTGGAAGAGATCGATCGATCGAGATAACACAGCGATCTGTGTTAGCGATAAGGCCGCCTGTTGCAATTGATGCAAGTTTATTGTTATAAATTCTATTTATTGTTCTTTTGTGTATTGGTGTGCAAAAAGAGTTAGTAAATAAATATTACTTTGCAAAGTTTTATAATTGAAAAACAAAGCAGAAATAAACAACATTACACATACTATTTCTGTGGTTGCGATGTAACTATACATTTAAGGTTTTCGTAATTTTTCCTGTATCTGTGCTATAAGACGTTGCTTCATACCTGAAGATTTTAGGTCGACGGGAAGTATTCTTTAGATTTTTATTCCCCAGTCAGTTGTTTGCTAGTTTCAATATATGCGGTTTAAATTGCTGTTTCTTTTGATATCGTGGACATAGAAGGTTGATTTTGTTACAGCTTAAAGTTATTATAGACGTGAGTATTTGATATGAATTTCAATTTAATAATTTTACGCGTTCAAGAGAAAAGTGGTATTAAGTGTAAAATTATTAAAATATTTTTTTTATATGTAGTAACTAAAAATTTACACTTTTCGCAATTTTTCCTGTATCTTTGCTATAAAACGTTGCTTTGTACCAAATTTCAAGATTCTGAATTCACGGGAAGTACCCTGTAGGTTTTGATTCCTTTGCGACTATTTTCGATGAAAATATGCGGCTTAAATTGGTTTTTCTTTTGATATTGTTGACATAGAAGTTTGATTTTGTTACAGCTTAAAGGTATTATAGACCTGAGTATTTGATATGAATTTTAATTTAATACTTTTACACGTTCATGAGAAAAGTGGTATTAAGTGTAAAATTATTAAAATATTTTTTTTATATGTAGTAACTAAAAATTTACACTTTTCGCAATTTTTCCTGTATCTGTGCTATAAGACGTTGCTTCGTACCAAATTTCAAGATTCTGACTTCACGGGAAGTACCCTGTAGGTTTTGATTCCTTTGGGACTATTTTCGATGAAAATATGCGGCTTAACTTGGTTTTTCTTTTGATATTGTTGACATAGAAGTTTGATTTTGTTACAGCTTAAAGGTATTATAGACCTGAGTATTTGATATGAATTTTAATTTAATACTTTTACACGTTCATGAGAAAAGTGGTATTAAGTGTAAAATTATTAAAATATTTTTTTTTATATGTAGTAACTAAAAATTTACACTTTTCGCAATTTTTCCTGTATCTGTGCTATAAGACGTTGCTTCGTACCAAATTTCAAGATTTTTAGTTCACGGGAAGTACCCTGAAGGTTTTGATTCCCTTGAGAGTGTCGAAAATTTGCAGCATAAACGGCTGTATCTTTTGATTGCCTTGGCTTAGAAGTTTCATTTTTTCACAGCTTTAAGAGGCAGCAGATCTGAGTATTTAATATAAATTTCAGCTTGATGCCTCCACGCGTTTCTGAGAAAAAGGGTCTTGACAGACAGACGGACAACAAAGTGATCCTATAAGGGTTCCGTTTTTACCTTTTGAGGTACGGAACCCTAATGAATCCCGACAATTGCTCGCAAACGAAAAACAACCGACTTCAATTACATCGACAAATAATACAACGTAATAAGACGAAAAAATAGTCAAGTAAATACGCGCTATTAAAGATTACTCAAAAAGTTGTAATCAGATCTCGATCTAATTTAAACAAAACTACATGACAAGTAGGTATTACCCGTAGTAGTACCCGTAGTAGGTATTACCCGTAGTAGTACCCGTAGTAGGTATTACCGGGTAGGCACCCGTGATTGCCTGTTTTTTAGACCTGTCTCGGGCGTTCGACTTGGTTGATTACGAGGTTTTGTGGCAGAAGCTTCATCAGGAAACCACACTACCACGTGAAATAATAAGTATCTTTAGTTATTGGTACAATAACCAACTCAACAGTGTAAAGTGGGAGGAATCATTTTCAAATGTTTACCGGTTGGAATGCGGGGTGAGGCAGGGGGGGCTGAGCTCTCCTCGGCTTTTCAACCTATACATGAATCATCTGATCGATGAGCTCAGTAACAGTAACATAGGGTGTCATGTTGATGGAGTGAATGTTAATAATATTAGTTATGCAGATGACATGGTGTTGCTGAGCCCATCGGTCAGTGCATTAAGACGGTTACTATCCATATGTGAAGTGTATGCGGAGGCTCAAGGACTCAAGTACAATGCCAAGAAGAGCGAAGTCATGGTTTTTAAGGCGGGTGCAAAGGGCTATAAAAACATACCCGAGGTATCGCTCTACGGATCACCGCTACTAAGGGTGACCAGCTTTAAGTACTTGGGTCATTGGGTAACCGAAAACTTAGGAGATAATCAGGATATAGACAGGGAGCGAAGGTCACTGTCAGTTCGCTGCAACATGCTGGCTCGCAGATTTGCACGTTGTACAGAAGATGTCAAAATAACTCTTTTTAAAGCCTTCTGCCAGTCATTTTAGACGTGCAGTCTGTGGACCAGCTATAGCTTGCGTGCTTACAGTGACCTCCGCGTACAGTACAATAATGCGTTCAGGATACTGTTGGGGCTGCCGTGGCGCTGTAGTGCCTCAGTGATGTTCGCGGAAAGGCGTGTCGATGACTTTAAAGCTATCATGCGTAAGAGGTGCGCGTCATTACTTAAGCGTATCCGCGGCAGCCACAATAGTATTCTGAAAGTGTTTGTAGATAGATGGGAGAGTCCAATGCTGCGACATTGGATAAAACTCCATGTGTCATGATAAAATTGTAAATATAAATATGTTACTATTTTAGTTATTTGTCATTGTACTAACACTAGATTATAAGAATCATTGTTACTAACACCATATGGGCTAGTCCCGAATTAAAGTTATTATTATTATTATTATTATTATTAGCTTTCGATTAAAGTAAGAATCGACGTCAAAATCGATAAACCCAGTGAAAAGTTATGCGGTAGGTATAATACAACGTAGGTCCACGAAAAAGTAGTCAAGTAAATTACGACGTAATTACGTATATATTAGTAAATACGCGTTATTAGATATAACTCTAAAAGTATTTGTCAGATCTCAATTAAATGGGACCACATGACACGCAACACCATTTGAAATAAAATAAAATTCATCGAAGTCGGTCCACCCATTCAAAAGTTGTGATCTAACATACATTTAAAAAATACAATCGAATTGAGAACTTCCTCCTTTTTTGGAAGTCGGTTAAAAAAACAAAAATATTGACAGATCGAAGTCTGTTCGGGCAGGCGGCAGCTGGTATATGATAAAAATAACGTGGTAATTATTTGTCAATACCTAGGTACTTATCGGACGATTATTAATTTTTAATGAATGTATTATTATACAACACCACTAAAAAAATATAAAAGATTTAAAACTTTCCGTAAAACAATCCGTGAGATTATCGGTATTTATTTTAGCGTGAATATACTACCCTAAAATTCCTGGAGCAAAAAGACCTCAGAAGGGTTAGGGGGTACGGTCGGCAACGCACTTGCAATGCTCCTGGTGTACCAGACGTCTATAGGCTAGATACCCGCTTATTCTCAGGCAATCCTAGTACTATTAAATAAATTAAAGCTATAAAATCCGAAACCATTGTTTCATTATAATGAATGAAATCTTTCTAAACATTAGAAAACAATAAAATAATCTTACTTTAACTACAATTTACCGAATATGCTTGTAATAATACTAATAATGATTATATAAAAACAGACATATTCAATTTTTTATTAGTAGTTGTTATTCTACTGATAATATTCTCCCCCACCAAAAAATGTATCGCAATGATAAATGAAATGAGAAATGGTATTAAATTTAACAACATTGTTTAGTAGGCGTTTGGCAGTCAGTATGCCGTCTTTGTTAAAAATATTAGGCATCTGGCTTGGTGCTATTGTTGTGGTAGGCGAGGTGGTCGGCAGCGTACCATGGGCCGTCCTGGCCACCGGACCCGCACCACCGCCAGAACTAAAACCACTAGACTGGTGGGAGCATACCATCGTTTATCAGATATACCCAAGGTCGTTCAAGGATAGCGATGGTGATGGCATCGGTGATATCAGAGGTAAATATAATTATTTAACGTTGTGTCCATTGCTTATAAGTATTTTTAACGGTTCTCAGGAACGTAGACGTGAGGTGCCAATCAAACCACTAATTGTAAATTCATGCAACGTTTCAATCCTTTATTGGACCATCATCAGGCATCTAAAATAATACATATGTCAAGAAAGCTGTACAAACATTATATTAATTTCACAAGAAACACATTTATAATTTCACAAGAAAACGAATTTTTTCGTTGTTTCTTATGAAATTAATATAGGTAATGTTTGTACAGCTTTCTTGACATAATATGTATTATTTTAGATGCCTGATGATGGTTCAATAAAGGATTGAAACGTTGCCTAAATTTACAATTAGTGGTTTGATTGGTAAATATAATGTTTTTACTAAGTAGGTTCAGCGTGACTTAAAAGTCTCAATATTTATACTAAGTGCTAGTGACATTGTTTTACCATGACCTGTTTCTACGTTAGTTTCGTAATATATTGATAAAAACTATTATTATATGTACGACAGTTAAGACCAATTTCAGTTTTATAGACAATCAAACGAACGCCTAATAATATTTATACATATTGTAGATAAAAAATTGCAGAAATCTTCAAAGACAATTATATATAGATATCGTGTCAGCTTCGACACACGACTGGAGTTTACTCCTTCAGATCGACTGTCTAAATATGCACAAAAAAGGCTATTTTAAATTTTATTATGATATACTTAGATAACAATAATAAATTATCATAAAACTGTAATTTTACATACAATCTAATAAAGTAAAAATAAAATAAAAAAGTGAACGTTAAAATAATTTTTAACCGACTTCAAAATAGGAGGAAGTTACTCAATTCGACCTATATGTATATATTTATAAACGATTTTGATAATTCTTTTTTTTTTGGAAAGGAGATAACCCATGTTTGTACCATGATAAGGAAACCAGGACCTGATGCTGGAATTCTAGAGAAATCAAGGGAAACCCTCGACAATCGTAGTTACGACTAGTGCGTTTTGTTAATTTTTTTCGTCTACTTACGTTGTATTAATTGTCGATGTAATAATTATTATTTAACTTTTATTTCATTTAATTTCATAATGACCACTATTACTTTGACTATTTATACGTAGAGCAGGATATCCACCATGTTTCTCATGGTCAAATTTTTTCCCTATATTTCGGAACAATTGCAAAAGCTATTACCTACTAATGTAGAAGATACGAACTAGAGACGACTTCATCCATTTTCTTAATGGATGAAAATTATTTTATATTTATTTTAGTATAAAATAATCGCGAAAGTGTTGCCTGAAAAATCCTGGCCAGGCTATATTTAATTCAAAATTGAAAAATGTAATTTTATTTAAAAAATACACCGACGAGATTAAAGAATAAATTCAATACCTACCGACAGTATGAAGCTTGTGGTAAATGCAAACGTTGGGTTATCTAATATTTTCCAGGCACACTTACTGGGTAACGGGTATAATAATATACATATATTGTCCTAGTTACTTTCACCCACATGGTTAATAAATAAATCTTACATCTAAATGAGCGCTGTTTCGTTGCAAATACGATGACGTAGGGTTGCCTGCTAAACTTAAAAAAAAGTGTAATATAGCCTGACAAGGAATTTTTCAGCTAAATTTTCGCGATTTGTCTTTAACATACTAAGGAAGATAATTGTTTAATTTTTATCCATTAAACAGATTCGTGAAGATGAAAATGGTATGGGTACACTCACTTTCGTGACCATATAATAGGAAAGTCAAATATCGAAACAAAGAATGACCATGTAAATATCCCGTTTTACGTATAAATCGTAAAGCCCAATCATTATCATCATGAACATTCTAGTTGCATCGTCATTCAGCGTATCACTACACGAACAAAAAGTATTAATACTTTTATTATCAGATTTATGCACTTTCGATAACATCACGCCTTTATTTATCACTAATCTATTAGGATTACTGTCAAATTTATGTTAATTTATTCAGTTATAGATTTCACTGCACATTTGTTTTGTTGTTATGTCAGAACACTCTTTATATAGGCTGTTTTAATAACGCTGTGTAATCAAATAAAAATATAAGCAATTGTAATATAGAAATCCCTGTGATAGACAATGCCGTGGTCTGATTGTTAGTGCAGTCCTTGTGCGTCTCCCCACCGTGCCTCGGAGAGCACGTTAAGCGGTTGGACTCGGTTGTTATCATGAACACCTGATAGCGATCGTTACTCATAGTAGAGAATATATCCGCCAGCGTGGTGGATTAAGCTCCGATCCTTCTGCTACATGGGGAAAGAGGCCTATGCCCAGCAGTGGGATATTACAGGCTGAAGCGAAGTGCGATTCGTTGGACCACGTCCTATCTTGACATAACTGTCGATCTGCAATTTTATGTAATAAATCGCCTGTATTAATTCGTCTGATTTTTACAAAAGGTGCGGGCAATTTAGAGCCCGTAGATGTTCATTTTAAATAACAAAAAATAGCTCTGTGTAATTTTAATTAAATGACACTGAAATATTATTCTCTAACTGAAGTAGGGCACAGCAGGAAATTTCCTGCTCAAAATATGGAGCAGCCCGACTGGGGTAGTACCTCGACCTTACAGAAGACCACAGCTAAATAATACTGTTATCAAGCAGTATTGTATTCCTGTTGGTGAGTAAGGTGACCAGAGCTCCTGGAGGGGATTGGGGATAGGGTCGGCAACGCGCTTGCGATGCTTCTGGTGTTGCAGGCGTCTATAGGCTACGGTCTTACCATCAGGTGAGCCGTACGCTTGTTTGCCAACCTAGTTAGATAAAAAAACATATATGCATGTACAATCAATAAAATGACCAATTATTTATTATCTTTAAATGATAAAATAGTGCCTTGCCTCGGAGAACAGGTTAAGGTTTTGGTATCAGTTTTTATCATATACACCTGATAGCAATCGCTACTTATATAAGGGTATATATCTGCCAACCCGCGATGAACAGCGTGGTAGATTAAGCTCTTACCCTTATCCTATATTGAAGAAAGAGGCCTAATCCCCGCACAGATTGAAATGAAAAAAAGACTAATTAATTTCTTTTTCGTAGCATTTAATGACGCCAATAATTAAACACGTAATTATTCAAAATTTGCAAACATTTTATGTTAAAAGTGCAATCAAACGTATTAAATGTAGGTTGACTTTCAACATAACGGCATCTTTTTTTTATATCACTAAGTCGGCAAACAAGCGTACGGCTCACCTGATGATAAGCAATTACCGTAGCCTATAGACGCCTGCAACATCAGAAGTATCGCAAGCGCGTAGCCGACCCTACTCCCAGAAGCTCTGATCACCTTACTCACCAACAGGAACAAAACACTGCTTGAGAGCAGTATTATTTAGCTGTGATCTTCCGTAAGGTCGAGGTACTCTCTCGCCAGTCGGGCTGCTCCATTTTTGAGCAGGAAATTTTCTGCTGTGCCCTACCCAGTTAAATCTCAGTTTATCTTAATACGCATTATAATCATAGGTATCATATCAAAACTGGACCACTTAGTTGAGGCTGGCGTGGGTGCTATATGGATGTCGCCCATCTTCGTCTCACCTATGGTAGACTTCGGGTATGATATTAGCGATTTCTATAATATTCAAAGAGAATATGGTACAATGGCGGACTTTGAGGAATTGGTTGAAAAGGCACACAATCTTGGTAATTATAATTCACTTATTTTCTTCATATTGTCTTTGGTATAATTCTCAATTGTGATAATTTTTTTTCGAACAAGCGTCCAAAACTTGTAGTAATTTGATGGTAAATTATTTATGCAAATTTTATGCTTAGAACAACATCATGTAAAAGGATATAATAATAAATAATAAATATATACCTATACAATACACACACGGTCGTCTGTTCCTAAAGTAAGCAACTTAATGCTTGTGTTATAGGTAACAGCCGACTGGTCTAGCTACATATTTTTTTTTTCGATAAACATACTTATAAATAATACATATATAAATATATAAATAAATATGTATATAACACCCAGACTCGAGGTGGGAATCGAACCCACAACCCCCGGAACAGAAAGCAGGGTCACTACAAACTGCGCCAACGGGCTATCAAGGATAAGAATGATAGATTGAACTTTACATAATGTTCCACTTCTTGAATTTATTTTTCCTCACGCATTTGCTCATATTTGGTACTTTAGTGGATTTTGTTCATATTTGTGGTCGAATTTATTTTCAATGTACTAATATTTTAGGTATCAAAATCATTCTGGATTATGTTCCGAATCACGCCAGTACTGATTCTGAATATTTTAAGAAATCTGTGGCAAGAGAGCCGGGGTACGAGAATTACTTTGTTTGGGCCGACCCTGTTGTTACCAATACTTCTGACCGCGAAGTCCCTTCCAATTGGGCAAGTATAAATCCTAATCAATATAACACAAGTCCTTTACAACAACTAACAAATTACAAATGAACAAATCTAAGCTTGAATGGTCTCATGGTCTCATGTCATGTCTATGCTTGAAACTTAGTTAATTTTAATCGTCACTATTTTAAGTCATCAAACTATAAAATAGGAACAAAATTGCTTTGTTTCTCTTCTTCTTAGCTGCTGCTAAGTTTAAAACTACAAGCAGTTCCTATTTTGTCGTGCACTGACTAATTAAAAATTAATTGTAACTAGAACAATCTAGAAAGTTTAAAACTGCCAGTATTTACTGCGCTTGTTCAAACTGTCTTAAAAGAGAAAAAAAGAGATCAAAAATATATTCTACAATTTGTTTTCAGATCAGTCAATTTGGTGGTTCCATGTGGGAATGGAATGAAGAACGCCAGCAGTATTATTTGCATCAATTTGCGATAGAACAAGCTGACTTCAATTTTAGAGAACCAGCAGTGAGAAACGAAATGATTAATATAATACAATTTTGGTTTGAGAAGGGAGCGGACGGTTACAGGATGGACGCTCTACCTCATATGTTTGAAGCAAACCCTGATGATCATAATGGTACATATCCGGATGAGCCTTTGAGCGGAAACATGTTCCTAAGACCGGATCAAGCCGGTTATACGACACAGGAGTACGTTAAAGATCTACCTGAACTTTATGATGTGATATACGAATGGAGAGAAGTCGCTGACAGGTGGACTGAAGTAAACAAAACTGACACCAAGTAAGGTTTTTTGTTTACAGTTTATTTCTAATACGGCCGTTATATTAAGGTGCATGTCATTAAACAAAAATTGGGGATTCTGATTCCTATAAGAGATTTTTTTAACATAACCAAGTGTTTTGGACTTATTTTTATGTACTTTTGATCTAACATCGAATTTGAGTAGTTCATTCAATGAATTCTCTAGTAAATATTTATTTGGACTAAACGGATGTTTTTGTAGACTCGTATAATTATGTTTCCTCCACCTTTATATTGTAAAACTCATTCCGAATTTAGTGCGTTTGTATTCATTAATTGACTATATTTTAGGATATTGCTAGCAGAAGCATACGCGAATATATACAATACGATGCGCTACTATGGTGACGAAAAAGGCAGAATCGGTGCCCATTTCCCATTCAATTTCGACTTCATCACTAGTTTGTCGGCAAATTCGAATGCTCGGGATTTTGTCTATGTAATCCTACGTTGGTTAACTTACATGCCTCGAGGACAAGTCGCTAATTGGGTCGTAAGTACAAGTGTTACAGAAATAACATTTACAATTTTATAACATAACACTAATAACTATAATATTTTTCACAAGTTCGGAAACCACGACCAGAATAGAGTTCCCTCAAGATTCAGACCAGAAATGATGGATGGCTTAAACTCTTTGAATATGATGCTGCCAGGAGTCGCTATAACTTACCAAGGCGAAGAAATTGGAATGAAAGATGGTTATGTCAGTTGGGAAGATACAGTGGACGTGGCTGCTTGTAACCAAGGGAACCCAGATAACTACTTAGAGTTCTCGAGGGACCCGGCTCGTACTCCTTACCAATGGGATAATACTACCAGCGCTGGTTTTTCAACAAACGCAACCACTTGGCTACCAGTTGGTTTAGATTACATGGAACTAAATTTACAGGCACAAAGAGAGGCGGAAAGAAGTCATTTCAAGGTATTTTATAAAGCTTTATGAGTTTTAACTCGATACCCGAAATTGAATACAAAAATAATGTACCATTTATGGCAATTCAGTAATCTATTACGTTGACAAACAAAATTTTAAAAATATACCTACGAGTAGTTAACATATAGAGTTGTATTAAAAATTAAATTAAACATAATATGTTTCATTATAATATATGATTCTTATAACAAAAAACCTCTGTGTGGTTTTATGAAACCACAGTAAAAGTGAAACTTTTTTTCAAAAAACTGAAATAAAATAGGGACAATTATTATTATTTGTTTACCTAACTGCAGTTTCTGCCTCGTGTCCTTTACCCAAAGGTTGTCTGGAAGAGATCGCTCTTTCAGCGATAAGACCGCCTTTGTACATCTTTCATTTTATGTTATTATTTTCTTGTTTCTTTTAATGGTGTACAATAAAGAGAATTATTATTATTATTATTATTAACAATCATCCTATAAATATTCTTTGCACGCCATCTATGCAAACTAAAGGTAACTTTCATCATCTGTATGTTGTCATTAGTGTCTTAGTTCTATAAAATCATAATAGGTGGCCGACCGATAAAACGACATGCAGAACGCACACGATAAAGTTTGAGACATTTTAATAAAAGTTTCACTTTAAAAGCAATGTTAATATTGAAGGCAAACAACGAAACTAAAACTCCTCTCACGTTACAAATAAGCCTAAACACCAGTAAAGACTGTCTGCAGGCTTAGTCCCCTTTTGATACACTAATCAAGATTTGTATAATCAACATTTCTGTTTTAAAGGTGTACCAAGCTCTGACGAGACTGAGAAAAGAACCGACATTATCACACGGAGAATACGACATCGAAAGTCTATCGGCGAATACTCTGGTGCTCGTGAGACACCTCCGCACCTACGACACTTACGCCCTCATCTTCAATGTGGGTCAGGAACAAGACGCAGTTGACCTGTCTGCTATACCGTTGCTAAGAGAACCCTTGACCGTCTATATATCAAGCATACACTCTGATAGAAATGTGGAGTAAGTATTACGGTGTTTTTAATCTAATTACTGTTAAAAAGTACATTAATATTACACTGCAGTCGTAAGTCAACGTAATATGTGTAATAAAATTAATTATCTTTAGTAATAAATCGGTAGAACATTTTTTTGTTTGATCTCTGAAACTTGTTGCCAAATTTTTCTGAAGCGAAACTTATCTAGAATTGTTGTGAGTTGGAACTCGATGAAACGAAAACACGTCACGATGAAGAAAAACGTATAAAACTTATAGGAGAGAATGAGATAAAAAAACATTACTGCTCAAAACGCGTTAATAATAAATTATTCACGAGATTGTAATCACCGTCGGTAGAAAAAATCACAACGGCTGAAAAACCTTTGCACCTTTACGGTATACATATGCATCATATAAAATTCTAACTTCATAATCAACAAAAAAATCGAAATCATAAATTATTTCTTTCACAAATAGACTTCAAACGCATTTTGAATCTTCATTTTAAAAATAAAAATAACATTCCTTTTAATTAATTTAATATAGTTAAAGTAAAGCTAACGCCGATTCCGAAAGTAGATTCTGCAGAGAAGAATCTGCCAGAAACTCCGCAGTTACTCTTTTGAAAAAGAACTGTGTTTTATTATAAAAATTAGTTATATCTTGCATGAAATACAGAGAATAAGATAGACACAGATAACGTCTGCGAATACCAAATTCTAACTAAACCTTTTATCTATACCTCCATATCTTATTCTGAACGTATTTCTACGGTATCAAATATAAGACAATATTTTATGTCATACATTCCGAAGATATCATATTAGGAATAGAGATGAACTTATTTCTTCAATGCTGTATTTTCTTGAATTTACTTATATTTAGAATTGTATATTTTGATAAATAATGCTTTCAATATATCTTAATTTTTATTCTAAAACTGCTTCGTAAGAAAAGTTTTTCACGATTATCAAGTCCTCGCGACGTTTATCCTTATTGCCTAGCACGAAACGAATTGATAAAAATTCTATTATTAATTAATAATGAAATTAATGTTTTTTTTTTTTTTGCAGTGATACCATTCCACTGGACCGCAACCTTACTCTTAATCCTGGAGAAGCTCTTGTACTACGAGGATCACCTACATAGAAAAAACTTTTATTATATTAAGAAAGTGTAATAAATAATGCATTAATAAAAAATAAAAACATTTTTTTATTAATTATATCACCAAGAGCTAAATCTACAATATTAAAAAAAAATCGAAAAAAAAAATTAACAAAAAAATTATCTGTTAACAAAACAAAATATGAAAAGAATTGTAATCGACGCTTGATAGTCATCACAAATTGCTAGGTAATCTCCCAATTAAGTTATCTAACCATCAAATGACAGATGTAGTAGTACGGGGCACATTGCTGATTATAGTCCAGTCCGCAATTTGCCGCCTAACTAAATTACCGTCTGCACTTCCGGTCTGGAATAGTGATGTACCGAACAATACAGATCTCGATTAAACTTGAATTTTATTTCTCGACAATATGACTTTATGAAATAGTTTTGAAAATTACGATAGTTATTGTTCCTTTTCTAAGTTCGAGTATGTTCTTAAACTGCTCTGTAGTACAATTTTACACAATTGTTGACACTTTAAGATAAAATTAACGAATTAATATGAGATATCCCACTATCTAGCTATTAGGGCCACCATCGTAGTCCTTGTCATATTCCTCCGATTTTTTTCTGTAAATATCAAATTCGTTTTTTTTTCTATATTAATAATAATAGTATGTTGCAATAATTAATTGATCTGAAATGTATAAACCTTTTAATGTTCCACAATTCGAGAAGGATTTTTTACTGTCTGCTATACACTTGAAGGGTTGGAACTTAATCCACGAAATTAGGTACATATACACAATTGAAAATACAGCGTATTCCCGAAAATCGTAAAAAAGTACTTCAAAAGGGGCCCTTTTAACGCAAAAACTTGATAGCATTTTTGAAGGGGAAAGACCCTTTGATATGAAAGGGATATACAGTAGGAACGATTTCGTGCTTAAATAATGACAAAAATCATTGTGAAATGTTAGGTTTTCGCCTTCACTAGCGCAATCTATTTAGATTATTGTCAATCTGGTAAAACACAGGAAGTATGTGGATAGGTGCGCTCGTGTTGACAGTGTTACTCAGAAGTGGAGGAGCCGATCCCTGGTGGAGCAATGCGGTATATTACAGCGTCCTGGTCGACTCTTTTAAAGATACGGATGGAGATGGACTGGGGGACTTAAAAGGTGACGAATTTAATTCGTATAGTATTTTTTTTCATATGGGTATTTTTTTTACTTTAAATTTTAAAAAAATAGGTTGTTTAGGTGTCAAAAAAAATATCTTTAAACTCTCTGGGCCTGTTTTAGTACTAATAATTTTTTTGTTGGCATTTTTGGGACTATATTACTATAAAGATAATAATATGACAAAAAATGTCCATAGTAAGACTTTTGGTTTAAAATTGTATACATTGTTTTTGTTGTTTAAATATTAATTTAGAATCTCAACAAGTCCTTACTAACTTAAATTTAGAGAGGAAAAACCAAAGGAATAATCATAGAAAATAGTCAGTAATGAAAAAAAGAAAACACATCGATTCAAAGTTAATTGTGTTTTGTTATCTATACTAATATTATAAAGAGGTAAAGTTTATAACTTTGTTTGTATATTCGGGGTAATCTTCGCAAATACTGATCCGATCATGAAAATTCTTTCGCTAACAGAAAGCTACACTATTCAGGAGTGACAAGATAAAAGGAAAAAGATAAAAATATATAAAGATTTTAAATCAGCAGGATTTGAACCTGCGCCCTCTGACGTGCCGTGTCAACAATTCAATCTAATCAAGCATTATTATTTGCCTTAGAAATTAATTGGTGATTTTAAAACATTTATATTTATCTGATTTGCTGAAAATAGTGAGAGTGTATTGGAACATATCATCACCGTACCCTTCTTATGTGAAATGGATTATAACGCCCAACGAAGTGGGCACGGGTCGGCTAGTATAATATATATTTGCAACGTAACTCACATTATAAAGGTTAAGCATTAACAATAGCCCTTGAAAACATTCTGAGAAATATTCAATCGCTATACGAAATCAAACAATTACCATTATCACATTTTTTTTCTCTAAATAAAATAAAATTTACTGAATAATATATTATTATGTGATTACTAGCTATGCCCCGCAATTTCATAAACGTTGATTTGATAAAAAAAATAGGATATAGCCGTCCTCGGTAAATGGACTATCCAAAACAAAAATAATTTTTAAATTCGAACCAGTACTTTCTGAAATTGGCGTGTTTAAATAAACAAACTTTTCAGCTTTATAATATTATAGATTAATACTGTTAACAGAAAAACCAATACGAATGATTTAACAATTTCAAACTATTTTTAACCCGTTGTTCATCCAGGGCACGACTTGATGTCAATTTTAAAATCGTTCGTGCTGTGAATATTGTCACATTCTCTCACTGCCGTTTATAAATGTTGGTCATGTTTGCTCTATCAACTCGCAAGAGTGCTTTAAAAACACTACAGTGATAAAGTTACAAAGCTAAAACAGAGACTACATTTTTGTATGTATAGATTTTTTTCATACAACTAGGTCGGCAAACAAGCGTACGGCTCACCTGATGGTAAGCGATTACCGTAGCTTATAGACATTTGCAATGCCAGAAGCATCGCAAGCGCTTTGCTGAACCTACCTCCAATTCCCCCACAGGAGCTTTGGTCACCTTACTCACCAACAGGAATACAACACTGCTTGAAAGCAGTATTATTTAGCTGTGATCTTCTGTAAGGTCGAGTTACTACCCCAGTCGGGCTGCTCCATATTTTAAGCAGAACATTTTCTGCTGTACCTCAGTTAGGTTTTAGAATGAAATAGAATTATTGCAGTACAGCAAGGTTTTTGTTGATGAAAATGAACCCGTCACTCATGATGATGAAGGTTTTTGTACTTTAACTTGTAACATACCTATTTACGATCTTCGTAAGATTGCCAGTGTAGGCTGGATGAGGATTGCGGAAAACCGGGATGTCTGGCGCGAACTTGGGGAGGCCTATGTCCAGCAGTGGACTGCAACAGGCTGAACTGACTGACTGACTGATACCTATTTCAAAAACAACAGCTCTATTGTAGGTTCGCGAGTAGTCGCATAAAACACCGACGCGTCCGTTTACGGGTTCCATTCCTGCTCGAGATGGATATTTGTATATATACAAATAGTTCTTTCCGGTCTGTCCTTGTGGGTCTCCCCGCCGTGTCTAAGAGAACACGTTAAGCCGTCCGTCCCGGTTGTTATCATAAATACCCGATAGCACCCGCAGTTTAGCAGCGTGGTGGATTAAACTCCAATCATTCTCCTACGTGGAGAATGAGGCCTATGCCCAGAAGTGGGATGCTTCAGGCTGAATTCATTTCAAAATACTAGCAACGTACTAAAATAATTCTATAAATAAAACATTGCATTAAAATACAAATTACTGCAAATAATGTCAAAGAAACAAAATTAATATTCGTAAATTTTAGAATCAAAATTTTAGCAGAACTGTAAAAATCATTTCACGAATAAAAGCAATAGAAATAAACAGTATAATTAAATATCAATTTCATACTGTCGGCCTCAAAATAAAAAATTTATGACAGCTAAAGTTGAAACTAACGATAATAATTCTTAACGAACAGGACTTACAAAGCAACTAAGTTACATTCGTGCTCTCGGCGCGGATGCTGTGATTCTATCTTCAATATCCTCGAAAAGTATGGATTGTGATCAACCCGGTATTGTGGACTTTACTAACATTGACGAGAGATACGGAAATTTGGATGACTTTAAGGGACTTGTAGAGAAGGCGAAAAAGTTGGGTAAGCCAATGTCTATACCGATATATATATTATGTTATGAAGGACAATTTCAGTTTTTAAGAGGATCAGCCTGTTGAAACTTCAATGAATTTTTTTTTCTGTTTCATTTGCTTGATTCGTTTCAAACGATACTTTTTATAGAAGTTTGTAACATTTAATAAACCAACTGTGCGTTAGACTATGCGAAGCTAGCCAAGCCATTAGGTACTTTCGTTGCGTACAATATTAATATTTCGTATTTTTTGATCGAGTAAAGCCCAAATACCCTAGCAATTTCATTTATAGTGATCCGATTTAATTTTAACTTATTTTTTAATATTATTAAGGTTGTCATAATCAACAAAATCTAATAACATTTTTAAGTGTATTTTTTTTATTATAACAAAACAATTTTTAATATAATTTAGCTTTTTAAATACAATTAAATTCATATGTTAGAAATTACCGCTAATGTTATTAAATTTCTTGCTAATTATTCTTAGCAAAATCTATTATACAATCCAAATCGGTGCTAGCTTTAACTAGCAGTAATTAATTTATCAAAGCCAACCATATTATAATTTGTAAATATCAAAAGTTCTTTTATCTACTTAAACAAAGAAATATTTGATTGTGATTTTGTAATTACTGTATCTTTCATTGTTTCAATTAGAGCCTAAAATTACTTATACAAATATCTGTATATAATGGTATTATCCGTCACAGAGCTCAAACTGGTGATTACTTTCACAATGCAGACAATCAGTTCAAGTTCTGAGCTGTTTAATCTAAGCGCTGAACGCAAGACTGGGTTCGAAGACAAAGTTATTTGGAGGGATGGAAGTCCTGACGAATCGCCAGCTGTGAGTTCTTTACATCTAAGGAAGTTATATAAATTGATATGTTTTCTTGTAATGTCTTGCCTACTTTAACACATACCTACATTATAGTGTACAACAGCTTGTAATTAGGTACTAAACTATTGTATATAAGCGAAAACTTTTAATTGGCCTTATAACTGTTGTAATTTATGTTATACATGTTTTACTAGCTGTAAGTTTTCCAAAGTGTAAAATAAAATAAAGTAAAAAAATGTTGAAATAACAGTTTTTTTCTAAATATTGTTTTTTGTAAGTTTTTAGCATGTTTAGTAATGAGTGAATATTAGAACAATTTTAGCAAATACTAAATTGTAATGAAAAAAAACATTGCTCAAGTAAATTAATCGTGTGTTTTAAGCAACATTGTTATAAAACTACATTCGTTAAAATACTGTTTCGTTGTTCCAATAAAATCGTATTCGTAAAAGAAAGTTGGCGTTTTTTTCAGAATGAAGATGGAATCAATTGGGTATGGCGTGAAAGCAGACAAGCGTATTACGGCTCTTTACGTAAAGAGGCTGTTTTAAATCTCTGTTCGGAAAGTTTACAAGCTATGTTGTCAGACGATCAGTGCACTTGGTTGAAACTAGGAGTGTCTGGAATACTCCTACAACCGGACTTTCCCTTAGATCATGAATGTGGTGTGCAACTTGTTCAAAAAATGACTGTTGCGGCTATGAGCTGTTCTCGAACTGCTAACGTTGAAGTACCGTGAGTAAAATGTAACAGAAAAGTCAAATTTTACTGAGGCAGGGCACAGCAGGAAATTTCCTGCTCAAATTATGGAGCAGCCCGACTGGGTTACCTTACCGACCTTACAGAAGTTCACAGCTAAATAATACTTTTTTAAAGGATTATTGGATTCCTGTTGGTGAGTAAGGTGACCAAAGCTCTTGGGGGAATTGGGCATAGGGTCGGCAACGCGCTTGCGATGCTTCTGGTGTTGCAGACGTCTGTTAGCTACCTAAGCGACCTAATTATGTAAAAAAAATACAACAATGAAATAAACATGGTGAAAAAAAAAAACTTAAAAAGAATTAATAGAAAAGTTTAATGTTAAAAATATTCATTCACATAAAAAATATATTTAATTGTATAGGTACCATAAAATTCGTAAAATCCCTTCCAAAATATTTGTAGCAATATTTAACGTTACTACATTATTGTACGATTTTGTTTCAGAGTAATTTTAGTAGAAACTGCGCTAGGAGCGGAAGTCGGCGCTAAATATTACGGTGAAGGAGGTTCAGGCGCCAATAGTGTTATTAGTTATGATTTGGCTTCGCCAGCCAAGCGGCCGGCGGCAAGTTTGGCGCTCGACCTGCTCGCGTCGCTGTTGTACCCGCCGCAAGATATGACCCCCACTTGGCTCGTGAGTTAGCCCTAAATATTGAGCCATACTGCTGTCAAAATAAATCTTCTATAAGCCGTAGCTTTTACCTTAGAGATTGGAATTTAGTTTCGGTAGTACGCTTCAACGTTTCGTAATTTATCGCAAGAAGGTTATATATTATGTCAGGCGCTTGTATTTCGTTATTAAATTTCCTAAACATATGAATAGCGTTGCATACACTTAAAAACTTAATATGCAATTGATATTAAGCATCGCTTAAAATATCTTATCTTTCAGACTAGTAGGAGAAACGAAAGTAGAATAGTGACGCGCTATGGTAGTGAAATGGTGGACGCTATAATTTTACTAGCATTTGCACTACCGGGTGCTACTATCATTCAGCAAGGAGATGATTTGGGTGCAGCAGATACTATTCTCGAATGGGCAGTAGCTTCAAAATGTTGGCCTAATCCGGCAGTTCCATCAGCTGCTCCATTCCCATGGGACGACACTCCTACTGCCGGTTTTACCTCTGGTGAGCCCTGGCTACCACTAGCTCCGAATTATCGATATGCCAATGCGAAGTCTGAGTACGCGATTGACTTAAGTCATATCGGTGTTTTGAAAATTGCTTCAGCTATTAGAAAATCTCCAGCTATTGGACCACACGTAGAGGTAGAAATTTTACAGTCAAGTTTTCTAAAAAACTGAGTCCATATTATTGATATATTGTCTTATCTATACTAATATTATAAAGCTGAAGAGTTTGTTTGTTTGTTTGAACGCGCTAATCTCAGAAACTACTGGTCCGATTTGAAAAATTCTTTCATTGTTAGATAGCCCATTTATCAAGGAAGGTTTTTTAAACGGTTTTATTTAGCTCACCCCGTTTGTTTTATTTTTTATTATTTATTCTTGGGTCAAATTTAGTAATTCAAATTTCACCCTCTTCCTGTCAACCGATTAATCTGAAATTTTGTATACACTTTGGATTTTGGTGACAATACAATTATATTTATTCATTATCATTATAAATTCAAGATGGCCGCCGCTACAAAATGGCGGATAATTTATGTTTTATTAATCCCATCAATATGGGTATCAAATGAAAGGGCTCAACAAGCAGAATACAATATACTATAAAAAATTGAAATCCAAGATGGCGGCCGCTACAAAATGGCGGATAACGTAGGTTTTATCAATCCCATCAATATGGGTATCAAATGAAAGGGCTCAACAAGCAGAATACAATCTATACTAATATAATAAAGCTGAAGAGTTTGTTTGTTTGATTGTTTGTTTGTTTGTTTGTTTGTTTGTTTGAACGCGCTAATCTCAGGATCTACTGGTCCGATTTGAAAAATTCTTTCAGCGTTAGATAGCCCATTTATCGAGGAAGGCTATAGGCTATATATCATTACGCTAAGACCAATAGGAGCGGAGTCCACGCCGACGAAGTCGCGCGCAGAAGCTAGTATACTATAAAAAATTGAAATCCAAGATGGCGGAAGCTACAAAATGGCGGATAACGTAGGTTTTATCAATCCCATCAATATGGGTATCAAATGAAAGTGCTCAACCAGTAGAATACAATGTACTATATAAAATTAAAATCCAAGATGGCGGCCTCTACAAAATGGCGGATAACTTAGGTTTTATCAATCCCATCAATATGGGTATCAAATGAAAGGTCTCAACAAGTAGAATACAATTTACTATGCAAAATTGAAATCTAAGATGGCCGCCGCTACCAAATGGCTGATAACAATTTTTTATCAATCCCACCAATATGGGTATCAAAGAATGCGAAATAAAAACTAAAAACTAGAAAATAAAAATAGGTAAAAAAACTTTTTAAGTTAAACGGTTTTATGTTAAACATACATTGCAATGTTTAAGATAAATGTACTAAAAACCAAAAAATAATAAAATAGATACAGTCGTGGGAATTATAAACATATGCATAGACTAGACTAAAATAAAACCGTGGGGCACGTCAATTGTCTACAAATTATCGACAATGTGCGATAGAAGAATCGTTTAATTCGTCGTTAGGCAGTTGGCCCGCAGACGGTGAGGAAATTACTTACTATTTTCTTGCTCATGGAAATTCCAATAGTTATACACTCCATGTAAATAAAAGAGATGTTATAGTGTAACATTACAAAACAAACATTTTAATGAACGATTGTAGACAATTGACGTGCCCCACGGTTTTATTTTAGTCTAGTCTATGCATATGTTTATAATTCCCACGACTGTATCTATTTTATTATTTTTTGGTTTTTAGTACATTTATCTTAAACATTGCAATGTATGTTTAACATAAAACCGTTTAACTTAAAAAGTTTTTTTACCTATTTTTATTTTTCTTCAAATTAGCGCGTTTTTCCGATTTTTCCGCTTCAATTATATCTTATAGTAATATACATAAGTATGTTGTTTCAGATAAAGAGACTTGGTGATGCACTCGCTGTACTAAGGTGGGGTGGATCAGGGTCCCTACTTGTCGTGTCTAATTTAGGTCAAGGGAAAACTGAAGTCCTACTTTCAAAGATCCCCGGACTACCATCCGAGATGACAGTAGCTGCCAGTTCAGGAGGATCCAGCTCTTCAATCGGTTCCCATGTGAATTTGGAGAAAATTTTTAAACTTAGTCCTGGAGAAACTTTGCTATTAGTTGGATCACCTAGACATTGTGGTGGTCCAGGGCCCGTGGACAAAATTGCCAGTAAACTATCTGAAGGCTGGCAGAAGATCAACAAATATTTTGGCAGCATTTAATATAAATAAATTATTTGGCACTAACATGATGTTGATAAATGTATCAAAATATTGTTCTGTAATTTATCAGTTCTAATAACATTAGGTTCATGGTTATGTGACATTTGACTTTAGTTAAATGCGTAAGTTAGTTATAACAAACAGATAAAAAAACTTTACTCAATATAATATACCGCTATATCAAACACACTTATAAGGGTGCATTTTCATGTGACGCTTGACGCTGGTTTTGAGCGTCAAATTTGACATTTGGACTATGCGCCATCTTGAAAAAATTGTAGTGATAAATTTCAGCGTCTAGCGTCAAATTCAAGAGAGAAATAAAAAACGTTAGTATCGATTATCGAAAGTCGTTTCGATAATCGATACTAACGTTTTTTTAGTTTGATAATACATAATTGTTTTGTTTGATATTGCATAATTTTTTATTACTTGTGATATTTTTTTCACTATAATAATGTGTTTATTAACTATTGTTTATTCGCTTTGAATGACAACTAAATTTACTGAAAGATAGTTTTTTAACCGACTTCCAAAAAAGGAGGAGGTTCTCAATTCCACTGTATTTTTTTTTATGTATGTTCGCTCAGAACTTTTGACTGAGTTGACCGATTTCGATCAATTTTGTTTTATTTGAAAGGTTTTGCGTGTCATGTGGTCCCATTTTAATTTAATTGAAATCTGACAAGTACTTTTAGAGTTATACCTAATAATGCGTATTTATTTGACTACTTTTTCGTCGACCTACGTTGTATTATACCGCATAACTTTTTACTCAGTGTACCGATTTTGATAATTCTTACTTTAATCGAAAGCTAATACTTGTCATGTAGTCTTGTTTAAATTAGATCGAGATCTGATTACAACTTTTTGAGTAATCATTAATAGCGCGTATTTACCTGACTATTTTTTCGCCTTATTACGTTGTATTATTGTCGATGTCATTGAAGTCGGTTTTTTTTTCGTTTGCGAGCAAACACAATTATATATTAATAGTATTGAACTAAATAAAACTTTACACTGCTGATTTTAAGATACGAGGTTGCGCTTGACAAATTTTTTTGAACTGAGATACTGGATTGTGTTTTGTTAAATACAAAAAAAAATTGAATGAATAATTTTGTTTATAACTTCTTTATTATCTATTCTTTTAATTAATCAAAAAATTGTATTCACCAATAGGTACCTACTTAAAAATACCACATTTGGAAATAAATAAAAATTTATTTCTACACTCGCTATTTTTTATTTATAAAATCACAAAGTAACAGCTAATAGTTGTTTTATAAGAATCGATTACTATTTATTATCGATATAACTGTTCGAGTTACGCTGACGCTAACATCACCCGTTAAAAAAGCTAAACTATGTTTAGCTTTTTCGCTACAATTTTTTCAAGATGGCGCATAGTTCAAATGTCACATTTGACGCTCAAAACCAGCGTCAAGCGTCACATGAAAATGCACCTTAAGACTTTGAAATTGTAATAATAATTAAAAAAACCTTGTGTGGTTTTATGAAACCAAGGTACAAGCGAAACTTTTTTTCACGTTATAGACATTTAACTAAAATTTTTTGGAATAATATGCCATCAAGGGTTTAAAAATCGCTTTACAAACTTACCGCGCGGCCGACCGTCACGCGACATGCAACACACCGACGAAAAAGTTTGAGACGATGTAATAAAAGTTTCACTTTAATAATAAAGTAGTTCTTTTAAAGGAGTTTTAGGTCCTGTAATAAGTTTTGTTCTTTTTATCGTTTTCCATTACATAGAAAGAAAGATTAGAAAGATGCCGCAACAGACAACAGGCGTGTAACCTCATACTAGGAGTTACGCTCCACGATCAGCGGACATTAGCCTACATTCGCATTGTACATTTCATTCCCTATTGTATTTTCCATATGACCTATTTTCCTATGAATCTTATGAGCTGTATAATTTACATATGCGTCTCCTTTTGTGAAATTACTTTTTTAATATGTTGCATATGTGTAATAAATACTACTCGTACTTTGCTGATGACTTATTGAGAAATATATGATTTAAAATGATTTTGGCGTCATATAAATGTGGTTACAAATGGGAAATTCCAGCGTTAGTCAGAGAATTAAATCGATATTTTTTTAACAGAATACTTAAGATTTAAAGACTAAACAAGACACGGTTGCTTAAATCCGAATAAAATCATATCAAAAACTTCGATTCGGCGGGTACACCGCTCCATAGCTTAATTGGCTAGAGCAACGACACGTTATGTCTGGGGTGCGGGTTCTAATCTCACTGGATCGAAATTTAGATATCATAATAAAAAACATTTTAAAGACTAAAGATAGAAGACGCTAAAGTTTTACTAACTTTCAGTCATCAAAACCTTACTGATGTACCCTATGTACCTCAAGGTTTACCAGTTATTAAAAACATCAAATCCAACAGCAACTTCCTTAAACCCTTAATGAGGACACGAGCAGACAACACGAAAAAGGGGACGAAATTCCAAAATGGAGTCATCGCAACCGTAAAACCGCGAACTCTTCACTTTTCCGACCGCTTTCCGGTAGAGGGCGTAAAACGCCGGGTGTTAGACATGATAGTGGGAATTATGACAAATATGATATCTGAAATGATGTATTTAAGTGATGGGTACGTACAGAATTTGCTCTTCTCGGCATTTCCGATGGTGGCGATTGCGAGACAAGCGGTGAGAACGGTGAGCACGTCTCGCGACCTCATGGCCGCGACGCGGGCTCACGGGGGCCCGGCGCGGCGCGGACTGCCGCTCAACCGCTGCGCTATCGACCACACGCCGGCTACTACGGGCATGCGCGGACCCATCTCCGTGTTGCTAGTAGCAAAAACGTACTTTTTTTTATAAAATTCTAAGTTTACAACTACAAGTCTAGTAGATCTTTAAATTCTCCTCCTCCGTTAAACTAAAATAAGTTTTCGAGAGTTCGTATAAATATAAAATTACTATTTTGAGAACTGAGACGACGATCAGGCACGTTCTTTTAGTAAACAAATAATTGAATTGTGATAAATTTTAAATGAAATTTATTTTAACAATCGTAGAAATACGAGCTTATTTTATCGATGAATCGATTGAGCACTTAGCAAAAGAATTAGAACTATTAGACCTACGTAACAATTTGGCGCCACGTTACTATAGTCAGTGTGTCTGTTCCAACTTTGGTTAAATAGGCATACGTTTTAGATATTTTTAGATAATTGTAGTACCTGTTACCTTTAAAGTACCATGAATGATTTTTTGAAGCCGCGTTGGCGCAGCGGTCACAGCACTGGATTGCGATTGGCTGTTACGCGGGCGGTTGCGGGTTCGATCCCCGCACACGACAACATTTGTATAGGCCATACAGATGTTTGCCGTGGTCTGTGTGTTTGTGCAGTACTTGCGGGTCTTCTCGCCGTGCCTCGGAGAGCACGTTAAGCCGTCGGTCCCGGTTTTTAACATGTACACCTGACAGCGATCGTTACTCGTAGTAAGGAATATATCCGCCAACCCGCATTGGAGCAGTGTTGTGGATTAAGCTCCGATCCTACTCCTACATGAGGCCTATGCCCAAGAGTGGGATATTACAGGCTGAATCGTATCGTATCGAATTTTTTTTACTACTTCATTGTTTGACTGACTGACTAATACTCATGATGATAATTAACGCTTACAACTGAGAGTTCTATTCTCACTCCGATCTAAAATTGGTTAGTATACAATCGTTCGTGAAGCTCTGCATCTTACTCCTGCGTAAAGATCATCTCAACTCTACAGAAGAAAGAAGTATAGGCGGCAATAATATAGGCGGCGACACGGTACCTTAATACTGAATAAAAATTCATCATATCAAAGATTTCGACCGGACGAGTAAATCGTTCCACAGCTTAATTGGCTAAGAGCGCCGACACGGTTTGCTTGAGGTGTGGGTTCGAATCCGGCTCCGAACCGAACGGTCGGTATTTTTGCTATGATATTAAAAATCTTTAAGAAAGATGAACTTATTATTTCACAACACTGCACTAGTCGAATAAATTACGGCGTACATAGCTATAGTTTTTGTTTTTTTCTGGAAACATATAAGTTTTTAAATCAATGCTTCAATTCGACCGTCTGGTATCAATTCGGTGTATTTTATACTCTGGGCTACTTTCACTTTTTTGTACAACTGAACTGCAATAAATCATACGTTTCATGTTTTTATGTATGGTAACGACGTATTCTCCTTCTAGAAGAAGGGCCGGTGCTGCTAAACTGCGATTAGGTCTTTCTTCCTAGTTGGAGTAACGATAATTACTAGGTGTTTACGATATTAATCAAGACCGATGTCTCTGCTCTTATAATTTGTAATTAATATTATTACTCGTAATATATGATCATAACTAACTATATTTTAAGTTTTATTTTGTTAAGAGTCCTACCTTTTTTGATACTGAATTTTAATAATTTCGTTCCTTTATTTATTTTAGTTACTTGTGCAGTAAACTAGGAGAAAATTATCGAATAGAAGCATTGTAATAAAAAAATAAAGCTTTGGAATGTAAAAATGTGGGTTTTGCAGAGACCGCTGAATATTGCCAATTTTCAACTCAAATTTGAGACCGAATGGTTGGTCTAAAAGAAAAAACTATGTAGTGATATTTGTAGAAAACTTTAAGAACTTTAATTTATGCAAACAAATCATTTACTTAAAATCAATAGTTTTCGAGTTTTAGACAAAAAACTGAAACAAAGCAGATTTGTTTTGCTTTTTTGCGATTTTTTCAATGTTGCGTCACGAAATTTTGGTCCGCAAACCTCAGATTCGAATTCAACACCCCAAAATACGTATAGAATCAAAGAAATCAGAACTACCGCAAAACATTCCTACCACTACCACTACAGCCTATCACAGTCCACTGTTGGACATAGGCCTCCACAAGTTCGCGCCCGACATTATGACGCGAACTCATGTGTTTTGCCCATAGTCACCACGCTGGGCAGGCGGGTTGGTGACCGCAGGGCTGGCTTTGTCGTACCAAAGACGCTGCTGCCCGTCTTTGGCCTGTGTATTTCAAAGCCAGCATGGATGGTTATCCCGCCATCGGTCGGCTTTTTAAGTTCCAAGGTGGTAGTGGAACTGTCGGTGGTAGTGGAACTGTGGAGCTTTGTCGCTGATGAATTATTTCTAATTTCTTCTTGTAATTGTTTTCCTGGCATCTGCGATACAAGTTTTTACTTAGTGCAGATGCCGTTGGTAATAAGTGCCTATGTATAGTTTATTGGAAATAAAGATTATTATTATTATTATTATTTAAAAAAATGTGAAAAATAATATTAAATCAATTAATTTAGTTTGTGATGATTCTTCTGTCGTTTTTTTATTGAACACTTATGTATGTATTAATACTTTTATGCACTACTACAGTTCAGTAAATAAAAAAGAAATTTGTAACTCAAAAATTTTATAAATCTATATATTAATACGTGAAGCAAAAACTTTGTACCCCTTTTTACGAAAATTGCGCAGACGGAGGAGTATGAAATTTCGCACACTTATAGTTTATTTAGAGAAGGAGTGCGGAATGCTAATATTTTTTCAAAATTATACATAAAGTATACATTAAACTAATAAAAAAGCATTACACACACTACCACACGCACACACGCATATTATACTATTTAGTTGATTGTCAAAGTCTGTAGTCAAATTAAAAAGTTATTTAAAAGAAGGTTCTTTATTGTCATAATTATTTGGTTTTCTTTAATTTAAATTTTTAATTATGGTCGAATTTCGACCTCTGGGCTACCACTAGTATTTATAATAATACAGTTATAATATTATTAATTATAAATATAAATTATTTATACAAAACGCTCAACAAATTGTCATTACTCATCATTATACAGTCCGTAACTCACCACAATCGATACCAGGAAATCATAAATAAAAAGAAAAAGAAAAAAAGAATTTCCTAGATAAGAGAATAGACCCCTCTAAAGTCGGTATCAGTCTCGAAGCAACCACCATCAGCTCCTCACGACCAACACCGACTTCTCAAGTTGACGTACGGAGCCTACCCTTGCTGATTGCCGTGAGTACCT